>CM060900.1:156767976-157418333 GCA_030762935.1 Hymenopus coronatus | reverse complement strand
GAAGAGAAGCAAAGCTGAAAGGCCAACTTAAAACAGACTAACATTTTGTATATCCTAATATAAAAATTTAAGCTAAATCATAAAGGTAATATTACATTGTTGCAGTGCACTGTAATTTTCATTCTCTAAGAAGTGTCAACTTTCTGAAACTATTGACATTGCTATGCTTAAGTCATTATAACTACTAAGCTTAATTTTGTTAAATGCTAATTACAGATACGCTTTGTTAGACTGAATGCTTTGTTTAAAATCTGTTTATTATATATGGTCCAATAATTATTTAGTTGTATACATTGTATATGTAATGAATGTGTAATTATAGAGAATTGTTTAAAGGTTAGTTTTGCTGGTTTGTATGTAAATTTATTCAATTGAAATTATGCTGTCTTTGGCCATGTATTTTTCCGCTCTAGTAATTGATTTTATATTGCAAAATTTGCCATTTAGTAGTTCCCGTTTCTCTCTCCAATTGCTTCATGTTTCAGTGGTGTTCCTTCCTAATATTCTGAGGGTTCAGTGCAAGATAGCTGTCATGTTGGGATAGTGATACACACTGGTGAAGGGGATTGTTTTGGAGATTGCCTAATGCTGAGGAGCCGGCTGTAGTGGATGGAGTGGTTTATACCTGGGAGCAAATGGGCATTCACTGTGGTGCCTGGCAGTATCCCTTCTCGGACAACTTTTTCAGCATGCAGCTTTCTGCTAACACTGGATATGTACTCCACAGCGAAAGCACTGGAACACTTGCACTTGTTCCTGGTTGGTGAATGGTGTGGGACGAGTTCATCACCAGCTTCTACTTTCGTCTCGGCGAATGGTGCAGTATAGAACATCTTCAAGATACTAGGAATGCGGCATAATTCTTAAACAGTGTTAGTGAAAGTGCATTCAGCCAGTAATAAGTGCATTGTGCAACCCTGTAAGCGCTGTGTAAAGTGATCTTTAACCCCAGGTTAGCCATAAGTATGTATTTGTCCCTCCAGTGATGGTAATTAATTTGTGCCTCCCAGACTTTGTCAGTGACTCCTGTACTGATCTGTTATATGTTTTCTTAAGGTATTATTTTGTATATTTTGGATAGGGGAGAGGCCATGTGCCGATTTGGTATGACAGATGGCAGTTGGTCTAAATATTAGCTGCTAGGGGCATATGTTCTGTATTTGTTTTCTTACCCAAAACATCTGCGAGGAGCATCGACTTCAGTAGTGTGCTACAGCAGAGTAGAAATCGGTACTTGGTTGGGGGGTAGCATATGCGGCTTGAACAGGGTGCCATGTGGGCAGTCCTCTCTTCCGGAGAATTCATTCCATTTCTTCCTGGGTAAGTCCAACCATGGCGTGAGGCCTTACTTTTTAAGTGTTTGTTTTGTTGCTCTTTTCTGAAGGCCATTTTGAGTTTGCCATGCTGTAGATTGCGGTTTGCCCATTTGTCAATTACAGTATTGTTTAAGTAGGTGGCAAGTTGAAGGTAGGCATAAAACCAGTGCATTTCATACAGCTTTTATGCCAGGGTTTTTCTAAATGTCATCAGAAACTGTTGTAGCTTAAAACCAGTGCATTTCATGAGGACTTTATATAAAGGCTTTTCTAAAGGCTGTAAAAAACAGTGATTGCATAATTATGTGGATACCAGACCTGTGATTTATTTTTGTTACTTTCACAGTATTGTTAAGTGGTTAAATTTGTTATAAAGTTGATTAATGGTTATATTTCATATTTTTGTGAGAGGTAACTTGTGTGTTTTGAGCACTGTCACAAAATTTGATTTATAAAACATGAAATGTGTTGTTGTTAATAAAATGTAATTGTGACAATGACGAGGGTTTTATTTGAGAATAGTTAGGACAGACATCTGATTTCCCTGTATTCTTATGTCGTAACCAATGGGGAGATCTTAAATTGTGGGTGCAGTTCAACTCTCCTCTGCCAGTGCTTGCAAACAGACGCATCATGCCATGGTTTAATAAGGACTGGTATTCATTCACTGCTTTATTCCTGAAAATTCAAGATAACTTAAAAGCAAAAATGTTTAGTTATACTGATACTGTATCAAATCTCTTTGACTCAAAAATTGGTTACAAATAAAGCCTTCAGTTCAGTACTGCAAATAATTCACTCAAATGTTTTGTTATGTACACAGTTGACAGCTGCAGGTTATCCATGGCTCATGTATCACTGTGCGCTAACACTCCAGTCACTCACAACTCAGTACAATTCATGACAAACTGGTTTGCAGTTAGTTCTTCCTCCATTTTAGCTAGAAAATGACATCACAGAACTTCAAGGAAGCTTGTAGAAACTGAAGGTTCTGGATCAAGACTAGTGTTACAATGTTTCTGTTTACCAGCGTGCTGCACTTCCTGTATTATGCATTCCAAAGTTTCCAACTGCAATGACTCGCATACGAAGATGAACATGAGAGCCACTGCAGAAGATAGCACTGTCACTATAATTCAGTATTCCCAGAAGATGGCACTGTTACCATAATTGAGTATTTTCCCATAAGATTTTAGTATGAATTAGTAACCCTAACCTCAAATGCTTTGAATCCCGCATCTGCTATCACTTTGTTGCTAATGACTTTGAGTTTCTGTTCAATGCTCTTAAAATACCCTTTCTTTTCCCTGACATTTTATTGACAAACATACAATGAATGCACAAGCAGCTAATTTGTTATAACAGTACAATATGTTTTAGAATGTGGGGTGGGCGATAGGGATTAATTGCGTAGAATACCAAGTACCTGTATTGTAATTTATGTTGGGGTTAAAGAATGTTCTCAAATATTGTAACAATGTTGCCAGCACAAACTCACATATCTCCTTATTTAAACATTCTGTGCTACATAGTTAGTACTGAGAGTATTATATGGTATGCTACCCAAAAATTCAGTGTTGAAATTTTATAAGAGGTAAACATTTTGAGACTACTTGATCCCAAAGTAACACAAAAATTAAAATTCTGACAAACACTAAAGTTGGTGGTATTAATTTGTTGAGTTGGTTTTTTAATACTGTCACTTACATTTTTAATTATGAGATCGTCCCTGTTACTAAATTCCTCCAAACATCATTCAACTAAAGTTGGTATTTATGTTCATTAACTATGAAAGATATGAAACATAGATCTTTTTAAAAAAATTCCCTATTGCATCCTACTATTTATATGGGACTTCGTTTGCTATTTCTTTATTTTCTAAAGAAAGGCTGTAATGATTTTGATTCAAATAATGTATATTTAACCCCTTATTACCATATGTGTCTATATGAACATGTCTCGCCACTTTCTATATGCCCTTTCCTGCTCTTTTGAAGTTCTGGCTTTCATTGTTGACCTTTAAGATCCATTGAAGTGAGTATTGTGGTAACCTGAGCACTGATTATTATGATGCTGCACATTGTGGACTGTAGAATGACGTATTTGTTTCCTGCTAGTGAAGTAGCAGCTGAAAAATGTCGGTGCACTTCAAGCAAGTACTCTGTTCTATTTACATTTATCAGTTGTGCAATTTGTAAGTTAAGCGTATTCAGAAAGGATTGATACATTGTTTTGTGAGTGTTTACTGCCCGCTTTTACTATATACACACTGCAGGTGATGACACTGATGATACATGGAATGAAGATGGAGCACTGGTGGAATGCGATGGTGGGAGAAGCCAGAGAAAACCTGCACCTGTACTGCTTTGTGGATTGATATTGAATGTTCCATGAAATAAACATATAGAATTCAGCGATTTGTTGCATCTATACTCATGTGAAACATGCCTTCATATGATCATGTGAGACACAAATAATGCTGAATGATTAAACATTTTCTTGCATGTGTTATCTTAGATGTTAGGCTGAAGAAAGTTTCTTATTAGTAACATTAAATATTTATTCTTAATATAGAACATTGTAATGTATATGCAAAATATTGTATTGTTCCTTTTAGTTTGTAACAGGGAAATTACCATTCAGGAAGCCCTGGATTTCCCTGAATATGACGAACATATCGCCGATATTGATAGCATTTTTATAGAGCCTCCAGAAGCTAATATCCTCTCTGATCAGCATTCAGGAGAAGAATATGTGGGTGATGTAGTTGATATCTTACTGGACGCCAACTTTACAGTAATGCAGAAATTGTAATAATTAAGAGTAATTGTGAGAGTGATGATCCCATCCCAAAAGATATTGCAAATTTTCCACCTCAGAAGAAGAGGAAAGTGATAAAGAAGTAACGTGAAGTAAGGTCGGTAATACAGACTCGGCTTTTATATTCCCAGAAGCTGATTACATGTTTTCTGGTAAATCTCCTACTGGGTAATTCAAAATCTTCTCGGGCTTCTAGCCAGGTAAAAACTTGGCTTGACACCAACGTTTCGAAGAAGTACATCAGTTCACCCTGAAGACGAGGAAGATGTACTTCTTCGAAACGTTGGTGTCAAGCCAAGTTTTTACCTGGCTAGAAGCCCGAGAAGATTTTGAATTAACACGTCGCCAGGAAAGCTTTAGTTCTTATTTTAAACTCCTACTGGGTGTTTGGAGCTTATGTTTGTTGATGAAGTGACTCAGTTTCTGATTTTGGAATCTAGGGTATATGCAACATTCAGAAACTGTGATGATCTTAAAATATTAAGAGAAGAATTAAAAATGTTCCTAGCTATGCATGTTTCTGGTTACAACAATGTTCCTGGTAAAAGCCTTAAATGGAAGCCCGAGAAGATGTACATAGTATGCTTGTGTTAAAGACTATGATAAGAGACCACTTTTTGGAAATTTGTTGTTTCATTCACTGTGCAGATAACACTAAAGTGGATGTGAATGAAGAGATGTGGAAATTATGGCCTACAGTGATTGAATGGAGCAAAATCTGTCATACTACAGAATCAGAATGTGTGCAAAGAAATGGTGGTGGTCTCTCTACACTGGTTGCTAGATGTAACAGCCCACAACTTCTGGCTACTTCTAAAGAAGTCTGCAAATAATATTTCACACTTGCAGTTTTGTTACTATATCATGCACACATACCTCAAAAAGTATTAAACAACAGCATTAGGAAGAGGTTGTTCCAACAAATCAAGGCTCACCATTCAGCATTGCAGCATAAGTAATGAAATCCAGCTTGAGAGAAACAATCATATCATAGCACCCTGCACTAGACAATGTGCCGGAAAAGAATGCACCAAAACTGTTTGCACTGGGAGCATAAAATGTAATATTGGACTTTCTATAACATACTGTGTGCAGGTTCACTCTGTTTAAACTTACTTTCTCCTGTTTTTGACATCTAATTGAATATTTCTTTTATATTTCACGTAGTTATTTCAATGAAAGAATCTTAAGTATTTGAAAGTTGGACAAATACAGAATATACTCTGACTAATACACTGGCTACAATCCTTTGTGATTCAACATTAATTACTGTATAACATTAAAATGTGTACAACAAATATGAGCAAGATTAGAACCTTAATTGCATTATAAATAGTAATTCCTATTGAAGATTAAATGCTTACACAGGTGCCTAGCTATGAACATAGCACCTCTTATGAAACATCTGGGTATAAAAACTTAATATTGTATGTGCGTGCATGTATGTGTAGGTGTGCATGCAAAATACCATAAGTAACATACCTAAAAACCAAATTAAATTAAAAAAAAAATAATTTTTGATTGGGAAAGGGTTAAGATTTCTACATGACAAATGAAATAAATGCCTGTGAAATCATAATTCAAAAGGAACCTTGTATAATTTTGAGTAGGGGGTCAACCATAATAAATGGATTTGTTATTAAAAAAGATTAAGACTTCTTTAAAACTTGAAATTTATTTTCGGGAACAATTTCTGTGGCATCAGGCATTCTTATTTCAAATAACCTTTCCTGTAGCATCAGCATTTTTGAGATGTGTTATTATTAGTTTAAATTTTTAAACCCTTTGTCATTCTCTTTAAGTATTGTCTTACAATATCATGTATATTTTAATATCATGCAAAGCTTATGGAATTTGAAGGCCAGCATATACCAACTAGATTTTAAACATGTCATTAATATAGTTTCCTTTACATCCCTTATAATCACAACAAATTATGTAATGAAGCTATTTCTGCAACATTTATTTCAAGTGAAATAGGTATAAAAGTGTACTTTCATAAAAATAGTCTTAAAAGCAGCATAAAAGTAAACCATAATGGGTAGAGATTCAGGTGAATGCAACACATCAGTTTTTTTCATTAATTCTTTCTTAATTTCTGCCAGTTTGGTTATATGGGCTTTAACTATATAACTCAGTTGCAGAATTCGACAAACCTATAGGGGTTACAGGGGAATAGTTAAGGAGATCACACTGAGATAGGACACCTTTGTTCTGTGATGACAAACTTTGTGGTTAAGTAATGATTTTGCACTGGAATATTCATACTGATAATTGCACATACATTAGACTGAATGCACATGCAGTGCTGCTTTCTGTTCAAAAGTGGTTCAATGTGGCATTTTGAAGTTATGAGCTTTGCTATTCTGAAGAAAATACTCCATCAGTAAGGGTCAGTGCACCTCCAGTTTCACATTTTAGAAAACTGTACGAATTAGAGAGGGGCTCGGCACCCAGTGTTGATAGTTCTGGGTAGGCTAGGTTCCACTTCACTCAAAGTCTTAAAATTTCTTTCTTTTCCAAGCACATGAATGGCATACATTAGGAGTGAACCCAATTTTCATTCTTAGTGCTTCTTTAAAACTTAGTGATTTTACGGAGGTACTCCATGCTATGTTTTAACATGTTGCATAGGAAAAATGACAAATCTTTCCATTCTTCCTGTACATGGTTTTTAACATGGTTTTGTGGATATGAATGCATACTATAAAAAATATTATCAGACTAATACCATTTGTGTTTTACCTCTTCTGTGATTTTTACTCAAAGTAGAATACTCATCTGCAGTGGTGCTGTCTGTAGATGTTCTGCTTTCAATCAGGTGGTGCAGGGTCCGAACCCATTCAAGCTGTAATTTAATCAGGTGAATGGTATAAGTTTGGGATGAACCCAATTTTCATATATGGTATTTTTCTCAAAATATGTCAGTTTTACGGAGGTACTCTCACCGTGTATTTGAACATATTGTACATAGGATACATTACTGCAATTTGCTTGTGCATGCATGTAGCATGAGTTAATGAGCAGGTATCAGGTATGTGAATATGCCCTAATAGCTGTGCATGCACACTTGCAAGGCTAATTGCAAATATGTTGCATTACTGCTTTTTCTGCTTCTGGAACTGAGTTATTCACATCACAGCCACAACATACTCTTTTTCAGAATTAACTGATATGCCTTTTGTTTATGGAGAGGCAGGAGGAAACTGTGATACCAACTGCATCATTATACCTTCTAGTCTATTTACCAGTGCTTACATGATCTGGATTCCTGACTGTGCATAGACTTTATGCTGGTGCAAGACTAACCTGTCGCACACAAGGTTTTGAGGAAGAGGTGTTGGAAAGGACTCACAGCAATCATTCTACCAGTACCCATACCATTGCATGTACTATGGGCACAAATCATATCAACATATGGCGAGTGATACAGGAAGATAGACTCCATCCCTTTCATCCTCTGAGGGCTGCAGCTGACAGCATTCCCTGAGTGCAGTTTTGTAACTGGGTCTTTGAGCGGCATGGTGAACAGCTGGAGTTCTTTTCCTGAGTGCTCTTTACCGACGAGTGTTGTTTCAAGGGAAGGAATGGCATTAAACCAAAGAAAAAGCCACATCTGGGATCATGTAAATCGATAAGCAATTGTTGAAAGGTATTATCAACACACGTTTGGAGTCAACATACAGGCTGGCATAGTTCCAAATTATATAATCGACCTGTACCTCCTCCTGTCACAGTTAAATGGGAATGTGTACTCCCAGTTACTAGTTGATATGCTACTTGGGTTTCTAGAAGATGGCCTTTTTGATATATTTTGCCAGATGTGGTGCTAACATGATGGAGCTCAGCTCACTTTGACAGGGATATCAAAGACCATTTAAATGTGTTTTTCAGGAAGTTGGTTTGCACATGGCACTGATTTTACTTGGCCAACATGTTCCCCGGATCTCACACCTGATTAATTTTTATGGGGACACATCAAGAGCCTTGTGTACCAGACTCCTGCCAACTCAGATGAGGATTTGCAGACGAGAATATTGGCTGCATGTGACATAATTCGTAACACTCCAAGCATCTTTGAAAGGATACAATATAGATTTATCTGGAGATGGTGACTATACATGGATGTTGCAGGATGTCATTTTGAACAATTTCTTTAGTTCACTTTTGCTCAAAAGTAGGAGCTACAAGTTTGGTTTCATTATTTTTGTCCATGGTATTCCAAACTTCCTTATTTCAAGTAATTATTATTATTATTATTATTATTATTATTATTATTATTATTATTATTATTAGTGGTGGTGGTAGCGGTGGTGGCGGCAGTGATGGCAGCGGCGGCACTAATGTTATCTTTTCTTTCTCTAGAATCCTCTTTTGTGCATATAAACAAAGATTGTGGTGTTCATTACTCTTTAAACTTATATCCTCTGTACTGGTCAGCACATAAAATGGATTGTATTTGGTGTCGCATGATACATCAATCAAAATACAGATAAAAAATAAATAATCCTGTTGTAATTTGAACCTCTGAGCTATTAACCATGTGAACAACGCTATGGTTTCTGTAATTTTACCACATGGCTATCTTGCCTTTCCCTTTGCATGGTTATGATTACCTGTAGTTAGCATCAACTCAGACGTTTTATCATTGGCATACTGGCTCATAATTAATTATGATCTGTTACAACTGACTGTGACCTCAAAGAACTGACTGTCCTATCAAAATGTTCACGTAACGCTCCTCTTTTATTTCTGAAGATTTGTCGGTTGAATTCTGTAACATCCTATGCCACTATGCATATAACTTAGGCTCTTTCTGCTCAGTTTTTTATTTTGGTAGTGTGCATTATAATAATGAAATGTAATTTTTATCAATGTCTTAACTATTTTAGTGCCACATATTAAGGATACATAGGAAGAAACCCTTTGTTTTTTTCATTTCAGAATTTTGAGCTCAGAAAGTGATACTTCACCTGTGAAAGAACCTGAAAGGATTCTCTCTGGCTGTAGAGGACCTTTTGGCTCTGGAGGTTCCCAAGGAGGTAGAAGTTCCTCTGATGTGAATGCGAAAAGTTATTCTCCTGAGGAAGGGGCACATAAGGTACTTACGGGATTTTGATAACTTTTCTTCCACATTAATTTGTGCAAGCTTTACATTGGGAGGTTTAACCCATTCAAGGCTGCCTAATAATGGAAGTGAGGCCTTAAAATAAATAATAAAAAATATATTTTGCTACTTTGGGGCATGAATCTACAACCATAACAGCATGGTCAACTCTCACATTTCATGTCTTAGACCATGTGACCATTCAGACACATGACAAAAGCACTATTACCTGAGCTTATAATGCTGTGTAATAATGAGAGTGATTTTTTTTTTACAAAAAGAATAATTGTAAAATTCATGTATATGTATTTAATCGGAACCTGTCAATACTTAACCATGCCATCACATTGATTGCTTTAATTGAGCCCTCCCCATCCTTTTCCACAGCTTCTCTTGAATGCAGAAAATACATATGATCCTGCAATCCTTGGTTTGATAGGTTAGCTACACCTATCTTACCTTAGACCATATGACCATAAATTCAGATGTCAAGGTTTGTATTATTTCATGGAGTTATCCAATGTTATTTGTTGGTGAAATGGGTTATTTAACAGTCAGGCATAGCATGTCATATCACATCTTTATTGCTTGAAATACTTACTGACAGCAAATCAAGAATCAGAGATTTTAGCCATAAATCTTTGTGATACCTAAATCAGATGATAGTTTAATCGTGTTCAGACATCCTAACATGGTAGCTTAGCTATCTATTGGGATGGACAGTTTAAGATAAGTAGTAGACTTCCCAGCGGTGACATTGAGCTTTTTAGGTCTGCAAGTTTTCTTAGATATTTTATTTCATAGAGCATACATTTTATAGACAGCTTGGAAAATGTTCATTAAATTACAATAATCTGGCACTTCATTGAAAGTATGCTAAGAAATTTTTCAAAGCTCGTATACTGATATAGCCATTCCACATATTTGGGGAGTAAGCTGTCAGAAAGTCAGAGGAATAAATGAATGCAGAGTTTCAAAAAACAATGCCCATAGATACAGATTTTTAAGGTTATCTATGCTAATAAAAGAAATCCAGTTTTTATATCATTGTTTTATTTTTTTCTGACATTCTTGCAACATAAAGAAAGATAGGTATAGTGCACAAAAAGTTTAATTAGCTACATCAAACCATTAACATATTAACTTGTTTATTTGTAATTAATCACTTTTTATATGCTAATGTAAAATTCTCCTTGGAACTTACAGTTTATCATGTGTCTTTCAAAATTTTAAATTCTGCTTAATATACAGCTTTAAGAAATTATTGTGCATGCATTACTTAGTTTTAATTATCTAACTGAAAAATATATTTGTATACATGTTATTGAATTTTTCAACTTTTTCATGTGAGTTATGGAGAATGCTCAATTCAGCTGAGCTTTTTAATGGTGTACATCAGTTTTTAAATCCTTAAACCCTGAAACTCTTCTAAAAATTTCAAGCTGATAAATTATAAGCTGTTTTCCAAGAATTTTGAAGAATGTCAAAAATGTTGAAAATAAGAATTAAGAAAATGTATTTTAAATTGTAATGGCCGCATGCTTTAGTAGATGCACAGAATACATTAAATAGCTATTAGAGCTTTAAAAATGGTTTATATTAATGAGCCAATTCTGTAGTACAAGAAAATGTACAAGATGGTGGCAATTGATGTGATCATGCATTAAGATAATGTCTGGTCATGCTACCACAATCTTTGCTGTGTTGGTTGTTATTTGGCTAAAAGAAGCCCATATTGATGCCAGTCTAAAATTATTTTTGAACCATACATTGTTCTGAGTCAACTGCCAAGTTGTGGTGGATGTGTTTAATGGTGCGCTCATAACTTTAAAGGAGAATACTATATTGATTGGCACCAAATGGCAAAAATAGGTCATGTGATGGGACAAGAACCGTTTTATTTCCTAAAGAACAGGAAGAGACGATCCCGGGGGGTACAAAACAGTAATGTTTCTGACTAAGGGTGTGTTTACTGCACAATGTCTCAAATCCATACCAATTTTAGAAATTGAAAAAGCACTGTAAAAATGATCAGGCAGTGCCAAGGGAATGCAACCAGTTCATAGCTGCTAGATGATAATAGTAGCCTGGATTATTTGTTGTTAAATGGCAGTAGTATGCTCTAGTTTTCCTCCCCATTCAATACTAAAGGAATGCACATGGTTATGGATGACGCAAAATAACATTAAAAATAAAAAATATTTTTATATATTAACTATCCATCCTTGATCACATCATTTAAATAAAGAAATAAAAACATGTTTCTCATATAAAATATATTTTTATTGTCATGATTCTTTAAAATTAACAAGTTATAAACTATGCGCATTAGCCAGCAACCATTCTTGGATTCTGAAAATGGCAGGGAAATGATGGGACCCAGATGGTATACCATTTTAGGTTAACCTACCTATTGCAGATGTGGTTATTTGAGGTTATGTGCTACATGAGCTAGTTAAAGGTGATTCATCAGAACATGAAGATACCCCCAACACTGTCACACTGGAATTGCGATACTCTTAATACATTATATCAAGTAATATTTTGGGTTAAATGGAAAAATTTAACACACAAAGCTACTATAGAATAAACATTTACCAATTGCTTTGTTTCTTTTAATGAAAACAGCAGCATTACTAGTAAATAAAAAAATATTATTATTATTATTATTATTATTACAACCACCTACCTAGTACCTACTACCAGTAGTAGTACTTTTAAGAAAGACTGCCAGCCCAACCAGATCTACTTGCTCTTTATTAATGACATTGTTATCCTTAAAATAAGGCTGTTTTGACATAGAAAAAATAAAGAAAGAGGTGCAAACAGTATACGAGTAAAGGAAAGAAACAATTCAGAAGAAGCATGAATGTTACTCTATGAGAAAAGAAGGATGTAGGTCTAATTTTGGAGGAAAATGTGATAGTTTCATTACATATTTGAACATTTACCCTCCTCACTATGCAATCGCTGCCATTAATGTTGTTATGCCAATAGCATCCTTGGTTTCCCACACTGTTAATTACATATTTCATCCTTTCCAGACTTACCTATGGGTGCACTGCCTTCCCTCCTTTTTGCAATACCAACTATATATGCTCCGTTACGCAGATCATTGCGCTTTTCAGATACAAAGATTGGCTGCCTGATGTTTCGTAACCAGCAGACCCTTAGTTGGCAACATTACCTACAAAACTTTCCCCTAATTGCAGAAAAAATATGTTGTTTGGCTTTATTTGGTAAAACAAAACCAACATTTTCATTTCCATCCTATTTACTGAAACCAGAGTGGGTAAGTGGACTGTAATGCAAAATATGTTCCATTGAAGAAAAAGGAGCAGATATACCAAAATAGATATACTTTACATTTTAACTTCTGAGTAGCAGTTAAGCTCTGAAACAATAGGAGCAAAAACTTCAGTGAAACTGAGAAATCAAAGTAGTTAAAAATTGTTGAAGATTGTTTAGTAACTTTTGAGTTTTCTCAATATTTTAATTAATATTTGTGGTCAAAGAATGATCTGGCATTCATACATGATGTTTGAAAATCTAGAAAGCAAAATGCTCCCTATTGATTGCATTTTCCTCTTTGGTAAGGTAGAGATGTTTCAAAATGTGTTAGTCCCTCCCTAAAGGAATCCTGGCTCAGCCTATGAATGCCTAATTTTATTCGCTTAAGTCGTTTCAG
Source organism: Hymenopus coronatus (assembly GCA_030762935.1). Classification (NCBI taxonomy): domain Eukaryota; kingdom Metazoa; phylum Arthropoda; class Insecta; order Mantodea; family Hymenopodidae; genus Hymenopus; species Hymenopus coronatus. The sequence continues at coordinate 157,405,402 of CM060900.1, read as the reverse complement.
TTCACTGCACCCAGAGCTTATGTGGAATCAAACTTACAACAATTTTACCATTTCTTGCTTTTTCAGAGACAGAATGTAGCACTTATAGGAACTTAATTTTCTCACAGTTTGTTTTTCCATTATTATTCCTCAGAATCATTAAATGTTAAAACGTTCATAAGAAAGCTGGAATATGCCATGCTTAAGAAAAAAACAACATGGCTACCCCAAAATCTCCAAAGAATACAAAAACCTAAAGACACAAATATCATGATGCAGTTCAAGATTTTTAATTTATATGTATCCCCTTTTAAGTGTGTATCCTAACCATAAAACAGATTTGCAGATATATATGAATATCACATTTTCAGAGAATTTGAAGCTCATGTAGAAGAAAATATACAGTGTAGAATGTAGAATAATAAGTATATTTTTCTAGTAAGCAGACACATGAAGATGAGGTTTGTTTAGCTCCATTATACACTTGTCTGTAACACTGTATCTTACAAGCAAACATTCTGATGGGGCAGAAACAAAATCATAATCAATCTATTTGGTGGTGTTCACTATTTAAAAATAAGTGCTTCTGTAAACATTGTCCACTCGAACACAATCAGTTTGTGAGAGAAATGAATTCATAGAAGGTAGGCGTGAAACATGTTTTCTTCCCGAATGTTAATAATAATATTAATAATACTAGTAATGATAATAATAATTTCTGACCTCAATTTATGGTTAGGTACATTGTTAGTCCTGAACAAGTATACTGGAATAATGCCAGTCATTAAAAAGTATGTGAAACATTACTTTTCTGTTCACCAACTACATTTGATAACAACTGTTCTTTCACATTTATCACAGTGTCCTTTCAAATGTTTGAAACAGTAGTCAGTGGTGTTCTGAAAATGCTTACAATGTCTTTAGCTAACCCCTCCAGTTAACGTAATGCCATAACATGACAATCCACAAGGGACCTTGGACTTCCACCCAGTCGCTGCATCCCCATCTTAGCCTGAGGCAGTCATTAATGGTGTGCAGTGCTGGAGGGTGAAACATGATCATCATTTCGAGTCCATCCCAGCGGTTGATGTGATCTTCTTGATCTGGAGCCGCTACTTCTCAATCAAGTAGCTCCTCAATTGGCCCCCCCCCCCAGGGATCTTATGAGGCTGAATGCACCCCGGACCAGGTCTTCCAGCGGGGGAAAATTCCCCATGCTGGTAACGGGAATCAAACCCAGGTCTCCTGCTTGGCAAGCAGCCATGCTACCACTACACTAAGGAGACAACCAAACCCCATATTGATGTCCACGCTGAAATCTCTGAGAGAGGAACTGTTGATATGCCAAGGACTGTAGTTTGAGGATATTGTCCTGCTGCTGCAACCTAACATCCGGGTGATCAAATTCAATGCTATGAGATAGTTCAGGTATCATATATTTGTACACTTGGAAGAAATATCAATCGAGAGGTTTCAATTTGTTCATTGTGTTGACTGGTATGATGTTTACAGTCAGCTTTTCAGGGTCATGATCTTCTTCCAAGAGTCGCTGAATGTGTTCTATGTTCTTATGAGCACCATGTAGGTCCAGAAGTAATAGATTTTGTGCGCTTGAATATAGAAAGAATGCTTCTTTCAAAAATACACAGAACAACAGTCATATTTCCCGAGGAATTTCATTTTATGATTAGATTGGCAAACTTCTTTTCTTCCACTTTCTTACTAATGTCAGATGGTTCCTGAAGAATTACAAATATCTTTCACATTAGTTTGCTTGAGAGACACTATAGGCATTACAGGAATGTGTAGGAATGTGTTGCGCTCTTTGATTGCACAGCATCCTGTACTTCCATAGCACCCCTTTTCTCTAACGCTCTTCCCATTGGCATTTCCTTATGAAAGCATAGTTTATCTACATTATGTATTTGGTCTTCATTGACTGTGTCAATGTGTAGTTTAAAGTGGTTTCTAAATGTTACAATCTTTTGAGCAGGCTCAAGTTTCTCTTTACCATGCCAATTTACCATGAAAGTCGTTATTTTACGACTCACTATTTTATAGTGCTTCTTGAAATGATGCGGCCATGATGGGCTGGCTTTAAACAAGTTTTCACCAATTTACAGTTCTGTCGCTTTTCTTGTTGCAATGTTTTGCAAATCACAACCTTTCACTCTTGCATTCATTGAATACCCCAGCAGGAATTCTTGAAAAGTATCATTCTGCAATTTCTTCACCTTTTCCTTGAAATTATTTTCACGTTCAGCAAATTCTTTCATGTTATATAATTGTCTTTCACTGCTGTCATTGCTGTCCATGATCATGATTAAACTTCTGTTTATAGTATTTTGGTTTTTCTGGAAGCAGCCAATAAGAAACACCATTCTTCTTTCCTTCGAAATAATGTCTCTGGGTGTTTTCTTTGGTGATAGTGCATACAGCGAACCTGATTCCACAGAACTACTGGTTTCTCCCTTGGAAGATGATTAATTGTTCTTTGGACACCAAATCACCAGAAAGGTCATGGTGGTTCAGTACTCTCAGCATCCAGAGTCAGTTCCCTATCTACATTTTGTGATAAAAAGTCAACATCTTGCCCACTTCATTGGCTATTTTACATTACATTTCTACAACAACTGAAGCTATATGGCCTTCCTCTTCTAACATCTTCAAAACTTCTTTTGCAACATTTAAAATATTCATACTGCAGAGCTGCATATCTCCAATTGAACTGAAGAACAACAGACAGTTGTGATTACTAGAGCAAGCTACACCTGTGAAGCCCTTCACTAACTGTGTGGTTGATCTTATGGAAAGCACCTGTTATACTTGTTCACAACTTAGTAGGCACCTGCCTTACAAATGTCATAACTTTTCTCCTTTCTTAACAGACTTTGAGTTGTAAAATTCTGCAGATATGTTTGCATAACACACCAGAATAAGACAATGTAGCAAAAGTGGATATCCCATGTGTATTTTTGCATGTTAGAAGTCACAAATGCATTCGACAAATAACCTTAATTGTGTACAAACTATAAAATTACTTTTGTTGAGATGCAGGAATTTTAATTAACAGTGAGTCTACCGGTAACAAAGATAAAGTACTGAATATGCCCATATGGTAATGAAAGTACCCAAAATTAGTGAATTTTTACCATATGGTGATAAAAATTCTCTCCTCTTATCATCCTGATTATCACCAAGGATGGCCCACCAAGTTCACAAATAACTTTGATTAATTGACTTTGCTTGTTTCATTTGCACTCTAGTTTCCACCATTCCAATTATGGTTGCACTTTTGTGCTGGGTTCACAATGGATCTGTGTCACCACATGTGCAACAAAATGGTTGCCGAATACAAATTCAACAAGAACACCTTAAAATCTGTGTGATGAAAAGTTGAATTTGGGTTAACTTTTACTGTATGACATGGTGACATCTACAAAATAAGACTTTGTTTTCTTGTTAAGAAAACTTCAACCTCCAGGGAAATGCATTCCTTTTTTGAATAAATACTAGAGTACCACAAATTTTGTGAACTGAGTTCTAGGGAATACCAAACTACTACAAAAAGGCTCATAAATTCATCTGAACAATGCATGTTAGAGTCAAATTACTGTATTTATCCAAATACAAGACGACCTCAAGTGCAAGGTGACCCCCATTTGCAGAACTTAATTTTGGAATTTAGCATATCAGCTATATAAAAAGAAGATACAATAGCTTAATTGTTAAATGAAATTGGAAGTTTTGCAATACATTTGGAACAGATTAAGGGACACAAGCTGATTAGGTCCCCTACTTTTTTTTTTTTTTTTTTTTTATTTAATATTGTGTTTGAGCAGAAATTCATGTGGTGGTTAGGAGAGGAGGGAGAGGAAAGCGGAAATGATATACCGATGTGTGTGTGATCAAAGAAGGTGATATTGACAACAGTGCAACTGAAACCATGATAATTGATAACATTTTCTATTAAGAAAACATAGCTAATAAAATACTCTATTGTAAAAAGTTTTACCAAAATTAATAATTTGAATTTAAGCAGAAATTTGCATTTTGAGCGGTTGGCGGTTGGAGCGGGTAGTACAAAAATGTATGGCATCTGTGCAATGGTTGAACATGATGGCAGCAGCAACAGCATAGCTGTAATGACGAATTTGAATATGATTTTCTATTTAATCTAATTTTAATTTGCACAGAAATTCACATTCTGAGTGGAAGAGAAACAGAAAAGTGAGAACGGAAATGTACCAGTATGTCTTGCTTAGTTGTGACAGCACCAGCTTAGCGTAACAATGATTATGGATTGGGTTTTCTAATAAGACAACATACTAATATATCGTGAAACATTTTACCTAATTCAAATTTGCTCATAAATTCACGTTTTGAGCGGCAGAAAGAAGAAGATGTATTTAGGGTGACCAGATCCATATCACTAAAAATGTGGATGAACTGCTGTAAAAAGTAGGACATTTGAAGAAAAAGAGGACAGATAAAAACCGTTTCAGTAACTGGTTACCCAATATATATTTAGAAAATGACACACAAGAAAATTCTTTTAAATTATACTGAACCATCTATAGTCCTTTTATTGGTTCAATTCAAAATTTATTTCTGTCATCAGTCCACTGTGTAATTAGAGAAAACACTCTTTCTAAGTTTGCATTATGACCTGGTATACAAAATAAATACTCCACCAGCTTTAACAACTCAGAATAAGATTCTACTGGTTGACCAGCATTGAAATACTTAGCCCATTTTTTACTGGAAAGTAACTTGCTGAAATCAGAATCATTAATATTCTCAGATAGGAATTTTTTTGAAAATACAGAACTGATCGATTTTACATCATTCTCTAGAGAACCACATTTTCTTTGCAAATGAACAATACACTTTTAAACACCACTGTATTCAATGTTATACTTCAGAGACATCCACTTAAAACGTGCAAATTCATCATACATTTGGATCCAGCCCTTCAAATGCTCACAGCAAGTTTCATGCAACAACAAAGCTTCATCCATGAAAGCATCAGCCTCCTCATCAAACCTTTCTGGCCAAACATTGTCTAAAATCCCTCATACTTTCTGGCCAAACATTGTCTAAAATCCCTCTTACTTTCAAGCAAATGAATTTCCCTTGCAGTCTGTTCTCCAGGACCTTACACACTGTTTCTACAACCTCTATTATTTCAATGGATTTTCTTCTCTTTCTATTTCCAGTATCTTTGACTTGAACACAGCCATCAATGAATGTGTATGCCATAAATATGCTTCTAACTTGTTCTCAAAGAATTAACTGATAAATTTAGGTAATTTACCTTCAGATAAGACATAAGATTTCAATCATGAATACATTTCTACCACTCTTTCTACAGCTGGAAAAAGAGACTACCATCTACTTTTGCTGCGAGACAACAATTGCTTATAATTAATTTGAACAAGCTCACAAAAAGATTTCAGTTGCTCTGTTCTCAGAGTATAAACTGAGAAGTAATTACACAGTTTAATGATTAATCAATATCTACAGATAAAGATCAGTCCCATGCTGTTTTGCATTGTGCAAAATATGAGCAGGGCAGCCAATACCTATTAAGTTTTCATTTAAAGACTTCTGTAATTTGCTGTAAATATTGTTTCCCTCTTTTCGATTAGTACCACCAAAATTTGTATTAACATTGTCCCCAGTAAATGCTACACACTTATTTGCAATGCCAAAGTTACGCAGGGTTTCAGTCACATAGCCAGTAACAGTCTCAGAGGTCTCATTTGAAGTAGATTTGAGTTCTACTACTTTCGTTTTAATGCCACCTTGCTTATAATCAAAATATTGGATTGGAATTGGAAACAGCTTTATGTGACCATGATTGCTAGCATCAGTAGAAACACCAAAACAAGATATCCCTTTTAAATAACCAATCACACTGTTAATAATGCACTCTGTTTTTGTTCCGGCTGATGAAATCTTCTTTGCTACATCAGTATCAAAGAATATGGCTTCATTTAATTTTGGCTTACAGTTCATAGACCTGTAACTAAAATGATGTCTAACAGTATGGAAAGCTAGGACACCTTCTCCAGCAAGGACCCAATGCAGACACCTTCTCCAACAAGGACCCAATGAACTAATGCAGAACTTGCTTGCTGTTGCTGCTGATTAAATAAATTCTCTATCTTAGATATTGAAGCACAACCTAGGAGATTTTTCTTATGTTTCTGGGTTGCAATGTGGTGTTTCAAATCTTGCCCACCAATTGCAAGAAATAAATGATAAGTGACTTCATATTATTATTGAAAGTTATTAATTAAGAATTTTTACTTTATAGCTAGATGTCCAGAAATAATGAAGGCCCATGGTTTTTGTCTTACATGCGCATATATGTACTCAATTTACAGGGCATACAACATAATGTCAACTACAATAATAAATACGTAGGCAAATAAATAATGCAAAGTCTAGAACCAGAAACAATACATAAAATAATTACGTACCTTTATTTGTAACTGAAAGGTATGTTCCACAAATTTTGTATTCTGCTTCAAAGTCGTTTCTTCCTGTTTTGAAAGCAGGATATTTGTTCCCTAGAGTATCAGAAAATTTACACAGCCATTTCGGCATCTTCTTGAATGCACGAATAGTAATCAAGTTTAAAGTAATTATAGGAACCATATGATCTAGAGAATAAAAATATAACAGCCCACACAAACATTCCAACTCTTTTGGTAATCAACTGATCAGACAATGGACACATGCTACAGCAATGTGAAATAGCGAGAATGGATATTTCGATTTGATATATTCATTTACAATTATAGGGTTCCAATGCAGCATTATGTGTAACCACCAATGTGAAAGGAGGACCTCTAAATTTAAGTCTCAGAAAGGCATTTTTGTTCCAATGAGAATGCTTACATATGCAGCCAATTTTTGGCGCAAAATGAAACTCACAAAATCTGCCCCATTCATCCACGACCTTGGCAGTAATCTTTACAATTTTCCCCAGGCTTTGCCACTGCCGTACCTGCAAAATTTGAAACTTACTTTTTCCCCGCATGGTATTCGGAAAACATATATGGTGAATGCAAGATAATCCCCAATTCTGAACATTAATATTCTGGAAAAAAACATTGTCTTGTATTCAGATAAATGTGGTATATTTCCTTAATTGCGAACACATGATTTTGAGGAGCAGTGTTGCTTCATTGTGAATTGGGCATAATGGGCACAACATCATATAAACGTCCTTTCAACCAATCACTGTCTATTTTATAGGTATAGATTTGTTACAATGGCATTCCTGAATGAGCTTGTGCACATTAAAGGAATCTCTTAGAATGCTACCACATACGTATGATTCAGTCAGAGTGCCTGCCCTGGTATTGGCATAACGTGCCTGCCTCCCATTCATAAGGTCCCAAGTTTGAATCTTGGTTAGGGTGAGTTACCCAAATAGGGGTTTTCTTTTCGGGGTGCTCATCCTTAGAACATGAATGTCGGGTATCATAAAATCTGTATAAACCCTGGCTTATTTTGGCATCATTTTGCTCATTTCTTTGATCGTCTGTAAAGACCTACCAGGTTAAGTTAAAAAACGTTAGTACATGGAGTGTAAAGGGAGGCAGGTCATAAACATAATGCATTTGTGTGTTTCAAATGTTCTTTCCAGTGCAATTAGAAATTTATTATGACAGATTTTCTTTATTTGTAAAGAGTGCTGTAACAGCAAGTACAGTGGCCATATTAGAGTGGTTCTAATATAGACACTGTAACAGTGAGTACATTTTTGAGTCATAGAGTGGCCAAAGTAGGCAATAAAAGGAATGAAAAACAAATGACACTGAACATACGCTAATCTTTCATAAGTAACGCAAAATATGCATGTTAATGGGTTGCCTAAAACTGAATGACAACTAGCTACCCCAAATATTGTATTTTGGAGCTGAAATGTGATGAATATCTGATATCAGTAAATAACATAGCGGTACAATTTTAATTTGGGCATTTTTATGATTATCTGCCTTTAACTGATGTCTGAAAAAATGGCTTCTAAACTGTTGGTTGGAACATGATGAATTCAAATTCTGGCTTAGGCCTGTAGAATACAGAAGCATGATTATATACTACAATACTGTGTGACAAAGAATGATAGACTCAACAGGACTTTCAATGGTGTATATATGTGACATGACTCCCTTATTCCTGATGTGTACTATTGTACACTTTATCAGCTTATTTGCACATTTGGTTCAAGAGCTAATATGGATCCATATTGTACTATTGCTACATACTCTTATCTTTAAAAAAAGTAAAAAATGATGGAATGCACATGTGATAAGCAAGGCAATATTCATGGGCAGTGCATTTAAGAATTTATTTTTGTCACAATCTGTGCAGTTTTCTGTTGTGTTGTCACAAATGGAACTCGTAATACAAATTTCTTCTATAAATCATAGTGTATCCATATTTGATATAAGTCTGAAAAACAAAAATCACTCTGCAACACCTGAAAGAATAAATAAAACGTTAGCATTGAAGTCATTACATATCAGGGTGTATAGCATACTTCATGCTATGTGGCCTTGCTCTTCTTTGAAAATTGCACAAAACCTACCAAATGATGACTGAGAAGCAGCTGAGCTCTCATGAAAATGTGCTCACACAGTATATCTGATGGCACCATATATTGAGGTCATGTAGCTACCTTGTGTGTCATGCTAACTGAAAGACCATCTAATCTGTTTTAGATGCACAGAATTTTGTGTGTTGCAAATATTGTTTTCACCTTTTTATATTTTACATTTAATGCACATCTTTTACAGAAGAATGTTCTGCAGATTCGTCTTGTGCTTATCACAAATTTGTTTCTGTATTCTTCCCTTTTTTCAGTCTTCTCTCTGCAAGTTGGTAGTACTTGATTAATTCGGATTTTAGTCTGCTATATATAGTTGATTCTACAAGAGCATTTCAAAAAAGGCTGAGACTGATTTTTTCCTGTAGCTTCTGTACTAAAAATATTTGAAAAGAGCTAGTTTTTATGTGTAATGTCCATAGGCAGCAGCACTCTGGTATCAGTAGGTGGCAGTAATAATCTACTTTGTAGACCCTAATTACAATTTGCATGCTACATAATAGAGGTGAAACCAGAGCAGTATGGCATAATAAAGTTGTTTTTGTTTAACTATACACCACTGAGACTTATGAAAAACTGCAGGAAGCGTACAGTGAAGTTACACTATATCATGCAATAGTGTGGTAAAGTGGTTCAGTGACTTCAAAGAGGATCAACTTGTCGGTGTTATGCAAGGTGGGCCTGATGTTTTGGCTTCTCTGAAGTCAATATCAACACAGCTGTTGTGATTGTTTGTGAGGATTGACAGATAACATAACATCAGTGTAGTGTTGAGAAGTTTATGTGGCAGTGTCTCTATGATCATGCATGATTTTCTCCATATGATCCATATTTGTGCTGTTTTGTGTCACATCTGGTGACTCTCAAACACATGACTGTGTGAATGGAGACAAACATATGTTCTGCATCTCTTTGCTAATGGAGGGATTCATTTCTGGAATCAATTATCACCAGTGATGATGATGGTGTTAAAGAGTGATCAACTACCAGGGTCATTAGTGTGCTTAGAAAATAAAATCCTGGCAAAAACCAGAAGTAAAACAAGATTAAAATAAATCTTAGGACATAAAAAACATATGTAAATAAAATTGTTAATGGCAAAAGCCATAAATGAATCCAAGACATGAGAGCGAGCAATGGAGGGAAAAGGATAGAAATATAATTAAAACTAAATCCTCAGGTAAGGGTCACTGTTGGTAAAAGATTTGCTCCATTGTCAGCTGTCAAAATACATAATCTCAAAATAAAACTATATTTTTAAGGCAATGCCACTTAAGATAACATTTTTAAAATCTTATCCACTGCAATTATCACTGGTGATTAATCATGGCTGAATGATGAGCCTGAAAGAAAATGAGCCAGCCTAGTGTGGGAATCAACAGGTTCCCCAATACCAAAAAAGGCAAATGTTGTTCCATCTGTGGGAAAAGTGGTGGCCATCATTTTTTGACTGTTATGGAATGATTTACCAACTTACAGTTCCCCCTTACACTACTGTTACAGCAGCATACTACACACAGTGTCAGCTAAACTGAGGAAACCCATTGCAAAGAAGTGACCAGACCTTTCTTTTGACTGGGTGGCAACTTCATAAGAATGTGTGGCCTCATGTTATAAATCAAGTCATGCAGAGACTCGATTCAGCATTACCTGTGAACCGGATCCACCTTATAGCTCTGATCTTGCACCATGTGGTTTTTTTTCTTTATTCCCAACGCTAAAGGCAAAGACCTGGCAAAGAATGGCCTGCACCATATGTTCGAGGACTGGCAGAGATACTATAAAAGGTGCATTAAAGTAGGAGGGGATTACTTTGAAAAAGATTATGTAAAACATTCAAATGAAGTAAAAATCTCTGTGAAAAAAATCAGTCTCAGTTTTTGGTGACCAGTCCTTGTATTGTCTGCAATGTTTCATGATTTAATCCCTATCTAGCGCTCTGTTAATTGTCCACTGATGAGGTTCTGAGTATGGTTAACAAGGAAGAGCTTTCATCCAGTTTTCTCCTTGGTTGTGTTTCACGGAGGTTTTAAGGACAGTCTTACATATATGCTGTCATGCCGCAAATCTCAGTGAGGCTCATGAAGAATGCTGCTGGCCAGCACTTTGTTTTCCTTTGCAGGAGTAGGAGTGTGCAAGTTGATCCAGAACATCCACACCACCCTTGGTCTCATTATAATGCAATAAATATATCTGGTTTCTTTGCATTCTTAATGACTTATCACTTGAAGGGCGGTTGCTCCTCAGAATTATCATAGCTATCCCTGGGCCTGGTATGGAAGATCTAGGTGAACGGATTTATGAAACCAAACAGGCTTCTTTCAGTTTGTATCATTTTATTTGGCTGAAACTGATGGGAAATGAAGGGTTTATTTTTCCATATTGTCCCATCTAAGCGAGACCATTATCAAGTAATTGCTTATTAAGTTTAGATCAGTAAGAGATTACCACAGGAGCCATTGGCACATCGATGTTACTCATTGAATTGTGATTTTTAGTGGAAGTAGATAAATAAAAATAACCATGTCTTGACTTTTTCTCCCAAAGGCCCAAGTTCGACAAGAAAAGAATTATTTGCTGTAAATATTTTCTTTGCCACATGAAATCTTTGTTAATATCTTTAGTGTGGTTTTGTGTGCATATATTTTGTAGCCTGGATACAGAGCAAAGTTTATCAGTACCTGGCACAGTAATGAGCAGCTGATCATAGATCGGCAGACAGACCTAAAGTCAGCCATTGTAACTTAAAATTATATAATTTGTTCCAGTGATTAAGGATCCTATGGGAGAGCAAGCTAAGACATGGGCATTTTTGTTTTCAATGTATTTTTGGTATAAAAAAATTGCAGCTTAGCTCTCCAACATCGATGTGATGATGGCCCCTTGTATGAATTGATTAATTTATTTACTATCATAAATCATAATACAAACAGTTGTTACATTTCATACAGTAATAAAACTTTCTTCCTTTATTTTTCCTTAAACGCATTGAGTTAAGTTTGTGTCCTTGAGGGTCGTTTGTTCCTTTGGACCTTACACACACTATCACCCTGGTTATTGATGTATAACAATTCTTTTTAACTAATGCTAGATAATCACATTCTCTCCTTTACTCATTTCCTCCTGCTTGCATTGCCTCATAATTTTATACCATTTCTGATGTATGTTTTCTAAATATTTTCCACAACCTAAAATAAATTCTCTTCTATTATTGTTAAACTTTCTTTCCGCTTTCCCCTATCTCTAGTTTATCACATCATATCTCAGTTCACTTCTCCATATCTGTGTTTTTTGGCACTTAATACAATGCAGTACTTCCTCATTTTTTGCACACATTGGGTAATATATTGTCATAATACCCTTGAAATCCCCTTAATTTTAACCAGGTTTGCTTCCTTATAAAAGTGAGAAACTCCCCCCTCCCCCTACCTCGTTCCCCTAGAAAATCTTAAGGCACTAAATTAATCTTGGTCTTGTGACTATTAATATCAGTTTCTTTTTAAAACATTAGACAACATATTATGGTAAAAGTGATGCTTTTATACTTACAGTCCCAGCACGGTGGGTGCGATGGTTTTAGCACTGGGACTGTTCCACTTGACAATTGGTATGTAACAGTGAAGGCAGTAAGGGAGAGGAAGGAGTTTACACTTTATGTATGTGCATATCTGGTGCATTCTTCTCTGTGCCTAATGCATTTTCCCAGAGTAGTTTTGTAGTGTTAAAACATGCAAGCTTCTTATTTTAATGCTTTTCTTGGAGTAATGTTACTTAAGCAGAGTGCTGAAGGTGGCTTTATAATCTAATTGACCAAAGAAATATGGACAATTGAGTACAATCACTTACGGAAGTGCAGTTTTCAAGCTGCGTCTTTACTGTATAACAAGTTATTTAAAGATTTCTGTGGAAGCTTCCCTAAAAAAGGTATACACACAAATAGTGCAATACTATATTTTTCTATACTTGAAAAAATAGAATTAAAATCTTTGGGTAGATGACATGGGATTCTTAAAAAAAAAAAAAAAAAAAAATGTGGAAACTAAAATAAATGAAAACCCCATTTTTAAGACTCGGCCTAATTCTAAGGACATATACAAGGCACATGACTGGATCTATGATTGCAAAATTTGCAAGTCCATTTTCTACTATCCATGTTTTTTTTTGCTCCTAAACATACCAATTGTTTATGGTCAGTAAAATTAGTGAATGACATAAAAAATTTAAAAGCATGTGAAAGTTCTACATTCATAAAAAACAAAAACATTCAAACAAGTAAAAATAATATTATGACAATAATGCTCCTCTCTCTTATATATATTCAAAGGTACACAGGGGTAACAGTATTATTAGAACCAGTTGAAAAATTCAACGCCACAGCCGGGATTTGAACACTGTTCTCTGGCTCTCCGTCCGGTTGCTCTAACCTTTGAGCTACTGTGACAACTTGCCGGTGTGGCATTCAATTTTCCAACTGATAATATATGTGTTTTACCTGGTTCAAACCAACCAGTATGTTTCACTTCATAAGACTACCTTAATGGCAACCTACCATCATAAGTACTTAGTATCCGGGTAATATTAACTATGTTCCTGCCAACATATGGGCTAGTTGTCACAGTAGCTCAATAGTTAGAGCAACCGCACGAATAGTGGGAGAACCATGTTAAGTCCTGGCTGTGGTGTTGAATTTTTCAATTGGTTCTAATAATAAGTAAAAATAAACTTATTTTAAAAAGGTTGATTACATATGTTAAGTTTTGGGCTGAGTTTGAATTGACGCTATGAAGCCATGACGAGCTTGTTACATCTTTGAACCCAGGTTGTACAAAGGCTTCATTGATTATACAGCTGAAATGGATACAGCAATGAAGGAATATTTAGAACAGCTATAGTATTCAAAGGAACTTTGAAAACAGTTCAGAATGAATTGTAGGACTGCATGTTGTGTATCTGTAGGGAGAAAAGAGAACAAATAATACAAGCTTCTGAAGTGTTCATTCAATGTGATGAGAAAATTGACATTTCAAATCACTGTCAAATGGTGTTTTCCATACTATGTGAGGAAGCTGTATCCGAGAGACTGTGTTTGTGAATCTTGAAGGAAGGAATGCAAAATCTGGCGAAGTGCATAAGGAATGAAATTGACCCATTTCTTGGAAATAACAAAGATAATCTCATTGCACAAACCTTTGATGGGGCCAATGTTATGAGTGGAAGGACTGGTGAAGTACAGGACAAAATAAAGAAAACATATTCATATGCATGCTTTGTCCACTGCTGTGCACACAAATTGAATTTAATCATACAAAAGGCGGCAATGCTAATTCCAAAGTGCACGTGTTCTTTTCAAATCTTTTGGGGATTGCAGTTCCTCTTTGCAGTTTGCTATTTTAAAGAAAGTATTGCAGGCAAGACTGCCCAGAGCTGCATTAACAAGATGGAATTAAAATATGTGTACTGTCAATGTTGTGTACAAAACATAGAACCTCTCTTGAACCTTTCCGTTCCACTACCCCTATTCGGGCCCATGTAGATCCGTGCCTCATCCACATGTCACCATCTACATAATTCCCTCCACCCCATATTTTCTTTAGCTCCTCTATACTATCAATGCATTTTTGTTGCTGAAACTACCTAACATCTCCTGCGTTTCCATATCATCAATTCTTTGCTTAACTTCTTTCCAAAATCCACTTTCCTTGCTCTCTATCCTGATGCTCCATACCCAGGGCAATTTTTCCCATAATCTTGTTAATTCTATCAACCCAGGTGTTTCTTCCCCTCACTTTCTCTTGTGTCACTAGACAATGTTTTAAAATGATATTCTCTTCTAAATTTGTGATCCTAAACCAATATTTTAGAGCTCTTGTCATTATTTCTCCTATATTCCATATTTTGCCTGGTTCAGTTTGTGCAACCCCATTTGGTGAGATTTTAGGTAACTCCAGAATTTATTTACAAAAATTCCTATGAACCAAATCCATTTAGCTATCCCTCCTCAATGCCGTTTATTTCCACTCCAAACATTTTAATCTCTACTACTCGCTCGTATATTTTCTCCAACCACTTTATATACATTTCTGGTCACTTTATATACATTTCTGGTATTTTGTGCATACAAGCACTAATAGTTTTCAAAGCCAACCTTCCATTTGCTAAAGCCCTCCTTTTTTGCTCCCTCTATCCTCCATTTGCACTAAGCCTAATACCCAAGTAGTCAAATTTATTAACTACCTAAATCTATACCCCTTCCCAATACCATTTTTCAGTATTATGCAGTTTGTTTCCATTCTTAAATACCATGTTTTTTGATTTCCGAGTATTATTAATTCCCACTCTTTACAGAATTTCAATATTGCTTTCACTAAACCAATGTTAGTAATTGATTCTGCTACTAAATCTTCGGCAAATAGAAGACCTGGAATCTCTACGTTTTCAACTTTTGGCATGTGGAGTTGGCTTTACTACTTTTTTTTTTCTTTTTTTTTTTTCTTTTCTTCTGTAGCTTAACGTCCTTTAACCTGGTTGGTCATATCCGATGATGAATGAAATTGGTGAAATGATGCTCAGATGATCTCAGGGTTCATGGAGCTTAAAGTTACTCGACATTCGTCTTCTCAGGATAAGGGAAAACCCCCAAAAAAACCTCACCCTAAGCGAGATTCGAACTCGTGACATTTTGAATGTGAAGCAGACATGCTACCACCACACTACTCAGGCGGGCTAAGACCTATTTTGTTCAGATCATTTTCAGTCACCCTATCCTGAGTAATCCTAATACAGTACCTGGTTTCATAATATAATTTATGCAGTGCTTTTATAAAATTGTCACTTACCCCTGTACTGTTCAATTTTGACCATAATGCATTGCGGTTAGTTGTATCACCTTTTCAAATACACAAACAGCATGTATAGTGTCTCTCTCTTTTTTTTCCTTAAATATTTCTCTACCATTGTATTTATTATGAAAAATTGGTCCACTGTTCTATCACTTTTCTTAAAACCTGCTTGGAACACTGATAATTTATTTTCTTGCTCTGCCCAATTTTGTAACCTTTATGCAAAAAATGCCAATGTAAAGCTTGCTTAAGACTGACAATAGGCTAGTTCTATAATTAGCTGATTTCTTTATATCACATTTTCCTTTAAATGTTGGTATTACAATTGCTGATCTCCAGTCTTTAGGAGCTTTGACCTGTTCAAATATTGCATTAAATATGCATATCAGTAACATAGCTCAGTTTTCATCTTGACACTATGCCCTCTAGAATTCCCCCACACTATCATCAATACCACAAGCCTTATTTCTTTTTAGTCTGTTTACTTGTTCATTTATTACATTTAAATTAATCTGAGTACTCTACACTTAATGTTGCCATGGGTATGAATGATGCTTCTTCTGGTTCTATGAACATTTCCCCCCAAGGGCCTACTACGGTAGGTACGGGTTTGGCGCACCCGGGGGTTCCCGAGCTGCTCACCACCACTTCACCCTGGCCTTCTCCATCCACTGTTGCCACGTCTTTTGTTCTGCATTTGTTTCTTTCGTTTGTCTACTTTTATCACCCTCTTCCTCTTCTAGGCTTATGGAACATATTAGTTTGTAAGACATTAGGTTTATTAACTCCTGTCTCACCAGCAGGGATCTTTCACTATCCCCATGGTTCCTGTCCCACGGTTCCAGCGCGGCTCCCAATTTGTGTACTCTCCAGAGGTCCCAGACCTGAAGCTTGGGTGCACCCTCCCCACTGCCCCTGTGTGTAGCCTTAGGTGCGGGGCCCGTCCATACCATCAAGTACACTCACGTAGCTTCTTCGAGAGCCCGGTCTGTGCTGGTGTCCCGACGACCGCGTTACGTCGTTGGCATAGTTTCATGGGCCGGACGTGTTACCGCTGACGGTGCCCCGGCGTAATCAACCACAAGTCGCCTGAATCCGTGCATGTGTCCTGTCGCTGCACGGCCTAGAGCGGGTAGCCACAGGCGGTTATCCCTGTGGTAGGGGAGTGCATGGTGAACGGTATACGCATACGGACCAGCAGTGGTGTTTGGAGGGTAACCCTTGTGACGTAGGCCTTGGGTATCGGTCACGGGATGGTTCCCTTGACGGCATAGACCGTGGAGATTTGGTGTCTTTTCTTCTTTAACCCCCGGATGGCAGACTGACGCCGACGGTTCCGGAAGGGGGTCCTTTCAATATGTCAAACCGCACAACCTTCTTATTTTGACCAGTATTTAATTATGGCTATGTTAAACGAGACGAAATTCTGTGATTTAAGTCCATTCTACGTACAAAGGGAAGTTGGTGGATATGCAGCAAGTTAAAAACGCGACGAGGCTGCGAGACGGTACCCTACTGGTGGAGGTCCACAATAAAGGACAGTCAGACAAACTTCTTCATGCTACTCTGTTGGGTTCGTACAGCGTCAAAGTTTACACCCACAAGTCGAGGAACACCTGTAGAGGAGTTGTGACGACCTCTAGCTTAGGCGACCTGTCCAATGAAGATATTGCCACCCATCTTTCCGAACAGCGAGTTTGTCAGGTAACTGTGACGGCAAGGAGTACCCATTGCGTAGGATCTTTCTCACGTTCAAGGGTACTATTGTTCCAGAATTTATATACTGTGGTTACGAACGTGCTGCCGTCCGCCCGTATGTGCCGAACCCGATGCCGTGCTTCAAGTGCCAGCGTTTCGGGCATACCCAAGCCGCCTGTGCCCGACCTGCCGCCTGCGATCGTTGTGGTGTAGCGGCCCACGTTGACACAGCCTGTACGCGTGAACCGTGCTGTGTGAACTGTGAAGGAAGTCATCCGTCTAGCTCTCCACAGTGTCCCAGGTACTTAGATGAGAAATGTATACAAGAATTACGTGTGAAGGAACATCTTATCTTTACTGAGGCGCGGCGCCGATTTGAACAGCTGAAACCTGCTAACACCACAGGATACTCACCCTCAACCCTTTGTCTCCGGGAAACCAACTTACATCCTCATCATACCCTTCCTCTTCGTCATTTTCTATCATTCAGACACGACTTTGTTGGTGGCCTACGTGCTTGCAACGGTGTTGTTACTCTCGTGGCGCCTACCATCCCTGCCACAAGTATTTCAACACCCCGCTACAAGCAGTAGCTGTGCGTGTGTCGTTGCCTTCCATCGCCTTTTCTGTTTGCAATGTCTATTTACCGCCGCACGATGTGATTATAGACCCTGAGCTTCGGGTTTTGTTGGCACAAATTCACCCGCCGCTAATCTTTTTGGGCGATGTCCATGCGAGCAATGTTCTTTGGGGTTCTTCTGCTGGCGATGCTTGAGGTACCATAATCGCAGACGTTTGCGATGCGTCTGGTTTATTGCTCTTAAACTCTGGTGCACCCACATTTTTATCTTCCGCCCTAGACGTAACTTTTTATAGCCCTGCTTTACTGCCGTTTCTGGATTGGTCGGTATTTTCCGATCTCCACGGCAGTGATCATTACTCTATTGACATTCGTTTTTCGGGACAACATCCATTGCCCACAAGGCATCCCCGCTGGATTACCTCCAAGGCCAATTGGGCCAAGTTTTCCGTGATGCCAAGCGGAAATCGTGGGAATCTTAGTCTCCTCCCTTTCTCGCAGGAGCTCTACCCAGCGAGTGTGGGCCTCAGTGCGACGCATGTCTGGCAAATATCCCAGGACGGTAATCCCTGCCCTTACTGTTCACGGCGCCACATTCACCAGCGAAGCGGATATTGCCGACGCTCTAGGCACCTCCTTCGCTGCCACAAGTGCAACGGACAGTTATGAAACCGTTTCATTCCCCTTAAGGAAGCTGCTGAAAACATTCGCCTTGATTTTACTAGTGATTGTAGTGAGCCGTACAATGCCCCCTTCACCCTTGCGGAACTCACTCATTCCTTACATATTACGAGGGACTCTTCTCCTGGTCCCGATGATATTCGCCGGCAAATGCTACTTCACCTCCCACCTGCAGCCGTTACATTCCTGCTGAATCTCTATTATAACCGAATCTGGCGTGAACAGGTTTTCCTGCCTATGTGGCGAGAGGGTATTGTCATTCCTATACCTCGTCCTGGCAAAGACCGGACCGATCCATCATCTTACCGGCCGATTTGCCTCACGAGCCTTGTTTGCAAGACCTTAGAACGCATGATCAGCATTCGGTTTACCTGGTGGTTGGAGACGAACGATGTGCTGTGTTCCGCGCTGTGCGGCTTTCGTCGCAATCGTTCCAGCATAGATAACCTGGCGCGTATTGAGGCTTAGTGCAGAATGCTTTCCTTCTTAAGCAGCATGTCGTGGGTGTCTTTTTTGACCTCGAGAAGGCTTACGACACTACTTGGCGCTACGGTATTCTTCGTAGTTTGTACAGTTCCGGGTTACTTGGCCATCTGGTCGTGTTTCTGTGCAACTTTCTCCAGCTCCGCCACTTTCGTGTCCGTATTGGCAATACTCTCGCAGGAAAAGATTCAGGAGAATTGTGTACCCCAAGGTTCGGTTCTTAGTGTTCTGCTTTTTGCTGTGGCCATCAACAGCATTACTACCGTCGTTCGTAGTGGGAACTCATCGTCACTGTATGGGGACGACTTTGCGCTATACTATCGCTATTATAGCACTGATCATCTCGAACGACAACTCCAGTTGGCCATAAACTCCCTCGCTGGTCGGGCGCTTCGTAATGTTTTTCGTTTTTCCCCTACGAAAACGCGATGCATACACTTCCACCGTCTTCGTGTAGTACACCCTCCTCCTGACCTTCACTTGAACGGTGTGCCGCTGCCTTTCGTTCCGTCCTTGAAGTTCTTAGGTCTCCACGTGGACCGTGAACTTTCTTGGGTGCCGCACATCCGACACCTTCGCGCCTCCTGTGATCGATCGCTTCGGATCCTCAAACTTTCTGGTGCGTCTTGGGGCGGTGATCGTTCCGTGATGCTGCGTTTATACCGTTCACTCTTTCGCTCCAAACTAGATTACGGCTGTTTTATTTACGGCGCAGCGACCGCCTCTAAACTTCGCCTTTTAAACACTGTTCATCATACCGGTATACGTCTTGCTACAGGAGCCTTCCGCACTACTCGTGGAATGCCTGTAGGCCGATGCTGGTGAACCCCCACTAGCAGTGCGTCGCTCCTTTTTACTTTGTTCTTATGCTGCTAAGCTGCCATCCTTGTTTTAACCCTGTGTTACGCCCGGAGATTCACACCGCTATCTGAGGAACACCACTTTTTCACGTCCCTGTGGTATTCGGTTTCGTGAGCTGCTCTCCAATAGGGGTCTCAGATTGCCTCTTGTGGAGCGCGCTTTTGTATATCTGGAACCTGCCTGGCATCTGAGGCGTCCCAGTTTTGATCTGACCCTCTCGAACCTTGTGAAACTCTCGACCGCTCCGGAGGTATTTCGGCGCCTGTTTAACTTCTGTGCAGTTACCAGGCCTATGCACCGGTATTCACTGACGGTTCCCAGCTGGGAGGAGCTACGGGTTGTGCCTTTTACTTCAGTGGGGAAACACATAAATTATCGCCCTGCGGACAATAGTTCGGTATTCACCGCTGAACTGCACGCTATATTTTACTTTCTGGATGTTATCTCCCTTTTAACACCTGGCACTTTTATTGTTTGCTGCGATTCCCTGAGTGCCGTACAGGCTCTGGAGCAGTATACCGGCTCTTCATCACTCGTTATGCGCATTGAATCTCGCATTTCCGAATTTATTGATTTCGGCTACCAGTTCGTCTTCACATGGGTTCCAGGTCATGTCGGTAATGAGGTAGCGGATAGGTCTGCCAAGGCTGCCTGCTCCTTAGAGGATTACTCAGAAGCGGCTGCGCCCGCAGGGGATGTTCCACGTCACTTTCGTAGGTCTATTCTTTTAGCCTGGCAGCAATCTTGGCAAGATTTAGCAGGTACCCAGCTTCGCACACTCAAAGACACGGTACACCCATGGCTCATATCTTGCCAGCTGAACCGGCGCCGCGAGGTTATCCCTACGCGTTTGCGTATTGGTCACACGCGGCTAACACATGGCTACCTTCTACGCGCTGAGCCAGCTCCTATCTGTTAGACCTGCGATGTTCGTCTGCCTGTGGCACATGTGTTGCTTGATTGTTTGAAATTCCATCGCGAACGGCAATCCATCGGCCTGGGTACCGCTTTACCTGCCATTTTATGCGACGACGCCAATTCCGTCGATAAAGTGCTTCGGTTTGTTGCCTCTATTGGCCTCAGAAAAGACATCTGACCTGTTTCATGCGTGTGTGAAGTTTTAGCCCCTGTCTTTTAGCACATGAGACCACTTTTTGTGTGTAGTTTTTAGCTTTTTTTTAACCTTTTAGACGTGCTTGGATCACACGGCCCTTTTTTATTCGTGCGTGCCTATGTAAGGGTTTTTAGCACTTTAGAACGTTACATCCTGTAGTTTTCTTTTTAATGTGTTTTCCTTTTTATTAACTTCAGGCCCAAATGACCTAGTTGTCGACGGGCCCTTAAACACCATTCACTCACTCACTCTATGAACATTTTCCCAAAAGCTTTGTATCTCTTGTGAGCCAAAGCTTTGCAGGAGCATAAAATGTGCTGTGCTTTTTCACTCTCCTTGCTGCAAAATCTGCAGTCTAAGTTGCCCTGAAGCACCCCAATTGTGTTGAGATACTTTTTCACAGGCATGCCCTGTGAGGAAAGCAGTAATTATTCTTAGCTGAAGTCTGCTACATGGTCCTTTAATAAATAGTTTCCCATGTCTATTTCCTGAGGTTTTATGCCAGGTCTTGCAATGTTCTCTTTTGGACCAGTTCTTAGTAGCTTCTCTAATTAAACACTGAGATGTTCCTAGAGCTGGCTCTGGTCCAATAAATTGTGAAACTGCTGTTTGTCTTCCAAGTCAATCAACTTTTTCATTGCCCTCTATGCCCTTATGGCCTGAACTTCATTCTGTTCTGCCTGGTCATTAAGCATATTTGGGCAATTTTGAACCAGTTCTGATGTAACCTTATGACTACTAAGAGTCTTAAGTGCAGCCTGGCTATCTGAGTATATAAGGATGTGTTTAGCAGCATATCTTCCCCATATGTTTTCATGACTGGATTGATTAATAGCAGAGATTTCTGTTTCAAAAACAGTAGCATATTTACCTAGGGGAAAGAATCCTCTACACCTTGGTCTTATGCCATATACTCCAGAACCAGTTCCTGATCCATCTGTAAACCACATCAAAGTCTTCTCTCCATAGTTTTATTCTTCCAACGTTCAGAATCAATAATGATCTCAAAGTTTTTTATTAAAATGTTTAATTGGAGTTATATAGTCTGAGTGCATTTCTAAAGATGCATCTTCTATACACTTCCTAATTTTCAGCATACCTGATTCTGTTTCAGGAACTCTCAGTTAACATGTTGCAGTCTATAGAGCACCATTCTTGCCTCTGTCATCACAACCAAGTGTAATGGAGTCAGGTTTAAGAGTGTCTCCATTGCTGCAGTTGAGGTTGTCTCATGGCTTCTGTAATAGCCGTGCAAGCTGTTCTTTGGACTTTATTTAGTTAGTTTTTAGAGCCTGTTTGAAGGACTTTAGGCCACCAAATCAGCGCTCCATAGGTTATAGATGGTATGATTATCCTGGTATATATCCAAAGGATCATAGCAGGCCTTAATCCACATTTTTGGCAACTACAACTACTTCAAAA
This sequence comes from Hymenopus coronatus, assembly GCA_030762935.1. Taxonomy (NCBI): domain Eukaryota; kingdom Metazoa; phylum Arthropoda; class Insecta; order Mantodea; family Hymenopodidae; genus Hymenopus; species Hymenopus coronatus. The sequence continues at coordinate 157,383,119 of CM060900.1, read as the reverse complement.
GTTGTTTTCGCATGCTTTATTGTTTTCTTAAAATGTTGATTCCAGTCCACCCTGGTATCTAAATAGAGTCCCAGGTATTTGACCCCATCAGACATTTTAATTTCTTTACCTTGAAGATATAAAGGTCCTAAACTCTTTATATTTTTCTTCTTGGTGAGTTGTACTATGAATGTTTTCTGAGTGCTAATGCCTAGACCCTCATCCTCAGTTCATTTTGTCCCAGTGTTCAAGGCCAACTACATTAGCTCCCTCACAGTTCCTGTGTATTTTCATGAACCACGATGACGATATCATCAGCATAGCCCATGATGTCAATGCCTAGGCTGCTTACCTTATTAAGTAGTACATCAACCACTAGGTTCTACAGTATGGGGTGACAAAACTCCGCCCTGTGGACACACACTCATGGCCTAAGCAGCTTGCTGTCCTTGAGGCTTGTATGGACTATTCTGCCTTTCAGCATACATTGAATCCACCTGATACAGGTTTAGTCAATGCCATGCTTCCTTGCAGCAATAGTTATGGCATTAAAGGAGGTATTATCAAAGGTACCCTGAATGCCAATGAAGGCGCTTAATGTTACCTCCTTTTCCAGTCTATGTACAACCTGGAAAAGGGCACTTTCTGTTGATCTGCCTGTTTGATATGCATGCTGATTCTGGTGCAGAGGACATATCTCCAAAACACCTTTTATATGCCTATCTATTAATTTCTCAAGAGTTTTGAGAATTACAGACATTAGGCTGATGGGTCTTAGTGACTTTGCCAGGGTCACAGGTTTCCCTGACTTTCGTGTAAATACCACCCTAAGATGTCTCAGCTAATTGGTATGTACCCTAATGCCAAACTTGCTCTTAGGTTTCCTATCAAAGTTTTTGTTAGTTCTTCAAATCCCCTTTGAAGCATGGTGGCTATTATCCCATCTCATCCTGGTGATTTGTATGGCTAGAAATAAGAATACTTCATAGTTGATGACTTTCTTGGTGATTTCCCAATTCACCCTGGATGTTTTCTTACTAAATAACTCCAATCCCAGATGGTCCCATCTGTCCTCGGGTTCATCAATTATAATTGATCCAGGGAAGTGTATACGTAGGAGTTCTTCCATTGTTTCTTTCTCTGTTTTTGTATAATCTCCATTTGTCAATTGGAGATTGCTGATGAAGTTTTGTGAATCTTTCCTAAGAACCTTCTGGAGTCTAGCACATTCTGGAGGCATTGCTATCTCCTCACAGTGCTTTCTCTAGGAGTCTTTCTTGGCCTTGCTCAAAGCTTCATTATATTCTGTCAATAACTTGCTATAAGCTGTCAATTGTTTTGTTCTTTTTGCAAAGTTAAGGGTTTTATGAAGCTTTTACTAGCAAGGTCTTTATTCCACCAGGGCACATTCCTGATGGTCTGCCCCGTTTTCATTGGACAGTGATCATTGTAAACTGAAATTGCCCCATCCTGCAGATGCTCTGCAGCGATTTCCAAATGTATGCAGTCACAAATATTATCATCCATCTTACTCAGATTACTTGCTAGGTCTTGCGTATAGTTTTCCCAACAAGTTCTTTTGGGATCCCAATAAGTTTTAGACTGCATGGCATTACCTACTATCTCAAATTGGATGTACCTGGGTCCAAACAGCTTTCATCCTCGGATACATACCAATTTTTGAAAAAATTTCCCACATAAGTGGTAGATATAGTTATGTCGATAACTTCCTACCTTCTTGTTGTTATGAAGGTAGGTATGTTACCTACATTTAGTCTTTCAAAATTATTTGATGAAATGAAATTTTATAGACACACCTCTATCATTTGTATCTGTATTTCCCCACACAGTGTGGTGGGAGTTAGCATCATATCAGCTACTAACTGCAGTCCTTCCGAGTATGAATTCCCTCAGTCCACTTTCCCCATTGATTATATCTTCACTGCTGTTAAATCCTTGGAACAAAAGTTCATTAATGGCATTATATTTATGTCAATTTTTACTAAAATGCAGGTTCTAGGAGTCTTGTCAGTTCTATTATACACTAATTTCCTGCCAGCCTCCTTGAGCCCTTTTATTTCCCCTTTATAAGGCCAGGGTTCCTGGATGAATGCTAAATTACAGGTCTTCATCTTCACACAGAGTGCAACAGAAGTTGCTCTACTGTGATGAAGATTTACCTGCAGTACCCTCATCATCTTTCCCGATCCTTAAGGGACTTGAAGGAATCCCGTTCAAGTCCCCAATAAGCCTTAAGGTTGACTTTTTGGAGTGCCTTGTATGAGCATGAATTGATCGAGAAGGCCAAAGTTTTTCCCTGCTTGACCATTTCCTGCTCATGAGCAACCATTCCTCTGTTTTCAACTCAGGATTTTGTTTCCTGATTCTCTTGGTAACAAATGTTATCTTAGAGTTATCTGGTATCCAGTCTAGAATCTTGGGTCTTTTTGGGAGGTCCTTGGAGTTGATTACTTTTAACTCCACCCCCTCCCAAGGACCTTCAAGTCCGCTAACTGTCTGGTTAAGCCAGTCTTTGGTATGTTCATTTTCACAGGTTATCCATAGGACTCTCTGCATAAATTTAGTACCGATGAATTGTGGAGGAGGACTATCTTTAGGAACCCCATCCACAGCTTCAATCAGTTTAGACTGTATCAGGTCAGTTTGTTCCTGATTCAGTTTTGTAGGATATAGATGACTTATGATCGCCATCCTGACTTCAATTGTGGCATCATGAAATGGCAGTCTGTTCTGACTTCGAACTCCTGTGTTTTTTTTGGCCTCCTGCCCTACAGATTTTGGAGTGCTGGAATCTGAGTGCGGCCTTTTAACACCCCCACTAGGTACAGCCTGGAGGGGTCCTTCTGACAGATTTCTCAACCGTCCAGGTCCCCTCTCTCATCTTCTATCTTAGAAGTTTCTTCCTTTGTGCTCCTGAAGGTGTTTTGGTTTGCAGTATAGACATACCTACAGCCAAATCCTCAATGGATGTTTCAAAGATTTTTTTTTTTCCTATCAAGTCTGCTTCAAGAGCTCCTTGGCCAGTTTCTTTTAAAATTTCTTTGATATTTGTGTCCATTTTGGCCTCAAGTGTGAGGGAAAAATCTGTTGACCCTGGCAGAGCCCCCTATGCCAGGGCAAGGCTAAATACTCTGGGATGTCACCTGGTATCCCAGAGGCTCCGTTCGCCACACATCTCCCATGTGCTATGCACTCCTTCAGCACAGATATGCATTACACCTTGGTGCTGGGGAGTTGGTTTGCAGTCTCCTATTCAATATTTGGAGACAGGTATTGGTTTAATATTTTTTTCACACAAGTGTGTAGGACAGGAGTTGGATAGGTAGAGTCAGACTGAAAATTTCAATGCCATAGCCGGTATTTGAACCACGGATCTCCGTGGCTCTAGGCAGTTACTCTACCACTGAACTACCATGGCAACATCCCGACATAGCATTGAATTTCTCAGCTGACTCGCATGTTTTGTGGTAAGCCACAAGGTGATCTCAAATTATTTTGAGATGACGACCCCAATGGCGTCTTACAATGTTTAAATATAAGTCCCAGGATTCATAGTATAGCCAACTATTATGGTCAGTTGGTATTGTTTAATGTTTTCTTCACACATGCTGTGTGTAGGTCAGGAGTTGGATAGGTAGTAAGGTAAGAGCTGAACCACCATGCAGGCCCTCGGCTGTCCACCACCTGCTGATGTGCCTAGTACCCGTACAGAGTTGGGCTTTAAGGGTTTGATGGTCATTAAGACCACAAGTGACCCCCAGCCCCGGGTAGAATAGGGTTTAGTTTATACCCTTGTCTAAGGCCCATTGTATTGTATATACATTTTGTGATCCTATTTTGCTCAAGTTTGATACAAAACTCATTTTCTTCAGTCCTTGAATTACTCCTATGAACTTATTACTCCCTTTTTAGCTAATTTAGTGAGTAGTTTCTCCATGTTGACTGTATCAAAAGCTTTCTCCAGGTAAGCAGAAACATGTAATCTACCCCTTTTTGCTGTCCAAATATCTATCTGCCAGTGTTCTTATAAAGAAATCAAAAGTCCTCTTGCCTTTTCTAAATCTCGCTTGGAATTCTGACAACCTCTTTTCCATCTGTGTCTATTTGTGTAACCTATCTGCCAACACTCCTGTAATAGGTTTTCCCATTACTGATAGTGGACATATCCCCTATAATTTTTGGGTTTCTCCAGTTATTATAAATCTCCCCCCACCCCCCAGAATATCATATTGATTAGTCTAACTAATATTTGCTTTCTGTTATCTTGATACTGTCCAAAATTCACTTGGAATTCTGTCAGTTCCACATGCTTTGTTTGTTTTCAGCTTCTTAGTTTGTTCCATCACTTCTGACTCCTCTATATCTCTGTCTTAACTGTTGTAAGTGAGCCCATGCCTCTCCTAATAAACGAACTTGTTTCATATTTAAATTACTACCACCTAACAATTCTTTTGCAGATAGTAAATTCTGCATTAACCGGCCAGGAGGGCCTCGAGGCGTTGATCACGTCTCATCCTCCAGTACTGTACCCCATTCATGATGACTTCAGGCCAAGATAGCGGATGCAGTGGCTGGGTGTTAGGCCAAGTTCTCTTGTGGACTGTCGTGCCATGGAGTTATGTTTAACAATTCTTTTAAAATATTTCTTCCATTGAGTTAGTTGCTTTTATTCAAAGTTTTTTCTTACAAGTTCTCTTAGTTTGAAAAATTATTTTACTGTCCCCTGTATTTGCTACTGTATGTATCTTATAACTAACTTTTTCACCCCATTCTTTATTTTTTATTCCAATAAAACACCTATATCCCCAGCTCTTAGAAATTGTTGTCTTTTTATTTTATTTCCAGTTTGTTTCCATTTTGTTATCTCTGTCTTTTCCTTTGCTTTCATCATTCTACTCTCATTGTACCATCCTTCCTTATTGTATCTGACACTTCGCTTTGTCATCATTCTTTTTCCATCTCATTTCACACTCCACGTCATCTTTTCTGCTGTTACCTCTACCTTCCCTTCATTTAGTGAAAGCTTTATATTTCTATACCTTTTTCTTGGGTAGACTTTAATGCTTGGCTAAAGAACTCCTTTTCCTTTCATTTAAAGTTTTGTATAAAGTTACCATACTTATAAGATTTTAGTTTGTGTCTTCTACTATAAATACTCAATCTCATCATTCCTGGAAAATGGTCACTGCCTAAGCTTTCATGTATCACCTTGAAATTTATAAGCAACTTGCCAATTCCATTAGAGTACAATATGTGTTAATCAATGACACTGTCAATTTTAATTTATAAATGTACATTAACAGGCTTATTTTATCCTTTAACCAATGCACATGAGATTATATTCTTTACAAAAATTAATTTCCTTCCTTCAATATAACATTTCATCATTACTACTTCTGTGTTTAATTTGATTTTCTTTATCCACATCTCCTTCCAAATCAGTCAATTGACTCTGTTCTTTTCCTACTCTAGCATTAAAATCTCCTACAATCACAAATTCAACATTTAATTTCTAATTCTTCCAAATGAATTCAAATATATTAATTAGGATTATAAAACTCTGATGAGCCTGGCAGATTAAATTCTAACCCTATGCACAATTTATTCCTTTTACGAAACTCCATGAACCATAAAATCCGCTACTTTTCTTCTATTAACATAAATGTCCTCTTCTTCTTTATAAAAGCACCAATTATACCTGCCAATGTACATGCACTACACATTATAGCCAATTCAACATTTCACATCTCCCAACTGCAATTACTTTCCAATCATCATTCCTTCCACTCCTTTGCCATATTCTGCAGTTCTCCATCACCGTCCTATTCCTCTCAGCATCAGGAACTTTCCCCATTCAGGCCTTCTGTCACAGTGGCAAATTGGTTTGTTGCCTTACTTTTGGAGGAGTGCATGTACATTGGCAGGTATAATTTGGCTTTGATGATATAGGAGCTTCAGATTTACTGACGGAGGGTACCGCGGGCCAACTTCGTTGTAAACAATAAGGTTCCTTTGCCTCTCAATAGCCAAGTTTATCCTTAACACTGATTTCCTGAACAGCATACTCTTCCATAGACACAGGGCATTTGTGAGAATATGCAGGATGGTCACTAGAACAGTTCACACATTTAACAGTGGAGGTACAGGGGAAGACACCATGTCAGTTTTGTCCACGCTGGGGACATAAAAAGTGCCTCTTATACCTCGATGCTGTATATCCAAACCCCCTGGCAGTTAAAACAATGCAAAGGGTTTGATACATACAGTTGAACCTTCATTATTTCATAATCAGCTTTTAGTGTAGTAGGAAGCTGCCTCAAATTCAGAAGTTGCCTTCTTGCCTCATGAGTCGCTTAGCTACACTGATACCTTAACTAGGTAAGTAAGTAACAATATCTTCTTCAGTGAGATCATCTAAAGCAGAAGTATTCACAACCCCTCAGCAGACATTCAAGGTAGCATGAGGCTCAATAATGACCCCTCGGTTTCTGAAGTAACATACCTGGAGTAAACGAAAGCTCTGTTGATCACCAGTAGTCGTATCGGGTGCTGTTCTTTACAGGACTAGCAGTTTTGTCCGAAGTGGTATGAACCACAAAGGGATTCAATGAGCTAAGAGGCATTTGTTGGGTGTAGCTGTAAGCATGATTAAGTAGCAAGGAATATCATACTGTCTTGACATAGCATCAGTACACTCAAAGGCAAGATCAACAATGCATCGCTTCTTAGAACAAAGTTTGAAAAGCAGCAACATGGCCCATTGCTATAGCGGGTTTCCATGCATGGAGAGATGCCACTAAGCCTGTCTATCTCTATGCCGGGTCAAAACTCATGACGGTTCCAAATGGGGTCGACTTGAGACCCTACACTGCCTTAGCATCCTCATAAGGATTAGGAAGTTTTCCAGTTTTTATGGGCATGGCTGTTAACCCGAACCTGGAGGACCAGTGCATCAGGACCCCATGTGCGCAAAACCCGTACCTACTATAATAGGCCGCCTGCGGTGCCATAAGTAGTTAAAGCGGGCGTTAAACACTACCAAAAAAAAAAAAAAAAATACTATAATAGGCAACTGGAGGGTATATCATGTTAGGAAACCTTTTAATATAAGGAAGTTACCCGAAAGTTACTCAAACCAATTATCTATAAATTGTATAGTATTATTATGAGAATACTTAATACTTTCAGAATATGAAATTCCTGTACTAGGTAATTCTGGAAAAAAATCTATCCCAGGCCAGAGCTCTCGTACCCAGCAAGAAGAGGTTTTAGAAGATACCCATGATGTTTTTGGTTCTAAAGTGAACCGTAATTATGAACCTGAGGGCAGTAGAAGTTCTGAGCATGGTATATTTGCACATTTTTTTTCTTCTTTTATTACTGTAGCTCTTCAGGTGATATTCTAAATTAGTCTAGAACATTTATAAAATGATGAAAATTGTAAAAATATTAAGAATATTGGTATAATCTATCTCTGAATGCCCAAACACACCAATTAATGTTCCCAATGTTAAAATAAAGAAACAAGGCAGAAAGAGAGCCTCACATCCGTCGACTTGGAAACAAAGTGTCGCTAAGAAAAAAACAATGCATGGCTTGCCCTATAAATCTCTAAAGACTGGAAAAGATGTAGCAGCCTGTATACCCAAACCTCCTTGCAAATATACATAGCAACATACGAAGAAGCTATCTGAAGAATTTTAATTTTTAATTCATTTTGGAACAACCCCTCTTCTTGGGAGCTAAAGAGATTGTGGTCAGTCTTGTAAATGAAGTACCAAAAAATAGGTCTAGGTCTCAAGAAGAAAGATGACATAACTTTATACATTTATGTTGGACAAAAAAGTAATTCCAGTGTGCAAAAAGAATGTTTTTGAGCACTTTGTCTGTAATAGATACAATTTTTTAGAATTTCAGTTACAAAAAGCAAATTAAAGGATGCAAGTTAGAACCCATAATAAAAACCAGAGACTATAAGGGAGTCTGCTAGGGAACATATTTTAAGGTTCCCAAATTATGAAATTCATTATTCCAGAGCAAGAACCGAGAGAAAGTACCTTGGATCTGATCTCGACCTTTCTATCATGCAGAGCATTCATAACAGAATGTGAAGAAAACAAAATTCCTGAGAGGATCATAGCTAAGATATGGTTGTACAGGAAAATTTTAAATGAGTTTTTTGATCTTTCTTTTAAACTTCCTCACAAAGATACACAGCGGCTTGTGATGATTGTGATTACCTCCAGAAATTACTTTATGATGCCAGCAACGATGAAGCAAAGACTGAAGCCAGAGAAAAGCTTGATGAACATCATAAGGAAGCTGAAAAAAGGTGCACTTTGAAAATTGCAAGGTAGAGGCAAAATCAGATAAGAAGAAAATTCTGACTCTGGACCTGCATAAATACCCTCCAACTCCTAGCCAGAGTAACTGCCAATCATTTTACTTACTAAAGCTGTGGACTTTGAATTTAATAATCCATTATGCAGCATCTTAAGAGGGGTATTGGTATGTTGTGGGACAAACTCGGTGGTGGATGAGGTGGGAATGAAATAGCATCTTATTTGCTGAAATGGGCTCTAACACATTTGAATGAACAAACATAGATATTAACCATTTGGTCATGGAATCATGCTGGACAAAATTAAAATATGCAATTAGCATTAATGTACTCTTGGCTTCTTTCACAGCTTTCAAATCTCGAGGAGATAAATCACAAGTATCTTTTAGAAGGCATATACACATGGAAGTTGATAACATTCATTCCACTATAGAATGAAAAAGATCAAAGCTTCCTAATTTACAAATTGCTGTACCCCATGACTGGGTCCAATTCATCCAAGCATGTCAAGTAACGCAGCTTAATGGTCCATGAAATGCAAACTAAAGATTTCCAAGTCTTCTCTTCCCTGGTGGCAAACTCTTCAGCTCCGTTGTCCAACACAAAAGATCTATAACTGGTGAGATATTTCACTTTTCGAAAACACTTTGGCTTAAAGTCTCTGTTAAAAAGCCTGGAATTATTTCTTATAACACAGCCCTCTCCAATACTGCATTTCAAGGTTGATCTTGTACATCGGCGCAGGACTCCTCTACAGTTGCCAGATGAAATACCAGATTCAGACTGGAATTAAATCTATCAGCTCTTTAAAATATGTAGACCTCCAGGCATCAGCCAAATGGATATGTTATTTTGAAAAAATACTATAGTTTTTTGTTTCCCCTGAAAAGTTATGAAAATGGACAGGTACAGAAATGGAGATGCAGTGTTTAGTTCAACCTGATGCAAATGTATACAGAGGAAGGAACTTATTTGAATGGACTAAAAGCTCATCTCCTCCTTCAAAGTAAGTGCACACAACAGTAGAAAAATGGCTCTATTCAAGGTTGTGTAACCACCGCAAATGCAAATATTTGCTTTTCTTATCATTCAGTATTCTGTGTAATACAGTAAAGTTTACTAACTAGGAAGCCCAAAGGGTTTACAGATTGAAACCTAAGACTTGGAAATTATATGACAAAGTGGAAATGTGTGCCTAAATTACACTCCTTGTAACAGACACATTAAATGCAATTTCTGTGGTGTAACTACACTGTGGAATCCAAAGTATGGGACTCCAATATTCTGTGCAGCAATGAGTAGGGACTGATTCAAGATTCTGATTTTCCTTCACTTTGATAATAAATCAACAAGAAGTGAATGCTGCAAGAAACATGCCTTAATCCAATACATGATGTTTCGGAAAGCATCTATAGGAATCTTAGAAAATTATTTCCCAGGCAGTTTAAATGGGCAACTGATACCTTTAAGGAGATACCATTCCTCCCCAAGTATATGGCATTAAAGCCATCAAATTTAGTCTCTCAGAAGTTTTATCCACTGAAGGGAATTCTCTACCTGGGTAAAGAAGATAGTACTAGACCACAATCTCACAAGATGCCAGAGAGTGATGAGAGCATGTAAGAGTCAGATTTGTGTGCATGAAGCTCCTGGGATTGTGCAGTTATGACATGGTGGTTGAAGTAACAATCTATAAAACAAAAATTGACATAATCAATTATTTGAAAGTACATTTGTGAGGAAACAGCGATAGTAATGAAGTGATAAATCTCGTATGGACGATATTTTTGTTAGCTGCATTGCTAATTATTGGTGATGTAGAAATGAACCCAGGACTGGCACTGAAAGAAATGGGGAGATTATGAAAGACATAAGGATGACATTAAAAATCTAAAGAAAATGGAGCAAAAAATAGAATAAATGATAAAATGGAAGGAAGAATGGAAGAGTTATCTCATTAACAAGCTTGATGCTGAAATAAAAAAGAAGCTATATGAATGCTAAGGTCTACTGTAAGGATTGAAAGGATGGCAAGAAGAATTACAGAAGTGAAATTTAATTATTTTTGGAATAGAAGAACAGTAAAGAGAAGACGTTAGTGGAAAATATTTTTAGAGAAAAATTGGATTTAGAATTATTTGGATAGGAAATATTGGGTGTGTTCAGAATAGAAAAAAGAGGTGCAAAGCTGAGACCAATTCTAGTGAGACTGACATCTACAAAGTTCCAATGGAATGTTAACTGGAAAACAAAATTTGAAGGGTACCAAAACTTTTGTGGAACAAGGTTAAGGCAAGCAAGAACGGCAAACTATCTATTTTACTGCAGAAAATGAAAAGTGCAAGGAATGAAAGCAAGATTGCATTCGTAAAAGGCACACAGCTATGGAAAAAGTGAAAGAGACAATGGCTGAGTCAGCATTATTCAACAGAAACAAGACACATGGGACCGTTTAGAAATTCGGTGAGAGAAGAGAAGCAAAGGCATAATGTCACAGAGACTAGAGTGGAGAGCCACTTTAGCTGTCTTGTTATTCTCTGAGTTACTTTAATTGTGTTTTTATCTCTGGCTCCTTGCGAGATTTTTAATGCCATCTTTTAAAGGTGCTTTTTATTTCTTGTTTTAGCCAAGATTTTATTCTTCTGAGGGCACTAATAACCTTTGTAGTTGAGCACCCTTAAATTCAAACCATCATTATGTCTCTTTTTTAGGGGATACCATTGATTTCTACCATAGTTGCGACAACCACTTCCTTATTCTCTCTCTCTGGCTCAGTTGTCGATGAACACCACTACAGCACCGAATATATATATATACCAAACATTTTGCAGCTTTGCAGCACACATATTCTGGACAGTATTTTTTATATACTGGCAGTTCTAAAACCGATCAAGGGATTGGCTGTGCTGTGATCCTTGACCCACATGTCCGCCACAAGAGTTGCTTCCCTCCTGGCACTTCTGTATACATTGCCAAACTATATGCTATACTTAAGGCCAACTTGTTTATCCACTCCTTCCTGCTATCCAGTGTCATTTGCTCCGACTCTCTTAGTACTTTGTTTATGAGATATTTATAGTCTCCATCCCTTTGTTCAAAGATCCACAATCAGTTACACACTATATCTAGCCGGTATTCACATGGTTTTTGTCTGGGTTCTGGACATTGTGACATTGCAGAAAATGAACAGGCAGATCAGGATGCAATTGTTCATCCTGATAAGCACATTCTTGGTTACTTATGTACAGATTTGCAAAATATTCTGCGCAGGAAGATACTCTCTAATTGAGAAGAGGAGTGGCTTACATTTATCAGTAAACTCTGCGAGGTGGAGGTTACAATGCATCCCTGGCGCTGTTCTCGTCTTTACGTTGCAAGGAGACAGTGCTTGCATGGCTACGAATTGGCCACTGTTATTTCAGCCATGTCTACCTTCTAAATGGCGAACCACCACCACACTGTATCCTCTGTGATGTGCCTTTAACAGTAAGGCATTTTCTCAGTCAGTGTGCTACTTTTCGGTACTTTGCGGGTGACTTTGTGTGTCTCTGTCTCTAGCTAGTGTTCTAGGCGATGACACTGCCTCTATTGACCAAGCTCATGCACTATGTTCATTTGATTCCTCAAGATTTAACTCTATGCAATGCATAATTGTGTGTGTTGCGTTTCATTTTATTTCTGCCTGTTATAGTGATGCACTGTTTCTGATCAGAGGAAGTTTTTTGATTTTGCCATATTGATAGTATATATAGTTATATTTGCTGTGATTGCTTTGACGTATTATTTCTGTATATAACAACCTGTGAATAAATATATGGCCAGAGGGTGGCACTAATGACCAAAGTAGTTTTGCACCATCCATTATTTAAAAAAAAAAAAAAAATGATGCATTATATTTGGTAAAAGAAATACATTATTAAATTACACAGCCGAATTCGCATATTAGAATAAATAGCATATACAGTACATTAATTTTAATTATCTTCTGTATAAGACCTTGTTGGGCAAGATGCATCATGAGCTTTCCTCTTGAAAAACTCATTATAATTCTTGTATGATCTAACTCACTTCCTTACTAATAAAGCTAAAATAAAATCCGATTTGATTGTTGGTGGCATAAACAAATGCATTATACAAGAAAACAGCACAGTAATAAGCCTGCAGTCTTGTATATACCAATTGTTGAACTCAATTAATATTGGAGGGAGAAGTACTGAGGTTTCACATATGCCCACATAGTGCAACAACTTTTCTAGGATTGAGGTGGAGAAAGACGGCTGTCCTACATATGCTCTCTAAGCCACAAAAAGTTTTGTAAATTTGAGGTAATGGGCACATGTCCCATACGTACCCATTTTCTTATAAAAAAAAAAAAAGGATAATGCTTTGGGTTGTACAGAATTCAAAATCATTTTTTGAGAATATGAAAAATTGCTAATGTCAGTACAAGAAACCAAGATGAAAACTCTAATACCAGATTAAAATATTAATTTACTAACTGAAAATTCAACTATACACACATTAATAAGGATACTAGATAGGGAAAGGACAGGGAGTGGAAGTGAAATGGAAGAGAGTGGTAGAGGGAAGAGAGGGTTAGTGAGAGAGGGAGGGGGCACGACGGAGGAGATATGAAAACTTCACTCGCGGAAATAAAAGTAAATAAATACGCAAATGGAATCCAAAGCGGAAAACATGCAATTCCTAATTGATAAAATGAAAATAGAAATTAATTCAAGAATGGAAAAGACGAACACAAAGATGGAATCTCGAATGGAGAAGATGCAGGCGGAAATAACGACTAATGAAATGCGGAGGATCTGAAGTAGGTGATATTGAACAAAATTAACGAACAATTCGCCGGCGTGAAACAGGACGCAAAAGAACTAGGGGTAAGGATGAAGAACCTTAATCGACGTGTTAACGCCCTAGAGGACCTCGTCAACGACTAAATGCCCTGGAGGGAAGAGTTGAGGAAAAGCTAAAGATCCGAAAACGATGATGGAAAAGATGGCCAGATTGAAGTCTTAAAGACCTAAAGGTCGAGACTACACAACGCGAAATGTCTGTACGCGTCAAGCCACCCAAGTTCGACGGAGCATCCAACTTCGAAATCTTCCGCCGATAGTTTCCCGTCATCGTCATCCACAATCGATGGTGAGCACTGATAGGAAGTCTCCAGGGACGGGCGGCAGTAATACTGATAGCGATTCCGACGTCGGCAATGTCCGAAGATATCTGGGTGGTCCTCGAGAATCTCTTCCAGAACTATCGCCTGGCTCCAGCCTACTGCAGTCAGTTTAAATCGAGACTGCCTGGGCAGACGGTACAAGAATTCGTATTGGCGATTGAACAGTTGGTAAACAAAGCTCTGGTGAACCTACTACCTAGTTACGTGTCCCAGGAATCCGCATACTCCTTCGTCGTATGGGTGCGTGATAGCGCTTTATGCTCGGTGACTGCAAGACTATCCACGAGGCGTTAACGGCAGTACTAAGGATGGAAGCGACCACTATAGCTGTGATGACCACGTAGACGAGGAGTATTCGCTACGACAGAGAGACAACTCCGATGAGCTTTCAGTGCTGTGTGCTGCGAGTTTGGCGAGCCGGTTAACTAGAGAAAGACTGTCCACACCTAGCCGACTGTCAGATGGAAAACAAATAAGGACCGGCATGGAGAGGAGCAAGTGAACGTAATCAGACCTGACGTGTTGAAGAACTTGCCGACACGAACACCCAGTCGTCCCTATCAACAGTCTGGCGATATCTTGCCAATGGAGGAGGAGGCCCTGTTGGAGTTGACACTGAGATTTAGCACTGTGAGCCTATGGGTATTTGTCGCAAGGGTAGCCGAGGATATGATTCTGGGACTGGATGTCCCCAGGAGCCACGAGGCGACAGTCGATGTCGGCCAGAAGATCTTGCGATTCGGCCGAGATGAACCACTAGAGCACCAAGAACTTCTGGGGATCTGCAGAGTAATCCTGAGAGACGATGTAGTTCAGCCTGAGAGTAGCAAGATGTGGATGAAGGGGCACCTGGATGGTCAACGGTCAGGGAACCTTGTACTGGATCCATTTAACGGATTATGTGTTGCATGGACATTGTTATCTTGTCAGGATGAAGTGGCCATGAGGCCACTGAACTCATTGGACACCAGTCAGGACATCCAGGCTGGGACAGAGTTGAGGAAGGGCAAGCCAGCAGCGAGTATATCGCCAAGAGATGGATCCGACTAGCGAGCACCATCATAGCATCATTCCGTGCCATGGCCAAGTGGTTAGACCACCAGGGCAGCTCGGGTTCGATTTCAGTAACCTAATGTGGGATTTGTGGTGGACAGTGCAGCTCAGGGGCGGGTTTTCTCCAGGTTCTCCGGTTTCCCTCACCATCGCATTCCACCATTGTTCCACCTTCATGGCATGTATCATCACCTGTAGTGCCGCATGTAGTAAAAGCGGGCGTTAAAACAGTAACAAAAAAATTAAAACATTGCAAGATCTGGGGCTCTGGTTGAAAGGATTGGTGTAGAGGGTGGCTGACAATCCGAACGCTTCACAACTGGAGAGGGTTGAGCATCTGATACCATTCTGTTTTCAGCGAAGGGAATGGTGATTATGGTGGCACTGATCAAGTGTACCTAACATCCACACCAGAGATGCCCGTCCTATCTGGTAGCCACCAAGATATGCTCCTCTGGCAAAACAGGTGGAGGTATGGGACATATTGGAACATACAAAATCTAGGGGAATCATTGAAGAGTCTGTCAGCCCTTGGTGCTCCCTGTAGTCTTGGTGAAGAAGAACGGAGAGTTATGCTTCTACATGGACTACAGGAAGCTGAATGCTGTCACCAGAAAGGACTGTTTTCCCTTACCCTGGGCACACTTTCTGGTGCCAAGTGGTTCTCAACTTGGAACATGAAATTGGGATACTGGCCAGTGGCGTTCGATCCCAGGGACAAAGAGAAGACAGTATTCTTGACTGGCCAAGGACTTTGGCAATTAACGGTTATGCCCTTTGGCCTCTGCAATGCACCAGCCACCTTGTAGTGCTTCATGGAGTCACTGTTGAAAAAGTTGTCTTAAGTCAACTGTATTTGGATGACATCATTGTCATAGGCCACAACTTCAAAGACCATCTGAAGAACCTGACCAAGATTCTGCAGCCAACTAGCCTGAAGTTGAATGCGAAGAATTACCAACTCTTCTGCAAGGAGGTGAACTATTTCTTATAGTTACATCATCTGAGCGAGTGACGAACCCGGTGAAGTTTTGGGCGGTGAGAGATTGGCCTCACCTGAAAGACAAATGAGAGTTGCAAAGTTCTCTGGGCCTATGCAACTACTACTGCTGGTTTGTCAGAGGTTTCTCTAGCATTGCAGAACCCCTAACTCTTCTGACAGAGGAGCATCGGCCGTACTTGTGGTCAGAGTGTGCATCCAGGTGCTTAAGTCAGCACTCTGAAGCGCGCCTATTTTAGGATTGCCACAACCTGGTGGCAACTTTATTGTGGACACTTATGTCAGTGACACCAGCATTGGAGGCATTCTATCCCAGGTCCACGATGGCCAGGAGCATGTCATAGCCTGCTACGGCAAGATGTTCTCCAAGGCAGGAAGGAACTACAGCATTACCCGGTACTTCTGGCAATAGTGAAGAATCTGGAGCACTTCCACAAGTGCCTGTAGTGTCAGCCGTTTCATCTAAGGACTGACCACTCTGCCCTCACCTGGCTGTTGGGCTTCAAGAACCTGGAGGGCCAGACAGCCTGTTGGGTCCAGAGGCTCCAAGAATACCACTTAACATCAGAACATCGGAAAGGAAGGAACCACAACAATGCAGATGGCATATCACAAAGACCCTTTCCAAAGGAGTGTGGCCACTGCACCAATGCTGAGGGAAAAGAGCATCGCCACAGTTGTCTGTGTTATTTCAGTGGTGCCTGCCACTGGCTGGGATAACACAGGTCTGAGGAGTGAGCAGCTGACAGACGTTGACTTCGGGCTGCTCCTGAGAGAAATTGAGGCAGGGACTAGACCAAGCTGGGAAGACATCGCACCCAGGAGTAGTGTGTACTCATTAGGACTCATTAAAGACGAAAGAAAATGTAATATTCAGAGCATAGGAGTCACCTGAAGGGAAAACCCAGAGAAAGCAGTTGATCCTCCCTCGGAGGAAGGCCGCTGAAGTCCTGGAGGAAGTACATGCAGGGATTTCAGGAGAACATTTGGGACCTAACCGAACCTATGACAAGTTCTGACAGTGCTACTACTGGTTAAAAATGTGTGGATGCTGAGAGGTGTTGCCGCCAATGTCTTGTGTGTGCGACAAGTTGTGGCCCACAGATCAGGAGCTGGAATCACATGCAGCAGTATAACATGGGAGCATCTTTTGAATGCATAGCCATTGACTTAGCTAGGCCATTCCCTGTCTCAGACAGGTGCAGCAGATTACTTCAAGTAGCTGGATGTGTATGCCATCCCTAACCAGGATGTCAAGACCATCACAAACTGCCTTGTAGAAGAACTGTTTTGTCGCTATCGGGTACCATTCAAGTGTAAGCTGATGAATGAGACAATGGAGCGACTTGGAGTGCGCAAGATGCACACAACACTGCTCAGTCCAGTCAGGTGACATGGTTGAGCATATATCAAAACTCTAGAAGAACATTTGAAGAAGGTTGTGGCCAATCACCAGGGAGATTGTAATGTGAGAGAGCCACTTTTCTTGCTGGCATACTGTTCTTCAACCCGACACCACCAGGTTGACAGCAGCCTGTTTGGTATTTGGTAAGGAGCTGTGTCTAGAAGGCTATGCTGATTTTGGGAAGTCTTCCAGGGGCAGAACAGCTAGCAGTCAACTATTTGGAGAATCTTGTAGACCAGCTTCACCACATGCATGGAATGGCGTATCAACACATACAGATAGTGAGCAATTGGATAAAGACCCACAATGAGGGAGAAAGACAGTTATTTGTGAGCAGACTGTAATCAGTTCATGGAAAAATAGTGTTTGTTGGAGAAAAAAAAAAGTTTTTGTCATACTACTCTGGAAGTATCTTCATGATTTTTAGTAGGGAGGTCATACAAAAATTGTAGTCCGAGGTTCTAAATAGTTAGGTAGCAGGCTATTGCACGTCTTGACTCATCTAAATAAAAGTTCCAGCTTTGCAAAAAAGCAGCCTTTTCAGTACCTCTATGTTGCGTTTTGCGAGTTCATTATGTAAAACAATGCTGTGTTTTATTTGGTCACTGGTCACTGGAGTTCAATGTGCACAGTTCCAAAATTCAAAAGTGGGAAGTATATAAATATGTGAACATGATTCCAAATTGCTTTAGTTAAATTATTTAACTTGCAAGATCCTTTAGTTGTCTTAACAAGGAATACCTTGCAGTTGGACCAGACTGATTTGAATAAAATGTGGTGCTATGTCCAATTAAGACATCACAAATGTGTTGGTAAAAATCAGGTAGTCGCAAAGCCAATGGTAAAACTGTAATTCGTTAAAGATAAGCTGGGCTGCTCACTTATGATGTAGCTGTGGGCAGCGGACTGGCATTGGCACCTGCCCTTGACTTTAAACTGCAGTATATAAGTAGCATAGTTGCCATGTAGCATAGTTTAAAAAATAGCACAGGAGCTCCGTTAATCCAGTGAATACAATCAACATATTAGCATAGAATTACATGCAAGTTTTCAAAGATCACACAACCTGGTGTTGAACACCAACAGTTTGCAAAATTTTGTCAGGATATAATTGAACAAAAATATTATAATTTTCTGGAAGAAAACATACAGATAACGTTAGAGTTTAGTAATATAAATGGTGACACATTACATACAGAATATAGGAATTGTAAAAGTGAGGGTGTTATAAACAAATCATCCAGAGAAACAAATGGGAGCTCCAGTAGTTACGCAGCATCTCCAGAGAAAAATCCTGAAGAGTGGATATGTTGTAAAACTATGATCAAGAGATACTCGACAAAGTTTATGAAATTAAAACATCAGGGAAAATAAGGACTGAAATCATACCATCATATTCTAAAAAAGTGCCCTTCTACTCTCAGTAATAGAAATATTAAGACAGGTTTAGATTATGGAGAAAGAAAATTATCTCATGGATCATCACACAATAAAGGTAATAGAGCAACCAAGTTATTGCAAATTAAAGAGCATTTAATGAACAGATTTCATGAAGCAAAAGATAAAGGTGTAATTGTTCATTATTGGGATCTGCAAACTGGAGTACATATTATTGCAAAGGAAGTGAATTTAAGTAACTTTAAATTGATGTCTTTTATCAACTCATTGAAACAACAAACTCAAATTTCATCCAGAAGAGTAACACAGTATGTCACCATTAAAAATGTGGAAGATGAAACAACTTATGTTGAGAAAGCTAATTTGTTGATACACAAAACATCAATTCATCGGGACATTAAAAATAACTGTGTGTGGAATTGTGATCAAAGTCAATTTAGCTATCCAATGGCAGGGGATCAGACATCAGTGAGAAAAAGAGCAAAATGCACTATCACATCGGTTCAGTCTGTCCATGGCACAACACATTCATACACAGTTGAAGTGTTAACTAACCATGTGTGGCGAGTTAGATAAAAAACTTTATATTTGTTTTCAAGAAGTTACAGGAAATAAATTTGGGCCATATGTAGAAAAAATTTACGATAATTTTCCACCAAATATTTATGCGGATTGTAGTTTTAGTAGGAAAATAAGAAAATTTTGAGAAAACTCAAAAATATATTACAGAAATGTTTTCAGTGATGCAGTGCAGTCAAAGTCACTTCTCTGCTATTCAAGTTCTAAAAGATGAAAACATCTTTCCTAAATTGCTGTTAGAGAAGGCACTAATAATGAAAATTTTCCCCCCTAAAACAACAATATATGCACATCTTTTTGAAGCATCTTTTTTGTTTGTTTGTTGAGTTTTAGTATATGTGCAACAGATTGAAGATTATGTATGTCTTCCGGATGTCGAAGGATCAAAATTGGCAGACAGAATGTACATAATGAAGTTACATTTCATTGTTTACAACCAATTATCTTATAAAAGCTACAAGAAGGACATGTGCTGTTAATATGTGGAAAAAATGTGAATATGAAGTGTGAATTACAATTTTTACATTTTGCAAGCATAATTGAGTCAGCATTTGATTTTCCCTTGTCGCAGTGTGCTTCAAATGTCAGTTGTGAGAGTGTAGAATTTGTCAAGTGCTCCTGCTGTTAACAACCTCTGTGCTATAACCACTTCATCAAGATTCCGCACTACTATTTGTGTCATCAGGGTTAAAAGGGAAGTAACAATAAGTAAAAGTTTAACTATATTGTGAGGGCAGGATTTTAATATATCAAAACATATATATTTTTACTAGGAATGAAGAAAATAAACTTTCAGTTTCTTCTAATCTCATATAGTAATGTTATTAGACTTGAGTATACTATAACACCTCTTGTTTCCTTTAGTAAGCCTGAACTATTATGTTACAAAAATATGTAGGCATCATGTGGAAATGTGTGCAATAAACATTGTCATTGAAGCTCTTTAGGAAGGAAAGGTGTAGTGTTCCTTGGCCTGCCACTCTGATGTATATAGCATGAACAATTAGCTCAGAGGGGGTGAGGTGTTCAATCATGATGTGCCGATCTTCACTGGCGCTGCTAAACGAAAGTCCTTTAAAACTAGGGAAAATTTATGATAATTGATAATTGTTCAGCATTTCATGGTAATTGGTTTGGTCCAACTAAAGGTATCCTTTGTAAGTGAAATTTCTGTCATAGCTAAAAACCAAAAGTCTTAGTAAGTCGTTCATATATTTTGTAATTAATATTCTGCAAATGGATAGTAACATGCTTTTGTTGACTTAAATTTGGCAATACATTGGTCTTCCTTCAGAAATAAAAAAATTATTTTCTTCAGATGATGTTCAGCAAAACAGTATTAGTAACAAATTAACTTAATATCTAGATACATCTTCAGAAGCTTTTGGTTACTCTAATATGTACAGTGTAAATAAGTGATGAAACAATAAAACAACTGTAATTTTGAAACAAACATAAATGCAGAACATTACTTGGCTACAACCATCACAGCAGGCCAAGGCAGATGGCTGAGTGCTTGGAGTATACATTTTTGTTTTGTGTCTCATGAAGGTTGTTATGGCTAAAATCTGTGGTGACGGTTTTCATGGCAGCATTTACTTATTTTTCCAACTGTTATAAGTAGAGGTGTTGATGTAATCAGTTTATCACATTGATTAAAACTGTAGTGATGTTAATGCACAGTACAAAACGTGTGTCTTGCTTTATTTTCTATTAGGTTAATAGCTTAGCTGATCATTAGAGCAAGCAGACACTCATGTCTTTCTTTCAGAAAGTTATATATAAAAAAACCATTCATTACCAGCTTTAAAAACTATAGGAAAGGAAATACCACACAGCCTATTGTTTGCGAGTCTTTACAAAACTCAATCAGGCAGCATTATGGCTATGAGTGGGGAATGTTTTTAAGGGACTGTCATTAACAAATTTCCAGGCAGTGAATGAATGGACACATACAATTACTAGAAATACACACTGGAACAAATGAAAACTTAAACTTTTTTACTGTTTATGAAATTAATTACAAATTGGCTTAAGAACCGATACGAGGAAAAATCCTTGTGAAAATGTTCAGTGATGCTGAAAATATTACTGAGAGGAGGACTGCCCTAGTTTTGAAGTCTTAGAGCAAGGAGTTATGAATGTAAGTAAGTGTCAACTTCACATATTCAAACATTTTTGTTATTAAATTGATAATGTTGAATATTAAAAATGTGAACTTAACTGCTTTTTATTTATGTTATTGCAGTCACCAAATATAAGATATGGAATTGCATATTTTTATTATATAATGCCTGTTGTTTTTCTTGCAATTATACTGTATGAACATGAATTAAATAGTCTTTTAAAATTTGTAGAAATAAATATCATGTACACCATAATAAAATTCAACTACTCAACTGATTATTCAAATAAAGACATTTGTTTAACCAATCAAAATTGCTAATTGATTAATAGTGCTAATTTAAAGCACCCAAGCTGTGCTTGATTTGCTTGGGTGGACTGCATACCACTGTGAGAAACTATAACCAGTGTTACTGATTCACTTCTCCAAAAACTACATGGGCTAGCAACCAAATGTGATTCAGGTTGCCATTGGAACATCACATATGTTTTCGTCTTTACTGTAGTTGCTTGTTTTAGAAAAGTAGTGTGGTGTAGAGACCCAAATAGTCTTTTCTTATGATCATACCCATGATAAACATGCCATCAATATTGTAGGATACCCAGTGTGGGGTAGGAGTTACCCCCACAATGTGCATTGCTAAGTTATTGTAGGTGTAACTGGTACTCATGCCTGTGTAAGGGAAGCTCTCATGTGGGGAGAGATCAGGAGCTGTAAATAAATATAACAGAGTGTGAGGAGAACAGGACTCTTATTATCAAGTAGATGAAAGTATGATTGTGTAGGCTTCCACGACCAGTGTCTTGATGTGTCTTCTTAGCTTCCGGAGAATGCCGCGTTATCTTGCATGAGAATGCCGACATTTCGCTCATCTCGCCGTGAGCTGCTTCTGGGCACAAGATGAGCGAAATGTTAGCATTCTCATGCAAGATACTCGGCCTTCTCCGGAAGCTAAGAAGACACATCTAGATGAAAGTATGTTTAGAGATGAAAAGAGAAGAAAATTCAAGGGGTTACCCAAACTCCATTTATCTTAACCTGATTCATTGTGATTCTCAGTCAACACTTTAATATAAATACTAAGCCCATTCAGTGGACATTGTCAGGAGTATGTCCTACAGCATTAGCAGCTCAGACATACAGGTTTCTTTGTGACCTGGTTATTGGAGCTTTTATAATGAAAACCAATGCTTATGCCAGCATTGCATTTTGAGGACACCACTAAGTCAGCATTACAACACATTGTCACTGATACCGATTGCTGAAACTGGTGCAACATTACCTTTTGCTAAATGAAATATAATTTATTCAAAATGACCATATCAGGTACCCAACAATATTTGTCTAAGAGGTGTATTTTCTCAACTACTGGAGATTCTGCCTTACCTCAAAGTCATCAAGGCAGACTGAACTGAATCTGAGCTAGAGACCACTTTAAACATAAGGACACTTTAACTGCTGTAACACAGCTTTCCAGCTTATTTGAAGTCCAAATTGAATGGAACTTCTCTGAATATTATCATGGAAAAGGAGCTGTCGATGCAATTGGAGGGAAAGAAAAAATTATAATATGTATGGCTGTTACATCTGGAACTGGATTGCAAAGTGCAGAAGTACATTCATGCTATATGTAATAAAAGCAAACATACTAATGTATAGGAGATATCCTGGAGTGATGTTAAAGAAAATAAAAATATCTTGAGAAAAGGTTTTAACATCTTTTGTATATTCTAGTCACTCATAGGGTTCATTATATGAAAGTGATAGATTAATACTCCCTTGAGTATGCCCGTATTTCATGTGAATAGTCTGATTGAGCCATAAGTTCTGCATTTCAGTGACAAACTATTAGCAAAACTTAATACACAGTGTCAAAGCATTTATTGATCCTGTGGTATAAACATAATGTGTATTTGGTGATATAATAAACCATGGGATCAGCCGAGTATTCGGTGTGTCTGCAGTTATCTGAAGCACTTGATTCAGAAAACCATGCATATGGACCATTCAAAGTATGAGTTGGAGTTAAAAATGCTATCTTTTATATATTTACCACATGAATTTCATGCTTTGCAGTCAGGAGTGTATATTCATTGAAAAGTAAAATTAGAATTTCATATTTAGTGTGTCTCCCTCCCTCCCCTCCCCTCCCCTCCCCTTGCCACCCTACTTCCTCCCTGCCCCCATGTTGTTGGCTTTATTGTGAAAGTGCCAAATACAGAAGCTTTACATGGATATTCCTGAATGCCAATAGTCCTTTCCATAAACTAATTTTGCTTCAAATCCCAAAATACTAAAATTAATATTTATGGTAACCAGCTCTACAGAAACTTAAACAACATAATAAAATAAACATGTACAAATTTATTTTGTTTCATTTATGCATCATGCCAATTCATTTTAATGATTCCACGTTTCTTTATTCTTGTGTAACACAATATGCATCATTTCACAGACATCATTCTGTTATGAAGCATAGTTTAGATCCTATCTTCTTCAATAATTGGAGCGCTTTGATTTTAAAGGCATCTAATGAAGCTTAGATCTTCTCCTGCAAATGGATTTTTTGAAA
Source organism: Hymenopus coronatus (assembly GCA_030762935.1). Lineage (NCBI taxonomy): Eukaryota > Metazoa > Arthropoda > Insecta > Mantodea > Hymenopodidae > Hymenopus > Hymenopus coronatus. The sequence continues at coordinate 157,359,455 of CM060900.1, read as the reverse complement.
ATTATTTTTGGATTAAACTTTTGGAGAAATTTAGAATTGCCATACTGAAATGCAAAGAGAGTTGACAAAAAATATCAGTCTGTTGCAAAATGTTTATGAATAAATATCTTTATATAAATTTGGTTATAAACCTTATTTTTGTCATCTTAACTCTCTGTGTTTTCTCTATTAGTGTGGTTATATGGTTAAAACTAATATTTCAAACCCCTCATGCATATGGGACTACTGTTTAGCTGCAAAAGTGTATTATTTATGTCAGTCTGTTACATGCATTACTGATCTATTGAAACTAGTTGGTTGAACCAATTAAACTACTACTATGTTATAATTGCCATTTTTGGGATAAGGCATAGGTAATGTGCATATACTTTTCCAGGAAGCCTTTAGGAGACACAAACATGGAAAGAAAAAATCTGCTTTTAGTTCTCCAGGACACACTGAAAAAAGTTCTGTGGAAAAGGGTTGCAGCACTTTTCAGGTGCCCAAAAACCGTGCCACTCCAGTAGCAGTTAGCATGTCGCATAAAAGCAGAGGTAGGTATAATATTTTCTTGAAAAGGGATATGTTGTGTATAACACATGGAAGTGCAGCATTGCAGCAGTGTCACAAGTCACAATTCCATAAAAGTCATACTGATAGAATATTTTATAGCTAATCTTTCAGAAAATGTAAACCACTATGAACATTCAACATTTACCAGATTTAGGACTTCATTATCTTTTAACCATTTTGTCTTAAAATTACTTTGACTTGTAACTTTGATGCATAGCACATTTATTGATTTTGCTATCTTTTTTCAATTTTGTGTTGAATGTATACTCTCTATAATGGCATTCTGTAGTTCAGCATCATATTGGATTAAATATTATGCTCTTAGTTTATAAATATCAGGATAAAATAAGTTTCACTGCCAAAAATTCTGGAGATCAATGAAAATGGAGTTGTTCTAGAAACTTAACTCTCAAACCTAGCACTTGATATTTCACGCTGATGAGAAACCGTGTTTTATGAATCTCCAGAAGTGGAATGTTTTCTCTGAGCACTTTATATATATTTACTTTTAAAGGGTGATTCAAAAATACTTTTAAAACGTTTGGGGATGGATTCCTGACATCGAAACAAGAAAATATGTGCACATAAACATATTCTCTAAAACACTTTGTTTTCACGTTATAAATTAATGAAGGTCACTTTCAACAGCTTTCTGGGTCTAACCTAATAACTTCATCAATTTATGCACTCATTCACAGGTTTTGACACATGTTACCCAACAGAGTTGCCCTTGTGTTACCATGACTGCTTGTTAACATTTGTCATTTAGCAGATGTGTAATACGTATCCCCAGCATGCTTTACAAGTGCGGTGCCAGGCAAAGTGAGTGAGGTGATCAGTTATTAAGGATAGCAAAGAGACATCCTGGAGCAACTTTGTAGCTTCCTTTAATAGACATACCCCTTCCTCTGTCGTATGGGATAAGTTGAGGCGTATGGCCGGCAAATCAACCCATGTGCCAATCGCTGGTCTCAGAACCGCCGTCGGTGTTGTTAACACAGAAGACGTGGCTAGCACTTTTAGCTTTGCTTTCGCTGGCAATTATCCCACAGAGTTCCTTAGAGTGAAAGATCAAGCAGAATCTCAAGTATATTCCTTTCGTTCCGGAAACCTTGAGGATTAAAACCGCGTTTTCACCATGGCGGAGTTGGACCATGCACTTACATCTTCGCGGAACTCTGCGCCTGGTCCAGATGGTATTCACGTCCAAATGTTGCAACATCTCCTGATGGTAAGGCTTTCCTACTCGAGGTCTATAACCAGGTCTGGGTTGACGCCATTTTTACAGACAGATAGCGGGAGGTCACCGTTATACCTATTCTGAAATCTGGGAAGGACCGTCATCTTCCTTCCAGCTTCAGTCCTATTTCCTTCAGTAGCTGCATTTGCAAGGTACTGGAATGGTCAGGTGGCTAGAATCCAACAACCTATTGACTAATGCCCAGTTCGGTTTTCGATGGTGTCGGTCAGCAGCTGACCACCCTGTATCGCTATCGCCGCAGATTATGAACGGCTTTCTTAAAAACTGTCAAACGGTTGGAATATTTTTGACCTGGAGAAAACTAATGTGCACGGCGGGATATTACGCTCCCTCCACAACTGGAATTTTCGTGGACGCCTACCGTTGTTCATTCAGGGGTTTATGCAGGACCGCGTTTTCCGAGTAAGGATCGGCTCGGTTTTTTCCTAACCATTTTATTCAAGAGAACGGTGTGCCGCAGGGCTCGGTACTAAGCCTGACGCTGTTTGCTATAGCGATTAATGCCATATCGCAATGTGTTTCCCCAGGTGTCTCGTTCTGTTTATTTGTGGATGACTTTGCCATTTACTGTACTCAGCGTACACCGTTTTTGGAACGCCGCCTCCAGCGGTGTTTGGACATTCTCTATGATTGGAGCTCGAAAAACGGCTTTCGTTTCTCACCTAAGAAGACAGTCTGCGCTAACTTCTGGCGTCGTAGGTGGCAACATCCGCCATGTCTTCGACTCGGGCCAGCTTTACTTTCTTTCGCGGATGAGGCGAGATTCCTTGGGTTGATCTTCGATCGGAAACTTTGTTGATCACCGCATATAGCACAGTTGAAAGTGCGATGTGACGGTTCTCTCAATATTTTACGGATACTAAGCGGTAAATTCTGGGGAGCAGATCGGACAGTGTTGATTCGTCTTTATCGCGCACTGATTCGATCGAAGTTGGGCTATGGCAGCATTGTTTATTAGACACAGTCCATACTCAGGGCATCCGTGTGAAGGTTGGATCCTTTCCAACCAGCCCAGTTGTTAGCCTCAATGCTGAATCGGGAGAACCCCCTCTGCAATGTCGGCGCGTTGTCCTGCTGGCTAATTATGGCTGTGGGCACATATGCATGCCTGGACATCCAACTTTCCATGTGTTTTTCTCCCCCAAGCTGGACGAACGGTATCGCCACCACTCCCAGAGTCCAAAGCCTGCAGGTTTTCGTTTCCGTGAGTTTCTTCGGCAGCATGAGATTGACATGTTGAGGCTGTTCCCCAAGGTAGAGAAGAGGTTCCCTCCTTGGTTATGTGCTGCCTCCATGTCAGTCTCAGGATGACGGTTTACGGGAAATCTGCTATGCCAGCTTATAGTATCCGTAGAGTTCTTTTAGAATTTTTATCAAAATACAGTGGCCGTATTTGTATATATAGCGATGACAGTAAGTGCCCCAACGGTGTTGGTTGTGCCTTTGTCCATGGGACCGAATCTTTTACTTTCGGTTTGCCTAGCAGCACATTCTATATTCTGCCGAGCTGTATACTATTTACCGGGCCCTTTTGTATATTCGCCATCGAAAATTATGTGACTGCCTTATTGTTAGCGATTCCCTCAGTGCCCTTCAGAGCATTCGTGAGCTGCTGCCTTATTGTTAGCGATTCCCTCAGTGCCCTTCAGAGCATTCGTGAGCTGTACAATTACCATCCTCTAGTGCAGCGCATCCAGGACGACCTCCATATCTTGCAAACTTCTGGGGTTGGTGTGGAACTGGCATGGATCCCTGGACGCGTTAGCCTTCCAGGGAACTAACTTGCAGATTTGGCAGCGAAATCGGCAGTCACTGAGCCCAGAGTTAATGTTAGCAATACAACTGCCGAAGATCTTAGAAGTGGTTGTGCGGAGAGCTGTAGTTTTGAACTGGCATGCGAAGTGGTCGGTTCTCCGAAGTAACAAACTTCGGGACGTTAAAGATATTCCTGTCACCTCGGCAACCTCCTCACGTCCTACTCGTCGGGAGGAGGTGCAATTGGCTCGGTTGCGAATTGGCAACTGTTGTTTTACCCATTGTTTCCTTTTTAACAGATATCCTAAACCTGTGTGTCCGCTCTGTGGCGCAGCACTGACGGTAGCACACGTGCTGGTGGAGTATGCTGCTCTAGTATCTTTTCGCACCACTCTCCGGCTGCCGGCCTCCCTAGCGGAGGTCCTTGGCAATGACCCCGCTGCTGTTGACAGAGTTTTTAAAATTTTATCCACAATTAGTTTTACCTTCAGGATCTAGATCTTTTTATACGCTTACAAAACATTTAGTTTTACCCGTTTTATCCGTTTTGACACTCCATTGTTTTAACTGGTTTTATGGATTTTATGACTTTAGTGCTGTTAAGTTTTTAGAGTTTCTTTTACGTCTAATTTTAGCACGCTTTTTACCATTTTAAACTCATTTTAGTTCTCGTCTCATGCCCCGTTTAGTTTTCTAAGGGCTCTGATAACCCCTTGAGCGCCCTTACACGTCAATCATCATAATACTGTTGATGGAAAAGAAGTAGTCGAGTCTAGTGGTCCTTTCTACTTGGTAATAACTAGAAAGGAGGAAGGAAAGACATTTACGTCGGCTAACCCTTTTGTTATTCAAAAGGTAGCAAAATTACTGAAATCGAATATGTTAGGTAGCTATCCGGTCCAAATTGCGAAGCACAAGACCTTGAACTGCTCGCGTGGTGTTATCACCGCCCGCGCCTTGGACGGTATGTCCAACGAGGAGCTTCAAGAAGATGTAGATGAAAAAGGTGTAACATGTTCATAGGGTTCAGCAGAAAGTGAATGGTGAATTCATGCCTACGCGTACCCTATTCCTTACCTTTAATCGGGTAGATCTTCCCCAAAGGATTAAGGCAGGGTACGAAGCCATCGAAGTTAGGCCCTGTATACCCAATCCACTCAGATGTTACAAGTGCCAGGTACATTTGGGCATACCAGTGACTTTTGTACTGGCCGTTCTACATGTGCTATCTGTGCAGCCGCATCGCATGAAGGGATGTGCACTACCACTCCATCTTGTGTAAATTGCAACGGGAAGTATCCATCTAGTTACCGCGATTGTCCACGTTTCACAGAGGAGAGAGCGATCCAGGAGGTGCGGGTGAGGGAGGTGTCCTCCGAAGCCCATCGGCTCCTGCGACTGCGCCAACCCTCTGTCCTGCGCTCTGGTACCTATAGTTCGGTTGCAGCTAAGCCTGTACCGAGCCGGGAAATCACGACTCAGACAGGCGATATAAACGTGGCCGCTATTGCACAGAAGATTATCGTTGCCAGTCCAATAAAGCCTACAACATCTAGATCGACTATAACTCCTACGAAATCTGCCATCATAAAGAACTCTGCGGCAGCCGCGTCACCCAAACAGTCTACCTCAGGAAATAACACCGCTACACCTGTAGGATTTTCTGCACCGGCAAAGACCTTTAAGACCAGCTATGTGCGAACCGACTTCCTAAAGCATAATGCAAAGTCCTCTCCTACAGTATCTACAGGAAGAAAAAGTCCAGTCATTCTCCACGCAGATCCTCTTCTGAGGAATCTTTTGGGAGAAATACCGATCGGCGACGAACATCTTCGCCGATCAGCACCTTTAATCGGTTCGAAGTTCTCAAATCGAAATTCTCAATTGGACAGGGGTCCTCCCAGGTGGAGGAGATGAATCAGGAGGATTCTGCCCTTACTGCCTGTCGGTCAGTGCGTAAGCGGCAGAATCGTGCTCCTGAAAAAAGTGTTAGTCCAACGGCCATGAAAAATAAATTAAACCGAGCAGCACAGCCGAATGTTTAAACCTTATCCCATACGATTGCCCATGGCTATGCTGCAGTGGAACATACGTGGAATTAGATCACATTGACCAGAGTTTGAATTGTTGCTCCACCAGTATCAGCCTTTGGTCGTATGTTTGCAAGAGACCAAGCTCCGCCCCCAAGACTACTTTAGCTTAAAGCTGTACTCTTCTGTCCGGTGTGATTTACTGCCAGCAGATGGTGTTCCTGCACATGGGGTACCATGATTCTCATCACATATCTTCGCGGGATCCGTACCCTTACATTCTGACATGCGGTCCATCGCTGTACGGATTATGTTACCCTCCGTTAGCTTCACCATTTGCAGTATCTATATGCCTCCATCTCATGACCTCTCGTGCTCTGATCTAGAAGACCTCGTTTCCCAGTTAACATCTGTTTTGTTGATAGGGGACGTGAAAGCCCACCACCCACTTAGGGGTTCCCCTCGGGCTTGTGCGTGAGGTCAAGTGCTTGATGATTTCTTCGATAATATTAACCTATTTTTCTGAACACCTACACTTCTTTCTGGTACCTTCAATAGTTTTTCTCACCTGGATATAGCACTTTGATCTTCAGAGCTGACAGTTTCCTTACAGTGCATTATCATTTCTGACTTACATTCTAGCCACCAATTTCCTGTTCGTGTTTGTCTCTTGGCACAGGATATTTCTTCCACACGATTCCCTTGATGGCGCTTAGAGCCAACTAGAACCTTTATTCCAGATTTAGTCCAGCACCTCACCGAAACAATTACTTCCGCTTCTGTGTTTTCTATTCCGAGGTCGATTGGACCTCGCCGTTATTTTCCTGGCTGTTGGTGGGCAGATGAATGCCGGCATGCCATTCGTGCTCGCAGACGTGCTCTCAGGGTTTTTCTGGATAATCTTATGGAATAAGTTAAGGCTTGCGGCCGGAAAAGCGACCCATATGGCGATAGCCGGTCTGAAGATACCTGCAGGCAGTGTGGTTGATACGTTTGACTAACACTCTTGGCAGTGCTTTCGCTCAAGTGTCTAGCTCAGAGAACCATTCCCCTGAGTTTCTTCTAGTTAAAAGCTCAGGTGAAATCTCGAGGGTTTGTCTTCCGCTCTGAAAACCTTGAAGACTACAATCGCCTTTCCACTTTCCACTTCGCTAGACCATGCACTTTCATCTTCGCGAAACTGCACCAGGTCAAGATGGTATCCACGTCCAAATGTTGCAACATCTCTCCTGAAGGTAAGGCTTTCCTGCTCGAGATCTATAATCGTACATGGGTGAATGTCACTTTCCCAAATCAGTCGCGCGAGCTCACCATCATAGCAATTTTGAAACCCGGAAAGGACCGTCTTCTTCCTTCCAGTTACTGTCCTATTTTCCTCACCATTTGTGTCTGCAAGGTGATGGAACGCAGGATCAGTGGACCTTTGGTATGGTGGCTGGAATCGCACAATCTTCTGACCAACATCAAATGTGGTTTTCGAAGGCGTCGTGCAGCGGTTGACCACCTTGTGGCGCTATCGACGCAGATAATAAACGGCTTTCTTCAGAATTGTCAGACAGTTCTAATATTTTTTTGACAGCGAGTAGGCTTATGATAGGTTACGGCGGACATTTATTTTACGTTCCCTCCATAATTGGAATATACGTGGACGCCTACCGTTATTCATTTAGGAGTTTGAGAGACTACGTTTTCTTAGTAAGGGTCGGCTCGGTTTTTTCTAACAGTTTTATTAAAGAGAATGGAGTGCGGCAGAGCTCTGTACTAAGCAATACGCCGTTTGCTATAGCGATTAATTCCATATCGCAATGTGTTCCCCCAGGTGTCTTGTACTGTTTATTCGTGGACGACTTTGCCATCTTCTGCACTTCTCAGCGTAGGCCGTTTTTGGAACTCCATCTCCAGCGGTGTTTGGACAATCTCTGTGATTGGTGCTCGAAAAACGGCTTTCGTTTCTCACCTGAGAAGACATTCTGCGTTAATTTCTGGCGCCGAAGGTGGCGAATGGCACCTACTCTTCATCTCGGGCCAGATTTACTTCCCTTCGCAGATCAGGTGAGGTTTCTGTGGTTGATATTCGATCGGAAAATATGCTGGTCAGCTCATATAATGCAGCTTAAAGCGCGGTGTGACCGTTCTCTGAATATTTTACGGATACTAAGTGGCAAATCTTGGGGAGCAGATCGGAAGGAAATCCTGCGTATTTATCGTGCACTTATTCGATCAAAGTTAGACTATGTATGTATTGTTGTTTCTTCAGCACGCCCATCTGTTTTGAGAAAGTTAGATAATGTCCACATTCCGGGCATCCGTGTGATTGTTGTAGCGTAATCCACTAGCCCAGTCATGAGCCTCTACGCCGAATCTGCAGAACCCCCTCTGTGATGTCTGCGGGATGTTCTGGGATGTTCTATCTAACTATGACTGTAGCCTGAAGTGCATATCTGCGCATCCATCGTTTACTCCCTTTTTTGATTCTGGATTGGACGACCTTTTTAGAAACTTAGTCCTACGCCTGCAGCATTTCTCTTCTGGGAGCTGCTTCGAACGCACGATCATGAAATGCCTCGCATGTTTCCAAAGCTGCCTCCCACGTAGATCTCGGGATGACGGGTTAACGGAAATCTTCTACGCCTACGTTTAGTATCCGTTCTTGTTTTTATATATATGCCTTTTTCACTGGAACCGAATTATTTACCTTCAGTTTACCGAGTAGCCCACCGATTTATTTTGCAGCGCTGTTTGCTATTTGCTATTTATCGAGACCTTCTGTATATTCGCCTCGAAACTTAAGTGAGTGCCTTATTCTGAGTGATTCCCTTAGTGCACTGCAGAGCCTTCGTGAGTTGTACATTTACCTTTCTCTAGTACAGCATATTCAGGACATCCTCCACATCTTGCATGCTTCAGGTGTAAATGTGAAGTGCGCCTGGGTTCCTGTACACGTTGGCTTGCCGGGGATGAACTGGCGGATTTGGCGGCAAAGAAGGCAATCTACTGCGCCCAGTGTTACAATGCCTTTATCACGGCCAAAGATTTAGACGTGTACTAAGAGCGGTAATTTTGAGCTGACATGGGGAGTGGTCCGATCTTCGCGGCAACAAACTTGGGGAGGTGAAGGAGCTCCCTATGCACTGGGTGACTTCCTCAGGTCTACCTCGTCGTGAGGACGTTATTTAAGCAAGATTACACATTGGCCACTGTAGTTTTAGTCATAGACACTTATTTAAAAGGGAACCTCACCTATCTGTCCACTCTGCAGCAAGATGCTTTCTGTCCGCCATATATTGATAAAATGTGCTCATCTAGCACCACTTTGAGCCACTCTGCAACTGCCAGTCAGGATTTCGGGGGTCCTGGCCGATCATTCTGGAGCGGTGGATAAGGTTTTTAAATTTTTATTCAAAGTGACATGTGCCTTAAGCATCTAGTTTTATTTTGATTTTATCAATTTTGGCACAGGCAATTGTGTGATAAGTGAGGTTTTTAACTCTTTTATCACCTTTGACACTTTTCGATACTATTGTTTTGTTTCCTCTTGTTTTGCTCTTTTAGTGTCAGGTCTTATCGCCAGCTCTAGTTTCAGGATTGGACAGTTATTTTATCTTGGTTTTATTTTTTATATTGATTTTTCTCTTGTTTCAGCTGTTTTGATTGAGATTGTTTTTAGCATAATTTTTTCTCAGGTTTTAACTCCCCAGTTTTATGTTAAGGGCGCTCGTAACCTAGCAGTTGAATGCCCTTAAACCCCATTCATCTCTCTCAACAAACCTTTCACATTTCCTATTGGAAGGTCAATCAAGCTTGGCTATTCTTATTTATACCTGCTATGTTATGGAATGTTCCTTTCACATTTTAGGAATGCAGTTTTAGCTGTACCTTGGTCAAAACAAGGTATACTGTTATACTCTGTGTTAAGTTGTGTGGAGTGAATTATATTTAGATTAGTTTTTGTCTGAGAAATACTTTAATTAGGGTCATTCCTAATATTTAGTTAAATTACATTCAGTTCAAAGTGTTTTGTGATTTTTACGTGTATTAATGAATCCAGAAAATGATTGATTTGCAGTATGTTAAAAATGCTATTCTCACGGTGGCGGGAACAAGATAAAATGGCCTGTTAACATTTAACTGCCCCACTCCCAATTTATCAGTTTCTGTTAAAAAACCAAAGAAAATCTTACAGTTACATTTTAAAACTACGTTGTGTGGAGAATACATGTAGTTATGTAATAATATTTTTCTACAACCTTTCTATTGGGTCTGTCTTACTAGGAGTAAAGAAAAACGTTAGGAATATTACAGGATTTGGAGATTTTGTGAACTCAACATAAGCTTTTCATAAACATGCAGATTCTAGGGAACATTTGAAATTTGTATTATAACTGAAGCACGTCGAAAGGAACTCCATTCACGATGCATAACAGGAACCAGATGTGCTATGCATTAAAATATTTATTGAAAATGTGTGATTAATTAGGATCTTTGACACTTATTATTAAGGTTACTTTATCTAAAAAAAAAAAAAAAAAACAGAGTTAGCATTTCGAGGACATGATGAGAGTATTTCATAAAATAATCACGATAATTTCAAGGAAGAAACTAACACGCTTCTGTGTGTATGTTCTGGTGAAATTAAAAATCATTGACAGAATCAAATTAGTGTTCAGCGGTAACTCAAAGATATTCAGAATGAAATAGTTGAATGTATTTCAGCTATTTGGAAAGAGCTAAATGAAATAGATTTTTTTTTTCTCCCTGTACTGGTTGAAGATACAAGCAATATTTCTCAAAATTGCCAGTGGTATACTGTTGTGAGGTTTGTAACTTAAAATGCAAAATTAGTGGAGCGATTTTTAGGATTTTATGATGTGAGTGCCGATCATACTGCACAAGCATTGTTTGAACTATTAGATAATACCTTACAGCAATCCAATTATAGTAGTAAAGTAATAGGTAAGAGTTATGATGGTGCAAATGTGATGGCCAGCCACTTAAATGGTTTACAGGCTATTTTCATTCATTGTTTAGCACATCGTTTGAATTTAATTTTGTTCAAACAGTTATAAAAGTGTTTTCAACTGCTGAATATTTTTTGTAAACATAAGTGGCATTCTATCTTTCTTTCACAATTCAGGTCATCAAACCCCAAAATTGTCGGAACAGTTGTAGAAAATTGGAAAGGTTTAAAAGAGGTTTTTGAGTAAATAGTAAACAATCCTGCATCCAACAGCACATCTATCTATGAAGGTAGAGGGTCCTCGAGTGAAATTAATGAGTTTGAATTCAATTTTTTGGCTCATGTTTTTTATGATATATCCAGTTTAAATGATGTTCTGTATGATGTGCTACAAAAGAAATTTTTGGACATAAATTATTGTACAACTAAAATTCAACAAACTTGTAATTTGATAACCAGAAAAAGAAATGAGGAGTACTGCACTAACATAGTTCATGGTGCAAAAGTGAAGAGTAATTTGGACCACAAAAAACGCAATGCCAAATTATTCAACAAGGATTTTTTTTTCTAAAATACAAGTATCTGTTTTATGAAATAATTGATAATATCATATACAAATAAATACTAGATTTCAAGATTTGCAAAAACTAACATTTTTAACTCTGGTAGACTGTAATAAATTTAAGGAGTATTCATGGGACTTTCCTTTGTATGCTCTAAACAGTTTGATTCAGTGTTACCCAGCTATATTTAAGAAACCTCAGTGTTAACAAAATGAGCTAGAACTGTTATATGCAGATACCAATTATAGTGATATTAGTGTCTTAAGGCTATAGAAATCGTGTGGCACAATGTTGTTCAAGATGTATTCCTGGAAGTTTATAAATTGTGTTTGCTTGTAGTATCTGTGCCATCCACTAGTGTGTCTGTGGAAAGAAGTTTCTCATGTTTGAAAACTTACTTGGGGAACACAATTTCAGAACAACGGTTTTCATCCCTGTGCAACTTTTCTATTCATACAGATCTTCTCCGCAAGTTGCAAGAAAACTTAACTTTTTAGATATCAATGACATATTTGCAGCTTTGAAGGACTGGAGAATCGACCTGGTCTACAAAGAATAAGGTAAAGTTGAATCATTTTCTTTTTATATTATCACGACTCCAAACTGTGACAAGCGATTTTTCTTTGAAATCCAACGTTTCATTCATGTTTTTATATCAAAGTCATGCATTGATATTTTCCACAGGAATGAAAACCGTTGTTGTGAAATTGTGTTACCCAAGTAAGTTTTCAAACATGAGAAACTTCCTTCCACAGACACACTAGTGGATGGCACAGATACTACAAGCAAACACAGTTTATAAACTTCCAGGAATACATCTTGAACCACATTGTGCCGCACGATTTCTATAGCCTTAAGACACTAATATCACCTTATAATCATTTTCTAATTAATATGACATTTTCTTACTTAACTCTAGCTTTATAATTGTCTATCTACAGATGACGTAAACCTTTGGAGCTTAGAACAATTAATTTGTCACGGTTTCTAAGGTTTTTCTTAGCACTTCACCGATCCTCTCAGGGGCCTACTATGGTAGGTACTGGTTTGGTGCACCCTGGGGTCCCGAGCCAACCGTGACTCCCTTGTGTAGGCAACCTCCTAGTGGTGAGTGTCAGTAAATTAAAATGCCCACCCACATGTAGGTTGTGTGTGGAGACCCGTGTCAGTATAAAAGGATATCCTGGTTAGTTGAGGGTTGCTCACCTGAGCCTGGTTTCCGCTAAGGGGCCTAGTACAGTAGGCACGGGTTTGACACACTCGGGGGTTCCCTAGCCTCTTGCCGCCATCTCATCATCCCCATCACCATTCACTAGTAGGCCACGTTTCACCAAGCTTGTGTGTTTCTTTCCTTAGTTCCTCTTCTTCCTCCTAGGATTATTTGTATTATTCGTTTTAAGATCTTAGCTTTATTTCCCTCAGGGGCTCACTTTATGAGTACTGGTTTGGCGCACATGGGTTGCTCGAGCCAGTCACCCTCACCGTCATCTGTTCCTCCCCATATATCATAGCCACGTGTCATTCTTCTTTGCGTCACTATTATATCATTCCATACAATGGTAGTTTCTTCCTCTTCTAGGTTTATTAAATTGTTAGGTTTCGGGTCTTTAGTGTTATGAACTCCTGTTTTACCAACAGGGATCTTTCCTGTCTCCGTGGTTCCTGTCCCACGGTTTTGGCGCAGCTTTCAACTTGTGTGCTCTCCGGCGGTCTCAAATGTGAGGAAGGTCCACTCACTACCCCTTTCATGCGACACAAGGTGCGGAGCCGTTCCGTTCATGTACACCCTCATAGCTCCCAAGGGGTCGGTTCCCTGCGAGCAGCTCGGCGACCGTGAGTGATTACCCGACGTAATCAACCACAAGTCACCTGAATCCACGCTGACTCCGTTGAGGCAGCGCCACCTCTAGTGGCGGACCATTGGCGATTATTCCAGTGGTAGGGGCATAATATCGGGTCTGACATCGGTGAAAATGTCGCATTTCTGCCTGTAGTGATAGTCGCAGGGTAGCTCCTCTGAGGTACTCCTTGAGATTAGGTCTCTAGCGGGTACTCCGGGTCGGCACAGACCGGAAGATTTAAATGTTTTTTCCTGTATCCCTCGGATGGTAGGCTGATGCCAACGATTCCAGAAGGGGGACTCTCCATCATGGTTTCTCTGCACTCATCGCCAATAACATCACGGTTTTTAGTAATGCGACTGGTGTGTGAGACGACGACAATGAAGGATATCAGCCCATTTATATACAAAAGGAATTGGATATAATATGCGAGAAAGTTACTAATGCTACACGCTCTAGAGATGGCATATTCTTAATTGAGATAGCCACTCCAGAACTACCAGCCAAGCTAGTGAGTGCTTCTCCTTTGGTTTCTTAGTCAATTAAGGCAGACAAGTACAAAACTTTAAATAGCAGCCGAGGTGTAGTGACGACCTCCAGTTTGGACGGACTATATAACGAGGATATTGTGAACTCTCTTTCAGACCAAGCTGTTGTGGCTACGTACCACCTAATATGAAAACGGGATGACAAGCTGTTCCCATTTCACACGGTCTTCCTGACATTTGAGTGGACTGAACTGCCGGTTTACATCATGTGTGGTTATGAGAGTGCGCCCGTGCGCCCCTATATACCTAATCCGTTGCATTTTTACCGTTGTCAGGGATTTGGGCATACTTAACGCTGTACCAACTCGCCGGTTTGTGCACAATGTGGGCAAAAATCACACGATGGCTCTGTATGTGCCCAAGGACCTACCTGTGTCTAATGTGGCGAGGCGCATACATCCAACTCTAAGGAGTGTTCCCGTTTCCTAGAGGAGAAGACAATTCGAGAGATGCGAGTTAAGGACAATTTAACTTTTCAAGCGGCAGGGAAACGCTATCTCGAAATTCGCCCGACCAGATGAGCTATTTGTCAACATTGTTATATACCTGAACTTATGATGTATCCTATCTATTCGGAACATATGGATGAAATGAAACAAAATGAAAACTGCTATTATGATCCTGGAGTTTTAGTTGACCTTGTATTTGGTTGCCAATGTTTTAATTCCTTTAAAGCACCATGGCATATTATATTTCCCAATAAAGAGTGCAGGCAATTTTTCAGAGCCATCTGCAATGTAAGTGAGCAGTACAGTCATCTGCTGCTTGGATTTTGTACCACCAATACAGGTCAGGTTACTGTTCGATAGATTAAAAAAAAAGGCCTGTTTCATCTGCATTGTAGACTTCTTTCAGGTCATAGGCTTCCACCAGCTCCTGGAGTTCACACTTGCTTTCGACAAAGTTATGGGATCTGCACTAGCACTTTTTCCAGAAGGATATTGGTAAACTAAATTAGGCCCTTTCAATCCAACCATTCAATGCCTTCAAATAATCAGTCCTAAGTTTAGCAGCAGTGGTTTTCTCTTTTATGCGTGCCATTGATTGAAATATTTGTCATGTGAGCTTTTTTGAACCATGATGAAAGAGAAATTTCTAGTTCTCTTAGAGGCAATGTTTTTAATGATTTTCTCTCCTTGTAGAAAGTGGCACAGCGTCCAAAATATTTCTTGATCTCACTGCATTTGTTTCACTATGATATTTAATGTTGATATGAACAAATTAAGGCACTATGCTAAATCAAAGAATATATCCATGGCGTCAACTCGCACAAGAATGTTTATTTTCTCATAGATGGAAAGAAAGTTCTGCCAGTTTTTAGCTTGATTGAGAGGCATTATTGAAAGCTTTATCACAAAATTTGATAAACAGAATTGCTAACATAAAGAAACCTCAAAAGGGTATAATGGAAAAATCACAGAGCAAGTTCCAGCAGTTAAACAACACATTGCGTAAACATCTTGCTGTGAAAGCAACATATTAGCAAATATACTTACATAAATATGGTTGACTGAACACAATTAAGCATGTAATTGTGATGGCAATCAGGCGCTTACGGAAATGAAAATTCAGACAAACTGGTATCATTGAATATACACAAAGCCAGCTGACAGAACATCATTAAGCAGAATCATAGAATATACATGAAGACTTCTGACTGAATGCAATTAAACTTAATTGTGATTACAACCAGCATGCTTATGGAAATGAAAATTCAGAGGAAGCAATATCACTGAATATACATGAAGACAGCCAATTGCACACGACTAAGCACAATTGTGGTGGCAACATGCATGCTTGCAGAAACAAGAATTAAAACGGAGCAGAATTGTTTAATATACATAAAGGTGGCCAAGATTAACAACAGTTGTGAAGGCAACTGTGTGCATTTATGGTAACTAAATCTCAAATGGAAGTAGAATCATGTAGTCAGCTGCTGTTGGTGCCACTATCAACTGTATTGTGACATTGCTATATCTTGTATGTAATTGAGATGTTAAGTGCCATGGGGCACAAATACTCTTATGCAAGATTGAGGAAAATGTAAAATCGGAGCGAAATATCACAGAAATGTTTGCATTTCTTAAATGGACATTAAGTTGAGACTTTGGACTACCAGTGTAGAATGTTGGAAAACATAAGTTCAGAGACTGTAAAATAGGGTTCCACTGTATCTACAAACACTTGTGTATGCTGATGATACACTACTGAGTAGTAGTGGTGGTGGTAGTAGTATCATAAATATTAAAAATGCTTTATTGGTAATGAAATGTTAAATCATTTTTAAGGATATCTACTTTTCAATGTATGCTGTCATCTATTCCAATGCTTATAACTAGGGGTAACAGAATGGACAAGTATATTGGAAGAACAAGTTATGAAAATGCATATAGTAAAAAGCAAAATAATGAAGATTACATAGGATGAAAAAATAAATTTCGAATGGAAACAAAAAAGTTATTAAAATTAAATACAAAAGAATATCTGGGTTCAGTAATCCCTACTAATAATGTGTTAGATGATGTCAATAATGGATTACTATCAGATTAGAAATAGTATAATTGAAAAGAAAGAAATATCTAGCAATGCATAAATTAAAATACATAAAATAATGTATTTACTGACATTGTTATATAGAACTGAAGCATAGGTGATATTAGATAAATACAAGAGTAGAGTAGCACACATAGAAATGAAATATTTGAGAAGAATAGAAGGAAAAATAGGGAAATATATAATTTGAAAAATAAGTATTAGAGAAAACCTAAATACAGACCCAATAATGGAAGAGATGGGCGGGGGGGGCGAACGGGACTGCCCCCCCCCCAGAAGCTCTCCCCCCTGAAAAAAAAAAACTGTGTACAAGTTCTTCCATTTTTTTTAACTCAGAAGTGACACATTCATTGAAATTCTTTGTCATAAACAGCATTCTACTCTACCACAGAAATAAAGGAATATATTTAACTTAATATAAACAAGATAAAATAAAATTATTTGTGGCTTTTGTGCGGGTTAGTCGCTTTCCAACCAGCAAGACTCTGCTACCAGGGACTACCAGCATGGCGTGCATTCCTACAACTACCTACAACCTCTGTGCCTGTTGGTTGAGCACTACTTAAGTATAGTGCTAGTGTAATTTGTAGCATGTTATACTATAGTGAATGGCTACTTGTGCTCATTTCCTTTGGTTCATTGATCCATTATGCTAATTAATAAACCATTTGTTCATTATTCAATTTAATTGACTTGGAAAAAAAGTGTAAAGCTGATGATATCAGTACTTGTCATTTGAGAAAAACATAATTGCAAAATTTATACCAGTAACTGGGAATAACTCCGAAATAGTTAACTATACAAAAAATGTACTTGTCATAAATTCTGTTTTTAATCATATCTACAATTTTTGTGTAGTATGTGTTTTTATCTATATCTTGTGATTTGTCCCTTTTGCTAAAGTTCTTCAGAATGAAGAAGGCTTCAGAGGCTATTCCCAGAAAACTCATTATATACATTTTGTTTTGCTCTAAATTTCTCTAATATATGATGGCTTTTAATCCAAACTGTTGGAGCCATTTTTGAGAATATAAGTTTCAAAATATTCAATATTAACGTTAGTTTGGGATGGATGGGGAATTTTCCTAAAAACCTTCGCGTCGCATGTTTGAAAGATGCTAAACTCAAATACCATATTTGGTACTTAACCTACTTTTGTTTGTAGTTATGCTGTTCACAGATGCACACATGGATCTTATTCTGAAAACGCTTTTTCTGAGATTCCTGTGTCCTCAAAACATTTATTTTCAATAAAATATCACCATTGAATTTCTGGATAGAATGCAATACCTTCCCTACCTATTATGTACATTATACATGATAGACTAAAAATACAAAATAAAGCTATATTTTAATGGTTGAATAATTACTACAATTTTAAACAAAAATATTACGTGGTATAATACATGAATATTATCAACTTTATCACAAATATGTCTACTACTGAAACTCTTTCATTCCTTTAATTTGTTCTTGGTAATCTGCATATATTGTCTAAAATTAAATATGAGGTCCAAAAATAAAAATAAGTTTGTATTGCTCATGTAAAAATGAGAGTAAGTTTTATTATAGAATTCTTTAATGCTACAGTTCTCAGCATCCCGTTTAGGCATGAAAGACCACTTAATTTTCCACAGAGGCCACTTTATTAGTTTTGAGGTTTTATGTGGCATAAATCTACAACACAGGACTGACATCTTTACTTCCTTTGAGAAGGAAGCTATGCTAAGGATTTTTATGCCTGAATGAAATCCATCACCCCCACCAGATTTGAACCCGTGATCTTGGGAACCAAAGGCTAGCATGTTACCCCTAAACCATGGAGAACTATGGATATTGTTGTTTTTTGGTCTGATGAGGAGGGAGGGTTAGTGCAAACTCCTGGAAACTTTTAACTATAAAAAATATTCTTGAACCCCCCCAGAGTCAAATTCTAGATATGCCACTGTAGAGTAAGGGAATTTATAATGGTATGAACACTTATTCAAAATTGATAATCCACAGAAAACAAACCAAGTGTTTTAATTCAGTGAAGGGGGAAAGATGAAGTGGATGACAGAAAGGAATGAGAGCACCATATTGGACTGATATCAAGAGGTAGAGGAATAGAAATAAATACATTGAAAAGAATGGAATAAGATCGAATACAGTATAGAAATTGAATAGAAGGCCTGACAATGAAAGGCTACTAGGTGTCATGTCTCTAGTTACTGCACCCAAAAGTACACAATGTCCCACTGTCTGATCTTTCATTCTCACATATTCTGGAAGTCATAATTCAAAACATATTTATCCAAATAGATACCATACCAAATACATTTTGAAGTATGTGAACTTTAAACAGGTTTTCTGCCAAAAGATTTTTATTCTTTTGAACTGTTCAGGCACTTTCTTTATTTTATGTAAATTCAAATAAGATTTTGGTTCCTTTATCAGGATTTAAGAAAAGTTTTATGAATTGTATATTCTGAGGTGGCCATATAAATTACCTTTCTTTTCTTTACAGATACTTTTTCTCCTTATAAAATGGGAGCCTTTATGAATGAAGATGAAATGAAGTCCTTAGTGCAGCGGTTTCAAAGATCATTGGGTGAAAATGATGAAAATGTAACAACATATGATTCTGTTTCTTCAATGATGGGTGCTCCTAAGAGTACAAAAAATGTAATTATGGCTGATCCTTCTCAGGTGTCTCACATTGATGAGCTTCATATAATGGCAGATATTTACTCTTGTTTAATTAACTTCAATTATATATCAAATTTAATGACTGAACTCTGCTTTATAATACGTCTATTAGTTGTGCGGCCATCAGACTTAAAAGAAAATAAAAATGGACAAAATACTGAGACAATTATATACTTGGACACGGTTCACAACTGTGTATATTTTGCCAGTATGATGTTGAACCATCTAAAACATACTATGGAACATTTTGATAGAGTCACTTTGAAGATGTTGGCAGATAACAGCCGTCTGAAAAAATTCAAGCCTGAATTCTGTGACTTCATAAGTGAAACAGTACAAAATTCTACTATGCTGAAATTTTCACCACCAAGTACTGACAAATATAATGAAAATGTCTCCTTTCTTTATGAAAAGGATAACAGAACAAACTTTCCAAATGATGATACATTTCATGCATTTTGTAAACAACGTGATGGTTTTTATGAAATACTGCACTTATGGGAAGCAAATCATCAATCTCCTGATTGGTCATTTGGTTCTGTGTTGGCACCAAAGACAAGAACCCTTCTCTCACTTCACGGTGATTCGGGGAATTACGTCCATTTTGCCAGATTATTCAAATCACTGCTGTTAGCAAGATGCTCAAGGTTTAATGTAAGTATATTTTAATTATTTTGGCCACCATTAATATATATCTTAACAGTAAAGTATGAATAGTTTTTCAGGAAGTAATCAATATGATGCAGAAAAGATTGAAGTTAAAACTGAAGGGACCAATTTCAAGTGTAATGGCTCACTGAGGCCATTAAGAATATTCCACCTCTTGAGATATTAGGTTTCATTTCATTTATTTATCTGTTTGTTTCTTTTTAATAGTTGGTATTAGACAACACCGAAATTCTACGTGTATAAGAAGTTGTGTGACAAAATATTGAATGAATGAATGAATGAATGAGAGACAAGATGGTCAAAAAAAGAGGAACATTTCACAATTTTAACATTTTCAAAAGCATTGTGTTACCAATGTTTCTCATTTTTTGCCAATAGTACTCCTACTAAAGTAATAATATAGAAAAATACATTTCATTCATCTCTATTGTACAACATCTTTCCCAGAGGTTCAAATACTCAACTAATGAAAACTGGCAAAAGTAAAAATATTGTGAATTAGTAAAATAAGTATTAAACATTTTATAGTCTATGTTATCAAGATTTTTAATTTAGATTGTAGATAGAAGAAAAAATGCATGTTTGTGGCTTTTTTTTAGAGTTACATAAAACATTTTCTAACAACTTGCTCAGAATTTCCACATCTAGTTATAACTACTAAGTGTAGAAGTATGGAAAACTTCTACATAAATAGAACTAGTATGTTATCTTACTTCAAACCATATTTATTGGCACTTTTTGTACAAGCCGAAATTTGTCATTCTGTACTGCATTACAGATCCTGTATGTCCAACTTAAAAATTGTTTTGATTTGTAATTCTCATTTAATACATTAATTAATACAATTAATTACACAGTTTTTAAAAATATTTGAAGTTATATGTTTCTGTTATACATGAAAGCATTTTATAATAGTTGCTAAGGTGTTATATTTTTCACTTTACAAAATAGTGCCCTTCTGTTATAGGTATATAGAGGACAAGAGGGATGGTAATAATTAGGGCTTAGATTTGTATGTAAATATGTTTTTCTTAATCTGTATATACATAAAACAAAAGTTTAGCATCCCAATCTAAGTCCATAATTTTATTTCACGTAAAAATATATATTTTAGTGCTTTCCATATTTGGACAAATAAATATCTGCATTAATTGCTGTTCAAGTGTGGTGATGTGGTTTGGCTGGATGTGGTGGGTGGTGGATGTGTGTGTATGTATGTATGTATGTATGTATGTATGTATGTATGTATGTATGTATGTATGTATGTATGTATGTATGTATGTATGTATGTATGTATGTATGTATGTATGTATGTATGTATGTATGTATGTATGTATGTATGTATGTATGTATGTATGTATGTATGTATGTATGTATGTATGTATGTATGTATGTATGTATGTATGTATGTATGTATGTATGTATGTATGTATGTATGTATGTATGTATGTATGTATGTATGTATGTATGTATGTATGTATGTATGTATGTATGTATGTATGTATGTATGTATGTATGTATGTATGTATGTATGTATGTATGTATGTATGTATGTATGTATGTATGTATGTATGTATGTATGTATGTATGTATGTATGTATGTATGTATGTATGTATGTATGTATGTATGTATGTATGTATGTATGTATGTATGTATGTATGTATGTATGTATGTATGTATGTATGTATGTATGTATGTATGTATGTATGTATGTATGTATGTATGTATGTATGTATGTATGTATGTATGTATGTATGTATGTATGTATGTATGTATGTATGTATGTATGTATGTATGTATGTATGTATGTATGTATGTATGTATGTATGTATGTATGTATGTATGTATGTATGTATGTATGTATGTATGTATGTTTGTATGTTTGTATGTTTGTATGTTTGTATGTTTGTATGTTTGTATGTTTGTATGTTTGTATGTTTGTATGTTTGTATGTTTGTATGTTTGTATGTTTGTATGTTTGTATGTTTGTATGTTTGTATGTTTGTATGTTTGTATGTTTGTATGTTTGTATGTTTGTATGTTTGTATGTTTGTATGTTTGTATGTTTGTATGTTTGTATGTTTGTATGTTTGTATGTTTGTATGTTTGTATGTTTGTATGTTTGTATGTTTGTATGTTTGTATGTTTGTATGTTTGTATGTTTGTATGTTTGTATGTTTGTATGTTTGTATGTTTGTATGTTTGTATGTTTGTATGTTTGTATGTTTGTATGTTTGTATGTTTGTATGTTTGTATGTTTGTATGTTTGTATGTTTGTATGTTTGTATGTTTGTATGTTTGTATGTTTGTATGTTTGTATGTTTGTATGTTTGTATGTTTGTATGTTTGTATGTTTGTATGTTTGTATGTTTGTATGTTTGTATGTTTGTATGTTTGTATGTTTGTATGTTTGTATGTTTGTATGTTTGTATGTTTGTATGTTTGTATGTTTGTATGTTTGTATGTTTGTATGTTTGTATGTTTGTATGTTTGTATGTTTGTATGTTTGTATGTTTGTATGTTTGTATGTTTGTATGTTTGTATGTTTGTATGTTTGTATGTTTGTATGTTTGTATGTTTGTATGTTTGTATGTTTGTATGTTTGTATGTTTGTATGTTTGTATGTTTGTATGTTTGTATGTTTGTATGTTTGTATGTTTGTATGTTTGTATGTTTGTATGTTTGTATGTTTGTATGTTTGTATGTTTGTATGTTTGTATGTTTGTATGTTTGTATGTTTGTATGTTTGTATGTTTGTATGTTTGTATGTTTGTATGTTTGTATGTTTGTATGTTTGTATGTTTGTATGTTTGTATGTTTGTATGTTTGTATGTTTGTATGTTTGTATGTTTGTATGTTTGTATGTTTGTATGTTTGTATGTTTGTATGTTTGTATGTTTGTATGTTTGTATGTTTGTATGTTTGTATGTTTGTATGTTTGTATGTTTGTATGTTTGTATGTTTGTATGTTTGTATGTTTGTATGTTTGTATGTTTGTATGTTTGTATGTTTGTATGTTTGTATGTTTGTATGTTTGTATGTTTGTATGTTTGTATGTTTGTATGTTTGTATGTTTGTATGCTTGTATGCTTGTATGCTTGTATGCTTGTATGCTTGTATGCTTGTATGCTTGTATGCTTGTATGCTTGTATGCTTGTATGCTTGTATGCTTGTATGCTTGTATGCTTGTATGCTTGTATGCTTGTATGCTTGTATGCTTGTATGCTTGTATGCTTGTATGCTTGTATGCTTGTATGCTTGTATGCTTGTATGCTTGTATGCTTGTATGCTTGTATGCTTGTATGCTTGTATGCTTGTATGCTTGTATGCTTGTATGCTTGTATGCTTGTATGCTTGTATGCTTGTATGCTTGTATGCTTGTATGCTTGTATGCTTGTATGCTTGTATGCTTGTATGCTTGTATGCTTGTATGCTTGTATGCTTGTATGCTTGTATGCTTGTATGCTTGTATGCTTGTTTTATTATTATTATTATTATTATTATTATTATTATTATTATTATAGATCTTCCTCATTCTATTTACAACACAAAACATTATTTAGTAACATAAGAGAGTCATACCACTTGATATCTGCTGAATCAGTAGCATGTACAAGGGGAAGTACAGAATTTTACCTTGAGATTACATCGTATAGATTCATTGAACATGCCTAAACAATGTTATGCTATATTAAACCCAATAAGTCTTTATTGTACCTTGTTGCTGTTAGTTACAGTCACATCACAAATACAGTTGTACATTTTAATTAGCAATGTGTAAAAGTGCCAAAAGCAAAATTGAGTATATACAAACATTTGCATCAGTACATACTGAGTTTAAAAACACTTTAATCACTGATGGGAAAGTACTGTTTTGCAAGCCTTGTGCAAAATCTTTTAGTGTGGATTAACATTCCCAGGTATTGCAACATTTGCCAGGAATTAAGGATACTTGATTGAGGCAATTTTTTATTGGAAAATAAACACCATATTTTTGATCTGGCATACAAAAACATTCAGAATTTTATTCAGATATATGTAAAGCATGTGTTTCAGCTGATATTTCCGTTTATAAGGTGATTAATTCTGAGCTCAGAGAGCTTCTTACCAAGTATACAAATATAAATCCTCTTGATGGGTCAATCAAATACTGTGGACAAATTATCTTTCAAATTGCTATGAGGAACCATTAAGTTACAAATGGTCCATTTGTGAAAACGAGAATATCTGGATCATCATTACAAAACTATCTATGGCAGGGATAGACACATGAGAAATGTAATTGTAAGTGTATTGAAAAACGAATAATTCATTGTTCTTGTTGTACATTTATTGTGTGAAGCTATCCAAATCCTTAATCCTAGTGTGGACAATCTAGTCTCCACTGGGAGAAAAAAATGTTTCTAAATGCGCAATAATGGATGGATACTTCTAAAAATATTAATCTTCATCTTCCATTGCCTCCTACACCGGCAGTCACATGTTGGGATACCTTGCTTTAAAGCCATGTTATATTATGCAGATCATTTTTAAGCACGTGCATCGGTAGTATTGAACTGGAAAAAGAAGATGCAATTGTAGTTATCCAGAGTTTAATGTGTGATGCTAATTTAATACAAGATTTGGCCTTCTTATCTTCCATTTTTATTTCTTGACTCTTTCAATAAACAATCTATAAACATTTATTGAAAAACAACCTATCTCATCCAAAAGTAGAAGTTTTACGGAAAAAACTTTCAGATTTTGTTTGAGAAAAACAGTAGTGAGCTAGTAAACCCTCCATAAACTTGTTCAAAGTTTGGAAGGCCAGCAGTGAACTTGAAAATGTGTGTTAGTGATATTCCATTTTCAAATATGCAAGGTTGACATTAATGGTGTGACATGTTCCTCTTTCCCAATAGAAGACATTCTTCAAAAATAATTGGTAACGCTATGTGATCCACAATGTGGAGATGACATTTGTTTCACAATGCAACTCTCAGATGTTTAAATCTTACGTTAAGCTGCAAATTGGTGAGTTCCAATATTCATTGTTATATCAAGCTATATTTTATTATGCTTTGTTCCAGCCATTTTGAAAATTTGTTTTCAGTTTTATGACATATTTTTTTATTAATAGCAACAAAAAAAAAAAATATTTTAAATTTTGTAGTGCATAAAATCCAGGTCTTAGTGGTAATAATTTAAGCAATGTATTACTATAAGCTCATTTATTAAGAAGGTAAAACTATCTGAAGAAGTACCAATAGAACAAAATATATATTACTGAAACATACTGTGAAAAATATAAATGAAATACATACATAAATTTTTATAGAATAGCTAAATGTGCACTGAAAAATGTCTGGATGTGATATTCTGTAGCATTTTGGATGTATTTGCATTTGCTACAAGTGGGCTAATCTTTCTTCTTACCCCTCCCCCCCCAGGGGCCTACTACTGTAGGTACGGGTTTGGTGCACCCGGGGTCCCGAGCCAACCTTGACGCCCTGAGTGGGCAACCTCTGAGTGGTGGTGACAGACTCAGTAGGTAAAAATGCCCACCCACGTGTAGGTCGTGCGTGAAGACCCGTGTCTGTGGAAAGGAGTATCATGGTTGGCTGAGGGCTGCGTACCTGAGAAGTCAGTAACTGGGGAGGGTGCACAATCTAATACACCACTTTGGTTTCTGCTTCGCCAAAACGGGAGACTAGGGACTAACCCACCCCCTAGTCAATCAGCCAGGACGCGAATTTCACATATGTCATGTAGAATCGCAACCGTGGGAGGAGTCAACCGCGACGTCTAATAGCAGACGCGAAACGAAAACAGAAGGAAGACGCGGTAATAGAAACACATGGTGGAGTAGATATATTTAATACAATGTAATGATCACTAACGAACCCTCTAAAAGTATACAAATAGAAAGAAAGGTGTACATATATTTTTAATTTGGAATCTAATAATAACGTAATTATAATATGTAGAATGTGGATATACGCATACAGTATCAAGTCTTCCTGTAACGTTTTCGTCAGTGCACTGATACCTTGCAATTCTATTGCGTAGAATTGCAAGGTAAATAGGCATTATGCTGCCAAGTTTAACCTAGGCCTAAAAAAGAGAAACTGACCATTAATTACACTATTATTGATGGCCGAAGGCCTCGTAACAACAGTTAATTATTTGCCGTGTTTGCAGAGTGAAAATTGTTATTCCTAAAATGCAGTGCACTTTTACATTTGCCATTTTGAAATATACATATATGTATTTATATTATTCATTAAAATCATATTATGTGTATAGGTACTGATATTAATAAGTTTATACACTGTCAGCTTTCTGCAGCTTTGAATTGCAAAGTGAAGCTTCATTATGCCTTCCAAGTAAAGGGAGGTTTGCATTTTCAACTTAAAATCTAAAAATATATATAATGGTACTTATACATAACATAATTATAATATGTATAATGTGGGTGTATACACGTATAGCATTAAGTTATCCTGTAAAGTTTAAGTAAATAAGTGATTAGCTACCTACTGCGCCGAATTGCAAATATATATTATGTAATTAGGTGCCTTCAAGGAGAAAATGAACGCCAATGCCACTCTATTACTAACGACCAAAGACCTCGTAACGACAATTAATTATTTGCCGTGATGGCGGAGTCAGAATTTTTAATGCATAATGTACTGCAGTCTCACATTTTTCATTTAGAAACTATAATATGGATTTATATTATTCCTTTAGTGTATATTTTTGCATATATTCGTATATTAATAAGTTTATACATTATCACCTTTCTGCAGCCTTGCATTGCGAAATAAATACCGCTTCAGTATCTCATCCAAATATTGTCAAACTATTTGAAAGCCAAGCCAAAGCAACCATTATTCGATGTTTAAGAATAAGAAAATAACAATTAAGTTGTCTTGGAATCCATA
The DNA here is from genome assembly GCA_030762935.1 of Hymenopus coronatus. Lineage (NCBI taxonomy): Eukaryota > Metazoa > Arthropoda > Insecta > Mantodea > Hymenopodidae > Hymenopus > Hymenopus coronatus. The sequence goes on along the minus strand of CM060900.1, from coordinate 157,333,114 downwards.
TTGATGCGTTCTGATGTGAGGTCGCTAACCTTTGAAAGCTCGTCTTTTTATAAAGCTCCAGTATTTTATCCCACGAAGACGTAGCAGAAGAACACTCAAAATAAATTCAAATTCCTAATGGAAGTGATATCTTTAATTTAGTTTTCCCGTGTCGTTAATTCTTGCGTGCATAATCGAACATTTCGAAAAATCTTCCATGTAAAAGGTAGTTTGGTATTGAGGCATTTGTCTGAAAAGCAAGTTTGGTGTTTAACCGACTTTTCATTTTTGAGTTATGCTGCGCACGCACACACAGACGTTCCCTAAAAAGTTTTTAATTCATAGGACCTCAAAACGTGTATTTCAGGGGAAATATCGGTATCGAATTTTTGGGTGGAATATAATACCTTTTCTACTTACTCTGTGCATTGTACATACGTGTAGACAAAGTAAAAGTACATTTAAGAATCAGTAAAAATAATAATCAGTTGGTACTTCCTGTTATTAGCTAATTTTCACTAAATAATAATTGAAATAACTGAATGAACATGATATATTAAAGAAATGGGTTCGATTCCCGGTTGGGGCGGGGAATTTTTCTCTAGCCACAATTATTCCCCATCCCCCACAGAGTCTGGAAGGTAGAGTGTGAATCTGTGCGTGTTTGAGTAAAACAAAATGATTTAAACCAACGTAAAAGAACGTACAGACGAGTTGTTTCAAGTGGAAATCCCCCGATATGACCTTAGATGTTAAAGGGGACTATAAGAAAAAATGGGTGAAAATAAAACACGTGCACGCACGCACACACCTTATTAGCATAATTAAAGAGACATTCTTACTGCGTAAAATGATTTAACAACATGTTTTAAATTAGTGATCAAAATGATGTAGGTAACGTAATGGTTTTACAGTCCTCGTGCTTTTAAGGAAATCCATTTCTCTTACCCTTCGGCGTGAGCTATGTTGGCAAAGCAAATATACGTTACATACATTACATACATACATACATACATACATACATACATACATACATACATACATACATACATACATACATACATACATACATACATACATACATACCCCCCCAGGGGCCTACAACGGTAGGTACGGGTTAGGCGCCCCCGGGGTCCCGAGCCAATTTGACCCCCCTCTGTGGGCAACCTCAGAGTGGTGAGGCAGTCAGTAGGTTTAAATGCCCACCCACGTGTAGGCCGTGCGTGGAGACCCGTGTCGGTGGAAAGGAATATCCTGGTTGGTTGCGGATTGCGTATCTGAGCCTGGGCTTCTGTTCTTCAGTAACTGGGGAGGGTACGCAACCTAATATATCACTTTGGTTTCTGCTTCGCCTAAACGGGAGGCTAGGGAATAACCCACCCCTAGTCAATCGGCCAGGACTAGGTATTATACCGAACTCCAGGGGGTGTGGGACGGCGAGCCTGCTACATCCCCTGTGTAGCCCTGTCACCCCAGTGGGGTGACCCCTTGTTGGGCTCCGTGGTGGGTGGGGAGCACTGGGGGATGAATTTATTCTGCTCTTTTCATGGCAAAACTTAAACCTTTTAATAGTAACGTGTCTGGAAAAGAAGTAGTTGAGTGCAGTGGTCCTCACTACTTGGTTATCAATAGAACAGAGGAAGGGAGGAAATTCACCTCGGTTAGCCCTTTTGCTATCCAAAAGGGTTTAGACAAAATTGCTGGTCCGGTACACTCTTGTGTTAAAACCGGAAATGGCAACCTGCTGGTAGAAACATTACGGCATCCCAGGCAGGAAAACTACTGAAAGCAAAAATGTTAGGCAGCTACCCGATTAAGGTCGAACAGCACAAGAACTTGAACTCCTCACGCGGCGTTATCACCACCCGCGCCTTGGACAGTTTGTCCAATGAGGAGCTTCAAGAGGATCTGGCAGACCAAGGTGTCACATCTGTATATAGGGTTACACGTAAGGTAAATGGTGAATTCATTCTTACGCGTACCTTGTTCCTTACCTTTGATCGGGTAGATCTCCGTCAAAGGATTAGGGCAGGGTTTGAAGCCGTCGAGGTTAGGGCCTATATTCCAAACCCCCTCAGAAGTTACAAGTGCCAGAGGTTTGGGCACACCAGTGAGGTTTGTACTGGTCATTCTACTTGTGCAATATGTGGAGAAGTATCTCACGATGGAGCTTGCACGGCAACTCCATCTTGTGTAAATTGCAGCGGGGAACACCCATCTAGTTCCCGAAAAGGCGCCCGTTTAACGGAGGAACGAGCGATCCAGGAGAAACGGGTGAAAAGGGTGTCCTTCTCGGAAGCCCCTAAGCTCCTGCGTCTTCGCCAACCCTCTGTTCCGCTCTCGGGTACCTATAGCTCAGTTGTAGCGAAATCGGTACCGAGGCGGGAAATTGCAACTCAAACTTGCAAAATTAACGGGGCTACAATTTCTGACAGCGTTCTGATAGCCAGGTGACACCCAGAGTCCTACACCTCTAAGTCTACATCGGCAACGACATCGACATCAGCCACAATTGCTAATGAAAAGAGGAGTCCAGAAAAGGTGTTACCCAAACTTTTGACCTCGGGCACTAAAAACGGCTTAATCGTTACGTATTCCGCGCCAAGTTATGCAAGGACCGATTTCCTGAAATGAAAAGCTAAACCACCTCCCAAACCATTCTCCACGTCGATCGTCTTCGGAGGAATCTTCGGGGGCGGGGGGAGTACAGATTGGCGAACACCATCTGCATCGATTAGCACTTCCAATCGGTTCTCTATTTTTTTTTTTTTTTTTTTTTTTAAACAGTAACGGAGTCTGATCAGGACTCCGGTACTGTATCCCTATTTACATGTCCCCATAGGTTTTACTGATTACTGGTTTACTGGTTTTACTGTTTCTTTTACAAACATATACACATTGCACAAACATATAACACCCATGCCCAAGGCGGGACTTGAACCCACGATCCCCGTTCTTGAGCCGAAATTTTCCATTGGAAAGCGGACCTCCCCCATGGAGGAAATGGAGCAAGAGGATACCGCCCCCACTGCCAGAGGGACAGTGCGGAAGGGGCAAGATTGTGCTCCTGAAAACAATGTAAATCCAACACCTTAAAAGAACAAATTGCACCGACCAGAACTGCCGAGTATGCAGAAACGTCTTTCCATTTAAATCTTACCCCATACAAATTACCATGGCTGTCCTGCAGTGGAACATATGCGGCATTAGACCACATCGACCAGAGCTTGAAATGTTGTTGCACCAGAATCAACCTCTGGTTGTTTGCTTACAAGAGACTTAACTCCGACCACGTGACAACGTCAGCTTCAGGCACTACTCCGCTATTCGGTGTGACCTGTCACCGGCAGAGGGTGTGCCTGCTCATGGGGGCACTATGATACTCGTCAGATGATATTTATGCTGAATCCGTCCCCTTACAGTCTGACATCCAGTCGGTCGCTGTACGGGCCACGCTGCCTTCTACCACCGTTACCATATGTAATATCAATCTGCCTTCATCTTTTGACCTCTCGCGCACTGATTTGGACGACCTAATTTCCCAGTTGCCAGCACATTTCTGTTGGTGGGTGACGTTAATGCCCACCACCCATTATGGGGCTGCCCTCGGGTTTGTGCGAGAGGCCATCTAATTGCCGATTTCTTAGATAGTTATCACCTAACTCTCTTGAACACCGGAGAGCCTACATTTCTTTCCGACGCGTTTAACAGTTTCTCACACTTAGACATAACTGTTTGTTCTCCACAATTGGCAATTTCCTTACACTGGAATATCATCTCTGACTTATACTCAAGTGACCACTACCCCATTCTTATTAGTCTCTTGGCACAGGTTGTATGTTCCCAACGTTTCCTTACATGGCGCTTAGATCGAGCCAACTGGGGCCTTTATTCCCGTTTGGCTGTTTTTAACTGCAACGGGCACGACACGGTGTATTTCTTAGTTGCACACCTCACAGCAATCATTATTTCATCTGCGGAGCAGTCCATTCCAAAGCCGGCTGGCCCACCTCGTCGGTTTCCTGTACCTTGGTGGACGACTGACTGTCGGAATGCAATTCCCGCCCGGAGACGTGCTCTTCGAATTTTCCAGCGTCGCCCTACGCTGGTTAACCTAATTCATTATAAGCGGATGCGTGCCAAATCCAGACAGGCTATTAAGGACTGCAAAAAGCAATCATGGAACGAGTTATTCAGCTCCTTTAATAGACGTACACCTTCCTCTGTCGTATGGGATAAGCTACGACGTGTGGCCGGTAAATCGACCCATACAGTAGACCACCTTGTATCGCTGTCGACGCAGATCATGACCGGATTTCTTAAGAACTGTCAAACAGTTGGAATGTTCTTTTACCTGGAGAAGGCATATGATACGTGTTGGCGAGCAGGGATCTTACGTTCCCTGCTTAGCTGGAATCTACGTGGACGCTTACCGTTGTTTATTCAGAAGTTTATGAGGGACCGCGTTTTTCGAGAGAGGGTCGGCTCGGGTTTTATCTAAACCTTTTATTCAAGAGAACGGTGTGACACAGGGATCGGTTTTGAGCGTGACGCTGTTTGCTATAGGAATTAATTCTCTCTCTCATTGTGTTCCCCCAAGTGTCTTATCCTGCTTATTCGTAGACGATTTTACCATCTTTTGCACTTCTCAGCGTACGCCATTCTTGGAACGTCGTCTTCAACGGTGTTTATGGTTGGAGCTCACACAACGGCTTTCGTTTTTCCGCTGAGAAATCAGTCTGCGTGAACTTCTGGCACCATAGAAGTCGGTTGTCGCCTTGTCTTCGAGTCGGGCCAAATTTGCTTACCTTCGCAGAAGAGGTGAAATTCCTGGGGTTGGTTTTCGATCGCAAACTGTGTTGGTCACCACATATTGCACAACTGAAAGCACGGTGTGACTGTTCTCTGAATATTTTACGGATACTAAGTGGCAGGTTCTATGGAGCTGATCGAACAGTGCTGCTCCGCCTTTATTGTACGCTGATCCGATCCAAGTTAGACTGTGGATGCATTGTTTATTCATCCCGACCATCTGTGCTAAGACGAGTAGACACGGTCCATAATCATGGCATCCGTATTGCTCTTGGTGCTTTTCCGACTAGCTCAGTTGTGAGTCTACGCTGAATCGGCAGAAGCCCCTCTGGGCTGAGGGCGGGAGATCTTATTAGCCAATTATGGCTCTGGGTTTCGGTGCGTGTCTGTGCATCCAACTTTTACTATTTTGTTCTCCACCGAGCTGGACGATCGTTATCGGAACCGTTCACTTAGTCCAAGGCCTGAGGCTTCCGTTTCCGAGAGCTGCTTCAGTAACACGATATCAAAATGCCTAGCATGTTTCCCAAGGGGGAGAGGGGGCACCCACCTTGGTTACGTGTTTCCTCCAATGTAGATCTCGGGATGACCGCTTACGCAAAATCTGCTACACCTGTGTCTAGTATCCGTTCTTGTTTTTTAGAATTTTTATCTAAGTACAGTGGCCGAATTTGTATATATACTGACGGTAGTAAGTGCGCTGACGGTGTTGGGTGTGCCTTCGTTTTAGGGACCGAACCTTTTACATTCGGTTTCTCGAGTAGCACATCTATTTTCACTGCAGAGTTGTATGCTATTTACCGAGCCCTGCTGTATATTCGCCGTCGCCGACTCAATGACTGCCTTATTTGAGTGATTCCCTTAGTGCCCTTTAGAGCCTTCGTGAGCTGTACAGCGTCTATCCCATCGCACAGCGTATTCAGGATACACTCCACATTCTTCACGCATCAAGTGTGCTTGTGGACTGCGCTTGGGTTCCTGGTCACGTTGGCGTGCCGGGAAATGAACTTGCTGATTCGGCGGCAAAGAGGGCAACCACGGAGCCCAGTATTGTACTTCATTGCGTGACAACTTTAGGCTTGTGGTACGGAGATCGGTACTTTCGTTCTGGTATGCGGAATGGGCCGCTCTCCGTGGCAACAAGCTACGAGAGGTGAAGGACCTGCCTGTGAACTGGTTAACATCCTCTCGTTTATCTCGCCGAGGGGAGGTGATATTTTCACGCTTAAGAATCGGCCACTGTACTTTTACGCGTCGCTACCTTTTTAGCCGTGAACTAGCGCCTATTTGTCCGCTCTGTCGAGATCTTTCAGTCCGCCGTGTAGTGCTAGAGTGTGGTCCTCTAGCACACATTCGGGCCTCTTTAGCCATGCCGGCCTCTCTCGCGGAGGTTCTGGTTGATGACTCCAGAGCGCTAGACCTGGTTTTCAAATCTCTGTCTAAAGTACCTATATATTTCATGTTTAAGTTCGTTTCATTTGCGATGGTTATTGAGTTGTTGGTCTGTTTTAAATTTTTTTAATTTGTTGTGCGTTTTAACAGAGGTATATTCTGTTCCTTTTGTTGCCCTTTTTATCCATTTAAAGTGGTTTTAGCCCACTCCTGTTTTTTTTACCCATAAATTGCACTTTTAATCTGAATTTTTATGCTGGTTGTAGCTCCGATTTTATTTGGTGTTCATTTTAAATATATTTTAGCTCCTTTTATGGCCACTATCTGATAATTTTTAAGGGCGCTGATGACCGAAGAATTTGAGCGCCCTAATCATCATCATCATAATACATACATACATACATACATACATACATACATACATACATACATACATACTCACTCACTCACTCACTCACTCACTCACTCACTCACTCACTCACTCACTCACTCACTCACTCACTCACTCACTCACTCACTCACTCACTCACTCACTTACTTACTTACTTACTTTACTCTTAATGTACATTTAGAAGCATTTTCTCCAATAACGTCGACACATTTTTTTAAATATGGTTCCAGATGGTAAAGAGTTGTCTATTTCTTCTTGTATCGACATGTCTTCAATTGCACAGCTGATTTGCGATAATGACCGCAAGCAAGTTCCCTGTGAAAAGCGGAACAGCAGAGTGCGTGCCCCGTATGTCAGCGCTTTTTCTAATTGGAAGTAGCGTTTGACTCCTCCCACGGTTGTATAATTCTGCATGACGTGAAATTTGCAGCCAGGACTAGGTATTATACCGAACACTAGGGTGAGTTGGACAGCGAGCCTGCTATATTCCCTTTGTAGCCCTGTCACCCCAGTGGGGTGACACCTCGTTGGGCTCCGTGGTGGGTGGGGAGCACTGGGGGATGAATTTACACCATTTTTCTATGGAAAGACCTAAACCAAAGTCTAATATGCGTGGAAAAGTAGTAGAGTCTCAAGGTCCTCGCTACTTAGTTATATCTAGGACAGAGGAAGGAAAGAAGTTTTCGTCTGTGAGCCCTTTCGCTATCCAAAAGGGATTAGACAACATCGCTGGCCCGGTTAATTCTTGTGTTAGAGCTCGAAATGGTACCCTCCTGGTTGAGGCAATTTCAGCCTCCCAGGTAGCAAAGATTCTTCGAGCAAAAATGTTAGGCAGCTACCCAGTTAAGGTGGAAAAGCACAAAACTTTGAACTCCTCGCGTTGTGTTATCACCACCGGCGCATTGGACGCTATGTCCAATGAGGAGCTTCAAGAAGATCTGGCAGACCAAAGCGTATCATCCGTCTATAGGGTTCAACGGAAAGGAAATGGTGAATTCGTGCCTACCCGTACCCTGTTTCTTACCTTTGACCCGGTAGAACTCCCTCAAAGCATTAAGGTAGGATACGAATCCATCGAGGTTAGGCCCTACATTCCGAACCCCTTACGCTGTTACAAGTGCCAGTGATTTGGTCATACGAGCGTTTGTTGTACTGGTCGGTCTACCTGTTCTACCTGTGGTGACGCTTCGCACGATGGGGATTGCAGTACCCCTCCATCTTGTGTGAACTGCAGCGGGGAACAGCCATCTAGTTCCCGAGATTGACCCCGTTTTGCTGAGAAGAGAACGATCCAGGAGATACGGGTTAAAGAGAAGGTGTCCTCCGAAGCCCGTAAGCTCCTGCGTATCCGACAACCCTCTGTGCCAGGGTCCGTTTCTTATAGCTCTGTTACAGCTCAACCGGTGCCGAGTCGGGAAATCGCAACGCAGACCTGCGATATCAATGGGGCAACTATTGCAAAAAACATCATTATTGCCAGATCCTTCCCGAAGACCTCAACAACTACGTCAACTTCGGCATCACCATCTGCCAAATCCGTTAATGTAAAACATATTCCAGCAAAATTATCGCCCCAGCCGTCAACCTCAGAACTAAAGACCGGCAAAACCTTAGAATGTGCTGGACCACAGAAAGGGTTCAAGACCAGATATGTCAGGACTGACTTCCTGAAAAGAGCGTGTTGCTCCTGCACCCAAAACATCCAAGGGTGGTATAAGTCCTCGTCACTCTCCACTGATTGCTGCTCTCCACTATATATATATATATATATATATATATATATATATATATATATATATATATATATATATATATATATATACATATATATATACCGATGGCAGTAAATGTCCCGAAGGTGTTGGATGTGCCTTTGTCACTGGACCGAGCAGTTTACTTTCTGTTTGCCGAGTAGCACATCAGTTTATTTTGCAGATCTGTATGCCATTTACTGAGCCCTTCTGTATATTCGCCATCGGAACTTGGGTGACTGCCTTCTTCTGAGTGATTCCCTAAGTTCTCTTCAGAGCCTTCGTGAGCTGTGCATTTACCATCCTCTAGTGCAGCACATTCAGGACACCCTCCACATTTTGCATGCATCGGGTGTTAATGTGGAGTGCGCATGGATTCCTGGACACGTTGGCTTGCCGGGGAATGAACTGGCGGATTTGGCGGCAAAGAAGGCAACAATTGCGCCTAGTGTAACAACTCACTGTGTCAGCCGAAGACTTACGGCTTGTTGCGCGAAGAGCGGTTGTTTAGAGCTGGCATGGAAGTGGTCCACTCTTCGCGGCAAGAAACTTAGGGAGGTGAAGGAACTCCCTATACACTGGGTGACTTCTTCACGTCTATCTCGACGTGAGGAGGTTGTTTTAGCTCGATTACGTATTGGCCACTGTTTTTACTCATAGCCACATATTTAGGAAGGAACCTCCACCTGTTTGTCCGCTCTGCGGCGAGGCACTTGCTGTCCGCCATGTCTTTGTAGTGTGTGTTCCCCTAACACCACTTCGAGCTACTCTACAACTTCCTATCAGAATTTTGGAGATCCTGGTCGATGATTCCGGAGTGGTGAGTACGGTTTTTAACTTTTTATGCAAAATGAACTATCTTAATCTAGTTTTATTTTGCTTTTATAGACTTCAACTGCGGACAATGGGTTGCTATGTGAGGCTTATATCACTTTAAGCTTATCATTCCCCATTTTAATTCCATGATACCCTCTTCTCTCCATTGTGCCACTTTAGCTGGCTTTTTATTCTCAGAGTTCTTTTAATAGTGTTTTTTTTTATTTTATTTTTTTTAATTCCTGGTTCCTTGCGGTGATTTTATCGATTTGTTTTAAAGGTGCTATATTTATTTCTGGGTTTAGCCGAGATTTTATTTTCTGAGGGCGTTAATAATCTCTGTCGTTGAGTGCCCTTAAACACAAATCATCACACACTCTCCACGGAGATCTTCTGAGGAATCTTCTGGGAGGAGCTCCGATCGGCGACTTCCATCTTCGCCGATCACTACCTCAAATCGGTAACAGGTTCTCCCCTGTGAAGGGGATGGAACAGAACAATTCTGCCCCGACGTCCAAACGGACAGTGCGTAAGCGGCAGGATGGTGCTTATGAAAAAAGTGAAAAAGTGTTAGTCCTACGGCTAAAAAGAATTAAACCGCAGTACTCCTCCGTACGGTGTGACATCCCAATGGGAGGGTGTTCCGTCGTATGGAGGCACTACGATGCTGATGAGTGATTATATATTCACCGAATACGTGCCCTTATTATCTGATATCCAGTCCATCTGCCTTCGGGCAGATTCACAATTTGTAGCGTCTACGTGCCTCCCTTTGGTGACCTCTTGCACACTGACTTAGCAGACATAGTTTCACAGTTACCACCACCCTTTCTAGTGGTAGGTGACGCTAATGCCCACCACCCACTTTGGGGCTCACCTCGGGCTTGTGCGAGAGGTCAGCTAATTGCAGACTTCTTGGATAATAGGAATCTTGCTCTCCTGAATACCGGAGAGCCCACCTTTTTTTACTAACCTCTTTCATAGTTTTCACACATTATATATCAATTTTTTCCCCTCAGCAGTCTCGTATTGCTGGAATATCATTTAGGATTTGCATTCTAGTGACCACTTTCCTATTCTTATTAGACTTTGACTTTGTGAACCACTTGGTTGAACATCTCAGAGGGAACATTCTTTCTGCTGCTGAGCAATCCATTCCGCGTTCGACTGGTCACAATCGTTGATTTCCGGTACCTTGGTGGACCGATGACTGTCGGGTTGGCGTAGACGTGTTTTACGGGTTTTCCAGCGTCTCCCTACACTGGATAACCTGATACACTATAAACAGATGCGTGCACATTCTAGACGGGTTATTAAGGAAAGCAGAAAGATGTGGAATGACTTCATAGGTTCCTTTAATCGGCATAAACCTTCCTTGTCGTATGGGTTTAGTTAAGACGTGTGGTTGGAAAATCGAACCATATACCCATCGCCGGTCTGAAAACACCTGCCGGAGGTGTTGAGGTGTTGTTAATACATTTGACGTGGTGAACACCTTAGGCAGTGCATTCACTGAGGTGTCTAGCTCAGACAACTATTCCCCTGAGTTTCTTACAGTAAACACTCACGTGAAATCTCAAGGATTCTCCTTTCGTTCTGGAAACATTGAAGATTATAATCACCTTTTCACCATGGCAGAGCTAGACAATGCACTCTCATCTTCGCGACACTCTGCACCAGTACCAGATGGTATTCACGTCCAAATGCTGCAACATGACTCTCCTGATGGTAAAGCTTTCCTACTCGAGGTCTGTAATCGTGTATGGGTTGACGGCATTTTTCCTTACAAGTGGCGTGAGGCCACCATCATACCCATTCTTAAAACTGGAAAGCACCGCCATGTTTCTTCAAGTTACCGTCCTGTTTCCCTCACCAGTTGCGTGTGCAAGGTGATGGAACGCATGATCAATGACCGGATGGTAGGGTGGCTGGAATCCCATAACCTTCTGACTTAACATCAGTGCGGCTTTCGACGACGTCATTCAGCAACTGACCACCTTGTCACGCTGTCAACTCAGATCATGCACGGGTTTCTTAAGAACAGTTGGGATATTTTTTTACCTCGACAAGGCCTATGACACGAGTTGGCGAGCGAGCATATTACGTTCTCTCCACAAATGGAACATACGTGGACGCCTACCATTGTTCATTCAGGGGTTTATGCGCGACCGCGTTTTTCGAGTGAGGGTCGGCTCGGTTTACTCGAATCATTTTATTCAAGAGAACGGAGTGCCCCAGAGCTCGGTACTCAGCGTGACGCTATTTGCTATAGCGATAAATTCCATATCGCAATGTGTTCTCCCAGGTGTCTCGTCCTGTTTTTTGTGGAAGATTTTGCTATCTTCCGTACTTCTCAGCATATACCGTTTTTGGAACCCCGTCCAGCGATGTTTGGACAATCTCTATGATTGGAGCTACAAACACGTCCTTCGTTTCTCCACTGAGAAGACAGTCTGCGTTAACTTCTGGCGCCGTAAGTTGCAATCGCCGCCGTCTCTTCGACTCGGGCCAGATTTACTTCCTTTCGCAGATGAGGCGAGATTTCTAGGGTTGATCTTCGATCGGAAACTTTGTTGGACACCACTTGTAGCACAGCTGAAAGCGCGATGTGATTGTTCTCTCAATATTTTACAGATACTAAGTGGCAAATCTTGGGGTGCAGATTGGACAGTGTTACTCCGTCTTTATCGTGCACTGATTCGATCGAAGTTGGACTATGGCAGCATTGCTTATTCTTCAACACGGCCATCAGTACTGAAAAGATTAGACAGTCCAAAATTAGAGCATCCGTGAGGCCGTTGGAGCTTTTCCAATGAGCCTAGTTGTTAGCCTCTACGCCGAATCGGGAGAACCTGCTCGCTAATTATGGCGGTGGGCTTAAGTGCATGGCTGGCCATCCAACTTTTCACGCGTTTTTCTCCCCCGAGCTGGACGAACGTTATTGCCACCACTCTCTGAGTCCCAGGCCAGCAGGTTTTTGTTTCCGTGAGCTTCGGCAGCAGCATGTTGACAGGCCTAGGCTGTTTTCCAAGGGGGAGAGTATGTACCCTCCGTGGTTACGTGCTGCCTCCCATGTCGATTTCGGGATGACGGTTTAGGGGAAATCTGCCACGCCTTTTTATGTTATTAGTCGTTTTTTTTTTTTTTTTTTTTTTTTTTTTTTTTTTTTTTTTTTTTTTTTTTAGAATTTTTATCAAAATGCAGTGGCCGTATTTGTATTTATACCGATGGCAGTAAGTGCCCCGACGGTGTTGCGTATGCCTTTGTCACTGGCACCGCAACTTCTACTTACGGTTTGCCTAGTAGTACATGTGTTTATTCTGCCGAGCTGGTTACTATTCATCGAACCCTTCTGTATATTCGCTGTCGAAAATTAGGTGACTGCCTTATTCTTAATGATCCCCTTAGTGCCCTGCTGAGTATTCGTGAGCTGTACAATTACCATCCTTTGGTGCAGCGAATTCAGGACTTTCTCCACATTTTGCACGCTTCTGGTGTTAATGTGGAGTGCACATGCATTCTTGGACACGTTAGCCTGCCAGGGAATGAATCGGCGGATTTGGCAGCGAAATCGGCAGTCACAGAGCCCAGTGTTACTATTACCAGTTTTTCAGCAGAGGATTTTAGGGTGGTTGTACGGAGAGCCGTAATTTCGAATTGGCATGCAGTGTGTTCGGCTCTCCGTGGTAATAGAGAGGTGAAGGACCTCCCTGTCAACTGGGTAACCTCTCGTTTATCCCGCCAGTAAAAGGTATTGTTAGCTCGGCTAAGCCTTGGCTACTGTATTTTTACTCAAGTTACCTTTTTAAACGCGAACCTGCTCCTGTCTGCAATCTGTGGGGAGGCACAGTCAGTTGCTGGAGTGTGGTCATCTGGCACACATCCGCTTATCTATGGGCATGATGACCTCTCTTGCCGAGGTACTGGCAGATGATCCAAGAGCAGTGGACAGCGTTTTTAAAGTTTTAGCAAAAGTTTGTTTTACTTTGAGGTTTTAGTGTGGTAGCAAATTTTTTAACTTTTAAATAGCTCGTTTTTAATTATTTAGTTTGAATGAATCAGTTTTAGGCAAAGCTTCATCTCTAGCTCTGGTTACAAATTTGGACAGTACCTTAACTTCGGTTTTATAATCTTTTATCTCTACTTTTACCTGTGTTTTCTTTTTAAATAGTGTTTTATTACTGATTATTGACAAATTTTTATCATAAGGGCGCTAATGAACTAGCAGTTGACCGCCCTTAAACACCATTATCATCATCGCATTTATCTAGGGTTGCTGTCCCCGCCGAGGTCGATGACTCCCAACTCTGTTATTCATTCCGCCTTTTTAGCCCTCAAAGCGCAGTTTGCTACATGCAATTTTATTTACTGATGGTTCCAAGGACGTCAGGGGAGTTGGCTGTGCTTTTATTAATGACTTTCAGAATTTTAGATTTCGACTTTCACCGCAGTGCTGGATTTTTACAGCTGAGCTTTTTAGTGCATACCAGGCACTTTCATATATTCAGCGGCAAGGTTTTACTGATTGCGTTGTGTGCTCTGATTCTTTGAGTGTTCTGCAGAGCCTTAGGTCGCTGTACAGTCACCAACCCCTCGTACAGCGTGTCCAGGATTGTCTTCCTTCGCTCGCCGATTCTGGCTTCAGCGTAAGTTTTGTGTGGTTTCCTGGCCTTTTGGCCTACGCGGCAACGAAGCTGCCGATGCCGCAGCAAAGGCCGCCGTTTCAGTCCCCAGGAATTTGAACTCTTCTGTGACAGCTAATTTCCGCGCCTTTTTACGTTTAATCCTTTTACGCTGGAGTGCTCACTGGGCCGGTCTGCAGGGAAATAAGCTTTGAGAGGTGAAGCCCCTCTCTGTCATCTGGCGTACCTCTTCCCACGTGTCCTGTTGCGAGGAGGTCATTTTAACTAGACTCCGTATCGGTTACTGTCGGTTTAGTCAGTCGACCAGTTCCCGACCACAACGACCTTGCAGCGTTCAACACCCTCTCAGTTGATCTTTCACCAGAGCATGTTCGCAAACCCCTATTTAGGCCGACACCTTCTGTAGCTGTCGCTCAGGAGCGCAGTCGTAAAAAACACAAGGCCGCTTATAAACCTTCTAAGTCACGTTCTCGTTCTACGAGCCGTAGAGGATCTTCCGGCTCCCATACATCCACGGATAATGACGATGCAGGATACACTATTCTGGGCCCTAAGTGCGCAAAGAACAAAAAGTTTCCACCTTAACTTCGTCTATTTGCCGCCATTTGTTTGCATCCCAACCGCATTCTGAGACTGATCCGCTGATACCCTATCACGCCTCTACACCAGCACCATGGCTCTCCTTACGTGGAATATCCGCGGTGTCCGTACACCTAGGGCCGAACTGCAGCTGTTACAGCAGTCCTATAATCCGCTGGTTCTGTGTCTGCAGGAGACGAAGCTTCGCCCCCATGATACTTTTATTCTGTTCCAATACCTTCCTGTGCGTTTTGACCTCCCACCGGAGGGCTCTCCTGCTCTTGGGGGCGTCATGATACCAATGCGCAATGACATCAGTGGTCAGCCGCTTTCGCTTAGCACTATCTTGCAAGCTGTCGCTATCCGACTTATTGTTGCTGGTTTCTCCTTCACTGTATGTAATGTCTAGGTTCCGCCTTCGTCTATCCTCTGCGCCGCTGATCTGGTCCATCTTATGTGTCAGCTCGCGGCACCATTTCTTCTGCTGGGTGACTTCAATGCCCACCATCGCCTTTAAGGTTCGCCTAGAGCCTGTACGCAGGGGACTATTCTCGCTGACCTTTTGGATCAATATAGTCTTGCTGTTTTGATCACCGGTGAACCTACTTTCATTTCCGATTCTTCTGCCACGCTATCCCACCTGGACATTTCTCTTTGTTCAGCACAGCTTGCTCTCCGTTTCCAATCTGACACTCATTCCAGCTATCATTGTCCATGTACCCTCACCTTGCTTTCACACCACATTCCCTCATCGCGTGCTAGCACTTGGCAGCTGTCTAAATCTGACAGGGCTCTCTTTTCCGCTCTGGCTGTGTTTGGTGTCCGTCAGTTCCACACTGTTGACCACATGATCGAGAATTTTAACTACGTTATAATCTCCGCCGCCGAGCAAACCATTCCCCGGACATATTCCTGCCCTAAACGCTTACCGGTCCCTTGGTGGACTACCGAGTGTCGCGATGCCATTCGTGCTCGTAAGATGGCTCATCACCCTACGCTGTAGCATTTGATAATTTTTAAACAAACGAGCACGGGCACGCCGAATTGTTCAGGATAGCAAAAGGTCTTCATGGAATTCGTTTGTGTCTACCTTTAATCGCACAACACGTTCATCCGTTGTGCGGAGGAGCTCCGCCTTGTTGCCGGTAAGCAGACTGGTACCTCCATACCGGTGCTACTCGTGGGCACCGACACCGTAGTTGATCTGGTTGCTGTTGCAGACGTCCTTGGTAGCACATTCGCAAATGTGTCCAGTTCTGCCAATTATCACCCGGCGTTCCGTGCCATTAAGATGGAGGTGGAGTCTCAGAGTCTCTCCTTCCGGTCCTCTGACACCGAGTGCTACAACACATTTTTTAGCATGCGGGTTATAACCGCGTTTGGCAACAGGGTGTGTTTCCTACGGCTTGGGGTGAAGCCACGGTTGTTTTCATTTTAAAACCGGGAAAGGAACGTAGACTTCCTTCCAGTTACCATCCTATCTCCCTCACCAGTGCTGTTTGTAAGGTGATGAGGTGCATGATCAATGGACGGTTACGATGGTGGCTCGAGTCTGAGAAACTGTTCTTCAATATCCAATGCGGTTTTCGTCGATACCGCTCCTCGACTGACCACTTAGTCTCCCTCTCGACTCGCATCCTGAAAGGATTTCTACGCAAGTGCCAAACTGTGGCCATATTTTTCGATCTCGAGGAATGTTATGACACTTGCTGGAGTAGTTCATTGCGAACCTTGCACAAGTGCAGCTGCCGTGGCTGCCTTCCAGTATTCCTCCGGGAGTTCATGATGAACAGGGTGTTTCGTTTGCGTGTGGGTTCTGTTTGCTGTTGTGTTTTTAGTCAGGAGAACGGAGTATCTCAACGGTCGGTACTCAGCGTCACTCTATTTGCTGTCGCCATCAATCCCATTGTCGAGTGTGTTCCTGCAGGTATTTCCTCCTTCTTATACGTGGACGATTTTGCAATTTATTGCAACTCTTGGCGCACTTGCCTTTTGGAGCGTCGCCTGCAGGTATGTCTTGATCGTCTACACGCTTGGAGTGTTGAAAATAGTTTCCGTTTTTCTTCCAAGAAGACAGTTTGTGTAAACTTCTGGCGTCGGAAACGTTACGATCCGCCTTCTCTACACTTCGGGCCGGAACCGCTGCCCTTCGCCGAAACGGTGAAGTTTCTCGGCTTGGTGTTCGACAGAAAGCTTAATTGGTCATCACATATCTCAACGCTGAAGGCTAGACGTGATCGTTCACTAAACATTTTACGTGTTTTATGTGGCACAACCTGGGGAGCAGATCCCACAGTTTTGCTACAGCTCTACCGTTCCATTGTCCGCTCTAAAATTGATTACGGGTGCATACTCTTCGGCATGTCCTTCGTTTTTACGTCGTTTAAACTCTTTTCACCATCGCGGGATTCGTCTGACCGTATGTGCCTTTGCAACTAGCCCGGTTATTAATTTGTCTGTGAAGGCTGCTGAACTTCCGCTGTGCTATAGGCATGAGGTGCTTCTTTGCAGCTGTGCTCTCCGCCTCTTTGCCTTGCCAGAGCACCCGTCTTTCAAGTTATCCTTTGACGAGTCCCTTGACCGTCAATATGCTGTCAGCGCACAGGCCTTGCTTCCAGCAGGGGTTGGTTTTCGTCTCCTCCTTCGGCTCTTGGATGTTCGCCTACCGCCTGTGTTTCCACTGGGGGAATGTTCATTCCCCCTTGATTACGTTGCGACACCCTGTTCTACCTTGGGGTGGCCTCCATGCCGAAGTCACTGACTCCATCTTCGGTCTTCCGCTCCGCATTTTTAACTTTGCAGTTCGAGTTTCCTAACCAATGTTTTATTTACACGGATGGTTCCAAGGAAGACCGTGGTGTGGGATGCTTTTGTTTTTAATTCGCGGATTTATACATTTCATCTTTCGGGGCAGTGTTCGGTTTTTACCGCAGAACCTTTTAGTATCTCTCAAGCTCTTCTTTTTATCCGGGGACTGGATTTTACGCAGTTTGTTATATGTAGCGATTCCCTCAGTGTACTGAAGGGCCTTAGTGTGCTGTATCCCTACCATCCTTTGACACAGCGTATTGAGGACCTTCTGCACTCCCTCGCTGACGCTGGCTCGAAGCCCGGTCGCTACCAAAGATTTGAATATCTATGTCTAAGTCGGCACCACCATCTGCCGAACCCGCCACCGTAAAGAGCAGTTCAACAACCGTTTCATCTAAACCCTCGACCTCTGCCAAGAACGCCGGTACCACAGCTAAGACTTTCAGGACCCGTTATGTCCGCTCCGGTTTCCTGAAACAAAGTGCCAAGTTTTCTCCCATAACATCTTGGGAAAGGAAAATTCGACCAAAGTCTCCATGTAGATCCTCATCTGGGGAATCCTCTGGGGCGACGTTCTCGAACCGAAATTTTGTATTGGAAAGGAGTGCTCTCCCGTGGAAGAGATGGAACAGGAGGATTCTGCCCCCACTGCCAAACGAACAGTGCGCAAGGGGCCGGATCGCGCTCCTGAAAACATTGTTGGTGCCACGGCCAAAAATATGAATTTAAACCGACCAGTACAACCGAATCTGCTGAAACGTCTTTCAATTTAGTACTTCTCCCATACTATTAACCATGGCTATCCTACAGTGGAACATACGCAGCATTCGACCACATCGAGCAGAGCTTGAATTGTTGCTCAACCAGAATCAACCTGTAGTTTGCCTACAAGAGACAAAACTCCGTCCGCAAGATTATGTCAACTTCACACACTATTCTTCTGTGCGGTGTGATTTATCACATACAGAAGGAATTCCAGTACACGGGGGCACTATGATGCTCATCAGAGATGACAGTTACGCTGATTCCGTCTCCTTACAGTCTGAAACCCAGTCAGTTGCTGTGAAGATTACGCTGTCACCTGCCAGATTTTCCATTTGTAGTATCTATCTGCCTCCCTCTTCCGACCTTAGACTACTTCATTTCCCAGCTACCAACACCATTCCTGTTGGTAGGGGACGTGAATGCCCACCACCCACTTTGGGGCTCACCGCGGCTTTGTGCGAGAGGTCACGTACTCGCCGATTTCTTGGACTAATAACCTCTCCTGAATTCCGGAGAGCCCAGTTTTCTTTCTGACACCTTCAATAGTTTCTCACACCTGGATATAGCTGCTTGTTCTCCACAGTTGGCAGAATCATTCCAATGGAATGTTCTCTCTGATTTACATTCTAGCCACCACTTTCCTATTCTCATTAGTCTCTTATCCCAAGATCATGTTCCGCTACTTTACTTTGATGGCGCTTCGATAGAGGCAATTGGCACCTCTATTCCAGCTTGGCTGTTTTCAGTAATCACGAGCACGACCGTGTGAGCCTTTTAGTTGAACACCTCACAGAGATAGTTCTTTCTGCTTTCGCTCCGAACGCATGATCAATGGACGGTTGGTGTGGTGGCTGGAATCCCACAATCTTTTAACCAACAAGCAAGATTGTTTTCGAAAGCGTCGTGCAGCGGTTGCCCACCTTGTGTCACTATCGACGCAGATCATGTATGGCTTTTTTCAGAATTGTCAGATGGTTGGGATCTTTTTTGACCCCGAGAAGGCTTATGACACGTGTTGGCGGGCAGGTATTTACGTTCCTTCCACAACTGAAATATACGTGGACGCCTACCGTTGTTCATTCAGGACTTTATGAGGGACCACGTTTTTCGAGTAAGGGTTGGTTCCGTTTCTTTTAATCATTTTAGTCAGGAGAACGGAGTGCCGCAGGGCTTGATACTAAGCGTGACGCTGTTTGCTATAGCGATTAATTCCATATCGCTAGGTGTTCCTCCAGGTGTCTCGTCCTGCTTGTCCGTGGATAACTTTGCCAGCTTCTGCACTTCTCAGCGTACACCGGTTTTGGAACGACGTCTACAGTGGTTTTTGGACAATATCTATGATTGATGCACAAAAAACGGCTATCGTTTTACACCTGAGAAGGCAATCTTGTTAATTTCTTGCGCCGAAGGTGGCGAATGTCACCTCATCTCGGGCCAGATATACTTCCCTTCGCAGATGAGGTGAGATTCCTGGGGTTGATATTGGATTGAAATCTATGCTGGTCATCTCATGTAGCACAGCTTAAGGCGCCGTGTGACTGTTCTCAATATTTTACGGATACTAATTGGCAAATCTTGGGGAACAAATCGAACGGTGCTACTCCGTCTTTATCGTGCGCAGATTCGTTCCGAGTTATACTTTGGATGCATAGTATATTCCTCAGCAGGACCGTCTGTGCTTAGAAGATCAGACACAGTCCATAATCAGGGCATCCGTGTGGCTGTTGGAGCGTTTCCAACCAGCCCAGTTGTTAGCCTTTACGCAGAGGCGGGAGAACCCCCTCTGCAATGTTGACGTAGTATCTTGCTAGGCAATTATGGCTATGGACTTTTCCTTCTCATCCAACGTTTTCCCCTTTTTTCAATGTCGTGCTCGATGAACAATTTGGAAACTGTCACTCAGTCCCAGGCCTGCAGGCTTCTGTTTTCGCGAGCTGCATTGGAAACACAATATCGCTCTTCCTCGCATGTTTTACAATGGAGAGAGAGTATACCCCCCTTGGTTGCGTGCTGCACTCCACGTAGATCTCGGGATGACGGTGTACGAGAAATCTGCGATGCCTGTCTCTAATATCCGTGTTTGTTTTTTAGAATTTTTATCCCACTATAGTGACCGATTTTTTATTGACATTGATGGCAGTAAGTGCGCCGACGGTGTTGGATGTGCCTTTGTTACTGGGACGGAAACATATACCTTTGATTTGTACAGTAGCACATCTGTGTATACTGCCGAATTG
This sequence comes from Hymenopus coronatus, assembly GCA_030762935.1. Taxonomy (NCBI): domain Eukaryota; kingdom Metazoa; phylum Arthropoda; class Insecta; order Mantodea; family Hymenopodidae; genus Hymenopus; species Hymenopus coronatus. The sequence goes on along the minus strand of CM060900.1, from coordinate 157,312,938 downwards.
TATGCCATCTATCGAACCATGATGTATGTTCGCCGTCGAACCTTGGGTGACAGCCTTATAATGAGTGATTCCCTCAGTGCCCTTCAGAGCCTTCGTGAGCTGTACAGTCACCATCCTATTGTGCAGCGCATTCATACTACACTCCATGTTTCACACGCTGCGGGCGTAAATGTGGAGCTGGCCTGGTTTCCTGGTCACGTTGGCTTGCCTGGGGATGTGCTGGCGGATTTGGCAGCAAAATCGGCAACCATGGCACCGAGAAACACAGTTCACATTGTATCCTCTCCAGACTTAAGGTTCTTTGCGAGGAGAGCTATGCTTTCATTCTGGCATACACAATGGAAAACTCAATAACAAACTTCGCGTGGTGAAGGACGTCCCTGTCAGCTGGATCACCTTGTCCCTCGTATCTCGTCGGGAGGAGGTGGCATTGTCGCGCTTACGTATCGGTTACTGTTTTTCAGTCACAGCTGGAGGGGTCCCGCTCCTATCTGTCCAGAATGATAGTCCGCCATGTTCTAGTATAGCGTACTCGTCTATATGAGCCACTCTGCAACTACCGGCGTGTACCGAACAAATTCTGGCGGAACGGCTTTTTAAAGTTTTATCAGCCTACCTTTTTGACTTGTTATATAGTTTTAGCTTTATTTTATTTCTTCTGGTATGCTGTTGGTGTGGTAGCTGCAGTTTTTTTTAACCTTCTCGATTTTAGCCTCATGTGCCTATTGTTTTAGGTATTTGGTTTGAGTTACACTTTTTAGTTCACTATTGTTTTAGGCATTTGCTTTTAGTCGCACCTTTTAGCTCCCACTTTTTTATTCTTTTAAACTCCCCTTGATGTTCTACCATGGGAAGTTTCTTTTTTTTTTTTTTTTAATAATTGGCGCTTTAGTGGATTTTTGTACTATTAATTCCTTGCTTATTTTTAACCTTTGATTTAATCACTTAGTTTCAGTATCAACTGTTTCTGGTGGGCGCTGATGTCCCAGCCGTTGAACGCACTAAAACCTACTCATCATCATCATAATAAACTGTTACTAGCCGATACTCTGAAATTCTCCAGAAAACCGTTCTCTATGGCTATGACATAGAAAGTATACAGACTTTCACGCTGGATAGGTTTAAAACATAGTAACTAGATCGTGATTGGCAAATATCGCAGAATTATTTTAGATCGTGAGGGGCGCTTAAAGGGTTAACTAACAGTAAATATGTTTTTGGCTATTTTTGCAGATTTAGTAGTTCTATATCCCCCCGCCTGGGGCCTACTACGGTAGTACGGGTTAGGCGCACCCGGGGTACCGAGCCAACCTTAACTCCCTCTGTGGGCAACCTCAGAGTGGTGAGGGACTTAGTAGGTTAAAATGCCCACCCACGTGTAGGCCATGCGTGGAGACCCGTTTCGGTGAAAAGTAGTATCCTGGTAGGTTGAAGGTTGCGCTTCTGTGCCTGGGCTTCTGATTTTCTGTAATGACACGCTCCTGGTTGAAGCAGTCTCCGCATCCCAGGCATCAAAATTATCGTGAGCAAATATGTCAGGCGGTTACCCTGTGAAGATAGCTATGCACAAGACCTTGAACTCCTCGCGCGGCGTTGTCACGCATTGGACGGTTTGTCTAATGAGGAGATTCAGGAGGAGATCTCAGCAGAAGGCGTCACCTGTGTGTATAGGGTACAGCGGAGAGTAAATGGTGAATTTGTGCCTATCCGTACCCTGTTCCTTACCGTTGTTCGGGTAGATCTCCCTCAAGGAATTAAGGCAATCGAGGTTAGGCCCTATATCCCGAACCCGCTGTGATGCTTTAAATGTCAGCGCTTTGCACACACTAGTGAGTTTTATAATGGTCGGTCTACATGTGCCAACTGTGAAGATGTCACGCACGACGGAGGTTGTACATCGACCCCGTGCTGTGTTAACTGCGGCGCTGAGCAGCCATCTAACTCCCGCGAATGTCCCCGTTTTGGAGAGGCGAGAGCGATCCAGGAGATTCGAGTGAATGAGGTATCCTCGCAACCTCGGAAGCTCCTGCGAATCTGCCAACCCGCAGTCCCGCTGTCTGGTTCATACTGCTCGGTTCTAGCTAAACCAGTACCGAAGTGGCAAATCGTAATGCAAGCCTGCGATTTCAACGGGGCCAATATTGCAGAAACGACTCTCGTAGCTAGATCCCTTACAAGGCCCTCTGTTTTCACTTCTTCGGCTTCACGATCTGCCAACGCCACCTCTGCAAAACATACTCTAGGAAAAGTGCCACCTAAACCTTCGATCTAGGGAACTAATCCAGCCGTAACCGTTGATACTACTGCAACTGCAAAAACCTTTAAGACCAAATATGTCCGGCCCGACTTCCTGAAAGAGAATGTAAAGTCACCTCCCAAAACATCTAAGGTACGGCAAAGTCCACGTCACTCTCCGCTTAAGACCTCTTCTGAGGAATCTTCTGGGGAGAGCCGAGATCGATCAGTACCTTCAATTCTCACATGGAAAGGGGGCCTCCCCCGCGGAGATGGACCAGGAGGATTTTGCCCTCGCTATCAGACGGCCAGTGTGTAAGCGTCCAGTGCTTAACCGACCAGCGCAGTCAACTATGCAGAAACGCTGTTCTATTTAAAACTTATCCTATACCAAAACCATGGCTGTCCATCAGTGGAACATACTTGGAATTAGACCACATCGCCCAAAGCTTGAACTGTTGTTCCACCAGTATCAGCCTTTGGTCGTATGCTTGATAGAGCCCAAGCTCTGTCCCGAAGATCACCTTACAATAAAGCGGTACTCCTCTGTCCGGTGTGATATATCACCCGCGAATGGAGTTCCTGCAAATGGGGGCACCGTGATTCTTGTCAGAGATGATGTCTTCGCCGACTCTGTACCCTTGCAGTATATATGTACCTCCCTCTGATGGCCTCACGCGCACTGATGTAGCAGACCTAGTCTCCCAGCTACCAACACCCCTTCTGCTGGTAGGGGGCGTAGATGCCCACCACCCATTTTGGGGCTCCCCTAGGGCTTGTGCGAGAGGTCAACTGATCGCCGATTTCTTGGATTCTACTAATCTATCTCTCCTGAACAGCGGAGAGCCTATATTTCTTTCTGACGCCTTGAATAGTATTTCTCACCTAGATATATCAATTTGTTCTCCACAGTTGGCGGTTTCCTTACAATGTAATTAATATCTTTTCTGACTTTCATTCTAACGACCACTTTCCTATTACTCTTTGTCTCTTAACACAGGCTGTATGTTCCACTCGTTCACCTAGTTGGCGCTTAGAGCGAGCCAACTGGAGCCTTTATTCTGGTTTGGCCGGTTTTCACTCCCACAAGCACGACTAGGTGGATTTTTTAGTTGACCACCTCACCGAGACAATTGTTTCTGCTGCTGAGTTCTCTATTCCGCGGTCAACTGAATATCCCCATCGCTTTCCAATCCCTTGGTGGACGGAAGAATGCTGGAATGCCATTCGTGCTCGCAGACGTGCTCTTCGGATCTTCCAGCGTCGGCCTACGTTGGATAACGTAAAACAATATTAGAAAATGGGTTATTAAGGATAGCAAAAAGCAATCATGGAGCAAGTTTGTAGGCTCTTTTAATCAACATACACCTACCTCTGTCGTATGGAATAAGTTAAGGCGTGTAGCAGGAAAACTGATTCATCTGCCGATAGCAGGTTTGAAGACTAATGCAGGCCCTGTGGTTGATATGTTTGACGTGGCTAACACTCTTGGGAGTGCTTTCGCTCAAGTGTCTGTCTCAGAACTATTCACCTGAGTTTCTCCCAGTTAAGTCTCAGGTTGAATCTCAAGGATTTACCTTCGGCTCTTGAAACCTTGAAGACTAAAACCGCCTTTTCACTATGGCGGAGCTAGACCATGCCCTCTCATCTTCTCGAAACTCTGCGCCTGGCCCAGATGGTATCCACGTCCAAATGTTACAACATCTCTCCTGAGGCTTTCCTCCTCGAGGTCTATAATCGCGTCTGGGTAGAGACCACTTTTGCAACTCAGTGGCGGGAGGTCACCATCATACCTATTTTGAAGGCTGGTAAGCACCGTCATCTTCCCTTCAGCTATCGTCCAATTTCCCTATCCAGCTGTGTTTGCAAGTTGATGAGACGCATGCTCAATTGATGGTTGGAATCCCACAATCTTCTGACCAACATCCAATGTGGTTTTCGAAGACGTCGATCGGAGTTAGATCACCTTGTGTCGTTATCGACGCAGATCAAGCATGGCTTTCTTCAGAATTGTCAGATGGTTGGGCTATTTTTTGACCTGGAGAAGGCTTATGTTAGGTGCTGGCGGGCAGGAATTTTACGCTCCCTCCACAGTTGGAATATACGTGGACGCCTACCAATAGTCATTCGGGAGTTTATGCGGGACAGCTTTTTTCGAGTAAAGGTCGGGTCGGTTTTTTCTAGCCATTTTATTCAAGAGAACGGAGTGCCATAGGGCTCGGTACTAAGCGTGTTTGCTATAGCGATAAATTCCTTATCGGGATGTGTTCCCCCAGGTGTCGCTTCGTGTTTATTCGGGGACGACTTTGCCATCTTCTGTACTTCTCAGCGTACACCGTTTTTGGAACGCCGTCTCCAGCGGTGTTTAGACAATATTTATGATGCTCAAAAACCGACTTTCGTTTCTCACCTGTGAAGACAGTCTGCGTTGACTTCTGGCATCGTAGGTGGTGAATGGCTGCTACTTTTCAACTTGGACCAGATTTACTTCCTTTCGCAGATGAGGTGAGGTCCTAGAGTTGGTAATCGATCGAACACTATGCTGGTCATCTAATGTAGCACAGCTTAAAGCGCGGTGTGACCGTTCTCTAAATATTTTACGTATTGCTAAATGACAAATCTTGTGGTGCAGATCGGACGGTACTGATGCGTCTTTAGAATATGAACCCAGTTCATCATCAGGGCATTCGTGCGACTGTTGGAGCCTTTCCAACCAGCCCAGTTGTGAGCCTCTACGCCGAGTTGACAGAAACCCCTCTGCGGTTTCGGCGTGATGTCCTGTTTGGAAACTATGGCTGTGCCCTTAAGTGATTGGCTTTGCATCCGACGTTTACCCCTTTCTTCTCTATTGAGCTGGACGCACGATACGCTACCACTTACTTAGTCCAACCCCTGCAGATTTCCGTTACCATGAGTTTCCACGGAAACAGAATATTGTAGTGCCTCGCCTATTATCGAAGGGGGAAAGGTTGTACCCCCCTTGGTTACGTGCTAACTCCCAGTAGATCTCGGGATGACAGCTTACGGGAAATCTGCGCCGCTTCTGTCTAGTATCCGTACTTATTTTTTTTTTGTTTTTTTTGTTTTTTTGTTTTTTTAGAATTGTTATTCCAATACTGTGGCCAATCTTTTCTTCACGCCGATGGCAGTAAATGCAGCGATGGTGTCGGATGTGCCTTTGTTACTTGCACCGAACCACATACTGAAGGTTTGTATATTAACACGTCCGTTTATACTGCGGAGTTGTATGCCATCTACCGAGCCATTCTGTATGTTCGGAACAACATTTTGAGTAATTGCCTTATTTTAAGTGATTCTCTTAGTGCGCTTCAGAACGTTTGTGAGTTGTACAACCACAACCCTCTTGTGCCGCGAATTCAGGATCTCCAGCACGTTTTGCACACCTTGGACGTAAATGTGAAGTGTGCATGGATTCCCGGGAACGACTTAGCGGACTCAGCAGCAACTACAGCACCCAGTATCAACATCTCTTGTGTGGCATGGGAGGACTTCCGGCTTGTGCAGAAGTTGGTTATTGCGTGCTGGCATAAGGAGTGGTCAGCACTCCGGGACAACAAGCTCCGAGTAGTGAAGGACCTTTCAGTGAACTGGATAACCTCCGCACATATCTCTTGTCGTGCCCTCAGGGGCCCACTACGGTAGGTACAGGCTAGGCGTACCCGGGGTCCTGAGCCAACCTTGACTCCCTCACATGGGCAACCTCTCAGTGGTGAGGGAGTCAGTAGGTTAAAATGCCCACCCACGTGTAGCCCGTGCGTGGAGACCGTAGTCGGTGGAAATGACAATCCTGGTTGGTTGAGGGTTGCGTACCTGAGCCTGGGCTTATGTCTTTCAGTAACTGGGGAGGGTGCGCAGCGTTATACCCACTTTGGTTTCTTCTTCGCCTAAACGGGAGGCTAGGGACTAACCCAACCCTAGTCAATCGGCCCGGACTAGGTATTATACCGAACTCCAGGCTGAGTGGGACGCCGAGCCTGCTATATCCCCTGTGTAGTGCTCTCACCCCAGTGGGGTGACCCGTTGTTGGGCTCCGCGGTGGGTGGGGAGCACCGGGGGATGAAATACTCTACCATTTTCATGGCAAAAACCAAACCCAACCATACTTTAGTAATTGGATAAGAAGTATTCGAGTGTAGTGGTCCTCGTTACTTAGTTATAACTGACAAAGGAAGGGAAGAAATTATCGTCGGTTAGCCCGTTTGCAATTCAAAAGGATCCTGACAAAATTGCTGGTCCATTTCACTCTTTAATTAGGACAAGGAATGACACACTCCTGGTAGAAGCATTTACGGGTTCCCAGGCTGGAAAACTACTCAAGGCAAAGATGTTAGGCAGTTACCCGGTTATGGTCGAACAGCACAAGAGACAAAACTCCTCGCGCGGTGTTATCACCACCCGCACATTGGACGGTTTATCTAATGAGGAGCTTCAGAAAGATCAGGAAGACCAAGGCGTCACATCTGTGTATAGGGTTCAGCGAAAGGTTAATGGTTATTTTATGCCTACCTGTACCCTGTTCCTCACCTTTGATCGGGTAGATCTCCTTTAAAGGATTAGGGCAGGGTATGAAGCCCTCGAGGTTAGGCCCTATATTCTTACCGCACTCACATAATACAAGTGTCAGAGGTTTGGACATACAAGTGATTTTTGTACTGGTGATTCTATATGTGCTTTTTGTGGAGAAGCATCGTACGATGAATCTTGTAAAACCACGCCATCTTGCATCAATGGGACTCGTCCATCTAGTTCCCGCGCCTGCCCCCGTTTCACAGAGGAGAGAGCGATTCAGGAGATACGGGTGCGCGAGGTATCTTTCTCGGAAGCCAATAAGCTCCTGCGTGTCTGCCAACCCTCTGTCCCGCGCTCCGGTACGTATAGCTCAGTAGCAGCTAAAACGGTACCGCGTCGGGAAATCGCGACTCAGACCTGCGATATAAACGTAGCCACCATAGCAGAGACAATTCTCGAAGCCCGGTCGGTACCAAAGACTTAAACATCTACGTCTATGTCGGCACCACCATCTGCCAAATCCGCCAACACGAAAAGCAGTCGGCCAACGGTTTCCTCCAAACCATCGACCTCTGCCCACAACACCGGTACCACAGCCAAAAATTTCAAGGCCTGTTATGTCCGCACCGACTTCCTAAAACAAAGTGCCAGGTCTTCTCCCGTAACATCTAAGGGAAAGAAAAGTCAACGACACTCTCCACGTAGATCCTAATCTGAGGAATCTTATGGGGCGAGCACAGATCGACGACCACCATCTTCGCCGGTCACGACCTCGAATCGGTTCGACGTTCTCGAAGCGAACTTTTCTATTGGAAAGGGGTCTTCCCCAGTGGAAGAGATGGAACAGGAGGATTCTGCCCTCACTGTCAAACGGACAGTGCGTAAGTTGCAGGATTGTGCTCCTCAAAACAGTGTTAGTCCCACGGCAAAAAAGAAGAAATTAACACGGCCAGTATAACCGAACCTTCAGAAACGTCTTCCCATTTAGTTCTTATACCATATTGTTGAATATGGCTATCTATAGTGGAACATACGCAGCATTCAACCTCATCGAGCAGAGCTTGAACTGTTTCTCAACCAGGCTCAACCCTCGTCGTCTGTCTAAAAGAGACAAAGCTTCGTCCGCTGAATACTATTCTTCTGAACGGTGTGATTTATCACCAACAGAAGGTATTCCAGCACACGGTGGCACTATGATGCTCATCAAAGATGATATGTTCGCTAATTCTGTCTCCGTACAATCTAACATCCATTCAGGCGCTGTGAAGATTACGCTGTCATGTGCCAGATTTACCGTTTGTAGCATTTATCTGCCTCCCTCTTAAGATCTCTGGCGCACTGATTTAGACGACCTCATTTCCCAGTTACCAACATCATTTCTGTTAGTAGGAGACGTGAATGCCCACCACCCACTTTGGGTTCTCACCGAGGGCTGGGCGAGAGGTCACCTACTCGCCGATTTCCTAGACACTAATAACCTATCTTTCTTGAATACCGGAGAACCCACCTTTCTTTCTGACGCACTCATTAGTTTCTCCCACCTGGATATAGCGGTCTGTTCTCCACAGTTGGCAGTTTCATTCCAATGGAATGTTCTCTTTGATTTACATTCTAGCGACCACTTTCCTACTCTCATTATTCTCTTAGCACAAGTTCCATGTTTCGCTGCTTTACCTAGATGGCGCTTCGATAGAGCCAATTGGCACCTCTATTCCAGCTTGGCTGTTTTCAGCTATAACGAGCACGACTCACAGAGAAAATTCTTTCTGCTTCCGAGCTTTCTATTCCGCGGTCAACTGGACAACCGCGTCGTTTTCCTGTCACATGATGGACTGATGACTGCCGGAATGCTATTCGAGCTCGCAGACGATTTACTAAGGATAGCAAAAATACATCCTGGATCCAATTTGTAGCGATTTTTAACCGATATACGCCTTCCTCTGTCGTATGGGATAAGTTAAGACGTGTGGCAGGAAAATCGACCCATATACCCATCCCCGGTCTCAAAACACCTGCCGCAGATAATGTTGATACGTTTGACATGGCGAACACCTTAGGCAGTGCATTCGCTCAGATATCTAGCTCAGACAGGAAAATTATTCCCCTGACTTTCTTACAGTTAAGGCTCAGGTGGAATCTCAAGGACTCTCCTTTCGTTCCGGAAACCTTGAGGATTATAATCGCCTTTTCACCATGGCAGAGCTAGACAATGCATCTTCGTGACACTCTGCGCCAGGACCAGATGGTATCCACGTGCAAATGCTGCAACATCTCTCTCCTGATGGTAAGGCTTTCCTACTCGAAGTCTATAGTCGCATCTAGGTGGACGGCACCTTTCCAGACAAACGGCAGGAGGCCATCATCTTACCCATTCCTAAACCTGGAACGGACCGCTATCTTCCTTCCAGTTATCGTCCTCTTCCCCTCATCAGTTGCGTATGCAAGGTGATGGAACGCATTATCAATGGACGGTTGGTGTGGTGGCTGCAATCCCACAATCTTCTGACTAACATCCAGTGTGGTTTTCGACGACGTCGTTCAGCAACTGACCACATTGTCTCGCTGTCAACTCAGATCCTGGATGCGTTTCAAAAGAACAGCCAAACATTTGGAGTATTTTTTCACCTCGAGAATACCTGTAATACCTGTTGGAGAGCGGGAATATTACGTACTCTGCACAGCTGGAACATACGTGGGCGCCTGCCGTTGTTCATTCAGGAGTTTGTGCGACACCGCGTTTTTCGAGTAACGGTCGGCTCGGTTTTTTCTAATCCTTTTATTCAAGAAACGGAGTGCCGCATGGCTCGGTACAGAGCGTGACCCTGTTTGCTATAGCGACTAATTCTATATCGCAATGTGTTCCCCCAGTTGTCTCAACCTGTTTGTTTGTGGACGACTTTGCCAACTTCTGTACTTCTCAGCGTACACAGTTTTTGGAACGCCGTCTCCAGTGGTGTTTGGACCATCTATATGAGTGGAGCTCGAAGCATAGCTTTCGATTTTCAGCTGAGAATACCGTCTGCGTTTACTTCTGGTGCCGTAGGTGGCGAGTGGCACCTATTCTTCAACTGGGGCCAGATTTACTTCCCTTCGCAGATGAGGTGAGATTCCTGGGTTTGGTATTTGATCGGAAACTATGCTGGTCACCATATATAGCACAGCTTAAAGCGCGGTGTGACCGTGCTCTTAATAGTTTGCGGATACTAAGCGGCAAATCGTACTGTACTGCTGCGTATTTATCGTGCGCTGATTCGTTCCAAGTTGGACTATGGCTGCTTTCTGTATTCTTCAGCACGACCATCTGTGCTTAGACGACTTGGTGCAGTCCATAAACAGGGCTTCCGCGTGACTGTTGGGGCTGTTCCAACCAGCCCAGTTGTTAGCCTCTACGCTGAATCAGCAGAACCCCCTCTACGATGTCGGCGTGATCTCCTGTTGGGTAATTATGGCTCTGAGCTTAGCAGTATGCCTTCGCAACCAACGTGCACATCATTTTTCAATACCTTGCTGGACGAACGATACGGGAACTTGTAACTCAGTCTCAGGCCTGCAGGTTTTCATTTCCGCGAGTTGCTTCAGATACACGATATTGCACTGCCTAGCAAGTTTTCAGTTGGAGAGAGGAGGTACCCCACTTGGCTACGTGTTACCTCCCACTTGTATTTGTGGATGACGGTTTACGAGAAATCTGCGATGCGTGAATTTAGTATCCGTACTTGTTTTTTAGAATTTCACTACACCGACGGCAGTAAGTGTGCTGCCGGTGTTGAATGTGCATTTGTTACTAGGAACGACACCTATACTTTTGGTCTGCATAGTGGCACATCCATTTATACTGCCGATCTGTATGCCATCTATCGAGCCATTCTTTATGTTCGCCGTCAGAATTTGGGTGACTGCCTCCTAATGAGCGATTCTCTTAGTGCCCTTCAGAGTGTTCGCCAGTTGTACAACCACCACCCTATTGTGCAACGGATCCAGGACCTCCTTCACATTTTACACACGGCAGCAACGCATCCCAGAATTGTGCTTACTGTGGTAACCTCTTCGGACTTCCGGCTTGTGTTTCGGAGAGCGGTGCTTTCTTGCTGACATGAATAATGGACGTCTCTCCGCGGCAACAAACTCAGGGAAGTGAAGGATCTCCCTTTAACCTGGGTAACCTCCCCTCTTAAATCTCGTCGGGAGGATGTGACATTGGCTTGTTTGTGTCTTAGTAATTGTAGTTTTACACACATCCATATTTTTAAGAAAGGACTTGCTCCTTTATGCCCGCTCTGTAGAGGGGCATTATCTGTCTGTCATGTGTTGCTGGAGTGTTTTGCTCTGGCACGCCTAAGCTCCGCTCTGCAAATACCAGGTACTTTCGCGGGGATTTTGGCGGACAATGAAAGAGGGGTGGCTATGGTTTTTAACTTCTTATCGCAATTGAGTTTGAGAGTAAGTGTCTAGTTTTTTTATTGTATTTTATTTATATTTACCATGACCGCTATTGTGGAGCGGTAAATGTGTTTTTACCCTTTTAAGAACTGGCCTTAGCTAAGGTTTTATTTTTAGCATTTTATTCGTTTTAGCTGCGTTATTTCTACTGGTTTTTATGGACTGGTATGGACCACTGGTTTTCCCTATGTCAATTTTCGTTTACCCTTGCATTTGACTTCTTTAGCCGCTGTTTCACCTATGGATTTTACCTCTTAGTTTTAGCTCCAGCTGTTCTTAAAGGGCGCTGATAACCACGAAGTTGAGCGCCTATAAATACCTCTCATTATCATCATATCTCTTGTGATGAGGTCATATTGGCTTGGTTGCGTATTGGCCACAATCATTTTACACATAGCTACCTTCTGCAGAGGAAACCAGCTCCAGTGTGTGTGTGTGTGTGTGTGTGTGTGTGTGTGTGTGTGTGTGTGTGTGCTCGCTCGCTGGACAGGCATTGTCCATCTCTCATGTACTGCTAGAGTGTGCTCGTCTAGCACATCTACGAGTCGCTCTGCAGATGCCGGCAATGCTCGGAGACATCCTAGCAGATGATACTGGAGCGGTAGCAAGGGTTTTAATCTGCATGTTTAGTTTTACCTTGCTATTTATTGTTTTATTTCTTTTGTCCTCTCGTAGCGTATTGGTGGCTTAGGTTTTATACATTTCCTAACTTTTAGCTGTTTGAATTTTGTCACGGAGGAACTGTTTTTTGGTTCCATTTTTATTAACCTTTTAATTTCTCTGTTATCCAAGGGAGTTTCTTTTTTCAGTGCGTTTTATTGGTGAATGGCTCTTTTTTATCCACATTTTCATTTTCTATGACGTTTCAATTGCGTACGGAGCCTCGCCTTATTTTTATGTGCGCTAATGACCTAGCTGTTTTGCGCTCCTAACCCCACTGATTATCATCATCTTCTGTATCTAGTGAGGTGTGGAGATACGTGAACGTTGATAATGGTTTCTGTACAAATGAGATTGAAAATAAATGAAGAGAAATAAAAATAATTAGTTTTAAAAGAGTTTATCTATTGTTAAATGCTGTGAATTGGTAGTTCAATAGAAGACAAATATATTTTTTATGAATATTTTATTATTTTGGGACAAGATAAACTTGTAATTGGGGTGGAATCAACAGAAAAAAAAAATTATGCTAACATTAGGAAAAGTAGCCTTAATTAAAGCTCATGTTTAAGAAAAATCATCAATAGGCTTGAAAAAATTTACTGAGCTTCATTGGAAGCCAAAATGCTTCATATGCAGGATATGGATGATGTCTGGAAAGATGACAACTTCAGAACAACTCTGTAAGCAGGTTTTAGGCTAACCAGTAGCATTGCCAAATCCAAATTACAGCAAAGTAAATAATTTGGTTATTGATGTATTTAGCATAACAAATATCCCTATTTGTCAACTTTAAGGTTGGACAACCAGTTAGGCAAATCGTTTTTTTTAGTGTTTAACGCCCGCTTTTACTGCAATGGCACCGCAGGCGATGTCGCTGATGATAAATGACGATGGAGCCCCGGTGGAATGTGATGGCGGGGGAAACCGGAGAACCGGAGAAAACCCGCCCCTGCGCCGCTTTGTCCACCACAAATCTCACTTGCGGTTGTGGGATCGAACCCGGGCCATCTAGGTGAAAGGCGAATGGTCTGACCACTCGGCCACAGCGCGGCCGCTAAGCAAATAGTTTGTTACATCACATAATGTACATAAATAAAAAAAAAATTCAAATGTTTACCGTAGTATTTCTTTTACACTGTATGTTATGCAGAGAATACATGATACAAAACAAATTAGCAATGTTAAAGTATGTACATTCTGAACAAAAGGTTAACTCAAATGGATGCTTGAATTATCTTTCACAAATATTATAGATTTAATGGATGTTTAACCTAGCAAGATTGTCAAAAGAATAAGAAACACAATAGAGGAGAATTTAGTTAAAATGCTGTTCCTTCAGCAAGAGAAACAGAAGTTTTTTTTAATCAATTCATGCTACTACTAAGTGTAAAACTTATCTAGTAGCTTCATTATCATGAATATATCACTGTTTGACAGTAATTATTCCAATGAATATATTCTGCTAATCATTGCATTTTTCATGCAATAACACATTATGTGCTAAGTCCTCAGGTTTTGTCCTTTGTAGTCTTCTTGGTACTGCACTAGTTTCCAATAACTGAAGCACAAGAGGATTTGAATGTGCATGAAGTCATTTTTCATGCTTCACTGCCCTGGTTATTATTTCTTCACTAATGGTGTCCAGTTTTAAGTCTCTATGAATGTTGTCATTCCTAATGTACCATGGTGCATTTACTATACCACGTAGCACTTCATTTTGAAAATTTTGTATAAATTTCTTATTTGTTTTCTTGGTGCATCCCCAAATCTGCAATCCATACATCCAGAAAGGTTTTAATATCTGCTTATACAGGAGCAATTTATTTTGTATATTAATTTCAAAATGTCTTCCTAAGAGCCAATACTTGTTTCTATATTTTATGTCAAGTTCTTTTTTTTTTCTTTTTGATATGTGCCTTCCATTTAAAATAAGCATCAAGTGGCATGCCCAAGTACTTGGCCTGGTTTGCACATGGGATTATTTGTTTGTTTATAATTACAGGTAGGTTTTTTATTCCTTTATTTGTAAAATTAACATGAGTGGATTTTGTTTCACTAAGTTTAATGCGCCGCTTTTTAGTCAAAGCGTTAACTTCATTTATTGCAATTTGAAGCTTATTAATTGCTGTTTCTTCTGTTTCCCTAACAGCTAGTGTGCCGGTATCATCAGCAAAGATGGGCATCGTCATTTCTGGATTTTGTGGGATATCACTTGTATACAGCAGGTACAATATTGGTCCAACGGCACTTCCTTGTGGGATTCCCGCACTTATTTCCTTGAAGCCTTGATATTCACTTCCATTTTAACTCATAACAACCTCTCTGAGAGATATGATTGTAATATATCTCAGTATAGTTTTGGTAAATGACTTTGTAACTTTTGATTTAACCCAGCATGCCACACCTTATCAAAAGCTTGGGTTACATCAAGAAATATACTACATGTTTTCTTTTCTTCCAGTGACTCCTCTATTATTTGAGTTATTCTATGTACCTGAGATGGTTGAATGTTTGCTCCTGAATCCAAACTGATGATCTGGAATTAGTTTTCTATCTTGCAATATAGGTTTTAAGCAGCTAAGCAGCAATCTTTCAAATACTTTGGATAATTGTGGTAGCAGAGATATAAGTCTATATGACTTTTTATCATTAGGGTCCTTCCCTGGCTTTAAAATCATAATAACTTCTGCCACTTTCCATTGTCTAGGCACATATCTGTGTTGGATAACAGCATTTATGTCTAGTATTTTCACTAGAGCTTTATTAGGTAGCTCTTTAAGCACCTGTCCTGTAATTAGGTCATATCTTGGGGCTTTTTTTTGAATTCACAATTACTAATTTCCTGTTTGAGCTCTTTCAGAGTTACTACTTTAATTTCTGGAATATTATGAAGATAATTTATTACTATGTTTTCATCAGCTGTTTGTCTAGAGAATGGTTTAAAGATCTCCAGATACTGGGCAAATACATCTGCTTTTTCTTTATCACCACTCACCCAATCATTATTATTTTTCCTAATGGGTGGCGCTTGTATTATTGGTTTTCTAGGACCCTTAGTTGCTTTCCAAAGAGAGTAATCGGTATCTTTATTTGCAGTCAGGTCTAGGAGATATTGGTTACAGTTTCATTTTTTATTTCTTTTATCATTGTTTTGAGTTTATTGCTTAGCCAATTAACTATCATTTTCTCTGAAGGAGATCGACTGTTTTGCTATTTTTGACGAGCTTTTCTTATTTCATTAACTAACTCTCCTACCTCAAGAGGACAACTTATTTTGGTAGGGACGTGGCCCCATCGCCCAGCAGATTCCACTGCAATTAGCCTCCTGAGTATTGGCGGGAAATCCATATCACTGAGATTGGGAGGAAATGCCTAGCTCCACCTAAAGATCGAAGGGTAACAGGTTTCTAATCCTGTAAACCAAATAATAGCAATGGAAAAAACAAAGTTGGAAATTAGTACCCCAGGTGGCAGATCAGTTAGTCTGGCGAATCCACCCTCTATGGAGGCAAGCCCTGCAGATTCGAGGGAGGGGCAACCATTGCTTGAAAAGGATCCCTTTAAAAGGACCTCCTTGTTAGCCAGATCTCCACCAAATATGGAGGTGAAAAATAGAGATATTCTTGAGGAAGAAACTGACAAACTTAGAACAAAATTAAATGAAGTATATGCTGTATGTAGAGAGTTAAAAAATAAAATTATAGAACTCAAAGAAGAAAATGTAAAGCTTAAGAGAGATTACGTTAATGTCAGAGAAGAGTTGAATAAGACCAATAAGATTATCGTTGATAAAAACGAGTATCATACAGATGGAGGAATTAGCCAGAGAAACAGACTGGATCCTCATAAAGAATAGGCCAAATAAAAAAAAAGGAAAGCTGAATCTTCACCAGAAGTTGATAATTCCAAAACCAAAGATAATAGATCAAATGGATATGGAGAAGATATAATACAACCTAAAGAGAGAAAGCCACCACCAATTAATGTGGTTGGAATAAATGATTATAACAAGTTGCGGCTGCTAATGAATTCAGTCACTGACAAAGAATATAGGGTAGTTACTATGAATAACAATGTATTCAAAATTAATGTTGCAGACCCTGATAATGGGCCGCGCCGTGGCCGAGTGGTTAGACCACTAGCCTCTCACCTAGATGGCCGGGGTTCGATCCCAAGTGACCGCATGTAAGATTTGTGGTGGGCAAAGTGGGTACTCCGGTTTCCCCTGCCATACATTCCACTGGTGATCCATCATCATTCATGTATCATCAGTGTCACCGCCTGCGGTGCCATCAGTAGTTAAAGCGGGCGTTAAACACTACCAAAAAAAAAGAAAAAGACCCTGATACTTACAGAGCCCTGGCACAAAAAACTCAGGACTGAAAATATTCAATGGTATATGTATGAAAACAAACAGGAAAGACCAATTCGTGTCATTCCTTGAGGAATTCATGCGATGTAGAAGAAATCAAGGAAGACTTATTAAGGAGAGGATATAAAATTCTTGATGCTGTTAATATACTTTCTAGTGAAAATAAGGTAAATGAAAAAGGAGAACAAACTGTTGTTAAACGTGGGCTTCCACTTTTTACGTCAACATTTGACAACACAGAAAATACAAAAAAATATATGAGATCACATCTATTCTTAAGATAGTGGTAAAAATAGAACCACTGAGGGAAAATTCCAAATTGATTCCACAATGCAAAAGGTGTCAAGGGTTGAATCATACTCAAGCTTACGGTCAGAAAGTGTAAAATGTGCTGGTAAGCACCACACTAGAGACTGTAGTGTAAGCAGACAAACTGCTCCAAAATGTATTAACTGTAAGGGAGCACAACCAGCAAACTATAGGGGATGTGAGGTTGCTAAAGAGCTTCAAAAGAGGTGCAAGAGGATAGTAGCACAGAATTAAAGGACACAACAAATATCTAAAATGTATTACAACAGAGAAAAGAAAACTTCAGTTATAGAAAACAAACCAGGAACCTATGGACAAAGAGAACTAAATTACGTACAAGTAATATAAACAAATCAAAATGGAAATGATAGTGCATTTACTGAAACACTTAGTCTGATTCTTAGTAGGTTAGACAAACAAAATGAAACAAATAAAATTATAATTAATAGATTGGAAAAAATAGAGAGAAAGGTGGAAAACAAAGTAAGCAAGAAAAAATGAATTGTCTTAGAATTGCAACATGGAATACTAATGAGCTTATGCATAAGACACATGAACTGGAAGTTTTCCTATGGAGTGAAAAAATTGACATTTGTTTAATATCTGAAACACATTTCACTACACAATCCTATATCAAAATATGGGGATTTAGAGTGTATCACACAATTCATCTTTCTAATACAGCTAGAGGTGGTTCAGCTGTGATAATTAAAGAATCAATTAAACACACTGAAGATATACAAATATCACTATAATTCATGCAAGCAACCGCTGTTAGCATGCAAATCAAGTATTCAAAGATAAATATAATAGCATTATATTGTCCTCCACAATATAGGCTAGAAAAAGATGATTATCTAGACATGTTTTAGTCACTTGGTAGGAAATTTATTATTGGTGGAGATTTTAATGCAAAACATACTTATTGGGGATTGTGGTTGATAACCCCTAAAGGTAGACTGCTCTATGTAGCAGGAATGAAAGCGAACTGTGACTTTTTCTCTACAGAATCACCGACATACTGGCCCTCCGATCGAAACAAGGTGCCAGACATCATTGACTTCTTTGTTATCAAGGGTTTATCTAAGCATTTTATACAGATAGATCATTGCGATGATTTTTCATCTGATCATACACCTATAATTTTGAGAAACAGAAGTGATAAGGATCATGATTTGAAGTGCGGATCATGATTTGAAGTGCAGGAAATTCTACAACAGATAAATTGGGGTCACTTTGGGATTAATAAAGAATATTGAAGCAAAGGTTTTGAAAATAAATAAATTTAAGCCTGGAATATTTGAAAGGCAAGAATTTGGTAGCATGAGGGATAGGGGTTTTCTTATACTTCAATATGTGGATATAAAAACAGTATGGAGAGGAAAAGATTAAAAGCTATACAATAAAATTTTAAGGAATTGCCATGATGAGAACTGAAGTTACAAAATTAAAAGAATCAAATGTACTAAATTCACATACATTTCTCTAAAGCTTATTTTCTCTCTACTTCACACTTATCAAGATAAAGATTAGTAAAATGTGATTTTATTACATATCATTTCCTTGCTCAAGAGGAATATGAAAATACAATAAGCTACAATGGTAGTCAAATCTTTAGAAAGCTGTCGCCAGGCCCAAATTTAGGGCCTCTGATGTCCCTGGGCAAAAAAAAAGAGAGAGAGAGAGAGAGAGAGAGAGAGAGAGAGAGAGAGAGAGAGAGAGAGAGAGAGAGAGAGAGAGAGAGAGAGAAACAATTTGCTACCCCCCCAACTTGCAATACATATATTACTTACATTTTCACAACATAGAGAATGGTTTCATTAGTTTGGATACTTAAGTATGAGTGGCAAACACCATAGGTGAGTTTATTAAAAATTTAGGTAGAAATATCTTAATAGAAAGAGCATACACTAAAGAGGCATCACCCCATATTAGATGTCAAAATATATACTGTTTGAATAACAAGAGGCTTCCTCCGTGCTCTGTCATTTGCAAACAAGTTTATGAGTTCATCATAGTCCATTTTCACGGTTAAGTCAGACTCAATTGCAAGAACACCAAGATAACTATGACGATCCTTCACTTGTGATGTTCCTAAATAATTATTTATGCATCTTAGAGCAGAAAATGATCTCTCAGTTGAGCAGCTAGAAGCAGGAGTGCTCAAATATATTTTTAGAGCTATGTTTATGTTTGGGTAAACACTGTCTAGACAGTTACCTTTTAACATCTTGCACAGCTGTGTAAGAGACATATTTTCATTCTTTTCCATGTAGCTTTTGAAGTGTAAGCATTCAAATACAAATGTTGAATCTTCAAGATCCGAACTGTAGACTTTCTGAAGTCAGGATGATGCTTCCTGAATTTCAAGTGGAAGAAGCATCTTCAGATTTGTCAAAAACATAAATGGTTTACTGAATTCCTTATAGGAAGAAACTCTGTTGTTCAGTTCTTCAATCAATTTATCCAGAATCAAAAGGAAAGACATCTATAAGTCATCTGAATCATCATTTCCTTCAGAGTCTGATTCAGATTCATCAAATAATCTTTTCTTTTTCTTAATGCGTTTCTTATCCTGATCAATTGTAGTAATGTTACAAAGAGATTCAAATTTCTTCTGTCCTAGATTTTTGTAAACTTCATATCCCAATTTCATTTCTTCCAGGAAACCAACCAAAGAACTATACAAATTACAAACAGTGGCTGCATCCATGTCTGCTGTTTGAACTGCTTACTTACAACATTGAACCTTTCAAGAATGAAATTCCAAACTACAGTCATAAGAGATGTCTCAAGACTACACAACTTCTTCATCATGCATTTACCTTCAGATTTCACCAAAGACTTCTCACTTTCATTTCCTATTATTGACAACAGTGCTCTAATGATTGCCACGCCATCTTTGTTCAAGCTTCTGCAAGCTTTTTCTCTAGCAGACCATCAGGTTATGCAGCGGGACTTGACACACATGTTCCTTTACTGAAAAATGTGCTTAAGTGATTCCATCAATGACAAGAAGCACTGAAAAAATTAAATATTTCTGTCAAAATATCAAAAAAATAAGTTGCTTGGTTACATCTTGCTGCACTTGATCCCAGCAAATTCAGTGTGTGTTGAACAAGAAATTTAAAAAGCATTAGGAGAGAGAGCTCTGATTCTAGCTTGCAAGCCTGAATAAATACCTGACATATTTGGTGCATTGTCATAACTCTGTCCTCTGCAGTTACCTATGTCCAATCCATGTCTCTCAAGACAGTTTATCACTACATTTGACTGATCCTGGCCACCATGTCCTGGATTTGGTACAAATTCAACAAACCGCTCTTCAGCTAGCCCTTCTTTGTTGATATAACGCAAGACAAAACTTAATTGGTCATTATGTGCAATATCAGGGCTGGGGTCAACAATTATAGAGTAGTATTTTCCTGCAGTAACTTGAGCCACTATTTCTTCGACAACTCTCTTCCCCGTGATTTTGATTATTTGCTCATATATAGCAAAAGACATATGAAGTTTTTCCACTTCCAGAATCCTTATATAGTGACATGTGGCTACCAAGAAAGGGATCAAATTTGGCAATAAGTTCCATGCACATTAAAAAGTTACCATTATGAACACTTCCAAGAATTTCATCATTGCCATGGAAAGGCAGTCCTCGAGAGGAAAATTTCTTCACAACAGCAATAACCTTTGTAAAACATTACGCCAGTACTGAACTTCATTTTCAAGTTGTGAGAATAGTTTTCCATCTATTCTTGTCAAAATGGAACTTCAGTTTTTTAAACTAAGAACACAGTCTTGGTGCCTTGAACTGTTATCATGAGTTTCAATTAGGTCTGGATGTTGAGAAACCAAGAGGTCCTGCCAAGTCTGATGTTCCTCCAAAAAGAGTACATGGTGCACAAAATAATGTTTCCTGACTTTCAGAATATACTTAAGAATCTCTGTTAATAATTTCATTGTTCGCCAGCTTTCTCTGAAAAAATGCACAAGTACAGCGTCTTGTGGCACCATCTGTAAACTGTTGTTTCGGCTTAGAAAAGTCACCTTCTTTATTTTGTTTTACCCCATTCATTGCAATACAGTCCCGTGTTTTATCAGTTTTTTCCCAAAGAAAAGGGTCAGCACTAATTGTAAAGGGTTTGTCAGCAATGATGGAAGTTCCGCTTTCACTTTTGTTTGATAAAAGTTTATTTTCATCTTTAGATTTATTTGGGATACTTGTTTCCTCATAGCCTTCAGCAGCTTCACTTGGGGAGGGCATTTCTTCTTGACATAAACTCCTAGGGGTCAATTTTTTAAACACATTAAGGCGTTGAACTTTTCTCAATGCGTCTTCTTCTCTTTTTCTTTTATCTTTCACCAATGAATTATACTGAGCCCCACTAAGTCTTTCTTCCCGTCATTTTATTCAGTGACAATTGACACTGAAACTGAGAAAACAAAACAAAATATGATAAACAGTTGAAAAATTTAAAAGATTCTAACATAACCTACTACTTCATTATGCCAGAATGCCAGCTCACTAAATATAAAAGAACTCAATATAATTATTACAATAATAATAATAATAATAATTACTGTTCATTACCTCAGCTAACAATATCTAGAAAATTAGCGTTAATGAATAACTACACACACTTCCTGATCTTACAATTTTTTGTGTGTGTTAATTGATTCTCACTATTGGAATGCATTTCGCTTTGTCTCCACTACATGCGCATGGCATGCAATCTTATCAGCATAGCCAACATGCGTCAATTAATATTCCTCTGCTAGCGGCAAATTTAAATAAATTTGACGTTTTATGTCTATGCTTTTTTTTTTTTGTTTGTTTTTTTGTGCAGCTTTCCAATAGTTTTGCTGCCCTGGGCAGGTGCCCGGTTTGCCCTACTGTAAATATCGCCCTGCCTGTCACTATATGATGATTTTGTAATTCCATTCTCTTTGCTTGACCAGGAGAAAGAAAGAAATAAAGTCTTCCTGTTTGAGAAGAGTTTAAGTATTGCAAAATTGAAACCGCTAATAAGGAATATCTTAGAAATGGCTAACTTTAGAGGAAAAAAAAGAAAAAGATTGCTTTTGACATAAATTGTTTCTTTTTTTTTTTTAATGAGATCTACATTTTTGTGAAGTAAGTTGTCATGTGTCAAAGGTTATCAGTCATGCACATCAGCAGAGATACTCATAGGGGATAAAAATTAAAGATATGCCAGGCTTCAATATTTAAGCATCACCCTGCAAACAAGTGCAAAATGCTTCACAAAACTTGTCACAGAGAAGGCAACCCAAGCAATAATGGCAACACACAAAATAAAAAGCATCAGAACTCTTGAGTCTAGAGACAGCAATGTTATTTTCAGAGTAAAAATTCTTCCAATACTAAAATACAGCATCTAAATCATCTGGTCACCTTTAGCAACAAAGAACCTATCAACCCTAGAAAGGGAGAAAGCAAACTGCATAAAGAAAGCAATAAGAGTATAAAAAATGACACTGTCAAGACTCTTAAACTCCTGTCAAACCTACCTTGTAGAATACCTCAGGACAAGTATACCACTACCCAACATTTACACCTCAGAAAAACTACTGGTAACACTGACAGGAATGGGAGAAGAAAGCAACCAGATTTCTATGTCATAAGAACAATCATAGATCAACTTGGTCAAAGGCAAACTGAAATGAGACATTTCATTACAATTAAAACATTAACGGGAATGCACAGTGAAGTAACTAATCAAATAAGGGTAAAAATACAGCATCACACTCATAACTTCACTAGTTGAAATGAGAAACTAACTTCGGAAATGTTTCAGTGGCGATTGCCATCATCTTCAGCAGAGATTTACTCTATTAATATGTAGTTTGCTTGAGTAAATCTCTGCTGAAGATGGTGGCAATGGCTTCTAAAACATGTCCAAAGTAAGATACTTATTTCAACTAGTGAAGTTTGAGTGTGATGCTGTGTTGTTACTCTTAATTGATGTCATTACAAGATTGGCAGTCCACGGATTTCATCACCTAATGTGTAAAACCACACACTTCCATGAACCAAATATAGACTGTGAATGTTTACTAAGTGAAAAAAAGTGTGATTGTTTGATATACTGCCTTCTGTACAAAAAGAGCATCAAAGACTGTTTGTGAATATACTAACATGTAAACCATCAATGTAAACTATTTTCGAAGTATGGCTATATGGCTGCAACTTATTTATTTAAGTGGTCCATAGTGAATAGAATTTCAGAGGTTATTCCCAGCTAGGTCAAGCTACACATTTTATTTGTGATAAAAACATCTTAAACATATGGTGTTTTATTCCATGTAAAGGATAGTTTGGAGAGGGAGGGGTGCATTCTTGAAAATCTTTATCACATCCTTGTCACAAGTTTGATATTTAAAGAACTGTCTTCCTTCTCCCCAGATGCTTTTTAGATTTAGTGAATCTCAATACATGTATTTGTGGTGGAATCTTTACAAAACATTTTTGAGTGGAATACAATACCTTCTCTACGTAGTATTTGGCAGAAAAAGTTAAAAAGGTAAAAAGGTTTAAGGCACAGCACAGATTCAAGGAAAAGCTCAATGCAGGAAGAAACAAACACTGTTACATTATATATTAATCAAAATGCTGTATAGAACAGGCACACCAGCAATAATTTAATAATTTGGATGCAGAAATATTAAATAGAAGGATTCTATCTCAAAAAGGAAAGAGAAAAAAAAAAGTTTTAAAGGGGGACTGTCTGAGAGAAATGGTTAAGAATGTTAATGAGAAATCTAGAGAGCAAGGCATTTCAATTAAAAGAATTTGTTAATTATTTGTAAATAGGAACAGCATAATATCTACAGTAAAACCAGTCACTAGTATACCAGTAACAAGGAGTTAGGAAGTTAAGGAAGAATAATATTTGTAGTAGATAGGTAAGCTTTTCGTTTTAGATTCTAGATTGTATGCAATAGGAAATCATGTCATATTTTTTGCTGAAATTTTACCTATTATCTTTTCAGAATCCCACCGAAATTTATGGGAGCTATGCATCCCTTAGCTTTTCCAAATGTATTGGCCCTGAAAAGTTGAAGAACCTGCATGAAAGATGTGTTACACCATACACTTGGGATCCTCACACCCTCTTTCCTGGCCTTCAAGAGTTCTTTCGTGATTTTATTGTGCATTCATCAAATCCAGCTTTCCTCCAACATCTAAGTGATTGTTTCAGCAGTGAAATTATACAACTAAATGATAGCAGTTTTCTTGCTTCAGACCTGGAAGACACTGGTAAGAATAATGGGGAAGGGGGAAACTTTTAAGTGTCAATGAAAATTAAATTGGTACACATACCTTCATGTTTTGTTCATTTTCAGATGTCTATGTTGATGAATCCACCAAAAGAAACTATCTGAAGTCTTTATCAGCCCTAAGTTTATTAGGGAAATTTAAAGGTTTTATTGAATTTTTGCCATATCATTCCAAATCAACTGTTTTGTCAGAAAACATTATAGCGGCTCGAGCATCAGTTCGTGATAAGGTAAGTTAAACATCTCAGTGATGCTTCATCACTAATTGGAAGAATGCTCCTACATGTAACAAAATTTTGCAGAAGAGATGAATAATTACTTAATTCTTATAAATATATTTGTTTTGAATAATTTCTCTGGACTCCTAATTTTCCCTTGCATCCTCAGGCATGTTAAAATATCTCCAGAATTGTTATATTTTCAATAACAGTATATTTTTAACCAGTTACATATATGAGATTTTGTGATTTGTAATTTGACATACAAGAAGTTTATTTCATATAAACATTTTCTTTATTGTTTCAAAAACTCTTTCATTGTAATAGTTATGTTTACTATAAGTACATTAATGACAATGCGGTGCATGAACATATAACAAAACCACTCAAACATGCACATGTGTGTTGATACTTCAAAATTAAATGCTTGATTTGTGATATATTTTTTAATTTGAATTTATTTCACTTCCAACATAACTGTAATTACTATACAGCTTTACTCTATTATGTATTCATCATCTCTTCCATCTGGTAACACAACCTGTATATTTACATTTGAGTTGCCACTGGTGCAAATATAAGTAAACACCATGGTTATTTAAGGAATATACCAGTTTTCCTGATCAGCATCCTAATTATGAATTGAAGATTTAAGAATTCCTCTTTTATATTTCTCTTTAGTCTTTCCTAATAATTCCCCCAACTTTCTAATCTCATCTGTATTCTTAGATTTTCTAATTCTCACTTTAATTATTGCTTTCGGTAACCACAACCACCTATCTGGTACCAATTAGTCCCTCCTTAATTTTGTCTGTTCACAATCTGAAATAAAATGTAGGTCATTTTCCATTCTCCCATGTAATGGGCACTTCTGTGGGTCCATTTCCCTTTTCATTCCCCTCAATTTCACTGCTCCGGTTCTGTACCATGCCCACCCTTCCCTCTCCAATTTATTACACACTTCAATATATTTTTCCCTCCCCCAATCTTTTTTAATTTGCCTATATAATAACCAGGATCTCTAATCATTAGCACTGCTAAAAATATCTTGAATATTGATATCCTCAATTCTCCTTTTGATCTCTTTCCAAAATCCTCCCTCCAGACATTCTCTCTCCCTCCATAAGTTCCCCATATGTATTTCCTCTATAATCTTTTGTAATGATAAAGACCAATTATCCGGCATTAATACTTTCTCTTGAATAATCATATATTAACTATACTTTGATCTTCTAATAATCTAGCCCGATGCCAAAACTTTAGTAATCTTTCAATTATTATACCTTTACTTCCTATTCTACATAGTTCCTAGGGATGCGCCATGGCCGAGTGATTAGACCACTTGCCTCTCACCTAGGCGGTCCGGGTTCGATCCCAAGCGACTGCATGTGAGATTTGTGGTGGACAAAGCGGCATTGGGGCAGGTTTTCTCTGGGTTCTCCGGTTTCCCCCACCGTCGCATTCCACCGGTGCTCCATTTTCATTCATGTGTCATTAGTGTCACTGCCTGCGGTGCCAAAAGTAGTTAAAGCGGGCGTTAAACACCACAAACAAAAAAAAAAAAAAACAAAAACAAAAAAAAAACCTTGTTCCAACAGTGCTACTCCCTTTGGTGTTGCGACTGGTAACCCATAATTAATTGACAGAAGCTGCATGTATTAAATACACTCCTTGCCACCCTTCATCATGACCCCAAATTTCTATCCCATATAACATTTTAGCTTCCAGTATTGACTTGCAAACTTTTTCTGACCACTTGATTTCCATCCCTGGTATTTTAAATAAGCATGATCTTATCCCCTTCAAGGCAATTTTACCCTTAGCTAAAACTACCTTCTTTTGATCATGCCACCCTCCATTACTGCTTAGCTGAACCCCTAAATATTCCATTTCTCTTTTATGGCTATTTCCTGCCCTTCCACATTCCATTTTTCTTCTCTTTTTAATTTTTATCCCTTTTTGAAGACCTAAATCCTAGACTTTTTATAGTTTATCTTCAACTCCCAATTTTTACAAAATCTTCCCATCATATTTAATGCTCTTGATAATCCCTCAATAGATATGGACCCTACCCTGCAAACAAAAAGCCTGGGATTTTCCTGTTATTTATTGTGGGTGAGTAAATGTTCTCTTTGCTAAGTACTTCCAGAATATCATTAATAAAAAGATAAAATAATATGGGGCTCAATTACACCCTTGCTGGAGTCCTATAATACTCTTCATAACTTGTGACACTCTATTTGCACCTATCTTTATACATAACCTATTCTCCGTTTAAAATATTGTATTGCCCTGATCATCTTGGTACTCACACCTTTTAACTGGAGCATTCATCCTTAATGTATTGTTTCGAAAGCCTTCATCAAATCCATGAAAGCCAAATATACTCTACCCCTTTTCTTTGTCAAATATTTACCCACTATTGTCTTAATAACGAATATATTATCGCCTATCCTCCTATCTTTCCTAAAACCTGCTTGATATTCTGATAACTTATTCTCTTTCTCAGCCCAATCCTGCAGTCTATTGGCCAGGACGTCAGTATAAAGTTTCACTAATATTGATAATAAACTTATGCCTCTGTAGTCAGTAGGATTGTTGATGTCCCCCTTTATCTTTATAAATGGGTACTACAGTACTCGTCCTCCATGTTTCTGGAACCTTTCCTCCTTCAAATATATAATTTAAAGCTTTATATAACAATTCCCTCCTATTCCCATCCTCACTCCAAGCTTTACACAATTCCCCTGGCATTCCACCTATTGTGAATGCTTAAGTAATCTTCAAGTTCTTGACCACCTCCCAAATTTCCTGGTCATTAATTTCTATATCAAGATCCTCCACTAACCTCATCTCTGCTCAACTCCTTATCCAGTTATGCTCTTATCTTATTGCCATCTAACAATTCCATAAAATATTCACACAAAGTATGTTCTGCTATGTTATTTTTGATGGCCCTACATTTATACATTTTTCTTATAATTTCCCAGATTTTTTGGTCGTCTTGTGTATTTATTACTTTTCTTAATCTGTTACTAATCTTCTGCCCCCATTCCTCCTCCTTGAATTCCAATAAACATCTATACCCCATCTCTCCAAGAAATTTGCTTTTGACTCCTCTTCTCCTTCCTGCCTCCATGTCCTTAATTCACGCTGTACCCTCTAACTATTGCACATTCCTTGTAATGCCCCCCCCCCCCCCCCGCAGGGGCCTACTACTGCAGGTATGAGTTTGTCGCACCTGGGGGTTCCCGAGCCACTCGCCGCCTTATCATCCTCATCGCCACCAACTGAGCCACGTTTTGTGTTTGTGTGCATATTTGTTTGTCTGTTTTGTGGGAGCGAATTTACTCGCCTCATCTTCTTCCCCTTCTAGGCTTATTCTTTACATGTTTAGTTTTAAGGCTTTAGATTTATTAACTCCTGTCTCACCAACAGGGATCTTTATTCTATCTCCGTGGTTCCTGTCACACAGTTCCAGCTCTTCGTAGGTCTCAGGCGTGAAGGTTGAGTGGACCCTTCCTACTGCCCCTATGTGTAAGCCTTAGGTGCGGAGCCCGTCCATACCGTTATGTACACCCAAGTAGCTTCCTCGGGGGCACGGTCCGTTTTAATTTCCCGACGAGCGCTGCTCGTTGGGTTAGAATTACGGACCGGTCGTGTTACCGCTAATGGAAAACCCGGTGTGATCAACCACAAGTCCCCTGAATCCATGTCTGCTTTATTACGCAGCATGGCCTAAAGTGGGGAGTCACAGGTGGTTATACCTGTGATAGGGGCTTAAAGCCGGGTTGTACACGGTGAAGGGCTTACCCGTATGGACCAGCAGTGGTGGCTGGAGGGTAACTCCTTCTGAGGTATTCCTTGAGATCGGTCTGGTAGGGGTCTACCAAGTGGCACAGACCGGAAAGTATTTTGGTGTCCTTTCTCTCTACCCCCTGATGGCAGGCTAACGCAGACGGTTCCGGAAGGGGGTCTTTCCATTGTGTTATCTCCGCGCAAAACCTCTTCTTTTGACCGCTTTATAGTTGTGACCTTGGCCTGCGAAAAGAAAACAATGCGAGATATTAGTCCCTTCTATATCCAACGAGAAATTGACCGGATTTGCGGTAAAGTGATCAATGCTACCAGAACGAGAGACGGTACCCTTCTAGTGGAATCCAAGACAGAGGACCAGTCAAAGAAGCTCATTGAGGCCAGTTTGTTAGGTTAGTACCCCATAACAGTGGCTCCGCACAAGTCTTTGGACACTTCTAGAGGCGTGGTGACCACCGCCTGTTTAGACGGCCTTTCAGATGCAGACATTGTTTCCAACCTCTCCGACCAGGGTGTATGTCAGGCGTACCGTCTTCTAGGTAAACGTGATGGTCAGTCGATTGCGTAGCGAACGGTATTCCTAACGTTCAAAGGCACCACCTTACCTGAGGCACTTTACTGTGGTTATGAACGCGCTGCTGTGAGACCGTATGTACCCAAAGTCGGTGCACCTTCGACGCTACATTTGAACGTTGCGGCCAAACTGCTCAAGGAGAAAGTGCTTGTACTCAGGACCCGTGCTGCGTCCACTGTAAAGAGAATCATCCATCCAGCTCCCGGCAGTGTCCGCGTTTTCTAGAGGAAAAAGCCATCTAGGAGTTGCGGGTTAAGGAACGCCTAACTTTTCCTGAAGCCCGGCGTCGCTTCCAACAATTGCAGCCTGTGACTATCTCAGGCTATGCATCAGCGCTCCGCCCCACTCCTGCTTCCTCAGTGGCACTACAAACCGTGCCCGTAGCAGACGCCTGTACGCAAACAGAGCAGTCGCCGAGCAAAAAAACCTTAGTCAACATTCATAGCACCCATTCCCTCTCCAGAACCTGCTCGTAAGCCGCTTTTTCGACCGACACCATCTGTCGCTGCGCTTCATGAGCGCAGTCGTAAAAAGCTCAAGGCCACTGATAAACCTTCCAAGTTCCGTCCTCGTTCTACGAGCTGTAGGGGATCCTCCGCATCCCGAACATCAGCGTATAGCGGCGACTAAAGTGGCTATACTCTTGTGGATCCAAAGAGTGTAAAGAACAAGAAACGCCCACCTTAAATTCATCTACTTCGTTTCCACCATTCATTTGCATCCCAGCTGCAAACTCATGTTATGATTATTCGGTAACCTTTCACTCATCAAACTGTGCTCCATGGCTCTCTTGACGTGGAATATACGCGGTGTCCATACTCATGGGGCCGAACTGCAGCAGCTACTACGGTCCTATAACCCTCTGGTTCTGTGTTTGCAGGAGCCAAAGCTTCGCCCCCACGATGCATTTGCCCTGCACCAATACCTTCCCATGCGGTTTGATGTTACACCGGAGAAGGGCTCTCCTGCTCATGGGGATGTTATGATCCTCACGCGCAATGACATCTGCGGTCAGCCAGTCTCGCTTACTACTACCTTGCAAGCTGTTGCTATCCGACTTACTCTTCCTGGTTTCTCCTTTAGTCTATATAATGTCTACGTTCCGACCTCATCTATCCTCTGCGCCGCTGACATGCTCCATCTCTTGTCACAACTCCCAGCACCTTTTCTTCTGCTGGGTGATTTTAATGCCCACCATCCCCTATGGGGTTCCCCTAGGGCCTGCGCGCGCGGGACTGTTCTTGCTGACCTTTTCGTTCAATATAGTCTCTGTTCTGAACACCGGTGAACCTACTTTCATTTCCGATTCTTCTGCCACGCTATCGCACCTGGACCTTTCCTTTTGGTCTGCACAGGTTGCTCACCACTTTCAGTGGAACGTAGTGTCAGACACTCATTTTAGTGATCATTGCCCTTGTGTCATTACTCTAATATCACACCCCTTGCCCTCTTCGCGTGCGAGTTCTTGGCAGCTGTCTAAGTCGAATTGGGCTCTCTTTTCCGCTCTTGCTGTTTTCAGGGACTGCCAGTTCGACTCCGAGCACTCACTACCGCGGTCGTCTGCCTACCCTAGACGATTACCGGTCTCTAGGTGGAATGCAGAGTGCCGCGATGCCATTCGTGCTCTTAGGAGGGCTCTTATTGTATTTCGCCATCACCCTAAGCTGGAGCATTTGATCAATTTTAAACAAACACGCGCACGGGCACGCCGAATTATTCAGGATAGCAAAAGGGCTTCATGGAATTCGTTTGTGTCTACCTTTAATCACACAACACCTTCATCCGTTGTGCGGGAGAAGCTGCGCCTTGTTGCCGGTAAGCAGACTGGTACTTCGATACCGGGGCTTCTCGTGGGCACCTACACCGTAGTGGATGCGATTGCTGTTGCAGACGTCCTTGGTAGCACTTTCGCAAGTATGTCCAGTTCCGCCAATTATCATCCGGCGTTCCGTGCCATTAAGACGGAGGGGGAGTCTCAGAGTCTCTCTTTCCGGCCCTCTGACACCGAGTGCTATAACACACGTTTTAGCGTGCGAGAGCTGGTTGCCTCATTAGCATTTTCTCGGCACTCCGCCCCAGGCCCTGATAGTATCCACAGCGCAATGCTGCAGCACCTCTCTTCTGTTGGTAAACTCTTATCTCCTGGGCCTATATAACCGTGCTTGGCAGGAGGGTGTGTTGTTTCCTGCGGCTTGGCGTGAAGCCACAGTTGTTCCCATTTTAAAACTGGGAAAGGAAAGTAGACTTCCTTCCAGTTATCTCCCTCGCCAGTGCTGTTTGCAAGGTGATGGAGCGCATGATCAATGGACGGTTACGATGGTGGCTGGAGTCTTGAGAAACTGCTTTGCAATATCCAGTGCGGCTTTCACCGATAGCGCTCCACAACTGACCATCTCGACTCACATCCTGAATGGATTTCTACTGTGGCCATCTTTTTTGATCTGGAGAAAGCTTATGATACTTGCTGGAGGACTGGATTATTGCGCACCTTGCACAAGTGGGGTTGCCGTGGCCGACTTTCAGTGCTCCCCCGGGAGTTCATGATGAACAGGGTGTTTCGTGTGCGTGTGGGTTCTGTTTGCTCTCGTGTTTTTAATCCGGAGAAAGGACTACCTTAAGGGTCAGTACTCAGCGTCACTCTCTTTGGTGTCACCATCAATCCTATTGTCGAGTGTGTTCCTGCAGGTATTTCCTCCTCTTGCACGTGGACGATTTTGCAATTTATTGCAGCTCTCAGCTCACTTGCCTTTTGGAGCGTCGCCTGCAGGCATGTCTTGATCGTCTACACGCTTGGAGTGTTGAAAATGGTTTCCGTTTTTCTTCTGAGAAGACAGTTTGTGTAAACTTCTGCCGACAGAAACGTTACGATCCGCCTTCTCTACACCTTTGGCCGGAACCGCTAACCTTCGCCGAAATGGTGAAGTTTCTGGACCTGCTGTTCGACAGAAAGCTTAGCTGGTCGTCCCATATCTCTTCTCTGAAGGCTAGATGTGATCGTGCACTTACCGCCTGCGGTGCCATAAGTAGTTAAAGCGGGCGTTAAACACTACCAAAAAAAAAAAAAATCGTGCACTTAATATTTTACGTGTTTTATGTGGCACATCACACCGTGCTATTACAACTTTATCGTTCGCTTGTTCGCTCTAAACTTGATTGCGGGTGCATTGTGTACTCTTCGGCCTGTCCTTCGGTTTTACGACGTTTGAACCCAGTTCACCACCGAGGGATTCGTCTGGCACAGGGTGTGTTTCCGACTAGCCCAGTCATCAGCTTGTCTGCGGAGGCTGCTGAACCTCCGCTATCTCATAAGCGTGACCTACTTCTTCGCAGCTATGCTATCCGCCTCTTTGCCTAGCCAGATCACCCGACTTTCAGGTTATTTTTTGACCAGTCTCTTGACCGTCAATATGTTGTCAGCGTGGTTCCTTGCTTCACGCAGGTGTTCGTTTTCGTCTGTTTCTTCGCCGCCTGTGTTTTCAATCGGGGAATGTTCTTTCCCCCCTTGGTTACGTTGCGACACCCAGTTACACCTTTGGTTGGCATCCATGCCGAAATCGACGACTCCACCTTCAGTCGTTCGCTCCGCATTTTTAGAACTACAGACCGAGTTTCCCAACCATTGTTTTTATTTACACGGATGGTTCTAAAGAAGACCGTGGTGTGGGATGTGCTTTCGTTTTTAATTCGCGGAGCTACACATTTCAACTTTTGGGGCAATGTTCAATTTTTACCGCCGAACTTTTTAGTATCTATCAGACTCTTGTTTTTATCCGGGTACAGGATTTAAGGCAGTTTTTTTATTTGTAGCGACTCCCTCAGTGCACTACAGGGTTTGCGTGAGCTGTATCTATGCCATCCGTTAATACAGCGTATTCAGGATCGCCTGCAGTCGCTCGCTGACGCTGGCGTCAGCGTGTCGTTTATTTGGGTTCCTGGTCACGTAGGTGTGCGCGGAAACGAACAAGCGGACACAGCTGCCATATCTGCAATTTTATTGACTAATTTTTTTAGCACCACTGTTCCTCCCGGTGGTGTACGGCTTCACCTGCGCCGGGCCATTCGTTCGCGCTGGTTCGCGGAATGGTCCGGGGTGCGTGACAACAAACTGAGAGCGGTCAAGTCCCTTCCTGTCCCCTGGCCTACCTCCTCGCGCGCATGTTGCCGCGATGAGGTGGTTTTAGTGCGACTGCGTATCGGGCATTGCCGTTTTAGCCACCAGGATTTTTTACGTAGGGAACCCGCACCTCAATGTGCTTCGTGTAACGAGTCTTTGACGGTGCGTCGTCTTTTATTGGAGACATCCCCACCCTTCTGGGCGACAACCCTGTTACTTGCGAGGGACTTTTTAATTTTCTCCGCCGCTGTGGGATGTACAGTAGGGTTTAATTTTATCTCGGGTTTTTACATTTTACCGACTTGTGTTTTTAGTCCATCGGTTTTAGCCTAGCTTTGGTAGCCATTTGTTCTCTCTCTGGTTTTAGCCCTTGTGTGATACTTCTGTTTTAGTGGTTTTTATGCCTTCTAACTTTTAGCTCATTTGTTTATCCTAGATCGGTAATAACCAATGTAGTTGTGCGCCCTAAAGCCATAGTACTGCTGCTGCTGCCACCACCACCGCCGCCGCCACCGCCGCCGCCGCCACCACCACCGCCAGTTGTAATGCCATTCCTCCTGACCATTACTAGCTTTCTCGTTTGCTTTCATTTCCTGCATTTTTTATTGTATTTGTGATTTTCTCTATTAGTCTCTCTGCAACTCCTTTATCAAAATTACTTGTTATTGCATTCCATTCTAACTTATACTTAAATAACGTTCTTAAGTCTAGTTTCCTTCCTACGTTATTCTGCTGAGCCAACTTCTTCTCACTACCCCTGTTTAACCTTGCCCACTCTGGGAAATGACTACTAGTCAACCTATGTTCAGTATTTGAAGTTCAACAGTCTTCCTCTATATTCCTAGAGCACAACATATAATCAACTATACCTTGCCCATTTTTATTTACAAATGTAAGCTCTCCTAGTGAATCAACTCCTTTCACACTTTTACTCACTAATGGATTGTATTCTTCACAAAAATCTATTAGTCTGAAACGCTCGTTATTACATGACTTGTCTTTACTATTTCTCGTCACTCTACCTTTTCTTTTAACCCCCCTTGTCATTACAATTTGAATTTGCTCCTTTCCACGTCAAACATTAAAATCCCCCAAGATAATAAATAACCTTTAAATTCAGATATTTGTTGCTTAACTCATCTATATCCTTACTTAACTTATTAAACAGACTTCGTATATAGAACACCGAGACATAAGGTGGACTATAGCCAACCCCCCACTGGCATTGTATTTTTTTTTTGTCTAGTAACCCTTGAATCATTAACCACATCGCGTTATTATCTATCCTCTCGTGAAACATTTTCAGTTTTAACCCCTTCTACATCCTCACGAAGACCCCTATTCCACTTGATCTACCTTTCACTCTTGCCCCCAGGGGCCTACTACAGTAAGTACAGGTTAGGTGCACCCGAGGTACCGAGCCAGCCTTGACTTCCTCTGTGGGTAACCTCAAGAATGGTGAGGGAGTCAGTAGGTTAAAATGCCCACCCACGTGTAGGCCATGACGATGGAAAGGAATATCCTGGTAGGTTGAGGGTTGTGCATCTGAGCCTGGGCTCTTGATTTTCAGTAACTGGGGAGGGTGTGCAGCCTAATACACTGCTTTGGTTTCTGCTTCGCTTAAACGGGAGGCTAGGGACTAACCCACCCCTAATCAATCGGCCAGAACTAGGTATTATACCGAACTCCAGGGTGAGTGGTACAGCATGCCTGCTATATCCCCTGTGTAGCCTTGTCAGCCCAGTGGGATGACCCCATGTTGGGCTCCGTGGTGGGTGGGGAGCAATGGTGGATGAATGTATATGCTTTTTTATGGTAAACCCAAAAATTAAAAATAAATTGGTAGTTAGAAAAGAAGTCGAGTGTAGTAGTCCTCGCTACTTGGTCATAAATAGAACTGAGGAAGGTAGAAAGTTTACGCCACTTAGCCCTTTTGCTATTCAAAAGGGTCTAGACAATATTGCTGGTCCGGTGAAATCCTGTATAAGAGCTCGCAATGGTACTCTCCTGGTTGGGGCAGTTTCAGTATCCTATCAGAGAAACTACTTAGAGCCAAAATGTTAGGCAACTACCCCATTAAGTTCGAGAAACATAAAGCTCGGCACTCCTCTCGCGGCGTTATTTCCGCCTTGGACGGTTTGTCCAATGAGGAGCTTCAAAAGGATCTGGCAGACCAAGGTGTAACATCAGTTTACAGGGTTCAACGCAAAGTAAATGGTGAATTCGTGCCTACCCGTACCCTGTTCCTTACCTTTGATAGGGTAGATCTCCCTCAAAGGATTTAGGCAGGGTACGTGGCGATCGAGGTTAGGCCTTATGTACCTAACCTATTGCGATGTTACAAATGCCAGCGGTTTTGGCATACAAGCGATTTCTGTACTGGTCGGTCTACGTGTGCTCTCTGTAGTGACGCATCACACGATGGGAATTGTACAACACTGAATTGCAGCGGCGAACATGCATCTAGTTCCCGAGATTGCCACCGTTTTACAGAGAGAGCGGTCCAGGAGATACGGGTTAGGGAGAAGGTGTCCTTCTCGGAAGCCCGTAGGCTCCTGCGCCTCCGCCAACCCTCTACCCCACGCTTCGGTACCTATAGCGCAGTCGCAGCTAAATCGGTACCGAGCCGGGGAATCGCGACTCAAACGTGCTATATAAACTAGCCACTATAGCAGAGAAGGTTCTCGTAGGCCGGTCGCTACCAAAGACTTCAACATCTATGTCTACGTCGGCACCACCATCTGCCAAATCCGCCACCATAAAGAGCAGTTCGCAAACCGTTTCACCCAAACCATCGATCTCTACCAACAACACCGGTATCACAGCTAAGAATTTCAAGGCCAGCTATGCCCGCTCCGACTTCCTGAAACAAAGTGACAAGTCATATCTCATAACATCTAAGGGCAGAAAAAGTCGACGAAAGTCTTCATATTGATCCTCATGTGGGGGATCTTCCGGGGCGTGCACCGATCGGCGGCCATCATCTTCGCCGATCAAGACACCTAATCGGTTCGATGTTCTCGAACCGAAATTTGCTATTGGAAAGGGATCCTCCCCCATGTAAGAAATGGAACAGGAGGATTCTGCCCTCACTGCCAAACGAACAGTGCGTAAGTAGCAGGATCCTGCTCCTGAAAACAATGCTAGTCCAACGGCAAAAAAGAAGAAATTAAACCGACCAGTACAACCGAATCTGCAAAAAACGTCTTTCAATTTAGTACTTATCCCATACTCTTAACCATGGCTCTCCTGCAGTGGAACATACGCGGCATTCGACCCCATCGAGCAGAGCTTGAACTGTTGCTCAACCAGAATCAGCCTTCAGTCGTTTGCCTACAAGAGACAAAACTCCTTCCGCAAGGTACTGTCACATTCAGACACTATTCTTCTGTACGGTGTGACTTATCACCTACAGAAGGAATTCCAGCACACGGGGGCACTATGATGTTCATCAGAGATGACATTTACGCTGATTCCGTCTCCTTACAGTCTGAAATCCAGTCAATTGCTGTGAGGATTACGCTGCCATCTGCCAGATTTACCATTTGTAGTATCTATCTGCCTCCCACTAGTGACCTCCCGCGCACTGATTTAGATGACCTTGTTTCTCAGCTACCAACTCCAATTTTGTTGGTAGGGGACCTAAAAGCCCACCACCCACTTTGTGGCTCATCTTGGGCTTGTGCGAGAGGTCACGTACTCGCTGATTTCTTGGACACTCATAACCTCTCTCCTGTATACCGGAGAGCTCACATTTATTTCCGACGCCTTCAATAGTTTTTCACACCTGGATATAGCGGCTTGTTCCTCACAGTTGGCAATTACATTCCAATGGAATGTTCTCTCTGATTTGCATTCTAGTGACCATTTTCCTATTCTTATTAGTCTCTTAGCACAGGATGTATGTTCCGCTGCTTTACCTAAATGACGCTTCGATAGAGCTAACTGGCACCTTTATTGCAGCTTGGCTGTTTTCAGCTATAATGAGCACGACTCTGTGAACCTCTTAGTGGAACACCTCACAGAGGCACCTCTTTCGGCTGCAGAGCTTTCTATTCTGCGGCCAACTGGACAACCCCGTCGCTTTCCTGTCCCATGGTGGACTGATGAATGCTATTCGTGCTCGCAGACGTGCTTTCAGGGTTTTCCAGCGTCGGCCTACGCTGGATAATCTCATACAATATAAACAAATGCGTGCCCAATCTAGAAGAATTGTTAAGGATAGCAAGAAGACATCCTGGAACCAGTTTGTAGCCTCGTTTAACCGACATACACCTTCCTGTGTCGTATGGGAAATCGACCCAAATACCCAGTGCCGGTCTCAACACAGCGGTAGGCTGATCCGTTTGACGTGGCTAACACTCTTGGCAGTGCTTTCGCCCAAGTGTCTAAGCTCAGATAATTATTCCCCTGAGTTTCTGCCTATCAAGGCTCAGGTGGAATACACAGGCTTCTGCTTTTCTTCTGGAAACCTTGAATATATTCGCCTTTTCACCATGGTGGAACTAGACCAGGCACTTTCATCTTTGCAAAAATCTGCACCTGGTGGAGATGGAATCCACGTCCAAATGTTGCACCATCTTCTCCTGCAGGTAAGACCTTACTCCACGTCTATAATCGTATATGGGTATATGCCACTTTTCCAGAGAAGTGTCGCGAAACCACCATAATTCCAATTTTGAAACATGGAAAGGACCGTCATCTTCCTTCCAGCTATGGTCCTATTTCCCTCACCAGTTGCCTCTTCAAGGTGATGGAACGCATGACCAATAGGCGTTTGGTATGGTGGCTCGAAACTAACCGTTTATTGACTAAAATGCAGTGTTTTTCGCCGGCGTCGTTCAGCAGCTGACCATCTTATATCGCTGTTGGCGCAGATCATGGACAGATTTCTTAAGAACTGTCAGAGAGTTGGAATATTCTTTGACTTGGAGAAAGCCTATGATACATGATGGCGAGGGGGGATTAAACGAAACCTCCACTGTCATTTGCGTGGACGCTTACCGCTGTTTATTCAGGAATTTATGAGGCACCGCGTTTTCCGATTAAGGGTCGGCACGGTTTTTTTCAACCTTTTTATTCAAGAGAAGGGTGTGCCACAGGGTTCAGTTCTGGGCGTGACGCTGATTGCTATTGCGATTAATGCTATATCCCAAGGTGTTGCCCCAGGAGTCCCGTCATGCTTGCTCGTAGAGGACTTTGCCATCTTTTGCTCTTCTCAGCGTACACCGTTTTTGGAACGCCGTCTCCAGCGGTGTTTGGACAACCTCTATGATTGGATCTCCAAAAACGGCTTTCGTTTCTCAACTGAGAAGACAGTGTGCGTTAACTTCTGGCGTCGTAGGTGGCGAATATCTCTTTTTCTTCGACTCGGGCCTGCTCACCTTCCCTTCGCAGATCAGGCGAGATTTCTGGGTTTGAAATTCGATCGGAATCTATGCTGGTCACCACATATAACACAGCTTAAAGCGCGGTGTGACCGTTCTCTGTATGTTTTACGGATACTGAGTAGTGGCAAAGCTTGGGGATCAGATCGGACAATCTTACTCCGTCTTTATTGAGCGCTAATTAAATCCAAGTTAGACTATGGCTGCATTGTGTATTCTTCAGCACGACTATTTGTGCTTCGAAGATCAGACGCAGTCCATAATCAGGTCATCGGTGTTTTTGTTGGGGCGTTTCCGACCAGCCCAATTGGTAGCCTCTGCGCCGAATCGGCAGAACCCCCTCTGCGATGTCGGCGTCTAATATTGCTTGGAAATGATAGCTGTGCGCTTAGCGGCATGCCTTCGCACCCAACGTTTGCCCGTTTTTCAATACTGCGCTGGACGAACGATACGGAAAATAGGCATTCAGTCCCAGGCCTGCAGGTTTCCGTTTCCGTGAGTTCCTGCGAAAACCCGCTATCGTATTGCCTCGGATGTTTTCCTATGGAGAGAGGGTGCACCCCCCCCCCCTCTTGGTTACGTGCTATATCCCACGTAGATCTCGGGATGACGGTGTACGAGAAATCTGCCACGCCTGTATCTAGTATCCGAACTTGTTTTTAGAATTTTTATCGCACTACAGTGACCGCATCTGTATATACACTGACGGCAGTAAGGGTGCCGAAGGTGTTGGATGTGCCTTCGTAACTGGGACCAAAACATATGCTTTCACTTTACATAATAGCACATCTATTTTTACTGCTGAAGTGTATGCCATCTATCGAGCCATTCTTTATGTTTGCCGTCGGAATCTGGGTGACTGCCTCATATTAAGTGATTCTCTTAGTGCCCTTCAGAGCGTTCGTGAGTTGTACAACTACCATCCTATTGTACAGCGCATCCAGGACCTCCTCCACATTTTACACCTTTCCAGTGTCAATGTGGAGTGTGCATGGATTCCTGGTCACGTTGGCCTGCAGGGAAATGAACAGGCAGATTTGGCAGCTAAGAGGGCAGAAACGCAACACAGTATTGCGCTCTCTGGTGTAACTACTGCAGACTTCAAACATGTGCAGAGGGCGGTGCTCCCGTGCTGTCATGCAGAGTGGGCGTCTCCGCGGCAACAAGCTCAGGGAAATGAAGGATCTCCCTGTACACTCGGTCAACTCCTCTCGTAAGTCTCGTCGAGAGGAGGTGCTATTGGCTCTCTTGCGGACCGGTCACTGTCTTTTTACACAAGTTATATTTTTAAACACGAACCGGCTCCTCTGTCAACTATGTGGAGCATCGTTCACTGTCAAACACGTGTTGCTAGAATGTGCTGCTCTAGCACACTTTCGCTCACCTGAAGACCTTCCGGATTTTTCTAGCGGAGGTCCTGGCTGACAATGAGAGAGCAACAAGTAAAGTTTTTGGGTTTTTATCTAGAGTTCCTTTTTAATTACGTTTTTAGATCATTTTATATAACTTTTAGGCTAGCTGATGGAGCGTTATCTATGGTTCTAACATTTTTAACGTTTGTTGTGAGACGCCTTTTCTTGCCTTGTGGATTTTAATATTTTTATTGTGTTTACGCTCCTTTTTTCGGGCTAGTTTTTAATAGCTTCGTTTCTCTGTTTTTAGACGTGGATGGTTTGTTTTTAGCCCTTTTAGCTCTCGTTTTATCTTGTGTTGCTTATGTATAGTTGTGGCAGGGTTTGTTTTTTGAGGGGGCTTATGACCAAGACGTTGAGCATCCTTAAGCCCCACACATCATCATACACCACTTTGGTTCCTGCTTCGCCTAATCGGGAGGCTAGGGACTAACCCACTTCTAGTCAATCGGCCAGGACTGGGCATTATACCGAACTCCAGGGTGAGTGGGACGGCGTGCCTGCTATATCGTCTGTGTAGCCCAGTCACCCCAATGGGGTGACCCCTCGGGCGCCGTGGTGGGTGGGGGGCACTGAGGGATGAATTACAGACCATATTTTATGGCACAAAAAACCAAACCTAAATGCAATATTGTATTAGGAAAAGAAGTGGAGTCGAGTGGTGCTCGGTACTTAGTGATTAAAAGGACAGAGGAAGGTAGAGCTTTTTCTTCGGTTAGTTCCTTTGCCATTCAGAAGGGATTAGATAAGATAGCTAGTCCTGTAAAGTCCTGTGTTCGCACTCGAAATGGCACACTCCTGGCAGCAGCAGTGTCAGCTTACCAGGCAGTTAAACTATTGAAAGGCAATATCATGGGCAGCTACCCGGTTAAATTCGAGATGCACAAGACCTTGAACTCCTCGCGCGGCGTTGTCACCACCCGCGCGCTGGACGGCATGTCCAATGAGATTCTGGAGAATCTTCAGGAGAATCTTGCAGGACAAGGTGTAACTGCTGTGTATAGGGTTCAGAGGAAAGTAAATAGTGACTTCGTGAGCACCCGTACCATGTATCTTACTTTTGATCGGGTGGATTTACCCCAAGGGATTAAGGCAGGGTACGAAGCCATTGAGGTGAGGCCATACATCCCGAACCCTCTCAGGTGCTACAAGTGTCAGTGCTTTGGACACACCAGCGAGTTCTGTAATGGTCGATCAACCTGTGTGAACTGCGGCCATGTCACACATGATTGCGGTTGCTTGTCAACTGCAATGGGGAAAACCCGTCCAGTTCCCGAGATTGCCCCCGTTTTGCAGACGAGAGGGCCTTGCAGGAGATACAAGGTGAAAGAGGTGTCCTTTTCGGAAGCCCGTAAACTCCTGCGTCTTCGCCAACCCTCTGTCCCGCAATCCGGTTCTTATAGCTCAGTCGCAGCTTAACCGGTACCAAGGCGGGATATCGCAACACAAACCTGCGATAACAACAGGGCCACAATATCCGAAAATATCGTTGCAAGAACACAAGAAGCCATCTGCGTCTACGTCGGCATCATCTGCCAAGTCCGCCAGTGTAAAGCCTAGTACAGCTCATATGCCACCTAAACCTTCGACCCTTGGCACTAAGACCTGTAGTACAGCAGTACTTTGTGCGCCCGAGATACGTTTCAGTACCAGTTAGGTCAGAACCGACTTTCTGAAAGAATGTATAACGACTACTCCTAAATTCTCGAAAAGCCCACGTCAATTCCACGGATATCATTTTCCGATGAATCTTCAGGGACCGGCGACGACAATCTTCGGCGATCAAAACTTCGAATCGGTTGGAGGGACTCGAGCCCGTAAGCTCCTGCGCCTCCGCCAACCCTCCATCCCGCGCTCCGGTACCTACAGCTCTGTTACCGCTAAACCGGTACTGCGTCGGGAAATCGCAATCCAGACCAGTGATTTAAACGGGGCCACAATCACAGAGAAGATTATTGTAGCCAGACCAGTACAAAATTCTTCAACATAAGCATCTACGTCGGCATTACCGTCTGCCTAATCCGCCAATGGAAAGAATACTAATGGAACCGTGTCACCCACACCGTCGACCTCTGGCACTAATAACGGCCCAAAGACGGTATTCAGCTCCATTAGAGTCTTTCAAGACCAGTTTTGTTCGCAGCGACTTTCTTAAACAAAGTGTCAAACCCTCTTCCAAACCAACCAAGGGAGGGCGTAGCCCCCACCACTCTCCATGCAGATCCTTTTCTGAGGAATCTTCAAGGGGGAGCGTAGATCGGCGACCACCACCTCCACCGGTCAGTACCTTTAATTTTCTATTGGTAGGAGGTACCCCCCGTGGAGGAGATGGAACAGGAGGATCATGCCTCCACTTCCAGACTGATAGTGCGTAAGCGCCAGGTTGGTGCTGCTGAACAAAACATTAATCCGACTCCCAAGGAAAATAAATTAAACCGACCAGCA
Source organism: Hymenopus coronatus (assembly GCA_030762935.1). NCBI lineage: Eukaryota > Metazoa > Arthropoda > Insecta > Mantodea > Hymenopodidae > Hymenopus > Hymenopus coronatus. Next base: position 157,271,124 of record CM060900.1, on the reverse strand, counting down.
CAGCCTAATATGCAGAAACGTCTTTCTATCTAGATCTTATCCCCAAAGACACACAATGGCTATCATTCAGTGGAACATAAGCGGAATTAAACCACAAAGACCAGAGCTTGAATTGTTGCTGCGCCAGAATCAACCTCTGGTCGTGTGCTTACAAGAGACAAAGCTCCGTCCACAGGACACCGTTTCCATCAGGCATTACTCCTCCGTACGGTGTGACTTATCACCGGAAGAAGGTATTCGGTCACATGGGGGCACTATGATGCTGATCCGCGATGATATATTTGCCGAATCCGTGACCTTAACATCCGACGTCCACCCAGTTGCTCTACGGATTCAGCTCCCTTCCGCTATATTCACAATTTGTAGCGTCTACCTGCCTCCATTTGCTGACCTCTCGCTCACTGACTTAGACGACCTAGTTTCGCAGTTAGCAACACTGTTTGTATTGGTAGGCGACTTAATGCCCACCACCCAATTTGGGGCTCACATAGGGCTTTTGCGGGAGGCGAGCTAATCGCCGCCTTCTTGGACAATAAGAACCTAACTTTTCTGAACACCGGAGAGCCAAACTTTTTATTTGACGCCTTTCATAGTTTTGCACACCTTGATATGGCAATCTGTTCACCACAGTTAGCGGTCTCGTTATCCTGGAATATCATCTCTGACTTGCACTTTAGTGACCACTTCCCATGTCATATTAGTCTCTTGCCACACGATGTATGTTCCATTTCTTTACCTAAATGGCGCCTAGATCAAGCCAACTGGGAACTGTATTCCCGTTTGGCTGAATTTAACTACGATAAGCATGACTGTGAACCTTCTAGTTGACCATCTCACAGAGAAAATTCTTTCTGCTGCTGAGCACTCCATTCCGCGTTCCTGTGGCCAAAGCCGTCGATTTCCAATACCTTGGTGGACTGCATGTCGGAATGCCATTTGTGCCCGCAGGCGTGCTCTCAGTGTTTTTCAGCGTCGCCCAACACTGGAAAACCTTATACAAAATAAAAAGCTGCGGGCTCAATCTAGGAAAATTATTAAGTATAGCAAAAACACTTCCTGGAGCAAGTTTGCCAGACATACCCCCCATACCACATCCCGCATCGTATGGGATAAGTTAAGACGTGTCGCTTGGAAATTTGCCCATATACCAATTGCCGGTCTAAAAACAGCGGTAGTCATTGTAGTAGATCCCTTCGAGGTGGCTAACACACTTGGCCGTGCTTTCGCCTAAGTGTCTAGCTCCGATAGTTATTCCCCCGAGTTTCAGCCTGTAAAGAATCAGGTGAACTCTCAGGGGTTCCCTTTCGGTCTGGCAGCTTAGAAGATTATAATCGGCTTTTCACGATTGCGGAGCTAGAGTACGCACTTTCTTCTTCGCGTAACTGTGCACCTTGTCCAGATGGTATCCACCTCGAAATGTAGTAACACCTCTCTTCTGGCGGTAAAGGTCACCTACTTCAGGTCTACAGTCGTGTCTGGGTTGACGCTACTCTTGCGGGAGGTCACCATCATTCCAATTTTGAAACCTGATTAAGGACCTTCATCTTCCTTCCAGCTACAGTCCCATTTCCCTCACCAGTTGCGTTTGCAAGATGATGGAACGCATGATAAATGAGCGATTGGCATGGTGGCTTGAAACTCATAGATTATTGTCCAACACTCAGTGCGGCTTTCGCCGACGTTGTTCAACGGCTGACCATTTTGTTTTGCTGACGACGCAGATCATGGACGGTTTTCATAAGATTTGCCAATATATTCTTTGACCTGGAGAAGGCTTATGATACGTGCTGTAAAGGAGGAGTCTTACGTACCCTCCTGAACTGGAATATACGTGGACGCCTACCGTTGTTTCTTCAGAAGTTCATGAGGGACCTCGTCTTTCTTGTCGGCTCGGTTTTTTCGAATCTTTTAACTCAGGAGAAGTGTGCCCCAGGGCTATCCAGGAGATACGGGTGAAAGCGGTGTCCTCCGAAGCTCGTAGGCTCCTGCGTATCCGACAACCCTCTGTCTCGAGGTCCGGTTCTTATAGCACTGTTGCAGCTAAACCAGTGCCGAGGCGGGAGATCGCAACACAGACCTGCGATATCAACGAAACCACTAATGCCGAAAGAATTATCGTTGCCAGAACTATTACAAAGACCTCAATGTCGGCATCACCATCTGCCAAATCCGCCAACGTAAAGCATACTCCAGCAAAATTTTCAGCCAACTATCGCCTTCGGGGAAGAAGACCGGTAAAACCGTAGAGTATTCTGCACCACAGAAAGTTTCAAGACCGGCTATGTTAGGACTGACTTCTTTAAAGAGCGTTTTTCGCCTGCACCCAAAGCATCCAAGGGTGGTAAACCTCCACGTCACTCTCCCCACAGATCCTCCTCGGAGGAATCTTCTGGGAGGAGCTCCGACCGGCGACGTTCATTTTCGCCGATCAGTACCTCAAATAAGTTCGAGATCCTCGAACCGAGGTTCTCTATTGATAAGGACTCGTCCGCTGTGGAGGAAATGGAACAGGACGATCCTGCCTCGACTGGCAAACGGACAGTCCGTAAGCGGCAGGATCGTGCTCCAGAAAAAAGTGTTAGCCTGACGCACAAAAAGAAAAAACTAATCCGACCAGCACCGCCCAATACACAGAAACGTCTATTTATAGCTTATCCCATAATATAGAACATGGGTTTCCTACAGTTGAACATACGCGGCATTCGGCAACACCGAGCAGAGCTTGAACTGCTACTCCACGCGTATCAACCTCTAATCGTCTGCCTACAAGAGACTAAGCTCCGTCCACAAGACAATGTTACATTCAGATACTATTCTTCTGTACGGCTTGATTTCAGTCCGATAGAAGGTATTCCCGCACTTGGGGGTACTATGATGCTCATCTGGGATGATATTTATGCTGATTCCATCTCCTTACAGTCTGACCTCCAGTCAGTTGCTGTAAAGATCACACGGGGTTCGATCTCAAGCGAGCGCATGTGAGATTTGTGGTGGACAAAACGGCGCTGGTGCGGGTTTTCTCCGGGTACTCCGGTTTCCCCGCCATTGCATTCCACCGGTGCTCCATCGTCATTCATGTATCAGTGTCACCGCCTGCGGTACCATTAGTAGTTAAAGCGGGTGTTAAACACTCGCAAAGAAAAATAAAGATCACACTGCCATCTGCCAGATTTACCATTTGTAGTATCTATTTGCCTCCCTGTAATGACCTCTCGCTCACCGAGTTGGAAGACCACGTTTCCCAGCTACCAACGCCATTTGTGTTGGGGGACGTGAATGCCCATCACCCAATTTGGGGCTCTCCTCGGGCTTGTGCGAGGGGTCAGCTAATTGCAGACTTCTTGCACACTAAGAATCTTGCTCTCCTGAACACCGGAGAGCCAAACTTTCTTTCTGACGCCTTTCACAGTTTTTCACACCTTCACAGCCATTTGTTCACCACAGCGGTCTCGTTATCCTGGAATATCATCTCTGATTTGCACTTTAGTGACCACTTTCCCTGTGTTATTAGTCTCTTGACATACGCTGCATGTTCCACTCGCTTACCTGGATTTCGCTTAGTTCACGCCAACTGGGACCTGTATTCCAGCTTGGCTAACTTCAACTCCAATGAGCACGACTCTGTGAACTATTTAGTCGACCATCTCACAGAGACAACTCTATTAGCTGCTGAGTAGACCATGCCGCGTTCTACTGGTAAAGCTCTTCGCTTTCCAGTACCCTGGTAGACTGATGACTGCCGGAATGATATGCGTGCTCGCAGACGTGCTCTCAGGGTCTTCCAATGTTGCCCTACACAAGATAATCCAATACAATATAAAAAGCTGCGTGCCAAATCTAGACACATTATTAGGGATAGCAAGAAGAGATCCTGGAGTAATTTTGTAGCATCTTTTAACCGACATTCATCTTCCTCCGTCGTATGGGATAAGTTAAAGCGTGTGGCCGGAAAATCTACTCAAATGCCTTATCGCCGGTCTCAAAACACCTCTCGGAGATGTTGATACGTTTGACGTGGCGAACACCTTAGGCAGTGCATTCGCTCAACACTCTAGCTCAGTCAAGAATTCCCCTGACTTTCTTACAGATAAGACTCAAGTGGAATCTCAAGGATTCTCCTTTCGTTCCGGGAAACTTGAAGATCATAATCGTCTTTTCACCATGGCAGAGCTAGACAATGCACTTTCATCTTCGCGACACTGTGCACCAGGACCAGATAGTATTCACATCCAAATGCCGCAACATCTCTCTCCTGATCGCAAGACTTTCCTACTCGAGGTCTATAACCGTATCTGGGTTGAAGCCACTTTTCCAGACAAGTGGCGGGAGGCCACCATCATACCCATTCCTAAACCTTGAAAGGACCGCCATCTTCCATCCAGTTACCGTCCTATTTCACTCACCAGTTGCGTATGCAAGTTAATGGAACACATGCTCAATGGACGGTTGGTGTGGTGGCTGGAATCCCACAACCTTCTGACCAACCTCCAGTGTGGTTTTAGACGACCTCGTTCGGTAACTGACCACCTTGTCTCGCTGTCAACTCAGATCTTCGACGGGTTTTTGAAGAACAGCCCAACAGTTGGGATATGTTTTGACCTTCAGAAGACATATGATATGTGCTATCGGGCAGGGATTTTGTGCTCCCTCGACAGCTGGAATATACGTGGACGCCTACCGTTTTTCATTCAAGAGTTTATGCGGGACTGGGCTTCCCGAGTAAGGGTCCGCTCGGTTTTTTCTAATTATTTTTTTCAAGAGAATGGAGTGCCGCAGGACTCGGTACTCACAGTGACGCTGTTTGCTATGGCGATAAATTCCATCTCGCTCTGTGTTCCCCCGCCACATGTCTCTTCTTGTTTATTCGTTGACGACTTTGCCATCTTCTGCACCATTCAGCGTACGCCGTTTTTGGAACGCCGTCTCCAGCGGTGTTTGGACAATCTCTATGATTGGAGCTCGAGAAACGGCTTTCATTTCTTACTTGAGAAGACAGTCTGCGTTAATTTCTGGCGTCGAAGGTGGTGAATGTCACCTCTTCATCTCGAGCCGGATATACTTCCTTTCGTAGTCGAGGTGAGATTCCTGGTGTTGATATTCGTTTGGAAACTATGCCGGTCACCTCGTGTAGCACAGTTTAAAGCGCAGTGTGGCCGTTTTCTTAATATGTTACGGATATTAAGCGGAAAATCTTGGGGAGCACACCTTTATCGTGCACTGATCCGATCAATGTTAGATTATGGATGTATTGTTTATGCCTCAGAACGCCCATCTGTGCTGAGAAAATTAGACACTGACCACAGTGGGGGACCCGGGTGGGTTTTGGAGCGTTTCCAACTAGCCCGGGATTGAGCCTCTATGCCGAATCTGCCGAGCCGTATCTGCGTTGTCGGCGGGATGTTCTATCTAATTGTGGTTGTAGCTTGAAGTGCATACCTGCGCATCCATCGTTTACTCTCTTTTTTGATTTCGGATTGGACAATCGTTATAGAAACCTCTTACATCTTGTATACATATATAACTCTGCCACCGGGTGATACCCACTTGCAGAGAAATAAATACATACATACTTATTCCAACACCTGCAGGATTTCGGTTCCGGGAACTGCTTCGAACGCACGGTCTTGAAATGCCTGACATGTTTCCCAAGCGGGAGTGGGTGCATCCAACTTGGTTGCGTGCTTCCTCCCCACGTAGATCTCGGGATTATGGCTTTCGGTAAATCTTCTACGCCTATGTTTAGTATCCAATCATATATATACCCATGGCAGTAAGTGCGCCAATGAAGTGCCTTTGTCAGTCGAAACGAACCATTTACTTTCTGTTTGCCTTGTAGCAGATCTATTTATTTTACAGAGATGTATGCTATTTACCGAGCCGTTTTATATATTCGCCGACGAAATTTGGGTGACTGATTTATTGTGAATGATTCCCTTATTGCACTTAAGAGCCTTCGTGAACTGTACGTTTTCCATCCTCTAGTACAGGACATCCTCCACATTTTGCACACTTCGGGTGTAAATGTGGAGTGCTTCTGGGTTCCTGGACACGTTGGCGTACCGGGGAATGAACTGGCGGATTTGGCGGCAAAGAAGGCATCATCTGCGCCCAGTGTTACCACTAACTTTGTCACAGCCTAAGATTTTAGACTTGTCCGCAGAGCGGTACTTTAGAGCTGGCATTGAGAGTGGTCCTCTCTTCACGGCAACAAACTTCCGGAGGTGAAGGAGCTCCCTGTACGCTAGGCGACTTCCTCACGTCTCTCTCGTCTTGAGGAAGTTATTTTAGCAAGATTGCGTGTAGGTCACTATATTTTTAGTCATAGCCATTTATTTCAGAGGGAACCTCCACCGGTCTGCCCACTCTGTGGCTAAGCGCTTTCAGTCCGATACGTGCTTGTAGAGTGTGCTCGTCTAGCACCACTACCAGCTACTCTACGACTGCCGGCCAAGCTTCCGGAGGTCCTGGCCGATGATCCTGGAGCGGTGGAGACTGTTTCTAAATTTCTTTCTAAAGTGACATACGCCTTACGTATCTAGCTTTATTTTGATTTTATAGATTTGGTGCAGATGCTGGAGTGATACGTGAGGTTTTTGAAATCTTTTATCACCCTTGAAACTTTTAGTCACTGTTGTTTTATGTTCCCTCTTATTTTAGGAGACTTATTGTCAAAGTTTTAACAACAGTCCTGGGTTCATGGCTGGACAGCTATTTTATCATGGTTTTAGTGGTTTATACTGATTTTATCGATATTTTTGCTCTTTTGATTGAGATACTCTTTAGCATACTTTTAGCTAAGGTGTTTTAACTCTCAAGTTTTATGTTAAGATCGCTGATAACCTAGCAATTGAGCGCCCTTAAACCCAAATCATCATCATCATCATCATGTCCTGCTTGCAAATTATGTGTGTGGGCTTAAGTACATACCTGGGCATCCAACTTTTCACGTGTTTTTCTCCCTCGAACTGGACGAACGATATTGCCACCACTCTGAGTCCAAGACCAAAAGGTTTTAGTTTCCGCGACCTTCTTCGGAAGCACCATATTGACGTGCCTAATCTGTTCTCCAAGCGTTGTGTATATATCCTTCTTGGTTACGTGCTTCCTCCCATGTCGAGCTCGGGATGATGGTTTTCGGAAAAACTGCTATGCCTGTTTATAGTATTCGTAGTTTTTTTTTTAATTTTTTTTTTTTTTTTTAGAATTTTTATCAAAATACAAGGGCCGTGTTTGTATTTATACCGATGGCAATAAGTGCCCCGACGGTGTTTGATGTGCCTTTGTCACTGGCACCGAAACTTACACTTACAGTTTGCCTAGTAGCACATATATTTATTCTGCCGAGCTATATGCTATTTATCGAGCTGTTCTGTATATTCGCAGTAGAAAATTAGGTAACGGCCTTGTTCTTAGTGATTCCTTTAGTGCCCTTCAGAGGAATCGTGAGCTGTACAATTACTGTCCTTTCTTGGAGCGCATTCAGGACGTTCTCCACATTTTGCACGCTGCTGGTGTTAATGTGGATTGCGCATGGATTCCTGAACACGTTGGCTTCCCGAGGAATGAGGAGATTTGGCAGCGAAATCGGCGGTTACAGAGCCCAGTGTTACTAGGACCAGATCAACAACAGAGGATTTTTGGGTCGTACGGAGAGCCGTATATTATGGATTGGCATGCGGAGTGGCCGACACTCCAAGGTAATAAGCTGAGAATTGTGAAGCACCTCCCTGTCAACTGGGTAACTTCCTCTCGTTTATCCTTCCGGGAGGTAGTAGCGGGACGACTTGGCCACTGTATGTTAACCCACAGCTACCCTTTTAGGTGCAAACCTGCTCCTGTCTGTGGGCTCTGTAGGGAGGCATAGTCAGTGCGTCATGTGTTGCTAGAGTGTGGTCACCTGGCACATCCCCCCAAGGGCCTACTACGGTAGGTACGGGTTTGACGCACTCGGGGGTTCCCGAGTCACTCACCTCCATCTCATCATCCCCATCGCCACCAACTGAGCCAGGTTCTGTGTTAAGTGTTTGTGTGTGCACTTATTCGTTGTTTTGTGTGTTATTGTTAGTGCGAGTACACTCGGCTCATCTTCCTGTTCTAGGCTTATTCCTTATGTATGTAGTTTTAAGGGCTTAGATTTAGTAACTCCTGTCTCACCAACAGGGATCTTTATTCTATCTCCGTGGTTCCTGTCCCATGGTTCCAGCGCGGCTTCCAACGTGTGCTTTCCGGACGTCTCAGGCGTGACGATTGAGTGGACCCTTCACACTGCCCCTATGTGTAAGCCTTAGGTGCGGAGCCCGTCCATACCTAAATGTAAACCCACGTAGCTTCTCTGGTAGCCCCGCCCGTGCTAATATTCCGACGAACGCAGGTTGTCGGTTTAGAATCACCGGCCGGACGTGTTGCCGCTATCGGAAACCCTGTGTAAACAACAAGTCCCCTGAAACTATGTCTGTCATTACACGCCATGGCCTAAATTGGGGGGCCACAGGTGGTTATGGCTGTGGTAGGGGCATAAAGCCGGGTTGTGCATGGTGAAGGGCTAACCCTATGGACCAGCACTGGAGTCCGGAGCGTAACTCTTTCTAAGTAATCCGTGAGATCGGTCTGGGAGGAGTCTCCCAGGTGGCACAGACCGGAAAGAATTTTTGGTGTTTTTTTTTCTTTCCTCTGGATGGCAGGCTGCGCCCGACGGTACCGCAAAGGGGTCTTTTCATAATGATCCCTCCACACAAAACCTCTATTTTTGAGAAAATTTTAGTAATTATATTGGCCTGTGATTCAAAGACAATGCGAGTTCTTAACCCCCTTTACATTCAACGCGAACTCGACAGAATATGTGGTAAAGTGACCAATGCAACCAGGACTAGAGACGGTATTTAGTTGAAACCAGGACCAAAGACCCGTCCAGAAAGATCTTGAAAGCTGACTTAATGCTTTCCTACCCCATAACGGTGGCACCACACAAATCGTTGATTACCTCTGGAGGCGTGGTGTCTACCTCGACCTTAGAGGCCTTCCGACGCTGAAATTGTTGCCAATCTCTCCGACCAGGTGTGTCAGGTTACCGTCTTCTTGGCAAGCGTAATGGTGAGTCGGTTGCTTTACGGATAGTCTTCCTAACGTTCAAAGGTACCAATTTCCGCACTCTACTGTGGATATGAACTGCCTTGAGGCCGTATATACCGAACCTTACGCGTTGTTTCCGCTGTCAGAAGTTTGGTCACACCGTAAGCCGGTGCGCCTCCTACGCTACATGTGAACTTTGCAGCTAACCTGCTCATGGAGAAATTGCTTGTGTTCGAGACCCTTGTTGCGTCCATTGTAAAGGGAACCATCCATCTAGCTCCCGGCAATGTCCACGTGTCTAGCTCAGACAATTATCCGCCCGAGTTTCTTCCAGTTAAGGCTCAGGTGGAAGCTCAAGTGTTTGCCTTCCGTTCTGGAAACCTTGAAGACTATAATCGCCTTTTCACCATGGCGGAGCTAGAACACGCACTTTCATCTTCGCGAAACTCTGCGCCCGGTCCGGATGGCATCGACGTCCAAGTGATACATCATCTCTCTCATGAAGGTAAGGTCTTCCTCCTCGAGGTCTATAATCGTGTATGGGTTGATTCTACTTTACCATCTCAGTGGCGGGAGGCCGCCAATATGCCTGTTTTGAAACGTGGAAAGGACCGTCAACTTCCTTCCAGTTACCATCCTATTTCCCTCACAAGCTGCGTCTGCAAGGTGTTGGAACGCATGATCCTTGGACGGTTGGTGTGGCTGGAATCCCACGTTCTTTTGACCACCATCCAGCGTGGTTTTCGACGACGTCGTTCAACAATTGACCACCTATTTTCGTTGTCAACTCAGATTTCTTACGGGTTTCTGAGAAACAGCGAAACAGTTGGGATATTTTTTGACGTCGAGAAGGCCTATGATACTGTTGGCGAGTGGGAATATTACGCTCCCTTCACAGTTGGGGTATTCGAGGACGCTTTCCGCTATTCCTTCAGAGGTTGTGCAAGACCGCGTTTTCCGGGTAAGGGTCGGCTCGGTATTTTCTAGCCCTTTTAGTCAAGAGAACGGAGTGCCGCAGGGCTCGGTACTAAGCGCCACGCTGTTTGCTATGGTAATTAATTCCATATCGCAATGTGTTTCACCATATGTTTCTACCTGTTTATTCGTGGGCGACTTTGCGATATACTGTAACTTCTCAGGGTACACCGTTTTTGGAACGCCGTCTCTAGCGGTGCTTGGACAATCTCTATGATTGGAGCTTAAGAAACGGCTTTCGCTTTTCCCCTGAGAAGGTGGTCTGTGTTAACTTCTGGCGCCGTCGGTGGCGCATGGCACCTACTCTTCACCTTGGGCCAGATTTACTTCCCTTCGCAGATGAGGTGAGATTCCTGGGGTAGTTATTTGACCGAAAACTCTGCTGGTCACAACATATAGCACAGCTTAAGGCGCGGTGTGACGGTTCTTATATTTTACGGATACTAAGTGGTAAATCTTGGGGAGCGGATCGGACAGTATTGCTGCGTCTTTATTGTGCACTGATCCGATCAAAGTTAGACTATGGATGTATTGTTTATTCTTCGGCACGACCATATGTGATGAGAAATTTGCTGTCCACAATCAGGGCATCCGTGAGGCTGTTGGAGCCTTTCCAACTAGCCCAGTTGTGATCCTCTACGCTGAATCGGTGGAACCACCTATTCGATTTCGGCATGATATCCTAGCAAATTATGGTAGTGGACTTAAGTGCCAGCCTATGCATCCAACATTTCCCCTTTTTTATTCTACTGAGCTTGAGGACCGCTATTGTCGCATAACACTTAGTCCTAAGCCTGCAGGTTTTGTTTTAGAGATCCTCGGGACTACAATATCGTAATGCCTAGCATGTTTCCCAAGGGAGAAAGGGTGCACCCACCTTGGTTGCGCGCTGCCGCCCACTTCGACCTCGGGATGTTGGCATTCGGGAAGTCTGTGATGCCCTCCATTAGTATCCGTACTTGTTTTTTTTTTTTTTTTTTTTTTTTTAGAATTTTTATCTCGTTACAGTGACCTAATTTGTATTTACACCGATATCAGTAAGTCTATCGATGGTGTTGGGTGTCCCTTTGTAATTGTCACCGAACCACATCCTTTCGGTTTGCCTCGTCACACATCCGTTTATACTGCGGAGTTGTATGCTATTTATCGAGCCATTCAGTGCGTTTGCCGGCGCAACTTTGGTAACTGCCTTATTCTGAGTGATTCGCTTAGCGCACTTCAGAGCGTTCGTGAGCTGTACAGCTACCATCCTCTAGTGCAGCTCATTCAGGATGCCCTCCACATTTTGCACGCCTCTGGCGTGAATGTGGTTCTCGCATGGCTTCCTGGACACGTTGGGTTGTCAGACAACGAATTAGCGGATAAGGCGGCAAAGTCAGCAACCACGGAGCCCAGTGTCACCATTACTTGTTCAACAGCCGAAGATTGTAGACTTGCTTTGCGGAGACCGCTGTTTTCGCGTTGGCATGCAGATTAGTAGTAGTGGTGGTGGTGGTGGTGGTGGTGGGGGTGGTGGTATGGTTTATGGGCGCACAACTACTAAGATTATTAGCGCCCTAGGGTTAAACAATTAAAATTGAAAGGGATTAAAAAGACTAAAACTGGACTACCACACAAGAGTTAAAAATTTGGAGACAACATAAAAAACGACCAAGGTGAGCCTAAAACTGAGCGACTGGAATATCACAGGAGATAACGCCACTGAGGGAACATGAAAATAACTTAAAAGATGAGTCGGTAGAAATATAAAGCCCCCAGATAAAATTAAACCCGTCTGTACATCCGACAGCGGCGAAGAAAAGTAAAAAGTCCTTCACAAGTACTAGGGTTGTTACCTAGCGGTGTGGGAAGATCGGAGGCCAGGAACAAAGATGTACGCAGCACAGTAAAAAGTCGGCACTCCGATAAAATATGTCGCACCGTCAAAGGCTCATTTAATGAAGCACATTGAGGTGCGGGTTCCCCTCGTAAAAGATGCTGGTGGCTAAAAAGGCAATGCCCATTTGGCAGACGCGCTAAAATAACTTCTTCGCGGCGACAAGCACAGGGAACAGGAAGGGACTTGATTTCTTTAAGTTTATTACTACGCTACCCGGACCATTCCGCGAACCATCGCGAAAAGATTGAAGGGTGCAGTTGAGCACGCATATCTTCTGGAGAAACTGCACATCTAAAGACAGTGGGCAATAAAATGGCAGATTTGGCAGTAGCATCCGCCTGCTCGTTACCACTCACACCTACGTGGCCAGGAATCCACACAAACGATACACTGACGCCAGCGTCAGCGAGGGAATGCAGGTGATCCTGGATATGCTGTATCAATGGATGGTATGGATACAACTCACGAAGGCCCTGTAATACACTGAGGGAATCGCTCCAGATTACGAACTGCCTCAAGTCCTGTCCTCCGATAAAACGCAGAGCTTGATAAATACTAAAAAGTTCGGCGGTGAAAATCGAAGAGGAAATCCAGTACTCTGCGAATGAACGACAAAAGCACATCCCACACCACGGCAATCCTTGGAGCCATCCTATAAATGAAACAGTGGTTCTGAAATTCGGCTGCCAACTCTAAAAAGGCGGAACTGATGGTCATGACGGAGTCGTTGATTTCGGCATGGATGTTAACCCAAGTTGGAAGGGAGTTTCGCAGCGTAACCAAGGGGGAAAGGAACATTCCCTCAGTGGCAAAAGAGGCGGTAGACGAACATCCAAGAGCCGAAGAAGCAGACGAAAACGAACCCCTGCGGGAAGCAGTGCCAGCACACTTACCGCATATTGACGGTCAAGGGACTCGTCAAAGAATAACTGCGAAGTCGGGTGACCCGGTAGTGCATGGAGTCGGATAGCATAGCTGCACAGAAGAACGTCACGCCTATGGCATAGCGGAGGTCCAGTAGCCTCCGCATACAAACTAACGGCTGGGCTAGTCGGAAAACCACCAAGCGCTAGCCAAATTCCGCGATGGTGAACTGGGTCCAAACGATGCAAGAACGAAGGCCGAGCAGAAGAGAACACAACGCTCCCGTAATCAAGCTTGGAGCGGACAAGCGAACGGTAAAGCTGCAATAGCACTATGCGATCGGCTCCCCTGGATGTACCACATAAAACACATAAAATATTAAGCGATCGATCACATCGAGCTTTCAAGGAAGCGTTATGAGACGACCAGCTAAGCTTCCTATCGAGTGTTAAGCCGAGAAACTTTACCGTTTCGGCGAAGGGCAGCTGTTGCGGCCCGTGGCGGAGAGAAGGCGAGTCGTAGTGTTTCCGACGCCAGAAGTTGACACAAACCGTCTTTTCAACAGAAAAATGGAAACCATTTTCAACGCTCCAAACATAGAGACCATCGAGACAAGCTTTGGAGGCGACGCTCCAAAAGGCATGTGCGCCGAGAGCTGCAATAAACTGCAAAGTCGTCAACAAATAAAGAGGAGGAAATACCAGCTGGAGGACAATCAACGATAGAATTGATGGCGATAGCGAAGAGAGTGCAACTGAGTACCGACCCTTGAGGTACTCCATTCTCTTGACTAAAACCACGGGAGCAGACGGGGCCCACAAGAACACGAAACACCCGTTTCTCCATAAACTCGGAGGAACACCGGAAGGCGGCCACGACAATGCAATGCACGCAATAAGCCAGCCCTCCAGCAAGTGTCATAAGCTTTCTCTAGGGTGAAAAATATGGCCACAGTTTGACACTTTCGTAGAAATCCATTATGGATGTGAGTCGAGAGGGAGACAAGGTGGTCAGTCGAGGAGCGGTATCGGCGAAAGCCGCATTGGATATTGCACAGAAGTTTCCCAGACTCACGCCACCATCGTAACCGTCCATTGATCATGCGCTCCATCACCTTACAAACTACACTGGTAAGGGAGATAGGACGGTAACCGGAAGGAAGTCTACGATCCTTTCCCGGTTTCAATATTGGAACAACGATAGCTTCGTTCCAAGCCGCAGGAAATGAAAATGAAATGACCTGTTACTTATGGACGCTATTTAACTGCTTTGGTTCTCAGCGGCAGGAAAAATACCTTCATGCCAAATGCGATTATAGAGGCTCAGGAGATAAAGCTTACCGTCCGAAGAGAGGTGGTGTAGCATTGCGAGATGGATATCATCAGGTCCTGGAGCGGTGTGACGAGAAGATACTAAGGAGGCATCCAGCTCCCGCATGCTAAAATACGAGAAATATCACTCAGTTTCCGAGGATCGGAAAGAGAACCCATGAGACTCAACCTCCGCATTAATGGCACCAAAAGCCGGGAGATAATTGGTGCAACTAGACACATTGGCGAATGTGCTACCAAGGGCGTCGGCAACAGCAAACGTGTCAACGACGGTGTCAGTTCCCATGAGAAGCCCCGGTATTGCAGAACTGGCCTGCTTACCGGCAACACGGCGGAGGTTCTCCCACACAACGGATGAAGGAGCTGTGCGATTAAAGGTAGACACAAACGAAGTCCAGGAAGGCCGTTTGCTGTCCTGAATAATGCGGCGTGCCCGGACGCGGGTTTTTTTTAAGGTGATCAAATGCTCTAGCGTAGGATGATGTTCAAATACCCTAAAAGCCCTCCTGCGAGCACGAATGGCATCGCGGCCCTCGGCAGCCCACCACGGGACCGGTACTCTTTTAGGGTAGGAAGACGATCGGGGAATTGATTGCTCGGCAGTGGATATCACAACAGAATTCAAGTGCTCGACCATGTGGTCAACCGCGTCGAAGTGATGGTCACTGAATACAGCCAGAGCGGAAAATAGAGACTAGTCCAACTTAGACAATTGCCAGGTACCCGACAGCGATGAGGGAATCTGATGTGAAAGCAGGGTGCGAACACAAGGGCAATGATCGCTGGAATGAGTGTCAGATACTACGTTCCATTGGAAGTGGTAAGCGAGCTGTGCTGAGCAAACAGTAACGTCCAGGTGGGATGGCGTGGCAGAAGAATCGGAAATGAAGGTAGTTTCACCGGTGTTTAAAACAGAGAGACTGTATTGATCAAAGAGATCAGCAAGGACCGTCCCCCGCGCGCAGGCCCTAGGAGAACCCCCAAGGGGATGGTGGGCATTGAAATCACCCAACAGAAGAAAAGGTTTCAGGAGCTGAGACAAAAGATGGACTATATCATCGCGAAGGGTAGACGAGGGGCAAACGTAGTCATTACAGAGAGCAAAGTAGAAACCAAAAACAATTAGTTTGACAGCAACAGCTTGCAAAGTAGTGGTAAGCGAGACCGGCTGACCGTAGATATTATTGCGCGTTAGTATCATAACACCCCCATGAGCAGGAGAAACCTCTTCAGGTGTAAGACAAAAACGCAATGGGAGGTATTGGTGCAGGGCAAAAGCACCGTGGGGGCGAACCTTCGTCTCCTGCAAACACAGAACAAGAGGGTTATAGGACCGTAATAAAAGCTGCAATTCGGCCCTATGCGTACGAACACCACGGATATTCCAGGTCAGGAGAGCCATGGAGTAAGGGTAGATACGTAAGGGTTATCGTCGACTCAGAGAGATATGAGTTTGCTGCTGGAAGAAAAACAATTGCCGGCAAACGAAAATACACAAGGTTAAGGTGGACGTTTTTTGTTCTTTGCCCTTTTTGGGCCTACAATAGTATAGCCCATGTCATCGTCAGTATCCACGGATGTTCGGGAACCTTAACTATGCCTAAGGCTCATAGAACGAGAACGGGACTTTGAGGGTTTATGAGCGGCCTTCAATTTTTTTGCGACTGCGCTCCTGAGAGGTAGTGGCAGATGGTGTCGGTCGAACTAAGGGCTTACGAACACATTCTGGGGAAGTGGCACCTGCGGGAGTGAACCGTATGGATGTTGAAGTCGGAGCGGTCGGCAACTGGTCGGTTTGAGTACACGCGTCGGAGACTGGCACGGTTTGTAGTGCCACCGAGGTAACAGGAGTGCGGCGGATCGCTGAGGCGTAAGCTGAGAGAGTCGCAGGTTGCAGCTGTTGGAATCGATGCCTGGCTTCCGGAAAAGTCAGGCGTTCCTTCACGCGCAACTCCTGTATAGCATTTTCTTCGAGAAATCGCTGGCACCGCCGGGAGCTAGAAGGATGGTTCCCTTTGTCCACAACGATCACAAGTAGCGTCGAATGTCCATCGACTTTGGGTGTGACTAAACTTCTGACATCGGAAGCAACGCATAGGGTTTGGCACATACGGCCGCACAGCAGCGCGTTCATAACCACAGTAAAGTGCGTCAGGTATTGTGGTACCCTTGAATGTTAGGAACACTGTTCGTAACGCAACCGACTGACCATCACGTTTACCTGGAAGACGGCACGCCAGGCAAACACCCTGGTCGGAGAGATTGGAAACAATTTCTGTGTCTGAAAGACCGTCTAAACAAGAGGTGGTCACAACGCCCCTACAGGTGTTTAAAGATTTGTGCGGGACCACCGTTATTGGGTAAGAACCCATTAGGACGGTCTTCAGGAGTTTCTTGGACTGGTCTTCAGTCTTGGTTTCCACTAATAGGGCACCGTCTCTGGTCCTGGTGGCATTGGTCACTTTGCCACATATCCTGTCTATTTCTCGTTGAATGTAAAACGGGTTTATGTCTCGCTTAGTCTTAGATTCACTAGTGAAGGTAATAATAAAAAAGCGGTCAAATATAGAAGTTTTGCGCGGAGATAGCATGTTGAAGGGACCCCCTTCCGGAACCGTCGGCGTCAGCCTGCCATCCGGGGGTAGAGAGAGAGACACCAAAAAACTTTCCGGTGTGTGCCGCCTGGTAGACGCAGACATGGATTCAGGGGACTTGTGGTTAATTACACCGGGTTTCCGTTAGCGGTAACACGACCGTTCCGTGATTCTAACCCAACGAACAGCGTTCTTCGGGAGATTAAAACGGACGGGGCTCCCAAGGTAGCTACGTGGGTGTACATAACGGTATGTACGGCCTCAGCACCTAAGGCTTACACATAGGAGCAGTAGAAAGGGTCCACTCAACCTTCACGCCTGAGACCTCCGATGAGGACACGTGTTGGAAGCCGCGCTGGAACCGTGGGACAGGAACCACGGTGATAGGATAAAGATCCCTGTTGGTGAGGCAGGAGTTAATAAATCTAAAGCCTTAAAATTAAATATGTAAAGAGTAGGCGTAGAAGAGGAAGAAGATGAGGCGAAAACATTCACGCTCACATAAAACACAAACAACAAAGGCGCACACACACTCGCACACAAAACGTGGCTCAGTTGGTGGCGATGGGAAGGATGAAATGGTGCTGAGTGGCTCGCGAACCCCCGGGTGCGCCAAACCCGTACCCCAGTAGTAGGCCCCTGGGGGTGACATGCAGAGTGGTCTACTCTCCGCAACAACAAGCTAAGGGATATAAAGGATCTTCCGGTACACTGTTCAACTTCCTCACGCACTTCTCGTCGTGAGGAAGTGGTATTGGCTCGTCTCCGTATCGGAGGGATCCTGCTCCTGTCTGTCCTCACTGTGGCGAAGCACTGACCGTCTGCCATGTACTGGTAGAGTGTACTCCTCTAGCTCGATTACGAGCCACTCTACAACTGCCGGCCAGTACTAAAGAGATCTTGTTGGACGATACCGGAGCGGTAGATCGGATTTTGAAGTTTTTATCGTCATTGCCATTTAAGGTAAAAGTCTAGGTCTCTTTTTAATTTCCAATTTTGAATGTTCCTGAACTGGTAGCTGCTGATTTTAGCTATTTTAGCCTCTCAGGGCTAGGGCCTGTTTTAGTTATTGTATTTAGATTCTCTTTTACCAATTTTTAGTTCTCTGTGGTTTCCCCCCAGGGGTCTACTACGGTAGGTATGGGTTAGGCGCACCCGGGGTCCCGAGCCACCTTGACTCCCTCTGTGGGCAACCTCAGAGTGGTGAGGGAGTCAGTAGGTCAAAATGCCCACCCACGTGTAGGCCGTGCGTGGAGATCCGTGTCGGTGAAAAGGAATATCCTGGTTGGTTAAGGGTTGCGTACTAAGCCTGGGGTTCTGTCTTTCAGTAACTGGGAAGGGTGCGCAGCCTAATACACCGCTTTGGTTTCTGATTTGCCTAAACGGGAGGCTAGGGACTAACCCACCCCTAGTCAATCGGCCAGGACTAGGTATTACACCGAACTCCAGGGTGAGTGGGACGGCGAGCCCCGCTATATCCCCTGTGTAGCCCTGTCACCCCAGTGGGGTGACCCCTCGTTGGGCTCCGTGGTGGGTGGGGAGCACCGGGGGATGAATTTATACCATTTTTATGGCACCAAAACTTAAACCCCTTATTTCAAATAAAGACGTTAGAAAGGAAGTAGTCGAGTCATGTGGTCCTCGCTACTTGGTTATTCATAGGACAGAGGAAGGTAAGAAGTTCTTTACGGTGAGCCCTTTTACTATACAAAAGGGTCTCAATGCCATTGCTGTTCCGGTTAAATCCTGCGTTCCAGCTCGCAATGGTACACTTCTTGTCGAAGTCAACTCCGCCTCGCAAGCTGCAAGGATTCTAAAAGCCACCATGTTAGCTAGCTATCCAGTAAAGGTCGAGGTGCACAAGTCGCTGAACTCCACCGCGCGTTGGACGGTTTGTCCATTGAGGAGATCCAGGAAAATCTTGCGACTCAGTCTCATCTGTTTATCGGGTACAACGTAAGATCAACGGTGAATTCCTACCTACTCGTACCCTGTTTCTTACTTTTGATCGGGTTGACCTCCCTCAAAAGATTAGGGCAGGGTATGAAGCCATGGAAGTTAGGCCTTATATACCCAATCAGCTGAGGTGCTTTAAATGCCAACGTTTTGGTCACACTAGTGAGTTGTGTACCGGCAAGTCCACCTGCGTCCACTGCGGTGACATCTCCCACGATGGGGCTTGTGCTTCAGCTCCATCGTGTGTGAACTGTAACGGGGAACACCCATCTAGTTTCCGAGACTGCCCCCGTTTTGCAGAGGAACGCGCGATCCAGGAGATACGGGTGAAAGAGAAGGTGTCCTTCTTGGAAGCCCGGAAGCTCCTGCTACTCCGCCAACCCTCTGCCCCGAGGTCCGGTACCTATAGCTCAGTTGCAGCTAAACCGGTACCGCGTCGGGAACTCGCAACACAGACCGGTGATATGAACGGGGCTACAATTGCGGAAAAGGTTATTTTAACCCAAGCGCTGCCAAAGCCTTCGACACCTACCCCCAAGTTGGTATCAACATCTGCCAAATCCGCCAGCTTACAGAATAGTCCTGCACACTTGTCACCGAAAGCCTCGACCTCGGGAACTAAAGCTGGTAAATTCACGTCTTCTGCCCCGGAAAAACATTTTAAGACCAAGTATGTACGACAAGACTTCTTGAAAGAGAATGTGCAATCTTCTACCAAGTCATCTAAGGGTAAGAAAAGTATACGCAACTCCACACGTGTATCCTCCTCTGATGGGTCATCTGGGGAGGAGGGCGTGAATCGGCGACGGCCGTCTTCGCCGATCAGCACATCCAATCGGTTCGAACTTCTCAAACCGAAAGTTGCTCTTGAAAAAGGGACCTCCCTTGTGGACGAGATGGACCAGGAGGATTCTGCCGCCGCTGCCAGAGGGACAGTGCGGAAACGGCAGGATCGTGCTCCTGAAAATAGTACTAGCCAAACGCCTAAGAAGAACAAATTGAACCGACCAGCTAATCCCAGTCTGCAGAAGCGTCTTTCGATTTGAAACTTATCCCATAATATACTCAATGGCTATCCTCCATTGGAACATACGCGGAATTCGACCACATCGACCAGAGCTTGACTTGTTGCTGCGACAGCATGAACTCTTGGCTGTATGCTGACAAGAGACGAAGCTCCGTCCACAGGACACCGTTACCATCAGGCAGTACTCCTCCGTACGATGTGATTTATCCCCGGAGGACGGTGTATCGGCACATGGGGGCACTATGATGCTTATTCGGGATGATATTTTTGCCAACTCTGTACCCATACAATCTGCAATCCAGTCCGTTGCTGTCAGCGTTAAGCTACCCTCCGCTTCATTCACCATTTGCAGTATCTATTTGCCTCCATCTGAGGACCTCTCGCACAGCGACTTAGAACACCTCATTTCGCAGTTGCCACTACCCTTTTTATTGGTAGGCGACGTGAATGCCCATCACCCTCTTTGGGGCTCTCCTCGGGCTTGTGCGAGAGGTATGCTACTTAAAGACTTCATGGATAATCAGAATCTTGCTCTCTTGAACACCGGAGAGCCCACCTTTCTTTCTTACGCCTTTCATAGTTTTTCACACATTGACATTGCAATCTGTTCCCCTCAGCTAGCAGTCACGTTATGCTGGAATATCATCTCGGATTTGCATACTAGTGACCACTTTCCTTGTCGTATTAGTGTCTTGACACCCGTTGTATGTTCCACCCGTTTACCTAGTTGGCGCCTAGACCACGCCAGCTGGGAACTGTACTCCCACTTGGCTGAATTTAGCTACGAAGAGCACGACTCTGTGAAACACTTGGTCGGACATCTCACAGGGACCATTCTTTCTGCTGCTGGGCAATCCATTCCGCGTTCGACTGGCTACAGCCGCCGATTTCCGGTACCTTGGTGGACCGATGAATGTCGGCATGCAATTAGCCGAGCTCTACGGGTTTTCCAGCGTTTTCCTACACTGGATAACCTGATACACTATAAACGGATGCGTGCACATTCTAGGCGGGTTATTAAGAATAGCAAAAAGATGTCGTGGAATAAATTCGTGGGTTCCTTTAATCGACATACACCTTCCTCTGTTGTATGGTATAAGTTAAGACGTGTGGCTGGGAAACCGAACCATATGCCCATCGCCGGTCTCAAAACACCTGTTGTTGATACATTTGACGTGGCGAATACTTTGGGCAGTGCATTCGCTCAGGTGTCTAGCTCAGGCAATTATTCCCCTGAGTTTCTTACAGTTAAGACTCAGGTGGAATTTCAAGAATTCTCGTTTCTTTCTGGCAACCTTGAGAATTATAATCGCCTTTTCACCCTGGCAGAGCTAGACAATGCACTCTCCTCTTCACGACACTCAGCACAAGGGCCACGTGCAAATGTTGCAACATCTCTCTCCTGATGGCAAAGCTTTCCTACTCGAGGTCTATAATCGTGTCTGGGTTGATGGCATTTTTCCAGACAAGTGGCGGGAGGCCACCATCATACCCATTTTTAAACCTGGAAAGGACCGCCATCTTCCTCCCAGCTACCGTCCTATTTCCCTCACCAGTTGCGTGTGCAAGGTGATGGAACGCATGATCAATGGACGGTTGGTGTGGTGGCTGGAATCCCACAATCTTCTGACGAACATCCAGTGTGCCTTTCGACGACGACGTTCAACAACTGACCACCTTGTCTCTCTGTCAACTCAGATAACGGACGGGTTTCTTAAGAACAGCCCCACAGTTGGGATATTTTTTGACCTCGAGAAGGCCTACGACATGTGTTGGCGGGCGGGATTATTGCGTTCTCTCCACAACTGGAACATACGTGGACGCCTACCGTTGGTCATTCAGGAGTTTTTGCGGGACCGCGTTTTTCGAGTGAGGGTCGGCTCGGTTTTTTCTAACTATTTTATTCAAGAGAATGGAGTGCCGCAGGGCTCGGTACTCAGCGTGACTCTATTTGCTATTGCGATAAATTCCGTATCACTATGTGTGCCTCCAGGTGGTCTTCCTGTTTATTCGTGGACAACTTTGCCATCTTCTGTACTTCTCAGCGTACACCGTTTTTGGAACGCCGTCTCCAGCGGTGTTTGGACAATCTCTATGCTTGGAGCTCGAAACACGGTTTTCGTTTCTCCGCCGAGAAGACAGTCTGCGTTAACTTTTGGCGCCGTAAGTGGCAAATGCCGCCGTCTCTTCGACTCGGGCCAGATTTACTTCCTTTCGCAGATGAGGCGAGATTCCTTGGTTTGATCTTCGATCGGAAACTTTGTTGGGCACCACATATAGCACAGCTTAGAGCTCGATGTGACCGTTCTCTAAATCTTTTACGGATACTAAGTGGCAAATCTTGGGGTGCGGATCGTACGGCATTGCTCCGTCTTTATCGTGCTGTGATTCGTTCGAAGTTGGACTATGGCAGCATTGTGTATTCTTCAGCCCGACTTTCAGTGCTCAGAAGGTTAGGCACAGTCCATAACCAGGGCATCCGTGTGGCCGTTGGAGCTTTTCCAACGAGCCCAGTTGTTAGCTTCTACGCCGAATCGGGAGAACCTCCTCTGCGTTGTCGGCGTGATGTCCTGCTTGCTAATTATGGCTGTGGGCTGAAGTGTATACCTGGGCATCCAACTTATCACGCGTTTTTCTCCCCTGAGCTGCACGAGCGATATTGCCTCCGCTCTCTGAGCTCCAGGCCAGCAGGTTTTCGTTTCCCTGAGCTTCTACGCCAGCACCATGTTGACATTCCTCGGCTGTTATCCAAGGGAGAGAGTATATACCCCCCTTGGTTACGCGCTACCTCCCATGTCGATCTCGGGATGACGCTTTACGTTAAATCTGTTACGCCTCTTGATAGTATTCGTCGTTGTTTTTTAGAATTTTTATCCAAATACAGTGGCCGTATTTGTATTTACACCGATGGTAGTAAGAGCCCCGACGGTGTTGGATGTGCCTTTGTCACTGGCACCGCAACTTCTACTTACGGTTTGCCTAGTTGCACATCTATATATTCTGCCGAGCTATATGCTATATATCAAGCCCTTCTGTATATTCGACGTCAAAAATTAGGTGACTGCCTTATACTTAGTGATTCCCTTAGTGCCCTTCAGAGCATTCGTGAGCTGTACAATTACCATCCTTTGGTGCAGCGCATCCAGGACGTTCTCCACATTTTGCACGCTTCTGGTTTTAATGTGGAGTGCGCATGGATTCCTGGACACGTTGGCTTGCCAGGGAATGACACGGCGGATTTGGCAGCGAAATCGGCAGCCACAGCGCCCAGTGTTACGATTACCCATTCAACAGCAGAAGATTTTAGAGTGGCTGTACGGAGAGCCGTTTGCTCGACTTGGCACGCGGAGTGGTCGGCTCTCCGTGGTAATAAGCTGCGAGAGGTGAAGGACCTCCCTGTCAACTGGGTAACCTCCTCTCGTTTATTCCGCCGGGAGGAGGTAGTACTAGCTTGGCTAAGAATTGGCCACTGTATTTTTACTCACAGTTACCTTTTTAAACGTGAACCTGCTCCTGTCTGTGCGCTCTGTGGGGAGGCACAGACAATTCGTCATGTGTTCCTGGAGTGTGGTCACCTGGCACACATTCGGTCATCTATGGGCATGCCGGCCTCTGTTGCTGAGGTCCTGGCAGATGACCCAAGAACAGTGGACAGGGTTTTTAAATTTTTAGCAAAAGTTTCTTTTACCTTGAAGTTTTAGTGTGATAGCAATTTTTTCAACTCTTTTGGTTTTAATGTGTTGGTTTTAGATGGAGTTTTATATCCAGCTCTGGTTAGAGGGCTGGACAGTTCTGTTACTTCCGTTTCAACTCTGTTAGCTCTTTTACTTGTGTTTACTTTTTTTTTTGCAATGGTATTTTCTTACTGCCTATTGCCAAGTTTTAATCATAAGGGCGCTAATGACCCCGGCAGTTGAGTGCCCTTAAACACCATTATCATCATCTCTATGGTTTATGCAGTGGGCAGTGTTATTAGCCTTGCGTTTTATTTGACATTTTATTTATTTTTATTGACTGATTTTAACTTTTTATTGTTCTTTTATTTTGGTTTTAGCATGACTTGTTTTTATAGGCCGCTCATAACCATGTAGTTGTGCGCCCTTAAACTTTAACCATAATCATCACAGTTCACTGTGTTTGGTTATTTTGTTGAATTTGTGCGAGACATGGAGATGTATCCTAATTTGGAGTACTTCTCATTTGAAAAGGGAAAAAAACTTATTCATGTCCATATAGCCTATTTTGTCTAAGATTATTATTGCCACCATTATTTTATTTAGGTTTTTTCCTTTGTTTTTATTGTGATAAATGACTTGTTTGCTGTCTGATGATTTTCTCCAGATGTTCTTCAATTTACTAACGGAGAATATTTTCAGCACAGGAGCAGTCAACCCACAGTTGAGAAGAAAAAATTTGTGTTTTAAAACATACCCTTCAGTAATTAGGGAACTAAGGAATTTCTGATGTACTATTGATTTACAAACTTCAAGGACTAGTTTGTAGGTTCTTGACTACCTTCTTTTCAGTAATTAAATGCAAGTATATTGTTGTTTTTGCAGATCAGACCTTCTTTGGATATACTGCAGTGTCTTATAAATGCATCAGAAAGGAAAAGACTGATCCTAACCCTACCATGGATTCTGGAATACTTGTCCCAAATGGACAGCATTGCCTCGCATTTGCATTACTTTAGAGCAGTTTTTGAAATCTTGTTTAAAATATACCAGGAGATGCAGTTTTGTAAGGAAGCACCAGAAAATAAAAACAGGAAGGTGTCTGATAAAGCATCTCTCTTGATAAGGCTTTTGCTTGGATGGTTCTTTGACTCTCCAAATTTTCCAGAGGAGCTTTTTTTTGCACTGGCATTGAAGTATAGAAGCTCATTCTGTAAATCAGGTATGTACATGACAAAATTCTTAGTAGTTGACTTGAGAATTATTAAACAAACTCAAATAATTTCCATTTTAAGAAAGAATGCTGCCAAGGTGTTTTTGGAGTATCTGTCATAATAAGGCCATAGGAGTGTTAAATACTGTGCGTTCCCTGAGCAACCAAACCGTTTCGCAGCGACCTTGGGCTGGGTGATGTGTGGCATGCCTGCCACCAGAGAATAGCACTCTACTACTGCCAAGTCAGTCCAGTTGCATCTGTGGTGAGGGAAAGAGGTCTGTGTGTGTGTTCGGAGTGGCATTGTGATGTCTCTTGGTGATAATTTCTCCAGTACTAATGGCTCAATACACTTTAGAACAACATATTTTTCTATATGACAGGTATGTGAAATACTCTTCTGCAAGAACTTGTCGTAGAAAATTTCTACTTCGTTACGCAGGTGTTCAAATTCCTAGCAGGACAACTATTCATGAAGTTGCCAATAAAGTCAAGCGTAAAGATTGTTTATGAACACAAAATATGTTAAAAAACTCAGTGTGCTATCAGAAGAGAAGCTTGATGAAGTAGGGGCCTGGTTATAGCACTCACCACAAAAATCATTGAGACGTGTAGGCCAAGAGGTTGGCATTTACAAGACGTCAGTGTTTAGGGCAACGAAACTTCTGAAACTTAAGCCATACAAGATAACTGTAGTTCATGCTTTACAACCACAAGATCCCTGTACTTAGGGTTAATTATTGCAATTGGTTTTTGCAGTTCATTTATAATGATGATCTAGACCCACTTTTAACATTCTTCACAGATGAAGCATAGTTTTATCTTCAAAGTCACGTTTCTACCCAAAACAATGGATTCCTTACGATGCAGCAAAATTTGGGGTTTGGTGTGCATTAAGTGCACATTGAATTATTGGTCCCATATTTTTCGACACAAAGTTGATTCACACATTTATGTAAATTCCATTTTAAATAATTTTTTCTGCAACTAACAAGAGATGAACGATTTTGTGGGTGGTTTCAACAGGACTCGGCTACAGCGCATACTGCTGCAAATTCTGTGCATGAATTCGGAAATGTGCATGGTGACAGAATAATTAGTCAATGATTGTGGCCATCTTGTTCCCCTGACCTGTCTCCAGGTGATTTTTATTTATGGGGAACGTTAGAGAATAAAGCGTATGCATCCAACCCGCACATGGTTCAAGAATTGAAGGACATCACGAGATGAATACATACAATCAATCAAGATGAACTTCAAGTGAACCAGAACTGTTTTCGGAGATATAGGGAATGAATAGATGTTGAAATTGATGACTTTCAATGCAAATAGTGATTTCAGGTAAGCCTAATTTAAATTAGTACAGTAGTTACGGTGCCGTACACATTACCTTCCAGTCCTTTAGGTGTAACTATGGCGGAGAGTGTGCTGGCTCCCACCTGTTATGGTGCAGCCGTGGGGCAGTTTGGTCACTCAGGGAACGCATTGTATTAATTGCTTTGCTTAAACTATTGCTGCCTTTGGGCTCTTGCCTTCCTTGCAGATTGACTTTTCAGTTAAAGGTTTTACTGTCGCATTTTAATACAATGAAATATTGTGAGGTGCAGTTAATGAAATTATAATCCAGCCTACCACATATATGAATACAGTGATATAGATTTTCTATGTGAAGGATTTATAGTATGCAATTTCCAAATAATGTATATATTTAGAGTGTTTTTTTCTGGTAGAGCTGGGTTCTTTTTAAAGCTACAACCTCCATTGTATACAGCAGTACCGGCCCCACACATCCTAGTGTGCAGCCGAGTGAAAGTGTCAACTCCATCACTTGGGAGATGATGTAGGACTGTGAATGAATCTACAGTTCAACTGTACTCTTTCAAGATGTCATTGTAAGAGTTGCTAACCAGGGGGTGATTTGGTCCCTCTGTCACTATACTGGTAGCTGTGAAGCAGGGTGACATTGCTATGGATAGGCCCTCACCATTGTTGGGGTAATGCCCAGGCATATAGATCCCAAAGTCAGATACTGTTTAATGTTGTAGGAATTTGCAGACGGCTTGTGTTCGAGTGATTAAACTGGTTGCTTCTCACCAGAGAGGCCCAGATTCAATCCCAGGGGACTGCATGTAAGTTTTGTGGTGCACAAAGTAGTGTCTGGGCAGGTTTTCTCCTGGTTCTCAGGTTTCCCCTGCCATTCATTCCACTACTTGGTTCATAATTACATTTCCTTTCATCCATTACACCATCATTTCTATCATCTACCTCTCCTCTCATATCGGGCATTAGGCTGATCACCCTTCCTGGCTACTCTGATCCAAAATCTGTCTTCTCTTCAGTAAGCATTGGACCCCAGCTGCTAGCTTGTAAGTCCTGGGATGCAAGACCTCCATATGAGAGTGGTAAACCCCGAAAGAAGAAGAAGATGAGGAAGAGAAGGAAGATTTTGCCTGTGATGGAGACATGCTTTTCCAATACCTCCTATATATGACAAAAGTTCTTGAAAATGAGTAACACCGCCATCATATAGTTTTTGCTTAGCGATTACTCGAACTGTACAGTTTCTTAAGGTGAACCCCTTTATTATTATTATTATTATTATTATTATTATTATTATTATTATTATTATTATTATTATTATTATTATTACTACTACTACTACTACTACTACTACTACTACTACTACTACTACTACTACTACTACTACTACCACTACCACTACCACTACTACTACTACTACTACTACTACTACTACTACTACTACTACTACTACTACTACTACTACTACTACTACTACTACTACTACTACTACTACTACTACTACTACTACTACTACTACTACTACAACATCAATGACCACTACCACTACTACTGCCACTACCACCACTGTCGTCATTCAGAATGACATTAATGCGCTCTGAAGCTGTTTATATATATGTTTCTGAATGGTTCTCTATTATTAGTTTAGTTGCTTATTTATTATGAGGTGCTACAGCCCATGAAGAGTCTTGTGCTCCATCACAATTTAGTCCAAACTGAGCAGTTGCCTACATGTCTCCTCAATCTTTGCACTACATGTGCTCTGATACTATTTTCAGTGTCATTTAACCAACTTACTTGCGGATGACCCCTAAGCCTTTTTATATAGTGTTTAATGTCTGTTTTACAATATATGGCACTATAGGCAATAGCACTAATGTAATGCAAGACAATAAAGTGAAGATGGAGCACTGGTGGAATTCAATGGCAGGGAAAACTGGAAAATCCAGAAAAAACTGGCCCTTCACCACTTTGTCCTCCACAAATCCCACATGTGGTCGGCCGCCCAGACCACCTTTGTGAGAGGCGAGGGGTCTAACCACCTGGCAACGGTGTTGCCCCCTAAATCGCTGTCCTCCTGGATGTCTGTCATATAGTTACTTGACATCTCTGCTTTCTTCCATTGTATATGCATGACCTAACTGTAACAGCCTTCTAGCTTTAATTTGAGACAAGCCTAGGTTTTGGATATGCCAATAATTCCTGATTGATTCTTCTTGACCACATGCTCCATATGTATTGTTCAATATTTTCCACGCCCATACATTTAGAATTTTAATATTCTCACTTAATAGAATCCATATTCAGAAACCATACAGGACTACTGGTCATATTGTGGTTTTGTAGATTAATATTTTGGACTTCCTTGACTGTGTGGATGATTTAAGCAGAGGGAGAAATATATAATAGCACATGTTAGCAGCAACCATTGTTGGCTTGATTTCCATATGTATTTAATTCTCTTTGTTTATTCTTTTTACTGTTAATAAGAACCCCAGGTATTTAAACTGTCTCACCTACTCAAATTATCTCTTACTTCATTAAATTTATCTTTCTTGTATAATCTGCATTTTGTTTTCTTGCTGATTTATCCTATTCAAACCTTTATTTCATTTTTCACATGTGGAAGTTACACTCTTTACTGTTCTATAGATCAGATCTACATCATCAGCAAAGGCCAAGTATAGAATGCTACAATGCCTCCTGGGTTTGTTTCTATAATCTGATTAATTTCTCAAATACTAGATTGAAGAGAGTAATAGAAAGAAAGGGACCCTGTCTTAGCCCTTGTCTTATCAAAAAACATACTGATGGTGTTCAACATATAGTTTCTTTTGGTGGGGACTATTAACAGACTAACAGACTAAGATGTTGCTGCAGGCCATTCATCTTCAGGCTATCCTGTCCTGTGTTGAGAAGGAGCATACATCTTTTATTCAAAGGGTATTATTACTACCCATCTCCTTCATGACATGCCATAAGAACTTTTAAGGTAGTCTTGCAGACCAAGCACCTACATCCATATTCCATTGCCCAAGCAAAATGTAATAGTTTCCTATTACCTACATTTGAGGGCATCATTAGCCCAGCAGGATAAATGCTCAGTACAAATATATAGGTGTGCAAGATTTGCAACACACCCATTAAGCTGTTTCAAACGCCAATGTTTTGGACACTTGCAGATCTTAGGTAACATCACTAAGCTCATCTTCACCTCATAACCTCCCAGGGCCCTACTACGGGAGGTACGGGTTAGGCGCACCCGGTATCCCGAGAATCCATGTCTGCGCCATTACACATCATGGCCTAAAGTGGGGAGCCACAGGTGGTTATACCTGTGGTAGGGGCTTAAAGCCCGGTTGTACGTGGTGAAGGGCTTACCCGTATGGACCAGAAGTAGTGGCTGGAGGGTAACTCCTTCTGACGTACTCTTTGGGATCGGTCTGGTAGGGGTCTACCAGGCGGCACAGACCGGAAAGTTTTTTGGTGTATTTTTTTCTCTACCCCCGGATGGTAGGCTGACGCCGACGGTTCCGGAAGCGGGTACCTTCAACATGCTCTCTCCGCGCAAAACTTCTATATTTGACCGCTTTTTGATTATGACCTTGGCTTCTGAATCTAAGACTATGCGAGACATTAACCCGTTTTACATTCAACGAGAAATAGACAGGATCTGTGGCAAAGTGACCAATGCTACCAGGACCAAAGACGGTGCCCTGTTAGTGGAAACCAAGACCGAAGACCAGTACAAGAAACTCCTGAAGGCCGTCCTATTGGGTTCTTACCCAATAACGGTGGTCCAGCACAAATATTTAAACACCTGTAGGGGCGCTGTGACCACCTCTTGTATAGACGGTCTTTCAGACGCAGAAATTGTTTCCAATCTCTCTCACCAGGGTGTCTGCCAGGCGTACCGTCTTCAAGGTAAACGAGATGGTCAGTCGGTTGCGTTACGGACAGTGTTCCTAACATTCAAGGGTACCACATTACCTGAGGCACTTTACTGTGGCTATGAACGTGCTGCTGTGTGGCCGTATGTGCCAAACCCTATGCGTTGCTTCCGATGTCAGAAGTTTGGTCACACCCAAAGTACCCCCCAGGGGCCTACTACGGTAGGTACGGGTTTGGTGCACCCGGGGGTTCCCGAGCCACTCGCCGCCATCTCATCATCGCCACCAACTGAGCCACGTTTTGTGTTTTTGTGCATATTTGTTTGTTTTGTGAGAGCTAATTTACTCGCCTCATCTTCTTCGCCTTCTAGGTTTATTCTTTACATGTTAGTATTAAGGCTTTAGATTTATTAACTCCTGCCTCACCAACAGGGATCTTTATTCTATCTCCGTGATTCCTGTCCGACGGTTCCAGCGCGGCTTCCAACATGTGTGCTTTTCGGAGGTCTCAGGCGTGAAGGTTGAGTGGACCCTTCCTACTGCCCCTATGTGTAAGCCTTAGGTGCGGAGCCCGTCCATACCGTTATGTACACCCACGTAGCTTCCTTGGGGGCCTGGTCCGTTTTAATTTCCCGACGAGCGCTGCTGGTTGGGTTAGAATTACGGACCGGTCGTGTTACCGCTAAGGAAAACCCGGTGTAATCAACTACAAGTCCCGTGAATCCATGTCTGCTTTATTACGCAGCATGGCCTAAAGTGGGGAGCCACAGGTGGTTATACCTGTGGTAGGGGCTTAAAGCCGGTTTGTACATGGTGAAGGGCTTACCCGTATGGACCAGCAGTGGTGGCTGGAGAGTAACTCCTTCTGAGGTATTCCTTGATATCGGTCTGGTAGGGGTCTACCAGGCGGCGCAGACCGGAAAGTATTTTGGACTAAATTGGTGTCTTTGGCAGGCTGACGCCGACGGCTCCGGAAGGGGGTCTTTCCATAATGCTATCTCTGCGTAAAACCTCTTCTTTTGACCGCTTTATAGTTGTGACCTTGGCATGTGAAAAGAAAGCTATGCGAGATATCAGTCCGTTTTACATACACCGCGAGATTGACAGGATGTGCGGTAAAGTGACCAATGCCACCCGAACGCGAGACGGTACGCTTTTGATTGAAACGAAGACGGAAGACCAGTCCAAGAAACTCCTGAAGGCCAGCTTGTTGGGTTCCTACCCCATAAAGGTGGCCCCCCACAAGACTTTGAATACCTGTAGAGGCGCCGTAACTACCTCTTGTTTAGACGGTCTTTCCGAAGCAAATATTATCACTAACTTATTTGACCAGGCTGTATGCCAAGCGTACCGTGTGCTCGGCAAACGAGATGGTGAATCAGTGGCACTGCGTACGGTATTTCTGACTTTTAAGGGCACCACACTACCCGAGACCCTATATTGTGGATATGAACACGCCTCTGTGCGACCATATGTGCCAAACCCAATGCGCTGTTTTCGGTGCCAACGGTTCGGTCACACGCAAACTCGGTGCACCTTCGACGCTACCTGTGGACGATGCGGACAAGCTGCCCACGGAGAAACTGCTTGTGCTCGAGACCCTTGTTGCGTCCACTGTACAGGGAAGCATCCATCTAGCTCCCGGCAATGTCCACGTTTTCTCGAGGAAAAGGCCATCCAGGAGCTGCGAGTGAAGGAACGCCTGACTTTTCCGGAAGCCAGGCGTCGCTTCCAAAATCTGCAGCCTGCGACCATCTCAGGCTATGCCTCAGCGCTACGCCGCACTCCTGTTTCCTCAGTGGCACTACAAACCCTGCCTGTAGCCGACGAGTGTACTCAAACAGAACAGACGCCGACCACAACAACCTCGCAGTCTTCAACATTCACACCACCCACTGCCACAAGTTCTATTTCTCCCAAACCTGCGCGTAAGCCGCTAGTGAGACCGACACCATCTGTCGCTGCTCCTCATGAGCGCAGTCGCAAGAAACTAAAGGCCACTGATAAACCTTCCAAGTCCCGTTCTCGTTCTACGAGCCGTAGGAGATCTTCCGCATCCCGAACATCAGCGGATAGCGCCGACGAAGGTGGCTTTACTCTTGTGGGTCCAAAGAATGCAAAGCACAAGAAGCGCCCACCTTAACTCCATCTACTTCGTTTCCACCCTTCGTTTGCATGCCAGCTACAAACCCATATTATGATTATTCGGTAAGCTTTCACGCCTCTAACTGTGCCCCATGGCTCTCCTGACTTGGAATATCCGCGGTATCCGTACCCATAGGGCCGAATTGCAGCTGTTACTACGGTCCTATAACCCTCTGATTCTGTGTTTGCAGGAGACAAAGCTTCGCCCCCATGATACATTTGCCCTGCACCAATACCTTGCCATGCGGTTTGACGTTACACCGGAGGAGGGCTCTCCTGCTCATGGGGGTGTTATGATCCTGACGCGCAATGACATCTGCGGTCAGCAAGTCTCGCTTACTACTACCTTGCATGCTGTTGATACCCGACTTACCCTTCCTGGTTTCTGCTTTACCGTATGCAATGTCTACGTTCCGCCTTCATCTATCCTCTGCGACGCTGACATGCTCCATCTTTTGTCACAGCTCCCAGCACCTTTTCTTCTGCTGGGGGTGATTTTAATGCCCACCATCCCCTATGGGGTTCTCCTACAGCCTGCGCGCGAGGGACCGTTCTTGCTCACCTTTTCGATCAAAATGGTCTCTCGTTCTGAACACCGGTGAATCTACTTTAATTTCCGATTCTTCTGCCACGCTTTCCCACCTGGACCTTTCTGTTTGTTCAGCACAGCTTGTTCACTGCTTCCAATGGAACGTAGTATCTGACACTCATTCCAGCGATCATTTTCCTTGTGTCCTCACCATGCTTTCACACCACATTTCCTTATCGCGTGCTAGCACTTGGCAATTGTCTAAGTCTAACTGGGTGCTCTTTTCCTCTCTGGCTGTGTTTGGTGACCGTCAGTTCCACACGGTTGACCATATGCTTGAGCACTTTAACTGTGTTATACTCTCTGCCGCAGAGGAAACCATGCCCCGGATATCTTCCCTACCTAAACTCTTACCGGTCCCTTGGTGGACTGCTGAGTGCCGCGATGCCATTCGTGCTCGCAGGAGGGCTCTTAGGGTATTTCGCCATCACCCTACGCTGGAGCACTTGATCATTTTTAAACAAACACGCTCACGTGCACGCCGAATTATTCAAGATAGCAAAAGGTCTTTATGGAATTCGTTTGTGTCTACCTTTAACCGTACAACACCTTCATCCGTTGTGTGGGAGAAGCTCCGCCGTATTGCCGGTAAGCAGACTGGTACCTCCATACCGGGGCTACTCGTGGGCACCGACACCGTAGTTGATTCGGTTGCTGTGTCAGACGTCCTAGGCAGCACATTCGCAAATGTGTCCAGTTCCGCCAATTATCACCCGGCGTACCGTGCCATTAAGAAGGAGGTGGAGTCTCAGAGTCTGTCTTTCCGGTCCTCTGACACTCAGTGCTATGACACATCCTTTAGCATGCGAGAGCTGGATGCCTCACTAGTATCTTCTCGTCATTCCGCTCCAGGACCCGATGGTATCCACATTGCAATGCTGCAGCACCTCTCTTCTGATGGTAAATCTATCTCCTGAGCCTATATAACCGTGTTTGGCAAGAGGGTGTGTTTCCTGCGGCTTGGCGTGAAGCCACGGTTGTTCCCATTTTAAAAGCGGGAAAGGATCGTAGACTTCCTTCCAGTTACCGTCCTATCTCCCTCACCAGTGCAGCTTGTAAGGTGATGGAGCGCATGATCAATGGGGGGTTACGATGGTGGTTCGAGTCTGAGAAACTCCTCTGCAATATCCAGTGCGGCTTTCGCCGTTTCATATCCTGAATGGATTTCTGCGCAAGTTCCAAACTGTGGCCATATTTTTCGATCTCGAGAAAGCATATGAAACCTGATGGAGGGCTGGTTTATTGCGTACGTTGCATAAGTGGGGCTGCCGTGGCCGCCTTCCAGTGTTCCTCAGCAAGTTTATGGAGAAGCGGTTACTTCGTGTACGTGTTGGTTCTGTTTGCTCCCGCGTATTTAGTCAGGAGAATGGAGGACCTCAAGGTTCGGTTCTCAGTTGCACCCTCTTCGCCATCGCCATCAATCCTATCGCTGATTGTCTTCCTGCTGGAATTTCCTCATCCTTATTTGTTGACGACTTTGCAATTTATTGCAGCTCTCGGCGCACATGCCTTTTGGAGCGTCGCCGTCAGGCTTGTCTCGACCGTCTGCATAGTTCGAGCGTTGCAAATGGTTTCCGTTTTTCTGCCGAGAAAACCGTTTGTGTCAACTTCTGGCGTCGGAAACGTTACGCGGCGCCTTCCCTACACCTAGGGCCGGTACCGCTGCCCTTCGCCGAAACTGTGAAGTTTCTTGGCCTAGTGTTTGACAGGAAGCTTACCTGGTCGTCTCATATTTGTTCGTTGAGGGCTCGATGTGATCGAGCACTTAATATTTTACGTGTTTTATGAGGCACATCCTGGGGAGCAGATCGCACTGTACTATTACAGCTATATCGTTCGCTTATTCGCTCTAAGCTTGATTACGGGTGCATTGTGTACTCTTCGGCATGTCGTTCAGTTTTACGTCGTTTAAACCCCGTTTACCATCGGGGGATTCGCCTGGCACTGGGTACGTTTCCGACCAGCCCAGTTATTAGTTCTGCTGAGGCTGCTGAACCTCCGCTGTGCTATAGGCGTGAGGTCCTTCTTTTCAGCTATGCCCTCCGCCTCCATGCAATGCCGGATCACCCGTCTTTCTAGCTATTCTTTGACGAGTCTCTTGACCGTCAATATGCTGTTAGTGCGCTGGCCTTGCTTCCTGCCGGGGTTCGCTTTCGTGAATTGCTTCGACTGTTGGATGTTCAGCTACCGGCTCTGCTGTCACTGGGGGAATGTTCATCCCCTCCTTGGTTACGCTGCGACACCCCGGTCCACCTACGGTTGGCATCCATGACGAAATCAGTTACTCCGCCCTCGGCCTTCCGCTCCGCTTTTTTAGAGTTGCAGGCCCAGTTTCCCAACCATTGTTTTATTTTCACGGATGGTTCAAAGGATGATCGTGGTGTGGGATGTGCTTTTGTTTTTAATTCGCGGAGTTACGCGTTTCACCTATTGGGGCAATGTTCAATTTTTACCGCCGAACTTTTCAGTATTTATCAAGCTCTTGTTTTTATCCGGGGACAGGATTTTAGGCAGTTTGTCATATGAAGCGATTCCCTCAGTGCACTACAGGGCTGCTTAAGCTGTATCCATACCATCCTTTGATACAGCGTATTTAGGGTAGCCTGCATTCACTCGCTGATGCTGGCGTCAGCGTGTCGTTTTTTTGGGTTGCTGGTCACGTAGGTGTGAGCGGGAATGAGCAAGCGGACGCAGCTGCCAAGTCTGCGATTTTAAATCCCACTATTTTTAGCTCCACTGTTCCTCCCAATGATGCTCCTGTCCTCCTGCGCCGGGCCATTCTTTTGCGCTGGTTCGCGGAATGGTCTGGAGTGCGTGGGAACAAACTCAGAGAGGTCAAGTCCCTTATTCCTGGACTACTTCGCGTGCATCTCGCCGCGATTAAGTGATTTTAGCGCGACTGCGTACTGGACACTGCCGTTTTAGCCATGAGTACCTTTTATGTGGGGAAGCCGCACCGCAATGTGCTTCGTGTAACGAGTCTTTGACGGTGCGTCATTTTTTATTGGAGTGCCACCTTTATTCTTTGCTGCGTGCGTCCCTAGGTCTGCCTACTGACATCCCCACCCTTCTCGGCGACAAACCTGTATCTTGTGCCGGACTTTTTAATTTTCTCCGCCGCTGCGGGATGTGCAGTAGGGTTTAAATTTGTATCTTGGTTTTATCTTTTCCCGACTTGCTTTTTTAGTACCTTGTTTTTAATCTGGCTTAGGTAGCCTTTTTATTCTCTGTCAAGTTTTAACCCTTGTGTGGTAATTCTGTTTTAGTGGTTTTTATGCCTTTTAACTTTTGGCTCTTTTAACTACTCTAGGGCGCTAATAACCAATGCAGATTTGCGCCCTAAAGCACTACTACTACTACTACTACTACTACTACTACTACTACTACTACTACTACTACTACTACTACTACTACTACTACTACTACTACTACTACTACTACTACTCCTCCTGCTGCTGCTGCTGCTGCTGCTGCTGCGCTACAGTAGTTGCACATTCGACGCTACTTGTGAACGTTGTGGACAACCTGTTCACGGTGAAGCTGCTTGTGGTCGAGACCCTTCCTGCGTCCATTGCAAAAGGAACCATCCTTCTAGCTCCCGGTAGTGTCTGCGATTTCTCGAAGTAAAGGCCATACAGGAGTTGCGCGTGAAGGAACGCCTGACTTTTCCGGAAGCCAGGCGTCGATCCCAACAGCTGCAACCTGCGACTATCTCAGGCTACGCCTCAGCGATCCGCCGCACTCCTGTTAACTCGTGGCACTACAAACCGTGCCAGTCTCCGACGCGTGTACTCAAACCGACCGGTTGCCGACCGCATCGACTTTGCAGGCTTCAACATCCATACGGTCTACTCCCGCCGGTGCCACTTCTCCAGAATCTGTTCGTAAGCCCTTAGTTCGACCGACACCTTCTGCCACTGCCTCTTAGGAGCGCAGTCGCAAAAAATTGAAGGCCGCTGATAAACCCTCAAAGTGCCGTTCTCGTTGTACGAGCCGTAGGCAAAGTTCAGGTTCCCGAAAATCCGCGGTTACTGACGATGACACGGGCTATATTATTGTAGGCCCAAAAAGCGCAAAGAACAAAAAACGTCCACATAAACTTTGTGTATTTTCATTTGCCGGCATTTGTTTTTCTTCCAGCTGCAAACTCATATATCTCTGAGTCGACGCTAACCCTTACGTATCTACCCTTACTCCATGGCTCTCCTGACCAGGAATATCCGTGGTGTTCGTACACATAGGGCCGAATTGCAGCTGTTATTACGGTCCTATAACCCTCTTGTTCTGTGTTTGCAGGAGAGGAAGCTTCGCCCCCACGATGCTTTATCCCTGCACCAATACCTTCCAGTGCGTTTTGATCTTACACCGGAAGAGGGTTCTCCTGCTCATGGGGGTGTTATGATACTAACGCACGATAATATCTGCGGTCAGGCGGTCTCGCTTACCACTACTTTGCAAGCTATTGCTGTCCAACTAACTCTTTCAGGTTTCTCTTTTGACACTCATTCCAGCGATCATTGCCCTTGTGTACTCACCCTGATTTCACACCACATTCCCTCATCGCGGTCGGCTACCTGGCAATTGTCTTAAGTCGGACTGGTCTCTCTTTTTCGTTCTGGCTGTATTCAGTGACCACCAGTTCGACGCAGTTGACCACATGGTCGAGCACTTTAATTCTGTTGTGATATCCGCTGCCGAGCAATCAATTCCCCGATCGTCTTTCTACCCTAAAAGAGTACCGGTCCCGTGGTGGACTACTGAATGCCGCGATGCCACTCGTGCTCGCAGGAGGGCTTTTAAGATATTTCAACATCATTCTACGCTGGAGCATTTGATCACCTTCAAACAAACCCGCGCCCTGGCACGCCGCATTATTCAGGACAGCAAACGGGCTTCCTGGACTTCGTTTGTATCTACCTTTAATCGCACAACTGCATCATCAGTTGTGTGGGAGAAGCTCCGCCGTGTTGCCGGTAAGCAGGCCAGTTCAGCACTACCGGGGTTTCTCGTGGGAACTGATACGGTTGTTGACCCGTTTGCTGTTGCCGACGCCCTCGGCAGCTCATTCGCCAATGTGTCCAGTTGCACCAATTATCACCCGGCGTATCGTACCATTAAGGCGGAGGTTGAGTCACGGGGGTTCTCTTTCCGATCCTCGGAAACTGAGTGGTATAAGTCGCATTTTAGAATGCGGGAGCTGGATGCCTCCTTAGCATCTTCCCGTCACTCCGCTCCAGGACCTGGTGGTATCCATCTCGCCATGCTACAGCACCTCTCTTCGGACCGTAAGCTTTATCTCCTAAGCCTCTATAGTCGCATTTGACATTAGGGTGTTTTTCCTGCGGCTTGGCGCGAAACTATCCAATATTGAAACCGGGAAAGGATCGTAGACTTCCTTCCGGTTACCGTCCTATCTCCCTTAACAGTGTAGTTTATAAGGTAATGGAGCGCATGATCAATGAACGCTTACGATGGTGGCTTGAGTCTGGGAATCTTCTGTGCAATATCCAATGAGGCTTTCGCCGATACTGCTCCTCGACTGACCACCTTGTCTCCTTCTCGACTCACATCCTTAATGGATTTCTACGAAAGTATCAAACTGTGGCCATATTTTTCGACCTAGAGAAAGCTTATGACACTTGCTGGAGGGCTGGCTTATTGCGTGCATATGTGGGGCTGTCGTGGCCGCCCTCCAGTGTTCTCCGGGAGTTTATGGAGAAACGGCGGTTTCGTGTGCGTGTGGGCTCTGTCTGATCCCGTGTTTTTAGTCAGGAAAATGGAGTACCTCAAGGGTCGGTACTCAGTTGCACTCTCTTCGCTATCGCCATCAATTCTATCGTTGATTGTCTTCCAGCTGGTATTTCCTCCTCTTTATTTGTTAACGACTTTTCAATTTATTGCAGCTCGCGGCGCACATGCGTTTTGGAGCGTCGCCTCCAAGCTTGTCTCGACCGTCTGTATGTTTGGGGCATTGAAAATGGTTTCCATTTTTCTGTTGAAAAGACGGTTTGTGTCAACTTCTGGCGTCAGAAACGCTACGACTCGCCTTCTCTCCGCCTCGGGCCGCAATCGCTGCCCTTCGCCCAAACGGTAAAGTTTCTCGGCTTAACATTCGATAGGAAGCTTAGCTGGTCGTCTCATCGCTTCCTTGAAAGCTCGATGTGATCGATCGCTTAACGTGTTTTATGTGGTACATCCGGGGCAGCCGATCGCATAGTGCTATTGCAGCTTTACCGTTCGCTTGTCCGCTCCAAGCGTGATTACAGGAGCATTGTGTTCTCTTCTGCTCGGCCTTCGGTTTTGCGTCTTTTGGACCCAGTTCACCATTGCGGAATTGGGCTAGCGCTTGGTGGCTTTCAGACTAGCCCAGTCGTTAGTTTGTATGCGGAGGCTGCTGAACCTCCGCTATGCCATAGGCGTGACGTTCTTCTGTGCAGCTATGATATCCGACTCCATGCACTACCAGGTCACCCGACTTCGCAGTTATTCTTTGACGAGTCCCGTGACCGTCAATATGCGGTTAGTGTGCTGGTATTGCTTCCCGTAGGGATTCGTTTTCGTCTGCTTCTTCGGCTATTGGATGTTCGTCTACCGCCTCTTTTGCCACTGGGGGAATGTTCCTTCCCCCCTTGGCTACGCTGCGAAACTCCCTTCCACCTTGGGTTGACATCCATGCCGAAATCAATGACTCCGTCCTCGGTCATCCGCTCCGCCATTTTGGAGCTGGCATCCAAATTTCAGAACCACTGCTTCATTTATACGGATGCTCCAAGGATGGCCGTGGTGTGGGATGTGCTTTTGTCGTTCATTCGCGGAGTACTGGATTTCATCTTCTGGGGCTGTGTTCGATTTTTATCGCCGAACTTTTTAGTATTTATCAAGCTTTGCGTTTTATCCGGGGACAGTACTTGAGGCAGTTCGTAATCTGTAGCGATTCCCTCAGTGCACTACAGGGCCTTCGTGAGCTGTATCCATACCATCCATTGATACAGCGTATCCAGGATCACCTGCATTCCCTCGCTGCCGCTGGGGTCAGTGTGTCGTATGTATGGGTTCCTGGCCACATAGGTGTGAGTGGTAACGAGCAGGCGGATGCTGCTGCCAAATTGCCATTTTATTGCCCACTGTTTTTAGATCTGCGGTTACTCCAGGTTACTACTACTACTACTACTACTACTACTACTACTACTACTACTACTACTACTACTACTACTACTACTACTACTACTACTACTACTACTACTACTACTACTACTACTACTACTAATACTGGTATCCCGAGCCACCTTTGACTCCCTCTGTGGGCAACCTCTAAGTGGTGAGGGCGTAATTAGGTTAAAATGCCCCCCCCCCTGACGTGTAGGCCGTGCGTGGAGACCCGTGTCGGTGGAAAGGAGTATCCTGGTTGGTTAAGGGTTGCGTACCTGAGCCTGGGCCTCTGACTTCAGTAACTGGGGAGGGTGCGCAGATTAATACATCACTTTGGTTTCTGCTCCGCCTAAACGGGAGGCTAGGGACTAACCCATCCCTTTTCAATCGGCCGGAACTAGGTATATACCGAACTCCAGGGTGAGTGGGACGGCGAGCCTGCTATATCCCCTGTGTAGCCCTGTCACCCCAGTGGGGTGACCCCGTGATGGGCTCCGTAGTGGGTGGGGAGCACTGGGGGATGAAATACAGACCAACTTTTATGGCACTTAAAACAAAGACTCAATTAGTTGTTGGAAAAGAAGTAGTGGAGTGTAGTGGTCCTGGCTACTTGGTGATACTTGGTCCAGAGGAAGGTCGGACATTTACGTCAGTCAGCCCTTTTGTTATTCAAAAGGGTCTAGACAACATTGCTGGTCCCGTTAACTCCTGTTTGAAATAACGCGCCGCTACACTGCTGGTAGAGACATTTACGGCCTCCCAGGCAGGCAAACATATGAAGACCAAAATGTTAGGCAGTTACCCGGTGAAGATTGAACAACATAAAGAGGTTGAGCTCCTCGCGTTGCGTTATTACCACCCGCGCAATGGACGGTTTGTCCAATGAGGAGCTTCAAGAGGATCTGGCTGACCAGGGTTTCCAATCTGTGTATAGGGTTCAACGGAAAGTAAATGGTGAACATGTGTCAACTTGTACCCTGTTCGTTACCTTTGATCGGGTGGATCTCACACGAAGGATTAAGGCAGGGTATGAAACCATCGAGGTTAGGCCCTATATTCCGAACGCACTCAGATGCTACAAATGCCAGCGATTTGGACATACTAATGAAATGTGTAGTGGTCAGTCTACCTGCGCTATATGTGGAGAGGCATCGCACGATGGTTCTTGTACTGCCACTCCATCTTGTGTTAATTGCAGCGGGGAACACCCATCTAGGTCCCGTAATTACTCCCGTTTAATGGAGGAGAGAGCGATCCAAGAGATACGGGTGAGAGAGAAGGTTTCTTTCTCAGAAGCCCGTAAGCTCCTGCGTCTCCGCCAAACCTCCATCCCGCGCTGCGGTACCTACAGCTCAGTTACCGCTAATGCGGTACCGCGTCGGGAAATCGCAACCCAGACCAGCGATATAAACGGGTCCACAAACGCAGAGAAGATTATTGTAGCTAGACCGGTATCCAAGTCGTCAACCTCTGCATCTACGTCGGCATTACCACCTGCCAAATCCGCCCAGGGAAAGACCATCAATGGAAGTAGCACCACCGGATCCGTGTCTCCCAAACCGTCGTGCTCTGGCAGTAACAACGGTCCACCCACAGGGTGCTCAGCTCCAGTAAAGTCTTTCAAGACCAGTTATGTTCGCAGCTACTTTCTTGAACAAAGTGTTAGGCCCTCCCCCAAACCATCCAAGGGAAGGCATAGTCCCCGCCACTCTCCACGTGGGTCCTCTTCTGTGAAATCTTCGGGGGGGTGTAGATCGGCGACCACCACCTTCGCCAATCGGTACTCGAACTGAAATCTTCTATTGGTAAAAGATCCTCCCCCGTGGAGGAGATGGAATGGGAGGATCCTACCTCCACTGCCAGACGGACCGTGCGTAAGCGCCAGGATCATGCTGCAGAAAAAAAAGTTAGTCCGACTCCGAAGAAAAATGAATTGAACCCACCAGCACAGCCTAATATGCAGAAACGTCTCTCTATCTAGACCTTATCCCCGAAGACGTACATGGCTATCCTTCAGTGGAACATACGCAGTATTAGACCACAACGACCCGAGCCCCCCCCCCCAAACCATCCAGGGAAAGGCATAGTCCCCGCCACTCTCCACGTACGTCCTCTTCTGCGGAATCCTTTGGGGGGGGGGAGTGTAGATCGGCGACGACCACCTTCGCCAATCGGTTCGAGGTACTCGAACCGAAATTTTCTATTGGTAAAAGATCCTCCCCCGTGGAGGAGATGGAATGGGAGGATCCTACCTCCACTGCCAGACGGACCGTGCCTAAGCGCCAGGATCATGCTGCAGAAAAAAATGTTAGTCCGACTCCGAAGAAAAATAAATTAAACCGACCAGCACAGCCCAACATGCAGAAACGTCTCTCTATCTAGACCTTATCCCCGAATACATACAATGGCTATCCATCAGTGGAACATACGCGGTATTAGACCACAACGACCAGAGTTTGAAGTGTTGCTGCGCCAGAATCAACCTCTGTTAGTATGCTTACAAGAAACAAAGCTCCGTCCACAGGACACATTTTCCTTCAGGCATTAATCCTCCGTACGGTGTGACTTATCACCGGAAGAATGTATTCCGTCACATGGGGGCACAATGATGCTGATCCATGGTGATACATTGGCCGAATCCGTGACCTTAGAATCCGATATCCAGTCCGTTGTTGTACGGATTCAGCTGCCTTCCGCTGCTATATTCACCATTTGTAGCGTGTACCTGCCTCCTTCTGCTGACCTCTTGCTCACTGACTTAGAAGACCTAGTTTCGCAGTTACTAAAACCCTTTCTATTGGTAGGCGACTTGAATGCCCACCACCCAATTTGTGGCTCACCTCGGGCTTGTGTGAGAGGTCAGCTTATTGCCGACTTTTTGGACAGTAAGAGTCTCTCTCTCTCCTGAACACTGGAGAGCCAACCTTTCTATCTGACGCCTTTCATAGTTTTTCACATCTTGATATAGCAATATGTTCATCAGTTAGCGGTCTCGTTATCCTGGAATATCATCTCTGATTTACACTGTAGTGACCACTTTCCATGTCTTATTAGTCTCTTGCCCCACAATGTATGTTCCACTCGTTTACCTTGGTGGCGCCTAGATCAAGCCGACTGGG
This sequence comes from Hymenopus coronatus, assembly GCA_030762935.1. Taxonomy (NCBI): domain Eukaryota; kingdom Metazoa; phylum Arthropoda; class Insecta; order Mantodea; family Hymenopodidae; genus Hymenopus; species Hymenopus coronatus. The sequence goes on along the minus strand of CM060900.1, from coordinate 157,228,330 downwards.
AACTGTACTCCCGTCTGACCTAATTTAAATATGATGGGGACGACTCTCTGAACCGTCTGGTTGACCATCTCACAGAGAACATTCTTTCTGCTGCTGAGCACTGCATACCGTGTTCGACTGGCCCAAGCAGTCGATTTCCGGTACCTTGGTGGACCGATGCATGCCGGAATGCTATTTGTGCCCGCAGGCGTGTTCTGAGTTTTCCAGCGTCGCCGAACACTGGAAGCGCTTATGCAATCTAAGAAGCTGCGCGCCCATTCTAGAAAAAATATTAAGGATAGCAAAAAGAGATCTTGGAGCAAGTTTGTAGCCTCTTTCAACAAGCATACACCTTTTTCTGCCGTATGGAATAAGTTAAGACGTGTGGCCGGAAAATCGACCCATATGCCCATTTCCGGTTTAAAAACAGCGGTAGGCTCTGTAATCGATCCGTTGGAGGTGGCTAACACACTTAGCAGTGGTTACGCTCAAGTGTCTAGCTCAGATCATTATCCCCCCTGAGTTTCTGCCGGTGAAGGCTCAAGTGGAATGTCAAGGGTTCCGCTTCGTTCTGACAACCTCGAAGACTATAATCGCCTCTTCATCATGGAGCTAGACCACGCTCTTTTATCTTCGCGCAACTGTGCACCCGGTCCAGCTGGCATCCACGTCGAAATGTTACAACGCCTCTCTCCTGGCGGTAAAGGTTAGCTACTCGAGGTCTATAATTGTGTCTGGGTTGACGCCACCTTTTCAGATAAGTGGAGGGAGGACATCATCATTCCAATTTTGAAACCTGGTAAGGACCGTCACCTTCCTTCCAGCTACCGTCCCATTTACCTCACCAGTTGCGTTTGCAAGGTGATGGAACGCATCATAAATCGGCGGATGTTATGGTGGCTGGAAACGCACACATTGTTCACCAACTCTCAGTGCGGCTTTCGCCGACGTCGGTCAGCAGCTGATCACCTTGTATAGCTGTCGATGCAGATCCTGAACTGGAATATACGTGGACGCCTACCTTTGTTTCTTCAGGAGTTTATGAAGGACCGAATCTTCCGAGTAAGGGTCGGCTCGGTTCAAATGTTTTTACCCAGGAGAACGGTGTGCTACAGGGCTCTCGGTTCTGAGCGTGGCGCTGTATGCAATAGCTATTAATTCTATCTCTCAATGTGTTTCCCCAGGTGTCTCCTCCTACTTATTCGTAGACGACTTTGCCATCTTTTGTACTTCTCAACGAACGCCGACTTCAGCAATTTTTGGACAATCTTTATGATTGGAGCTTCCAAAACGGCTTTCGATTTTCAACTGAGAATACCGTATACGTCAACTTCTGGTGCCTTCTCTTCACCTCGGGCCAGCTTTACTTTCCTTCGCTAATCAGGCGAGATTGCTGGGGTTTATGCTCGATCGGAAACTATGCTGGTTACCACATATAGCACAGCTTAGAGCACGGATACTAAGTGGCAAATCCTGGGGTGCAGATCGGACAGTGTTACTCTGTCTTTATCGTGCGCTGATTCGATCCAAGCTAGACTATGGATCCATTGTGTATTCTTCAGCACGACCATCTGTGCTGAGAAGATTAGACGCAGTCCATAATCAGGGCATCCGTGTGGGTTTGGGGTTTTCCCACGAGCCCAGTTGTTTGCTTCTACGCCGAATCGGCAGAACCCCCACTGCGATGTCGGCGGGATGTCCTGCTGGGTTATAATGGCTGTGTGCTTCGGAGCATGCCTTCGCATCCAACGTTTAACCCTTTTTATTCCATTCTGTGCTGGACGTAAGTAATGGCAACTTATCTCTTAGTCCCAGGCCCGATGGTTTCAGTTTCCGCGAGGTACTTGGGAAACACATCCCACTTCCTCGCATGTTTTCCAACGGAGAGAAGGTGCACCCCCCATTGTTACGTGTTACATCTCACGTAGATCTGAGGATGACGGTGTACGAGAAATCTGCGATGCCTCTATCTTGTATCCTTATTTTTATCCCACTGCAGTGACCGCATCTGTTATACACCGACGGCAGTAAGTGCGCCGACGGTGTTGGATGTGCCATTGTAACGGAGACCGAAACTTACACCTTTAGCTTCCATAGTGGCACATCCATTTATACTGCTGACCTGTATGCCATCTATCGAGCCATTTTGTACGTTCGCCGTCGAAATCTTGGTGACTTCCTCATAATGAGTGCTTCTCTTAGTTCGCTTCAGAGCATTCGCTAGTTGTAAATGTGGAGATTGCATGGCTTGCTGGTCATGTCGGCCTTTCGGGTAATGAAGTGGTGGATTTGTCAGCTAAGACTGCAGCTACGCAACCCAGTAGAATGATTTCATTTATGACCCCGGCGGACTTCCGGTTTGTTGTGCGGAGGGTGGCGCTTTCGTGCTGGTCTAATGAGTGGTCTTCTCTCCGCATGAACAAGCTCAGGGAAGTTGAGGCTCCGCCTGTAAACAGGGTAACTTCCTCTCGTCGGGAGGAAGTGATATTGGCTCGTTTGCGGATCGGTCACTGCGTTTTTACACATAGCCACATTTTTAGGAAAGCACCCGCTCCTATCTGCCCGCTCTGTGGGGCGACGTTATTAGTGCGGCATGTCCTGCTGGAGTGTGTTGCGCTAGCAACACTTCGATCATCCTTGCAGCTGGCGGCCTCCCTTAAGGAGGTTCTTGCCGACGACCATAGAACGGTAGGGAAGGTTTTATTGTTTTTATCTCGAATGCAATAAGGGTTTAGGTTTTATTTATTTTATCCAGACAGTTTTAATGGAGCGACAGTTCGTGCATTTTGTTTTCCACTAGTTACTTTTACCCAAAGGGCTAGTTTTAGTCGCCAGTTTCGATCTTATTTGACCTTTTTAAGAAAGCACGTTTTAAATGCATCTGTGACCTTAGCCATGAGTATTTTTATCTGGATGTTATACCTAACCCTCCTTTTTAGTTTATGTTGATATTTTACATTGGGTTTTACCTCTGGTGTTTTTATTGAAACTTGTTTTTATAAGAGCGCTAAACACCATAGTAGTCGAGCGCCCCTAAACACCAACCATCATCATATTCACCTCATAAGGTAACCCTACCGTGTGGATAGTTGTTCCTCTGTACCTGTACCCCCAGGGGCCTACTAAGGTAGGTACGGATTTACCGCACCCGGGGGTTCCCTAGCCACTCGCCACCATATCATCCTCCCCATCGTCATCCACATGGCCACGTTTTGTTTTTATGCCTGCGTGTGTCTGCGCATTAATGCCCATCACCCACTTTGGGGCTCACCTCGGACTTGTGCGCGAGGTCAGCTAATTGACTTCTTGGATAATAGGAATCTTGCTATCCTGAACATCAGAGAGCCCACCTTTATTTCTGATGCCTTTCATAGTATTTCACACATTAATATTGCAATTTGTTCCACTTAGCAGTCACGTTATGCTACAATATCATTTTGGATTTGCATTTTAGTGACCACTTTCCTATTTTTATTAGCCTTTTGACACACGTATGTTCCACACGTTTACCTAGCTGGTACCCCCCCCCCAAGGGCCTACTACGGTAGGTACGGGTAGGCGCACCCGGGGGTTCCCGACCCACCTGTCGCCATAAAGTCCTCCCCATCGCCATCCACTGGTCCACGTTTTCTGTTCGTTTCTGCGTGTGTCTGCGCATTTCTTTGAGTATGTTCTTCTGGGTGCGAGTATACTGGCCTCATCTTCTTCCTCTTCTAGGCTTATTCCGTATATATTTAGCTTTAAGGCTTCAGGTTTATTAACTCCTGCCTCACCAACAGGGATTTTTCGTCTATCTCCGTGGTTCCTGTCCCACGGTTCCAGCGCGGCTTCCTACGTGTGTGCTCTTCGGAGGTCTCAGGCGTGACGGTTGTGTGGACCCTTCACACTGCCCCTATGTGTAAGCCTGAGATGCGGAGCTCGTCCGTACCGATATGTACACCCACGTAGCTTCTCTGGGAGCCCGCCCCGTTCTAATCTGCCGAAGAAGCCAGGTTGTCGGGTTAGAATCACGGGCTGGACGTGTTACCGCTATCGGAAACCCGGTGGAATCAACCACAAGTCCCCTGAATCCATGGATGTGTCATTACACACTATGGGCTAAAGTGGGGGGCAACAGGTTTGTTATACCTGTGGTAGGGGCATAAAACTGGGTTGTGCGTGGTAGAAAACTTACCTGTGTGGACCAGCAGTGGAGGCTGGAAGATAAATCCTCAAGTACTCCATGAGGAAAGTATTTTTGGTGGTTTTTTTTTTCTGTTTCCCCCAGATGGCAGGCTGACGCCTACAGTACCGGAAGGAGGCTATTTCATCATGATCCCTCCGCGCAAAACTCTTGCATTTGACCGCTTTTTGGTAGTGACTTTGGGTTGCGAATCTAAAACTATGCGAGATATTAACCCATTTTATATTCAACGGGAGATTGACAGGATCTGTGGTAAAGTAAGCAACGCAACCAGGACTAGAGACGGTACGCTGTTAGTGGAAACCAAGACCGAAGACCAGTCTAAGAAGCTCCTGAAAGCCGACTTTTGGGTTCTTACCCAATAACGGTAGCCCCACATAAATCTTGGAATACTTGTAGCGGCGGGGTGACCAGTACCTGCATAGACGGTCTTTCAGATGCAGACATTGTTTCCCATCTCTCCGACCAGGGTGTGTGTCAGGCGTACCGTCTTCTAGGTAATTGTGATTGTCAATCGGTTGCATTGCGAACGGTATTCCTAACGTTCAAAGGCATCACCTTACCTGAAGCACTTTACTGTGGTTACGAACGCGCTGCTATGAGACTGTATGTACCAAATCCCATGCGTTGTTTTCGGTGTCAGAAATTTGGTCATACCCAAAGTCGGTGCACCTCCGACGCTACATGTGCGTTGCGGCCAATCTGCTAACGGTGAAACTGCTTGTGCCCGAGACCCTTGCTACGTCCATTGTAAAGGGAACATTCATCCAGCTCCTGGCAGTTTCCGCGTTTTCTTGAGGAAAAAGCCATCCAGGAGTTGCGGGTTAAAGAACGCTTAACTTTTCCTGAAGCCCGGCGTCGCTTCGAACAACTGCAGCCTACGAGGATCTCAGGCTACGCATCTGCGTTCCGCCGCACTCCTGTTTTCTCAGTGGCTCTACAAACCGTGCCCGTAGCCGACGCGTATACGCCGCGCACAACAGTTTTGCAGTCTTTAACATCCACAGCACCCACTGCCTGAATTTGTATTTCTGCAGAACCTGCTCGAAAGCCGCTATTTAGACCGACACCATCTGTCGCTTCTCCTCATCAGCGCAGTCGTAAGAAACTCAAGCCCACTGCTAAACCTTCCAAGTCCCGTTCTCGTTCTACGAGCCGTAGGAGATCTTCCGCATCCCGAGCATCAGCGGATAGCGGCGACGAAAGTGGTTATACTCTTGTGGGTCCAAAGAGTGCAAAGAACGAGAAACGCCCACCTTGGCTTCATCTACTTCGTTTCCGCCATTTTTATCTCAGCTGCAAACTCATATTATGATTAATCGGTAACCTTTCACGCCTGTAACTGGTCCATGGCTCTTAAGACGTAGAATATCCGCGGTGTCCGTAGCCATAGGGCCGAATTGCAGCTGTTACTAGGGTCCTATAACGCTTTGCCTCTGTGTTTGCAGGAGACAAAGCCTCGGCCCCAAGTTGCTTTTGCCCTGCACCAATACCTTCCTATGCGGTTTGATGTTACACCGGAGGAGTGCTCTGCTGCTCATGGGGGTGTTATAATCCTCACGCGCAATGACATCTGCGGTCAGCCAGTCTCGTTTACTACTACCTGATGTTGCTATCCGACTTATCCTCCCTGGTTTCTCCTTTACTGTATGTAATGTGTACGTTCCGCATTCGCATATGCTCTGCGCCGTTGGCATGCTCCATCTCTTGTCACAGCTCCCAGCACCTTTTCTTCTGCTGAGTGATTTTAATGACCACCATCCCTTATGAGGGTCCCTAGGGCCTGCGCGCGGGCGACTGTTCTTTTTCTTTTTTTCGTAGTGTTTAACGCCCGTTTTAACTACTTAAGGCAGCGCAGGCGATGACACTGGTGATACATGAATGCTGATGGAGCACCGGTGGAATGCGATGGCGGGGGAAACCGGAGTACCCGGAGAAAACCCGCCCCAGCGCCGCTTTGTCCACCACAAATCTCACATTTGGTCGCTTGGGATCGAACCCCTCCCGTCTAGGTGAAAAGCGAGTGGGGAATGTTCTTGCCGACATTTTCGTTCAATATAGGCTCTCTGATCTGAACACCGGTGAAGCTACTTTCATTTCCGATTCTTCTGCCACGCTATCCTACCTGCTTGCTCTGCACAGCTTACTCACCGCTTTCACTGGAACGAAGTATCAGACACGCATTCCAGTGATCATTGCGCTTGTCTCAAGTCACCATTCCTCTTTGCATGCGAGTCCTTGGTGGCTGTCTAAGTCGAATTGGGCTCTCTTTTCCGCTCTGGATGTTTTCAGTGACGTCGAGTTCTAGTCCGTTGACCTCACTGGAATGTATCAACAGATGGTGTCAATATAACATTACAAATGGCACCACATAAATGTGCATATATCATGTTAAAAGGTAAATTGAAAAGCGATCCATCGGTGAAAACTAGTAATATAAAAGTTAAAAGACAAAAAGTATTAAAATACTTGGGAATACACCTGGATGAACAATGAAATTACGACAGCCATATCCATCGAATTAGAACTAAGGCGAGTGGAGTTCTTATGAATTTGTCAACATTAGCAACCAGAAAATTCAAATTACCACTTTTAATTACTAAGATATACCAGATGAGTTTACTGATAGGTATTACATCTTATGGAGCAGGAATATGGGCGCATAGAATAAGATTACTAAAGAAAATCAAGATATTAAGAAGAACACAGAGGAAATTTCTACTAAGATTAACAGGTGCAGTCACAACAACGTCAACAATGTCCCTTCTTGTAACACTGGTGATCTTGCCAATTGATATCACAATAAGGCAACGAGGGTCACATTTCTGGCTAAAAAAGAGGGGACTATGATAAAGTGGAGCAAATTATAGGAATACCGTGTAAATTTAAAAAAGAAATAAGGATGAGACTATTATGTGGCAACAAGAGTTGAATTCAATAGCAGAAGGCAGAAGAACTTATAATTTTTTTCCGAATATCCATGAAAGACTAAGATTGACTAATATACAACCTAAAAAGGGAGGGATTTAATATCTAACAGGGCATGGTCCGTATAATACTTATTTTAACAAAATAGGAAAGGAGTCGCACCTATGTTCAACATGTGAAGTCGGCGATACACAGGAGCATGCCATATTTGAATGCAATAAATACGCGGAAGATCTGCAAGAAAGAATGATATGTCTGGCTGGGAAACGGGTATATTATATAATTCGAAATAGGAATGAATACTCCATATTAAAAGAAATGGCGGATATCGTCTCCACATCCGTAATGGAAACTTACATAAATGAACGATGGCAGATACACATGGATGTACGAAGAGAACAAGAAGAACAGTAACAAGATAAAGAAGACCTAGAAACGCTTCAGAGTAAATTCAGATAACTATGAATATCGACAGGACGGATAGAATTAGCTAGGAGGAGACAATTACACCCAAATGAAATGCGTTTAAAAATCTAATCAACGATTCCTAGAAGATGATACGTAAATAAAAATTTAAACTAAATAAAGGACATTAAATTATAAAATATTTCCTCAAGAAATTTTTCGACTCTACAGTTCCGTTAAAGAACATATTTTTTAAGTTTATCACTAAGATGGGAATTCTTTAGTTTTTTTATTAGGGACTGTAGGGAGTTTTTGTATATTATTAGTGTAGAAATAGGTGTTAGAAAGTATGTATATATATATGTGTGTGTGTGTGTGCGCGCGCGCGCGCGCGCAAATGAAAGTTACTAGAAAAATGTAAATAGGTTTCAAATAAAATAATAGGAAAACTGGTCTTGGCATAGCCTCCAGAAGCCAGGACAGTAAACAAGCAGATCTTATTTTTTATTTAATTTTTTTATCTCCTCCTCCTTATTTGTGGACGATTTTGCAATTTATTGCAGTTCTCGGCCCACTTGCCTTTTGTGTGTCAACTTTTGGCGTTGGACACCATACGAACGCCAATCTCTACATCTCGGAACCGAACCGCTGCCCTTCGCCGAAACCATGAAGTTTGTTCGGTTGGCCCCCCAGGGGCATACTACGGTAGGTACGGGTTTGGCGCACCCGGGGGTTCCCGAGCCACGCACCGCCACTTCACCCTACCCATCGCTATCCGGTGTTGCCACGTCCTTTTTCTGCTTTTGGTTTTTCGTTTTTTACAGTGACACCCTCTTCCTCTTCTAGGCTTACTGAGATGATTAGTTCTTAAGACCTTAGGATTATTTCTCCCCAGGGGCTGACATTGTTAGTACGGGTTTGGCGTGCCCGGGGTGCCCAAGCCATTCACACCTATTGTCGTTCGCTCATTCCCATCTGTCACAGCCACGTTGAAGTCTTCATATTACACTTAATATTCAACATTATGATAGCGTCTTCCTCTTCTAGGTTTATAAAATTCTTAGGTTTTAGGTCTTTAAGTTTATGAACTCCTGTCTCACCAACAGGGACCTTTCCTATCTCCGTGGTTCCTGTCCCACGGTTTCGGCGCAGCTTTCAACTTGTGTGCTCTTCGGAGGTCTCAAATGTGAAGGTTGAGTGCACCCTCCTCACTACCCCTTTCGTGCGACACTAGGTGCGGAGCCGTTCCGATGTCATGTACACCCACATAGCTCCATAGAGCCGGGTCCCCTCGAGCTGCTCGGCGACCGCGAGTGGCTGGGTTGATCGGGCGGACCCGACGTGTTACCGCTGTCTGGGGCCCAATGTAATCAACCACAAGTCCCCTGAATCCACGCTGACTCCGTTGAGGCGGCGTGGCCTATAGTGGGGAGCCACTAGCGGTTATTCCAGTGGTAGGGGCATAAAGTCGGGCCTTCCATCGGTGAAACTGTCGCATACCGGTCAGTAGTGATAGTCGGAGGGTAACTCCTCTGACGTACTCCTTGAGATCGGGCCTGTAGCGGGTGCTCCTGGCCGGCACAGACCGAAAGATTTAGGTGTCTTTTCTTGTATCCCCCGGATGGCAGGCTGACGCCGACGTTCCGGAAAGGGGACTATACCATAATGGCTCCTCTGCGCTCAACCCCTTCAATACCACGTGTTTTTTTTTTTTTTTTTTTTTTATGGGTTTGATGTGTGAAAGTAAGACAGTGAAAGACCTCAGTCCATTTTATATACAAAAGGAACTGGACAGGATTTGCGGTAAAGTCACAAATGCAACAAGATGTAGAGATGGCACACTCTTAATTGAGATAGCCACTTCAGAACAACCTGCCAAGCTCCTGAGTGCTTCTCTTTTGGGTTCTTACCCTATTAAGGTGGAGAAGCACAAAACTTTAAATAGTAGCGGAGGTGTGGTGACGACCACCAGTTTGGATGGTTTAACCAACGAGGATATAGTGAACTGTCTTTTCGATCAAGCTGTAGTTGCTGCCTATAGATTAATTGGCAAACGGGATGACAAGCCGCTCCCATTGCGTACAGTCTTCTTGACTTTCGTGCGAACTGACTTAACGGCTTATATTATGTGCGGTTATGAAAGAGCGCCCATGCGGCCTTATATCCCGAACCGAATGCACTGTTACCGTTGTCAGAAGTTTGGACATACGCAACAACGTTGTAACAACTCGCTGGTTTGTGCGCAATGTGGGCAAAACGCACACGATGGCTCTGTATGCGCTCAAGGCCCCACTTCTGTCAACTGTGGAGAGGCGCATGCATCCAGCTCTAAAGAATATTCCCGTTTTATCGAGGAGAAGACCATACAGGAGATCAGAATGAAAGAGCATTTAACTTTTCAGGCAGCACGGAAACGTTATCTCGACCTTCACCCGACTACTCCTTTTAAATATTCCGCTGCTGTCCGCCAGCAGGTGCGGAAACAGGATGCTATAGTTCAGACGCTCCCTGGTCCTCGTGCCTGTGTGTCTATAGGTATCCAGATCGCATCCTCCGAATACGTTTCTCCTCCAAAGGTAGCGCCACCAGCTTCTGTGCCATCTACATCTTCCGCCGCTGTTTCTGCCCGCCCGATTCGTAAATCGCCCATTCGTCGTACAAGTCGTTATCGCTCCCCTAACCGCCCCCGCACGACTTGTTCGGACACTGATACCAGCGATGGCAATCTGGAATTGTGTCCGGTTGGCGACCACACTAAACGGAGTCGGAGCCCAACGAAAAAGAGAAAGCTTAAACTCAACCCACCGGTCCCGGGCAACCATTAATTCGCTCCCTTACCGGCGCACGCATAATGAACAGCAGCCTTCTTACCGTCCTCCTTATGTCCATCCTCCACTGGAATATACGTGGTCTACGCACCCATCGGCTCAAACTGGATATTTTAATCCAGTCTTATTCACCCCTTGTCGTTTGTTTGCAGGAGACCAAACTTCGCCCTCGAGATACCTTTGTTTTACGTCGGTATACCCCGGTTCGCTTCTATCTTGAACCGGATGAGGGCTCTCCTGCACACGGCGGTTCCCTGGTTCTGGTACGTGACGACATGTGTTTCCGAACTGTTCCACTCACCACTCAACTGTAGGCTGTTGCTGTCCACCTTTCTCTTCCCGGTTTTAGTTTTTCAGCGTGTAGTATCTATGTTCCACCTTCGTCTCCCCTCGCCGCTGCCAAACTTGTAAATTTAGTTTTGCAGTTACCTTCACCGTATCTTCTGGTGGGAGATTTCAACGCCCATCACCCTCTTTGGGGATCTCCGAGGGCGTGTGCGAGGGGAACCTTACTCAGCGATCTTCTGGACCAGCTGAATCTCTCCCTTTCGAATACTGGTGAACCTACCTTTCTCTCAGACTCTACAGGCACCCTTTCTCACCTCGATTTAAGTCTCTGTTCAGCACAGCTTGCACACCGTTTGGAGTGGAATGCTCTCTCTGACGCTCACGGCAGTGATCACTTTCCAGTTGTTATTACACCCCTTCATTGTACTCCTCCAACCACTGGCACCCCAAAATTTCAGTTTAACTAAGCAGATTGGTCATTTTATACTCGCCTAGCCCGATTTTCCGTTGCCGAATATCTCACTGTCAATAACATGGCTGAGCACCTAACTTCCGTTATGATAGCCGCCGCCGAACGCTCCATTCCCCGTACGTCTTCCCAACCTAGGCGTACCCGGGTTCCTTGGTTGAACGAGGAATGCGGCAAAGCTATCCGTGCGCGGCGAAGTGCTCTTCGGGTTTTTAAACGTCACCCAACAGAAGATAACTTATTAGTCTATAAACGACTACGGGCTAGAGCGCGGCGCATTATCTGTGAAAGTAAGAAGGCCTCTTGGAAGCGCTATGTGGAGAGCTTTCATAGCTCCACGCCCACATCCGTTGTGTGGGATCGACATAGGCGTGTAGCCGGTAAGGCAAAACCGTGCACTATACCCGGTCTTAGGGTAGGAGGTGACACCCTTGTGGAGCCGGCTCTTATCGCAGACTCCTTGGGCAGAGCCTTTGAGGCAGTTTCCAGTTCCACCAATTATGACCCAGCTTTTATTCCACATAAGGTTGCGTTGGACGCCCAGGAGTTGTCATTCCGCTCCAACTACCATGAGGATTACAACCGTCCTTTTAGCCTTCGTGAACTAGAACATGCCCTGTCTTTTTCTAGGCATACCGCTCTTGGGCTCGATACCATACATGCGTCACTGCTTCAGCATTTGTCTACGGATGGTAAGCTCTTTCTCCTCCAGCTTTTTAATCTCATCTGGCTCGAAGGTGCGTTTCCTGCTGCCTGGCGCGAGGCCACCGTTGTTCCCATTATGAAACCTGGCAAGGATCGCCAACTTCCCTTCAGCTACCGTCCAATTTCCCTAACTAGTTGCGTTTGCAAGGTTATGGAATGTATGCTCAATGGGCGGTTTATGTGTTGTCTCGAGGCTCGGGGTCTCTTGTCGAACGTTCAGCGTGGGTTTCGTCGTTACTGTTCTATTATCGACTACCTGGTGTCTCTTTCGACCCACATTATGAACGGGTTCTTGAGTAAAAGGCAGACTGAAGCTGTATTTTTTGATTTAGAGAAAGCTTACGACACATGTTGGAGAACTGGCATTCTCCGTACAATTCATCAGTGAGGTTTCCGTGGTCTCCTTCCAATATTCATTTAGGAGTTCATGAAACACCGGGTATTTCGTGTGCGTGTGGGTTCGGTTTTATCTGACTATTTTACTCAGGAGAACGGAGTACCTCAGGGTTCAGTACTTAGTGTCACTGTTCCTTATAGCTATCAACCCTCTTGTTGACTGCCTTCCCCCAGGGATTTCCTCGTCGCTGTTTGTTGACGATTTTGTTGTGTACCTCACAGCTCGGCGATCCTGTCTGCTCGAGCGTCGTCTAAACTCTCTTTCCGCCTGGAGTGTGACAAATGGCTTTCACTTCTCCACCGAGAAGACGGTTTGTGTAAATTTCTGGCGCCGGAAGCAGTTTCCTACTCCTCTCCGCCTAGGTACAGATATGCTACCGTTTGTTGAAGAAGCGAAATTCCTGGGCTTACTATTTGATAGAAAGTTATGTTGGTCTGCACATATAACTTATTTGAAGGCGCGGTGTACACGTTCTCTTGATATTTTACGTGTTTTAAGTAGTCCTGGGGAGCCGTTAGGAGCGTTCTGCTATACCTCTGTTGTACATTAATCCGTTCCAAGTTGGATTATGGTTGTATCGTCTATTCTTCAGCGCGACCGTGTATCCTTCGTCGTTTAAACACCATTCATCATCAAGGCACACGGCTAGCAACTGGCGCCTTCCGCACTAGCCCAGTCAGTAGTGCCTGTGCGGAAACTGCAGAACCACCGCTATATAATCGCCATGAGTTTCTCTTGTGCAGCTACGCCTGCCGTCTGTCCAGTATGCCTCACCACCCGGCTCATTCATACTTTTTTGATGACTCTTTGGACGCTAATTACGCCTCTCGCTCCCTCTCCCTCTTACCATCAGGGGTACGTTTTCGCAAGCTTCTAGGGCAAATGAGCATGACAATGCCTACAGTGCTTCCCAAGCGAGAAACCCATTTCCCTCCTTGGATTCGCCCTGGCAACTCTTTCTATCTAGGGTCCTCATCTCTTTCGAAGTCGACTACCCCTGGTTTCATCCTTCGGTCCCAATTTTTAACCCTTAAATACCAACATCGCGACCACATTTTTATTTATACTGACGGGTCGAAGAATGAACAAGGTGTTGGATGTGCTTTTGTGGTTGATAACCACTGTTTTACTTATCGTCTTTAACAACAGTGTTCGATTTTTACAGCTGAGTTATTTGGTATTCTTCAGGCTCTTTTTTATGTGCGGCGACATGCGCTACCACTCACTGCAATATGTTCAGATTCTCTGAGTGCTCTCCAAAGTCCTCGTCCGCTGTATACTTGCCACCCAATCATACAGCGGATCCAAGATTGCCATCACTCGCTTTCGGCAGCAGGTCTCCGTGTAACGTTTTTGTGGGTGCCTGGTCACACGGGAGTGGCGGGAAACGAAAAAGCTGATTCTGCTGCTAAGAGATCAATTACATCATCCAGGATATTTTCTTCTTCCGTTCCCGCTAGTGATCTTAAGGTGGGACCATTCTTTCTCGTTGGGCGACTGAATGGTCCAGCACTACTGGAAACAAACTGCGGGTAATCAAAGCACTTCCTGAATCCTGGAAAATCTCTTGTCGCACCTCCCGCCGGGAAGAGGTCATTTTATGTCGCCTGCGTATCGGACACTGTTATTTTAGCCACTGTCATTTGTTGCGAGGAGAGCAAACTCCAGTTTGTCGGTGCGGCGCAACCTTGACAGTGTGACACGTTTTAACAGAGTGCCAATTTTTAGCAGCCACGCGACTGTCGTTGAATTTCCCCAGTGGCAAGCGTGACATTTTAGCAGACCGTCTGACTGCTGTAGAACGGGTTTTATCTTTTATTCGACAGTGCCCTCTAATTGGACGTGTCTAATTTTAATGGCGTTCTACAGCTTTTGTCACTAGTTTTATCTGTCTCATTTAACCACCTTAGGCTTTTTTATACTTTATTTTCGGAGTGTTATCTCCTACATTTTAATCGTCGTGTTAGCATCTGTGTGCGTGTTTTTATAGCTTGAAATCTTAGGCCTATGTATAAGTTTTATTTTATACTGGGATTTGTTTTCTTACATCTCCTAGGGCGCTAATAATATTATAGGTTGGGCGCCCTAAAACCTTACTTCTCTCTCTCTCTCTCTCTCTCTCTCTCTCTCTCTCCCTCGCTCCCTCTCTCTCTCTCTCCCTCTCTCCCTCCGGTTGGTGTTCGACAGGAAGCTTAGCTTGACATCCCATATCTTTTCTCTGAAGGCTAGATGTGATCAAGCACTTAATATTTTACGTGTTTTATGTGGCACATCCTGGGGAACAGATCACACCGTATCATTACAGCTTTGTCGTTCCCTTGTTCGCTCTAAACTTGATTATAGGCCCCCCCCCCCAGGGGCCTACTACGGTAGGTACGGGTTTGGCGCAACCAGGGGTTCCCTAGCCACTCGCCGGCATCTCATCATCCTCATCGCCACCAACTGAGCCACGTTTTGTGCTTGTGTGCATATTTGTTTGTCTGTTTTGTCATAGCGAATTTGCGCGCCTCATTTTCTTCCGCTTCTAGGCTTATTCTTTAAAGTTTAGTTTTAAGGCTTTAGATTTATTAACTCCTGCCTCACCAACAGGGATCTTTATTCTATCTCCGTGGTTTCTGTCCCATGGTTCCAGCGCGGCTTCCAACATCTGTGCTCTTCGGAGCTCATAGGCGTGAAGGTTGAATGTACCCTTCGTTTTCGTCTGCTTCTTCGGATCTTAGATGCTCGTCTGCCGCCTGTGTTTCCACTGGGGGAACGTTCTTTCACCCCTTGGTTACGTTGCGATACCCAGTTCCACCTGTGTGTTGGTATCTATGCCAAAATCGACGACTCCACCTTCAGTCTTCCGCTCCGCAATGTTAGAATTACTAGCAGAGTTTACCATCCATTGCTTTATTTACACGGATGGTTCCAAGGAAGACCGTGGTGTGCGGTGTGCTTTCGTTTTTAATTCGCAGAGTTATACATTTCATCTTTTGGGGCAATGTTCGATTTTTACAGCCGAGTCTGCAGGTTTATTGCCCAATGTTTTTAGCTCCACCGTTCCCCCAGGTGATGTTCGTGTTCACCTGCGCCAGGCCATTCTTTCGCGCTGTTTCGCGGAATGGTCCGGGGTCCGTGACAACAAACTGAGAGCGGTCAAGTCCTTTCCTGTCCCCTGGGCTACTTCCTCGCTTACATGTCGCCGCGATGAGGTGGTTTTAGCGTGACTGCGTATCAGGCATTGCCGTTTTAGCCACCAGCATCTTTTACGTGCAGAACCCGCACCTCAATGTGCTTCGTGCAACGAGCCATTGACGGTTCGACATCTTTTATTGGAGTGCCACCTTTATACTGTGCTGCGTGCGTCTCTGTGTCTACCTACTGACATCCCCAGCCTTGTGGGCGACAACCCTGTATATTGTGACGAACATTTCAATTTTCTCCGCCGCTGCGGGATTTACAGTGGTGTTTAATTTTATCTCTGAATTTTACCTTTACCGACTTATGTTTTTAGTGCCTAGATTTTAGTCTGGCTTTGGTAGCCTTTTTATGCTTTTCCCTAGTTTTAACCCTTGTTTGGTACTGCTGTTTTAGTGGTTTTTATGCCTTTTAAAATTTAGCTCTTTTATTTACCCTAGGGCGCTAATGACCTTTGCAGTTTTGCGCCCTAAAACTATATTACTTACTTACTGGTTACAGTTTCATTGTGTACTCTTTGGCATGTCCTTTGGTTTTGGGACTCTTAAACCCAGTTCACCACCGATGGATTTGCCTGGCGCTGGGTGCGTTTCCGACTAGTCCGGTTATTAGTTTGTCTGCGGAAGCTGCTGAACCTCCCTGTCTCATAGGTGTGACCTGCTTTTTTGTAGCTATGGTATCCGCTATTTGCCTTGCCAGAACACCCGTCTTTTAGGTTATTCTTTGACGAGTCTCTTGACCGTCAATATGCTTTAGCGTGCTTCCCCCCAGGGGCCTACTATGGTAGGTATGGGTTTTGCCCACTGGGGTTTCCCGAGCCACTCGCCACCATATCATCCTCCCCATCGCCATCCACTGCGCCACGTTTTGTGTTATTGTCTGCGTGTGTCTGTGCGCATTTGTTTGTGTATGTTATTGTTTGTGCGAGTTTACTCGCATCATCTTCCTCTTCTAGGCTTATTCCCTATATATTTAGTTTTAACGCTTTAGGTTTATTAACTCCTGCCTCACCAACAGGGATCTTTTTTCTATCTCTGTGGTTCCTGTCTCACGGTTCCAGCGTGGCTTCCAACTTGTGTGCTCTACGGAGGTCTCAGGTGTGACGGTTGAGTGGACCCTTCACACTGCGCCTATGTGTAAGCCTTAGATCCGGAGCTCGTCCATACCGATATATACACCCACGTAGCTTCTCTAGGAGCCCGGCCCGTGCTAATCTCCCGACGAACGCAGGTCGTCGGGTTAGAATCACGGGTCGGACGTGTTACCGCTATCGGAAACCCGGTGTAATCAACCACAAGTCCCCTGAATCCTTGGACGTGTCATTACACACCATGGCCTAAAGTGGGGGGGGGGCCACAGGTGGTTATACCTGTGGTAGGCGCATAAAGCCGGGTTGTGCATGGTGGAGGGCTTACCCATATGGACCTGCAGTGTAAGCTGGAGGGAAACTCCTAAGTAGTCCGTGAGATCGGTCTGGGAGGCGGCTCAGACCGGAAAGTATTTTTGGTGTCTTTTTTCTCTTTGCCCCGGATGGCAGGCTGACGGCGACAGTACCGGAAGGGGGCTATATTATCATGAATTCTCCGCGCAAAACTCTTCCATTTGGCCGCTTTTTGGTAGCGACTCGGGGTTGTGAATCATAAACTATGAGATATATTAACCCATTGTAGATCCAACGGGAAATTGACAGAATCTGTGGCAAAGTAGGCAACGCAACCAGGACCAGAGACGGTACGCTGTTAGTAGAAACCAAGACGGAAGACCAGTCTAAGAAGCTCATGAAAGCCGGCTTGTTGGGTTCCTACCCAATAATTATAGCGCCACATAAAGCTTTGAGTACTAGTAGAGGCGTAGTGACCACCAGCTGCCTAGACGGTCTTTCAGATGCAGACATTGATTCGAATCTCTCCGACCAGGGTGTATGTCAGACGTACCGTCTTCTAGGTAAACGTGATGGTCAGTCGGTTGCGCTGCGCACGGTAATCCTTACGTTCAAAGGCACCACCTTACGTGAGGCACTCTACTGTGGATATGAACATGCTGCTGTGAGGCCATATATGCCGAACCCTATGCGTTGCTTCCGCTGTCAAAAGTTTGGTCACACGCAAAGCCGGTGCACCTTCGACGCTACGTATGAGCGTTGCGGCCAAACTGCTCACGGAGACACTGCTTGTGCTCGAGACCCATGTTGCGTCCATTGTAAATGGAAACGTCCATCCAGCTCCCGGCAGTGTCCGCGTTTTCTCGAAGAAAAGGCCATCCAGGAGTTCGAGTTAAGGAGCACCTAACTTTTCCTGAAGCCCGGCGTCGCTTCCAACAATTGCAGCCTGCGACTATCTCAGGTTACGCATCAGCCCTTCGCCGCAGGCCTGTTTCCTCAGTGGCAATACAAACCGTGCCCGTTGCCGACGCATTTACACAAACATACCAGTTCCTGATCACAACGACCTTGCAGCGTTCAACACCAATAGCTTCCACTCCCTCAGTTGATCTTTCACCAGAGCCTGTTCACAAGCCCTTGGTTAGGCCGACACCTGCGGCTGTCTCTCAGGATCGCAGTCGTAAAAAACACAAGGCCGCTGAAAAACCTTCTAAATCCCGTTCTCGTTTTATGAGCCGTAGAAGATCATCCGGCTCCCATACATCCACGGATAACGGCGATGACGCTGGCTACACTATTGTGGGCCCTAAGTGCGCAAAGAACATAAAGCGTCCACCTTAACCTCGTCTATTAACTTCGTCTATTGTTTGCACCCATTTGCTTGCATCCCAACCGCATTCTGAGACTCTGATCCGCCGTTTCCCTACCACGCCTCTAACCCAGCTCCATGGCTCTCCTTACCTGGAATGTCCGTGGTGTCCGTACACATAGGGCGGAACTGCAGCTTTTACTGCGGTCCTATAAACCGCTGGTTCTGTGTCTGCAGGAGACGAAGCTTCGCCCCTATGATACTTTTGTTCTCCACCAATACCTTCCGGTGCACTTTGACCTTCCACCGGAGGAGGGCTCTCCTGCTCATGGGGGTGTCATCATACTAAAGGGCAATCACATCAGTCGTCAGCCCTCTGGCTTACCACTACCTTGCAAGCTGTTGCTATCCGACTTACTCTTCCAGGTTTCTCCTTCACTGTATGTAATGTCTATGCTCCGTTTTCGTCTATCCTCTGCGCCGCTGATCTGGTGCATCTTATGTCTAAGCTCCCGGCACCTTTTCTTCTGTTAGGTGATTTCAATGCCCACCATCCCCTTTGGGGTTTCCCTAGGGCCAGCACGCTGGGGACTATTCTCGCTGATCTTTTGGATCAATATAGTCTTGCTGTTTGAACACCAGTGAACCTACTTTCATTTCCGATTCTTCTACCACGTTTTCTCACCTGGACCTTTGTTCAGCACAGCTTGCTCACCGCTTCCAGTGGAACGTAGTATCTGACACTCATTCCAGCGATCATTGTCCTTGTGTCCTCACCTTGCTTTCACACCACATTCGCTCATCGCGTGCGAGCACTTGGCAGCTGTCTAAGACGGACTGGGCTCTCTTTTCCGCTCTGGCTGTGTTTGGCGACCGTCAGTTCCACACGGTTGACCATATGCTTGAGCACTTTAACTACCTTATACTCTCTGCCGCAGAGCAAACCATACCCCGGACATCTTCCCCACCTAAAAACGCTTACCGGTCCCTTGGTGGCCTGCCGAGTGCCGCGTTGCCATTCGTGCTCATAGGAGGGCTCTTGGGGTATTTCGCCATCACCCTACGCTGGAGCATTTGGTCATTTTAAACAAACACGCGCACAGGCACGCCGAATTATTCAGGATAGCAAAAGGTCTTCATGGAATTCGTTTGTGTCTACCTTTAGTCGCACAACACCTTCATCCGTTGTGTGGGAAAAGCTCCGCCGTGTTGACGGTAAGCAAGCTGGTACCTCCATACCGGGGCTAATCGTGGGCACTGACACCGTAGTTGATCCGGTTGCTGTGTCAGACGTCCTTGGTAGCACATTCGCAAATGTGTCCAGTTCCGCCAATTATCACCCGGCGTTCCGTGCCATTAAGACGGAGTTGGAGTCACAGAGTCTCTCTTTTCGGTCCTCTGACACAGAGTGCTACAACACATCTTTTAGCATGCGAGAGCTGGATGCCTCATTAGCATCTTCTCGGCATTCCGCTCCAGGACCTGATGGTATTCACATCGCAATGCTGCAGCATCTCTCTTCTGATGGTAAACTCTATCTCCTGAACCTATATAACCGTGTTGGGCGAGAGGGTGTATTTCCTAAGGCTTGGCGTAAAGTCACGGTTGTTCCCATTTTAAAACCGGGAAAGGATCGTAGACTTCCTTCCAGTTATCGTCCTATCTCCCTCACCAGTGCTGTTTGTAAGGTGATGGAGCGGATGATCATTGGGCGGTTACGATGGTGGCTTGAGTCTGAGAAACTGCTCTCAATATCCAGTGCGGCTTCCGCCGATACTGCTCCTCGACTGACCACCTAGTCTCCCTCTCGACTCATATCCTGAATGGATTTCTGCGCAAGTGCCAAATTGTGGCTATATTTTTCGATCTCGAGAAAGCTTATGACACCTGCTGGAGGGCTGGCAGACGGACAATGCGGAAACGCCAGGGTCGTGTACCTGAAAATAGTGCAACCCCAACATCTAAAAAGAACGCATTAATCCGAGCAGTACAGCCCAATCTGCAGAAACGCTTATCGATTTTAAACTTTTCCCTTAATATAGAAACTGTCTATCGTACAGTGGAATATACGCGGAATTAGACTACGCCGACCAGAGCTTGAACTGCTGATCCACCAAAATCAACCTTTGGTCGTGAGCCTACAAGAGACATAGCTCTGTCCACATGACCACGTCCTTTCAGCCACTATTCTGCCGTACACTGTGATATATCACCAGAGAAGGGTGATCCTGTATATGGTGGCACTATGATCCTCATCAGAGATGATCTTTACGCTGAAGAATCCGTGCCCCTACACTCTGACATTCGGTCTCGCTGTCAGGATTACGCTGGCATATGCCAAATTCACAATTTGTAGCATCTATTTTCCTGCATATGCTGACCTCTCGCGCATTGTTTTAGAAGGCCTGGTTTCTCAGTTATCAACACCTTTTCTGTTGATCGGTGAAGTAAATGCAACCACCGACTTTGGAACTCGCCTCGAGCTTGTGCGAGAGGTCGTCTAACTGCCGATTTCTTGGACAATCACCACCTCTCTCTTTCTCTCTCTCCCTCTCCCTCCTGAACACTGGAGATCCTACCTTTCTTTCTGACGCCTTGAATAGTTTTTTACACACCGACAGAGCCGTTTTTTCTCCATAGTTAACCCCCCCCCTCAGGGGCCTACTACGGTAGGTACGGGTTTGGCTCACCCAGGGGTTCCCGAGCCACTCGCCGCCATATCATCCTCCCCATCGCCATCCACTGGACCACGTTTTGTATTCGTGTCTGCGTGTGTCTGTGCCCATTTGTTTATGGTCTTGTGGGTAGCTGTTTACTCGCATCATCTTCCTCCTCTCCTAGGCTTATTCCCTATATACTTAGTTTTAAGGCTTTCGGTTTATTAACTCTTGCCTCACCAACAGGGATCTTTCTTCTATCTCCGTGGTTCCTGTCCCACAGTTCCAGCGCTGCTTCCAAATTGTGTGCTCTTCGGAGGTCTCAGGCGTGACGGTTGAGTGGACCCTTCACACTGCCACTATGTGTAAGCCTTAGGTGCGGAGCTCGTCCGTACCGATATGTACACCCAGGTAGCTTCTCTGGGAGCCCGGCCCGTGCTAATCTCCCGACGAACGCAGGTCGTCGGGTTGGAAACACGGACCGGACGTGTTACCGCTATCGGAAACCCGGTGTAATCAACCACAAGTCCCCTGAATCCATGGATGTGTCATTACACACCATGGCCTAAAATGGGGGGCTATAGGTGGTTATACCTGTGGTACGGGCATAAAGCCAGGTTGTGCATGGTGGAGGGCTTATCCTTATTCGCCAGCAGTGGAGACTGGAGGGTAACTCCTCCTAAGTACTCACTGAAATCGGTCTTGGAGGAGTCTCCCAGGGGGCACAGACCGGAAAGTATTTTTGGTGTCTTTTTCCTCTTTCCTCCGGATGGCAGGCTGACGTCGACAGTACCGGAAGGGGGCCTATTTATAATGATCCCTCCGCGCAAAACCTCTATTTTTGAAAAGTGTTTGGTGATAACCTTGGCTTGTGATTCAAAGACAATGCAAGACCTTAACCCCTTTTACATTCAACGTGAACTCGACAGGATATGTGGCAAAGTGACTAATGTAACCAGGAGTAGAGACGGTACGATGTTAGTTGAAACCAGGACTGAAGACCAGTCCAGAAAGCTCTTGAAAGCCGGTTTATTGGGTTCCTACCCAATAACGGTGGCCCCACATAAATCGTTGAACACCTGTAGAGGCGTAGTGACTACCTCGAGCTTAGACGGCCTTTCCGACGCTGAAATTGATGCCAATCTGTCGGACCAGGGTGATTGTCAGGCGTACCGTCTTCTTGGCAAACGTAATGGTGGGTCGTTTGCATTAACGGACAGTCTTACTAACGTTCAAAGGCACCAACTTACCTGAGGCACTCTACTGTGGTTACGAAAGCGCTGTTGTGAGGCCGTATATACCGAACCCTATACGTTGTTTCCCCTGTCAGAAGTTTGGTCAAACCCAAAGCCGTGCTTTGGACTGGTCGTATTACCGCTAACGGAAACCCGGTGTAATCAACCACAAGTCCCCTGTATCCATGTCTGCTTTATTACGCAAAATGGATTAAAGTGGGGAGCCACAGGTGGTTATACCTGTGGCAGGGGCTTAAAGCCGGGTTTTACAAAGGGCTTACCCGTATGGACCAGTAGTGGTAGCTGAAGGGTAACTCTTTCTGAGGTATTCCTTGAGATCGGTCTGGTAGGGGTCTACCAGGCGGCACAGACCGGAAAGTATTTTGGTGTCTTTTCTCTCTACCCCCGGATGGCAGGCTGACGCCGACGTTTCCGGAAGGGGGTCTTTCCATGATGTTATCTCCGCTCAGAACCTATTCTTTTGAACGCTTTATAGTTATGACCTTGACCTGCGATAAGAAAACAATGCGAGATATTAGTCCCTTCTATATCCAACGAGAAATTGACAGGATTTGCGGTAAAGTGACCAAAGCTACCAGAATGAGATGCGATACTCTTCTAGTGGAAACCAAGACAGAGGGCCAGTCAAAGAAGCTCATTAAAACCAGTTTGTTGTGTTCGTACCCCATAAGAGTAGCTCCGCACAAGACTTAGAACACTTGTAGAGGCGTGGTGACTACCGCCTGCTTAGACGGTCTTTCAGATGCAGACATTGTTTTCAATCTCTCCGACCAGTGTGTGTGTCAGGCGTACGGTCTTCTAGGTAAACGTGATGGTCAGTCGGTTGCGGTCGAACGATATTCCTAACGTTCAAAGGCACCACCTTACCTGAAGCACTTTACTGTGGTTACGAACGCGCTGCTTTGAGACCGTATTTACAGAATCCTATGCGGTGTTTTCGGTGTCTGCAATTCGGGCGTACACAAAGTCGGTGCACCTTCGTCACTACATGTGGACGTTGCGGCCAACCTGGTCATGGAGAAAGTGCTTGTACTCGGGACCCTTGCTGCGTCCATTGTAAAGGGAACCATCCATTCAGCTACAGGGAGTGTCCGCGTTTTCTCGAGGAAAAAGGCATCCAGGAGTTGCGGGTTAAGGAACGCCTAACCTTTCCTGAAGTCCGGCGTCGCTTCATACAATTGACGCCTGCGACCATCTCAGGCTACGCATCAGCGCTCCGCCGAATTACTGTTCCCTCAGTGGCACTACAACCCGCGCCCGTAGCCGACGCGTGTAATCAAACAGAACCAACGCCGAGCATAACAATCTTGCAGTGTTCAGCATCCACAGCACCCACTGCCTCAAGTTCTATTTCTCCACAACCTACTCGTAAGCCGCTAGTTAGACCGACACCATCTGTCGCTGCTCCTCATGAGCGCAGTCGTAAGAAACTCAAGGTTACTGATAAACCTTCCAAGTCCCGTTTTCGTTTTACGAGCCGTAGGGGATCTTCCGCATCCTGAACATCAGCGGATAGCGCCCACGAAAGTGGCTAGATACTCTTGTGGGTTCAAGGAGTGCAAAGAACAAGAATTGACCACTTTAACTTCATCTACTTTGTTTCCGCCAGTCGTTTGCTTTCCAGCTGCAAACTCATAGTATGATTCATCGATAAACTTTCACGCCTCTAACTATACTCCATGGCTCTCTTGACGTGGAATATCCGCGGTGTGCGTACCCATAGGGCCCAATTGCAGCTGTTATTACCGCCCTATAACCCTCTGGTTCTGTGTTTGCAGGAGACAAAGCTTTGCCCTGAACCAATACCTTCCTGTGCGGTTTGATGTAACACCGGAGGAGGGCTCTGCTGCTCATGGGGGTGTTATGATCCTAACGCGCAATGACATCTGCGGTCAGCCTGTCTCGCCACTACCTTGCAAGCTGTTGCTATCCGACTTACTCTTCCTGGTTTCTCCTTCACTGTATGTAATGTCTGCGTTCCGCCTTCATCTACCCTCTGCGCCGCTGACATGCTGCATTTTTTCTCAACTGCCGTCACCTTTTCTTATATTGGGTGATTTTAACGCCCACCATCCCCTATGGGGTTCTCCTAGGGCCTGCGCGCGGGGGACTGTTCTTGCTGACCTTTGCGTTCAATATAGTCTCTCTGTTCTGAACACAGGTAAACCTACATTCATTTCCGATTCTTCTGCCACACTCCCGCACCTGGTCCTTTCTGTTTGCCCTGCACAGCTCGCTCACCGCTTTAATAGGAACATAGTTTCGGACACTCATTCCAGTGATTATTCCCCTCGCGTGCCATTTCTTGGCAGTTGTGTAAGTCGAATTGGTCTCTTTTCACCGCCTTGACTGTTTTCAGCGACAGCCTGTTCGACTCCATTGATCACATGGTCAAACATTTCAACTCTGTCGTGAGCCCCCCAGGGGCCTACTACGGTAGGTACGGGTTAGGCGCACCCGGGGTCCCGAGCCACCTTGACTCCCTCTGTGGGCAACCTCAGAGTGGTGAGGGAGTCAGTAGGTCAAAATGCCCACCCACGTGTAGGCCGTGCGTGGAGACCCGTGTCGGTGAAAAGGAATATCCTGGTTGGTTGAGGGTTGCGTACCTGAGCCTGGGCTTCTGTCTTTCAGTAACTGGGGAGGGTGCGCAGCCTAATACACCGCTTTGGTTTCTGATTTGCCTAAACGGGAGGCTAGGGACTAACCCACCCCTAGTCAATCGGCCAGGGACTAGGTATTACACCGAACTCCAGGGTGAGTGGGACGGCGAGCCCGCTATATCCCCTGTGTAGCCCTGTCACCCCAGTGGGGTGACCCCTCGTTGGGCTCCGTGGTGGGTGGGGAGCACTGGGGGATGAATTTATACCATTTTTTATGGCACCAAAACCAAAACCCCTTAATTTAAATGCAAACGTTGGAAAGGAAGTAGTCGAGTCATGTGGTCCTCGCTACTTGGTTATTCATAGGACAGAGGAAGGTAAGAAATTCCTTACGGTGAGCCCTTTTACTATCCAAAAGGGTCTCGATGCCATTGCTGGTCCTGTTAAATCCTGCGTTCGAGCTCGCAATGGTACACTTCTTGTCGAAGCCAACTCCGCCTTGCAAGCTGCAAGGATTCTTAAAGCCACCATGTTAGCCAGCTATCCAGTGAAGGTCGAGGTGCACAAGTCGCTGAACTCCTCCCGCGGTGTAGTAACAACCCGCGCGTTGGACGGTTTGTCTATTGAGGAGATCCAAGAAAATCTAGCGACTCAGGGTGTCTCAGCTGTTTATCGGGTACAACGTAAGATCAACGGAGAATTCCTGCCTACTCGTACCCTGTTTCTTACTTTTGATCGGGTTGATCTGCCTCAAAAGATTAGAGCAGGGTATGAAGTCATCGAAGTTAGGCCTTATATACCCAATCCGCTGAGGTGCTTTAAATGCCAACGTTTTGGTCACACTAGTGAGTTGTGTACCGGCAAGTCCACCTGCGTCCACTGCGGTGACATCTCCCACGATGGTGCTTGTGCTTCAGCTCCATCGTGTGTGAACTGTAACGGGGAACACCCATCTAGTTCCCGAGACTGCCCCCGTTTTGCAGAGGAACGAGCGATCCAGGAGATACGGGTGAAAGAGAAGGTGTCCTTCTTGGAAGCCCGGAAGCTCCTGCGACTCCGCCAACCCTCTGCCCCGAGGTCCGGTACCTATAGCTCAGTTGCAGCTAAACCGGTACCGCGTCGGGAAATCGCAACACAGACCGGCGATATGAACGGGGCTACAATTGCGGAAAAGGTCATTTTAGCCCAAGCGCTGCCAAAGCCTTCGGCACCTACACCCAAGTTGGTATCAACATCTGCCAAATCCGCCAGCTTACAGAATAGTCCTGCACACTTGTCACCGAAAGCCTCGACCTCGGGTACTAAAGCTGGTAAATTCACGACGTCTTCTGCCCCGGAAAAACAGTTTAAGACCAAGTATGTACGACAAGACTTTTTGAAAGAGAATGTGCAATCTATTACCAAGTCATCTAAAGGTAAGAAAAGTACACGCAACTCCACACGTGTATCCTCCTCTGAAGGGTCATCTGGGGAGGAGGGCGTGAATCGGCGACGGCCGTCTTCGCCGATCAGCACATCCAATCGGTTCGAACTACTTGGACCGAAAACTGCTCTTGAAAAAGGGACCTCCCTTGTGGAGGAGATGGACCAGGAGGATTCTGCCGCCACTGCCAGAGGGACAGTGCGGAAACGGCAGGATCGTGCTCCTGAAAATAGTACTAGCCCAACGCCTAAGAAGAACAAATTGAACCGACCAGCTAATCCCAATCTGCAGAAGCGTCTTTCGATTTGAAACTTATCCCATAATATACTCAATGGCTATCCTCCATTGGAACATACGCGGAATTCGACCACATCGACCAGAGCTTGACTTGTTGCTGCGCCAGCATGAACCCTTGGCTGTATGTTTACAAGAGACGAAGCTCCGTCCACAGGACACCGTTACCATCAGGCAGTACTCCTCCGTACGATGTGATTTATCCCCGGAGGACGGTGTCCCGGCACATGGGGGCACTATGATGCTTATTCGAGATGATATTTTTGCCAACTCCGTACCCATACAATCTGCAATCCAGTCCGTTGCTGTCAGCATTAAGCTACCCTCCGCTTCATTCACCATTTGCAGCATCTATTTGCCTCCATCTGCGGACCTCTCGCACAGCGACTTAGAACACCTCATTTCGCAGTTGCCACCACCCTTTTTATTGGTAGGCGACGTGAATGCCCATCACCCTCTTTGGGGCTCTCCTCGGGCTTGTGCGAGAGGTACGCTACTTAAAGACTTCTTGGATAGTCAGAATCTTGCTCTCTTGAATACCGGAGAGCCCACCTTTCTATCTGACGCATTTCATAGTTTTTCACACATTGACATTGCAATTTGTTCCCCTCAGCTGGCAGTCACCTTATGCTGGAATATCATCTCGGATTTGCATTCTAGTGACCACTTTCCTTGTCGTATTAGTGTCTTGACACCCGTTGTATGTTCCACCCGTTTACCTAGTTGGCGCCTAGACCACGCCAGCTGGGAACTGTACTCCCACTTGGCTGAATTTAGCTACGAAGAGCACGACTCTGTGAAACACTTGGTCGGACATCTCACAGGGACCATTCTTTCTGCTGCTGGGCAATCCATTCCGCGTTCGACTGGCTACAGCCGCCGATTTCCGGTACCTTGGTGGACCGATGACTTTCGGGATGCTATTCGCGCTCGCAGACGAGCTCTACGGGTTTTCCAGCGTTTTACTACACTGGATAACCTGATACACTATAAACGGATGCGTGCACATTCTAGGCGGGTTATTAAGGATAGCAAAAATATGTCATGGAATAAATTCGTGGGTTCCTTTAATCGACATACACCTTCCTCTGTCGTATGGGATAAGTTAAGACGTGTGGCTGGGAAACCGAACCATATGCCCATCGCCGGTCTCAAAACACCTACCGGAGCTGTTGTTGATACATTTGACGTGGCGAATACTTTAGGCAGTGCTTTTGCTCAGGTGTCTAGCTCAGGCAATTATTCCCCTGAGTTTCTTACAATTAAGAATCAGGTGGAATCTCAAGAATTCTCGTTTCTTTCTGGCAACCTTGAGGATTATAATCGCCTTTTCACCCTGGCAGAGCTAGACAATGCACTCTCCTCTTCACGACACTCAGCACCAGGTCCAGATGGTATTCTCGTCCAAATGTTGCAACATCTCTCTCCTGATGGCAAAGATTTCCTACTCGAGGTCTATAATCGTGGCTGGGTTGATGGCATTTTTCCAGACAAGTGGCGGGAGGCCACCATCATACCCATTCTTAAACCTGGAAAGGACCGCCATCTTCCTTCCAGTTACCGTCCTATTTCCCTCACCAGTTGCGTGTGCAAGGTGATGGAACGCATGATCAATGGACGGTTGGTGTGGTGGCTGGAATCCCACAATCTTCTGACGAACATCCAGTGTGGCTTTCGACGACGACGTTCAACTGCTGACCACCTTGTCTCTCTGTCAACTCAGATTATGGACGGGTTACTTAAGAACAGCCCCACAGTTGGGATATTTTTTGACCTCGAGAAGGCCTACGACACGTGTTGGCGGGCGGGAATATTGCGTACTCTACACAACTGGAACATACGTGGACGCCTACCGTTGG
Source organism: Hymenopus coronatus (assembly GCA_030762935.1). Taxonomy (NCBI): domain Eukaryota; kingdom Metazoa; phylum Arthropoda; class Insecta; order Mantodea; family Hymenopodidae; genus Hymenopus; species Hymenopus coronatus. The sequence continues at coordinate 157,200,189 of CM060900.1, read as the reverse complement.
TCATTCAGGAGTTTATGCGGGACCGCGTTTTTCGAGTGAGGGTGGGCTCGGTTTTTTCTAACCATTTTATTCAAGAGAACGGAGTGCCGCAGGGCTCGGTACTCAGCGTGACTCTATTTGCTATTGCGATAAATTACATATCACTATGTGTGCCTCAAGGTGTCTCTTCCTGTTTATTCGTAGACGACTTTGCCATCTTCTGTACTTCTCAGCGTACACCGTTTTTGGAACGCCGTCTCCAGCGGTGTTTGGACAATCTCTATGCTTGGAGCTCGAAACACGGTTTTCTTTTCTCCGCTGAGAAGACAGTCTGCGTTAACTTCTGGCGCCGTAAGTGGCAAATGCCGCCGTCTCTTCGACTCGGGCCAGATTTACTTCCTTTCGCAGACGAGGCGAGATTCCTTGGTTTGATCTTCGATCGGAAACTTTGTTGGGCACCACAAATTGCACAGCTTAGAGCACGATGTGACCGTTCTCTAAATCTTTTACGGATACTAAGTGGCAAATCTTGGGGTGCGGATCGGACGGCATTGCTCCGTCTTTATCGTGCTGTGATTCGTTCGAAGTTGGACTATGGCAGCATTGTGTATTCTTCAGCTCGACCTTCAGTGCTCAGAAGGTTAGACAGAGTCCATAACCAGGGCATCCGTGTGGCCGTTGGAGCTTTTCCAACGAGCCCAGTCGTTAGCCTCTACGCCGAATCGGGAGAACCTCCTCTGCGTTGTCGGCGTGATGTCCTGCTTGCTAATTATGGCTGTGGGCTGAAGTGTATGCCTGGGCATCGAACTTATCACGCGTTTTTCTCCTCTGAGCTGCACGAGCGATACTGCCTCCGCTCTCTGAGCCCCAGGCCAGCAGGTTTTCGTTTCCGTGAGCTTTTACGCCAGCACCATGTTGACATTCCTCGGCTGTTATCCAAGGGAGAGAGTATACACCCCCCTTGGTTACGCGCTACCTCCCATGTCGATCTCGGGATGACGCTCTACGGGAAATCTGTTACGCCTCTTGATAGTATTCGTCGTTGCTTTTTAGAATTTTTATCCAAATACAGTGGCCGTATTTGTATTTACACCGATGGTAGTAAGAGCCCCGACGGTGTTGGATGTGCCTTTGTCACTGGCACCGCAACTTCTACTTACGGTTTGCCTAGTTGCACATCTATATATTCTGCCGAGCTATATGCTATTTATCAAGCCCTTCTGTATATTCGACGTCGAAAATTAGGTGACTGCCTTATTCTTAGTGATTCCCTTAGTGCACTTCAGAGCATTCGTGAGCTGTACAATTACCATCCTTAGGTGCAGCGCATCCAGGACGTTCTCCACATTTTGCACGCTTCTGGTTTTAATGTGGAGTGCGCATGGATTCCTGGACACGTTGGCTTGCCAGGGAATGACACGGCGGATTTGGCAGCGAAATCGGCAGTCACTGCGCCCAGTGTTACGATTACCCATTCAACAGTAGAAGATTTTAGAGTGGCTGTACGGAGAGCCGTTTTTTCGACTTGGCATGTGGAGTGGTCGGCTCTCCGTGGTAATAAGCTGCGAGAGGTGAAGGACCTCCCTTTCAACTGGGTAACCTCCTCTCGTTTATTCCGCCGGGAGGAGGTAGTACTAGCTCGGCTAAGAATTGGCCACTGTATTTTTACTCACAGTTACCTTTTTAAACGTGAACCTGCTCCTGTCTGTGCGCTCTGTGGGGAGGCACAGACAGTTCGTGATGTGTTGCTGGAGTGTGGTCACCTGGCACACATTCGGTCATCTATGGGCATGCCGGCCTCTCTTGCTGAGGTCCTGGCAGATGACCCAAGAGCAGTGGACAGGGTTTTTAAATCTTTAGCAAAAGTTTCTTTTACCTTGACGTTTTAGTGTGATAGCAGTTTTTTTTTTTTTTTTTTTTTTTTTTAAACTCTTTTAATTTTAATGTGTTGATTTTAGATGGAGTTTTATATCCAGCTCTAGTTAAAGGGCTGGACAGTTCTGTTTCTTCCGTTTCAACTGTGTTAGCTCTTTTACTTGTGTTTACTTTTTTGTTTGGTATTTTCTTACTGCCTATTGCCAAGTTTTAATCATAAGGGCGCTTATGACCTCGGCAGTTGAGCGCCCTTAAACACCATTATCATCATCATCTGTCGTGATCTCCGCTGACGAGCAGTCCATACCGCAGTTGTCTTCCTACCCTAGACGCTTACCGGTCCCTTGGTGGACTACCGAGTGCCGCAATGCTATTCGTGCTCGCAGAAGGGCTGTTTGGGTATTTCGCTATCATGTTACTTTGGAGCATTTGATTAATTTTAAACAAACACGCGCCCGGGCACAGCGCATTATTCGAGATAGCAAACTGGCTTCCTGGGTTTGGTTTTTTTTTTTTTTAACTTTCAGTCGCACAACACCTTCATCTGTGTTGCTGGTAAGCAGACTGGTACTTCCATACTGGAGCTTCTCATCGGTCATGACATCGTCGCTGATCCGGTTGTTATTGCAGACGCCCTTGGTAGCACGTTTTGCAACTGCGTGCGGCTCCGCCAATTATCACCCAGCGTTTCGTGTCATCAAGGCGGACGTGCAGTCTCGAGTCTCTCTTTTTCAGGTCCTTGGATTCCGTGTGCTATAACTCGCATTTTACAATGCGGGAGCTGGTTGCCTGTTTAGCATCCTCTCGACACTCCGCTCCAGGACCCGATGGCCTCTATGTAGCCATGCTACAGAACCTCTCTTCCGAGAGTAACCCAGGGGCCTACTACGGTAGGTACGGGTTTGGCGCACCCGGCTGTTCCCGGGCCACTCGCCACCATATCATCCTCCCCATCGCCATCCACTGCGCCATGTTTTGTGTTCTTGTCTGTGTGTGTCTGTGCGCATATGTTTATATATGTTACATTTTGTGCGAGTTTACTCGCCTCATCTTCTTTCTCCTCTATGCTTATTCCCTATATTTTAGTTTTAAGGCTTTAGGTTTATTAACTCCTGCCTCACCAACAGGGATGTTTCTTCTATCTCCGTGGTTCCTGTCCCTCAGTTCCAGCGCGGCTTCCAACTTGTGTGCTCTTCGGAAGTCTCAGGCGTGACGGTTGAGTGGATTCTTCACACTGCCCCTATGTGTAAGCCTTAGGTGCGGAGCTCGTCCATACCGATATGTACACCTTCGTAGCTTATCTGGGAGCCGGGCCCGTGCCAATCTCCTGACGAACGCAGGTCGTCAGGTTAGAATCACGGGCCGGACGTGTTACCGCTATCGGAAACCCGGTGTAATAAACCACAAGACCCCTGAATCCATGGATGTCATTACACACCATGGCCTAAAGTGGGGGGGCACAGTTGGTTATACCTGTGGTAGGGGCATAAAGCGGGGTTGTGCATGGTGGAGGGCTTACCCGTATAGACCAGCAGGTTGGAGGTAACTCCTCCTAAGTACTCCGAGAGATCGGTCTGGGAGGCGTCTCCCAGGCGGCACAGACCGGAAAGTATTTTTGGTGTCTTTTTTCTCTTTCCCCCGAATGCCAGGCTGACGTCGACAGTACCGGAAGGGGGCCTTATTATAATGATCTCTCCGCGCAAAACTTTTATTTTTGACAAATTTTTGGTGATGACGTTGGCTTGTAATTCAAAGACAATGCGAGACCTTAACCCCTTTTACATTCAACGTGAACTCGACAGGATATCTGGAAAAGTGACAATGCAACCAGGACTAGAGACGGTACGCTGTTAGTTGAAACCTGGACCGAAGACCAGTCCAGAAAGCTCTTGAAAGCCGGTTTATTGGGTTCCTACTCAATAACGGTGGCACCACACAAATCGTTGAATACCTGTAGAGGCTTGGTGACTACCTCGAGCTTAGACGGCCTTTCCGATGCTGAAATTGTCGCCAGTCTCTCCGACCAGGGTGTGTATCAGGCGTACCGTCTTCTTGGCAAACGTAATGGTGAGTCGGTTGCGTTACGGACAGTCTTCCTAACGTTCAAAGGCACCAACTTACCTGAGGCATTCCACTGTGGATACGAACGCGCTGCTGTGCGGCTTTATATACCGAACCCTATGCGTTGTTTCCGCTGCCAGAAGTTTGGTCACACCCAAAGCCGGTGCATTTTCGACGCTAATTGTGAACGTTGCGGCCAAGCTTCCCACGGAGAAACTGCTTGTGCTCGAGGCCCTTGTTGCGTCCATTGTAAAGGGAACCATCCATCTAGCTCCCGGCAATGTCCACGTTTTCTCGAGGAAAACGCCATCCAGGAGCTGCGAGTTAAAGAACGCCTGACTTTTCCGGAACCCAGACACCGCTTGCAACAGCTGCAACCTTCGACCATCTCAGGCTACGCATCAGCGCTCCGCCGCACTCCTGTTTTCTCAGTGGGACTACAAACCGTGCCTGTAGCCGACGCGTGTACTGAAACAGAACAGACGCCGACCACAACAACCTCGCAGTCTCCAACATCCTCAGCACCCACTGCCTCAAGTTATATTTCTCCAGAACCTGTTCGTAAGCCGCTAGTTAGACCAACACCATCTGACGCGGCTGCTCATGAGCGCAGTCGTAAGAAACTCAAGGCCACTGATAAGCCTTTCAAGTCCCGTTATCGTTCTATGAGACGTAGGGGATCTTGCGCATTCCGAACATCAGCGGATACCTCAGACGAAGGTGGCTATATTCTTGTGGGTCCAAAATGTGTAATGAACAAGATACGCCCACCTTAACTGCATCTACTTCGTTTCCGCCAGTTGTTTGCTTCCCAGCTGCAAACTCATAGTTTGATTCATCGATAATCTTTCCCGCCTCTAACTGCTCAATGCCTCTCCTGACGTGGAATATCCGCGGTGTGCGTACCCATATGGCCGAATTGGAGCTGTTACTACGGTCCTATAACCCTCTAGTTCTGTGTATGCAGGAGACAAAATTTCGCCTCCACGATGCCTTTGCCCTGCACCAATACCTTCCTGTGAGGTTTGATGTTACACCGGCGGAGGGCTCTCCTGCTCATGGGTGGGTTATGATCCTAACGCGCAATGACATCTGCGGTCAGCCGGTCTCACTTATCACTACCTTGCAAGATGTTGCTATCCGACTTACTCTTCCTGGTTTCTCCTTCACTGTATGTAATGTCTATGTTCCGCCTTCATCTTCCCTCTGCGCCGCTGACATGCACCATCTTTTGTCTCAACTCCCGGCACCTTTTCTTCTCCTGGGTAATTTTAATGCCCACCATCCCCTATGGGGTTCTCCTAGGGCCTGCGTGCGGGGGACTATTCTAGCTGACCTTTTTGTTCAATCTAGTCTCTGTTATAAACACCGGTGAACCTACTTTCATTTCCGATTCTTCTGCCACGTTCTCCCCCCTGGACCTTTCTGTTTGCTCTGCACAGCTTGCTCACCGTTTTCAGTGGAACGTAGTATCAGACACTCATTCCACTGATCATTGCCCTTGTGTCATTACTCCGCTATCACACCGTATTTCCTCCTCGCGTGCGATTTCTTGGCATCTGTCTAAGTCGAATTGGGCTGTTTTCTCCGCTCTGGCTGTTTTCAGCGACCGCCTGTTCGACTACGTTGACCACATGGTCGAACATTTCAACTCTGTCGTGACCTCCGCTGCCGAGCAGCCCACCCCGCGATCGTCTTCCTACCCTAGACTCTTACCGGTCCCTTGGTGGACTACCGAGTGCCGCGATGCTATTTGTGCTCGCAGGACGGCCCTTCGGGTATTTCGCCATCACCCTACCTTGGAGCATTGATAAATTTTAAACAAACACGCGCCGGTGCACGGCGCATTATTCAGGATAGCAAACGGGCTTCCTGGGCTTCGTTTGTTGAAACATTGAGTCGCACAAAACCTTCATCTGTTGTGTGGGAGCAGCTCCGCCGTGTTGCCGGTAAGCAGACTGGTACTTCCATACCGGGGGTTGGGAACTCACACCGCCGTTGACCCGGTTGTTATTGCAGATACCCTTGTTAGCATGTTTGCAATTGCGTCTAGCTCCGCTAATTATCACCCAGCGTTTCGTGCCATTAAGGCGGACGTGGAGTCTCAGACTCTCTCTTTCCGGTCTTTGGATTCCGAGTGCTATAACTCGGATTTTAGCATGCAGGAGCTGGATGCCTTTTTAGCATCCTCTCGACACTCCGCTCCAGGGCCCGATGGTATCCATATCGCCATGCTACAGAACCTATCTTCTGATAGTAATCAATATCTCCTGAACCTGTAGAACCTCGTTTGGCGCGAGGGTATGTTTCCTACAGCTTGGCGGGATGCCACCGTTGTTCCCATCTTAAAACCGGGGAAGGGCTGTAGTCTTTCTCATAGTTGCCGTCCTATCTCTCTCACCAGTGCTGTTTGTAAGGTGATGGAGCGCATGATCAAGGGAAATGAGGTTTCTTGGCATTCGACAGGAAGCTTTGCTGGTCGTCCCATGTCTCTTCTCTGAAGGCTAGATGTGATCGTGCACTTAATATTTTACGTGGCACATCCTGAGGAGTAGATCGCACCGTGCTACTACAGCTTTACCGTTCGCTTGTTCGGTCTAAACTTGATTACGGGTGCCTTGTATACTCTTCGGCTTGTCCTTCGATTTTACGACGTTTAAACCCAGTCCACCATCGCGGGATTCGTCTGCCGCTGTGTGCGTTTCCGACTAGCCCAGTTATTAATTTGTCTGCGGAGGCTGCTGAACCTCCGCTGTCTCATGGGCGTGATCTGCTTCTTTGCAGCTATGCTACCCGCCTCTTTGCCTTGCCAGATCACCCGTCTTTCAAGTTATTCTTTGACGAGTTTCTTGACCGTCAATATGCTGTCAGCGCGGTTGCCTTGCTTCCCGCAGGAGTTCGTTTTCGCCTACTTCTTCGGCTCTTGGATGTTCGCTCCCCCCTTGGTTACGTTTTTTTTTTTTTTTTTTTTTTTTTTGGTAGTGTTTAACGCCCGCTTTAACTACTAATGGCACCGCAGGCGGTGACACTGATGATACATGAATGATGATGGAGCACCGGTGGAATGCGATGGCGGGGGAAACCGGAGTACCCGGAGAAAACCCGCCCCAGCGCCGTTTTGTCCACCACAAATCTCACATGCGGTCGCTTGGGATCGAACCCCGGCCGTCTAGGTGAGAGTCGAGTGGTCTAACCACTCGGCCACGGCGCGGCCTTGGTTACGTTGCTACACCCAGTTTGACACTGATGATACATGAATGATGATGGAGCACCGGTGGAATGCGATGGCGGGGGAAACCGGAGTACCCGGAGAAAACCCGCCCCAGCGCCGTTTTGTCCACCACAAATCTCACATGCGGTCGCTTGGGATCGAACTCCGGCCATCTAGGTGAGAGTCGAGTGGTCTAACCACTCGGCCACGGCGCGGCCTTGGTTACGTTGCTACACCCAGTTCCACCTTAGGTTGGCACCCATGCCGTAATCAACGATTCCACCTTCAGTCTTCCGCTCCGCATTTTTAGAGCTGCAGGCCTGGTTTCCCAACCATTGTTTTATTTATACCCGATGGTTCCAAGGAAGACCGTGGTGTGGGATGTGCTTTCGTTTTTAATTCGCGGAGTTACACATTTCATCTTTTGGGGCAATGTTCGATTTTTACCGCCGAACATTTTAGTATCTAATGAGGCTCTTCTTTAAGGCAGTTTGTTATTTGTAGCGATTCCCTCAGTGCACTACAGGGCCTGCGTGAGCCGTATCCATGCCATACGTTGATACAGCGTATACAGGATCGCCTGCAATCGCTCGCTGTCGCTGGCTTCAGCCTTTCGTTTGTTTGGGTTCCTGGTCACGTAGGTGTGAGCGGAAACCGGGACACAGCTGCAAGTCTGCAGTTTTATTGCCTCAAGTTTTTAGCACCACTGTTCCTCCAGGTGATGCTCGTGTTCACCTGATCCGGGCCATTCGCGCTGGTTCGCGGAATGGTCCGGGGTGCCTGACAACAAACTGAGAGCGGTCAAGTCCGTTCCTGTCCCCTGGCCTACTTCCTCGCGTGCATGTCACCGCGATGAGGTGGTTTTAGCGTGACTGCGTATCGGGCATTGCCGTTTTAGCCACCAGCATCTTTTACGGGGGGAACCCGCACCTCAAGGTGCTTCGTGTAACGAGCCATTGACGGTGCGTCATGTTTTGTTGGAGTGCCACCTTTATACTGTGCTGCGTGCATCCCTGTGTCTTCCTAATGACATCCCCAGCCTTCTGGGCGACAACCCTCTATTTTGTGACGCACTTTTTAATTTTCTCCACCGCTGCGGGATAAACAGTAGGGTTTAATTTTATCCTTGGGTTTTAGTTTTTTGCGAGTTATGTTTTTAATGCCTCGGTTTTATTCTGGCTTTGGTAGCCTTTTTATGTTTTCCCTGGTTTTACTCTTGTGTGGTACTCCTGTTTTAGTGGTTTTTATGCCTTTTAATATTTAGCTCTTTTATTCACCCTAGGGCCCTAATGGCCTTTGCTGTTGTGCGCCCTAAAACCATATTACTTACTTACTTCTGAGAGTCAGCAATATCTGCTGAACCTGTTCAACCTCGTTTGCACGAGGGTGTGTTTCCTAAAGCTTGGCGCGAAGCCACAGTTGTTACTATATTAAAACCGTGGAAGGACCGTAGTCTTCCTTTCAGTTACCGTTCATATTTTTCGATCTGGAGAAAGCTTATGACACTTGCTGGAGGGCTGGCTTACTGCGAACCTTGCATAGTTGGGGCTGCCGTATCCGCCTCCCAGTCTTCCTCCGGGAGTTTAATGAAGGACCGGGTGTTTCGTTTGCGTGAGGGCTCTGTTTGCTCTCGTGTTTTTAGTCAGGCGAACGGAGTTCCTCAAGGGTCGGTACTCAGCGTCACTCTCTTCGCTGTTGCCATAAATACCATTGTCGAATGTGTTCCTGCTGGTATCTCCTCCTCCTTATTTGTGGACGATTTTGCAATTTTTTGCAGCTCTCGGCGCACGTGCATTTTGGAGCGTCGCCTACAAGCGTGTCTTGACCGTCTACATGCTTGGAATGGTAAAAATGGGTTCCGTTTTACCTCCGAGAAGACAGTTTGTGTCAACTTCTGGCGTCGGAAACCATACGAACCGCCTTCTCTACATCTCGGGACCGAACCGCTCCCCTTCGCCAAAACTGTGAAGTTTCTTGGCTTGGTATTCGACAGGAAACTTAGCTGGTCGTCCCATGTCTCTTCTCTGAAGGCTAGATGTAATCGTGCACTTAATATTTTACGTGTTTTGTGTGGCACATCCTGGGGAGCACATCGCACCGTGCTATTACAGCTTTACCGTTCGCTTGTTCGCTCTAAACTTGATTACAGGTGCGTAGTGTACTCTTTGGCATTTCCTGCGGTTTTACGACGTTTAAACTCAGTCCACCATCGACTGATTCGTCTGGCGCTGGTTGCGTTTCCGACTAGCCCGGTCATAGTTTTTCTGCGGAGGTTGCTGAACCTCCGCTGTCTCATAGGTGTGACCTGCTTCTTTGCCTGCTATCCGCCTCCTTGCATTGCCAGATCACCTTCCCGCAGGAGTTCGTTTTCGTCTGCTTCTTCGGCTCTTGGATGTTCGCCTAAGGCCTCTGTTTCCACGGGGGAATGTTCATTCCCTCCTTGGTTTCGTTGCGACACCCTGTTCCACCTTGGGTTGGCATCCATGCCGAAATCAACGACTCTACCTTCAGTCTTCCCCTGGCTTTTTTAGAGGTGCAGGCCAAGTTTCCCAATCATTTTTTTTAATTTATAGGAGTGGTTTCAAGGAAGACCGTGGTGTGGTATGTGCTTTCGTTTTTAATTCGCGGAGTTATACAATTTATCTTTTGGGGCAATGTTCGATTTTTGCCGTTGAACTTTTTAGTATCTGTCAGGTTCTTCTTTTTATCCGGGGACAGGATTTAAGGCAGTTTGTTATTTGTAGCGATTCCCTCAGTGCACTACAGGGTCTGCGTGAGCTGTATCCCTGCCATACGTTGATACGGCGTATACAGGATCGTCTGAGATTTGTTTGGGTTTCTGGTCACGTAGGTGTGAGCGGAAACGAACAAGCGGGCACAGCTGCCAAGTCTGCAATTTTATTGCCTAAAGGTTTTAGCACCACCGTTCCTCCAGGTGATGTTCGTGTTCACCTGCGCCGGGCCATTTTTTCGCGCTGGTTCGCGGAATGGTCAGGGGTGCGTGACGACAAACTGAGAGTGGTCAAGTCCTTTCCTGTCCCCTGGCCTACTTCCTCGCGTGTATGTCGCCGTGATGAGATGGTTTTAGCGCGTCTGCGTATCGGGCATCGCCGCTTTAGCCACCAGCATCTTTTACGTGGGGAACCCGCATCGCAATGTGCTTCGTGTAACGAGCCATTGACAGTGCGTCATCTTTTATTGGAGTGTCACCTTTATACTGTGCTGCGTGGATCCCTGTGTCTGCCTACTGACATCCCCACCCTTCTGGGCGACAACCCTGTTTCTTGTGATAGACTTTTTTATTTTCTGCGCCGCTGTGGGATGTACAGTAGGGTTTAATTTTTTCTCTGGGTTTTACCTTTTACCGACTTGTGTTTTAGCCCCGCGTTTGTAGTCTGGCTTTGGTAGCCTTTTTAAGTTATCCCTGGTTTTAACCCTTGTGTGGTACTCCTGTTTTAATGCTTTTTATACTTTTTAATATTTAGCTCTTTTATTTACCCTAGGGCGCAGTTGTGCGCCCTGAAACTATACTACCACTGCTGCTGCTTAGATGTAAAATAGTTTCATATGGCAATGTAACAGCAAGTACAAATCTAGAACAAGTTTGTAATTTAAATATGTATATGGTGGATTTAGCAACTGAATGATTTAATGCAAACATGCTACAGATAAATACCACAAAAACTGAAGCACTGTTATTTCAATTTAATGCAAAGAATCAGGATAATATATCTTTCAAAAGTCTAGGAATTTAGTTAGACAAAAAACTTGATTGGGAACGTCAAATAAATTACATAGGTGGAAAATCAGTTCATGTCTTATTCCTGCTATACACACTTTGTCATTATCTTAAACTTAATCATACATGCATAGTATGGCTTCTTTCGTTCCCATCTAACATATTATATACTCCGAGATAATTCTGCAGGATCGCAAAATGTTTTCAAGTGGCAAAAAAAAAAAAAAAAAAAAAAAAAAAAAAAGACAGGTGTATTGCTAATCTAGATTATACCTTGCAGACAATTTCACAAAAAACAAAATCATGACCGTGCCAGCATTATACATTTACCATTCGCTGATGTATCCCCCAGATGCCTTTTCCGGTAGGTACGGGTTAGGCGCACCCGAGGTCCCGAGCCAGCCGTGACTCCATCTGTGGGCAACCTCAGAGTGGTGAGGATGTCAGTAGGTTAAAATGCCCACCCACGTGCAGGCCGTGCGTGGAGACCCGTGTCGGTGGAAAGGACTATCCTGGTTGGTTGAGGGTTGCGCAGCTGAGCTTGGGCTTCTGTTTTTTCAGTAGCTGGGGAGGGTGCGCAACCTAATACACTGCTTTGATTTCTGCTTGGCCTAAACGGGAGGCTAGGGGCTAACGCACCCCTAGTCAATCGGCCAGGACTAGGTATTATACCGAACCCCAAAGTGAGTGGTACGGCATGCCTGCTATATCCCCTGTGTAGCCCTATCACCCCAGTGGGGTGTCCCCATGTTGGGCTCTGTGGTGGGTGGGGAGCACGGGTGGATGTATTCATATCATACTTTTTATGGCTTCCAAAAGAAAACCCAAGTCCTGCTTGACCTTCGGAAAGGAAGTAGTCAAGGCCAGTGGTCCTCGCTACTTGGTTATACATAGAACAGAGAAAGGAAAGAAATTTACAATGGTTAGCCCATTTGTTATCCAAAAAGGTCTGCATAAAATAGCTGGTCCTGTGAAATCACGCTCTAGTAATGGCACGCTCCTGGTTGAAGCTCTCTATGCATCCCAGTCATCAAAACTATTGCTAGCAAATATGTTAGGCAGTTACCCTGTGAAGATCTCAATACACAAGACCTTAAATTCCTCGCCTGGCGTTGTCACCACCCGTGCATTGGACGGTTTGTCTAATGAGATTCATGAGGAGCTCTCAGCTCAAAGTGTCACGTCTGCTGCCGGGATTTCTTGTCAGATAATGTAGTATTTTTCTGCCTTAAAGAAGTTCTTGCCATAGTAGACAATTACTCAATCCTGGCCATCTTTGTCATGGGATAGAAGACCTCCAAAGCTGGTATTGCTTTCACTGATGTCCACAATTAAGTCACTACCAGGCTGCAGAAATCCTAAAATAGGCACTGTGCTGAGTCCTACTTAAGCACCTGGAACGCTCTTCTGACCACATGTTAGACCAGTGCTCTTCTGTAGGGCAAGTGCGGGAGTTTACCATGTTGGAGAAGTCTCTGATGAACTGGCGGTAGTTGCATAGGCCCGGGAAACTTTGTAAATCTCGTTTGTCTTTTGGGCTAGGCCAATCTCTCACTGCTTGAGCTTTCTCTGAGTCTGTGACCACCCTAGATTGTGAAACTATGTGGCCCAAGTAGTTCACCTCCTTGCAGAAGAGTTGGCACTTGTTTGTGTTAAACTTCAGGTTAGCTATCTATAGCCTTTGCAGTATATTGGTCAGATTCTCAAGAAAATCTTCAAGGTTGTTGCCTATGATGACAATGTCATCCAGATCTAGCAGACAGGTGTCGTAAGTCAACCCTCTCAACACTGACTCCGTGAGACGCTGGATGGTGTCTGGTGCACTGCAGAGGCCAAAGGACATAACCATAAATTGCCAAAGCCCTTCTCAGGTTGAGAATGATGTGTGCAAAGTCAAGAGCCACTGCACACGTGCAAGTGTTTTCAGGGTGTCATCAATCTGGGGCAAGGGGAAACGGTTCATTCCGCTTCCTGTAGTCCATGTAGAAGAATATCTCTTTGTTCTTCACCAAGACTGTAAGGTAACTTAAAAGCTTTTGGATTCATCAATGATTCCTCAAGATCTCAGTGCTCTCCAGCATGTCCCATACCTCCACTTGTTATCAAGATGTGTTCTCTGGAAGTTTGCCAGTTAGTTTGGGCATCTCCGATGTTGATGTTATGGTGTACTCGGTCAGTGTGACCATAATTGTCTTCACCTTCACTGAAGATAGACTGGTATTGACTTAGCAGATGTTGAACCCTTTCCAGTGTTGAAGTGGTCAAATGGCCAGCCACCCTCTTCAGCAAATCTTTCGGCTGGGGTCCTATATCTTGACACGGTGCTGGCTGGTTAGATACATTGCATGGCAATTTACTCCCTAGCTTGCATTTCTCTCTCTCCTGGCCTAGATGTTCTGGTCTGTGGCCAATGGATTCAGTAGCCTCACAGGCACTTTCTCCCAATAAAACAACATTGCCCAGGCAATGCTTAATCAGTTCAATGGTGTTTTCCAGTCCAATGCAAGGTTTCTTGGCCATAGCCCCTCCAGGCGTGCCTTTACCACCACCTCGCTTTTTGCAGGCACAGCTACATTATCCCCCAGGATCACCCTGCAGATTCCAGAAGTTTTTGGAGGAGCTCCGAAGCAACTCATCTTGGCTAAGTCACAAAATCTTCCGGCTGACATTGACCATTGCCTCGTGTCTCCTGAGGGCATCCAGTCCCAGTATCACATCCACAGCCACCCTCACGAAAAATACAAGGTTCAGTGTGCTCCGCCCAAATGTAAACTCCAGCAGGGCCTTAATCTCCACAATTAAGATGTCGCCCAATGCAATCACTAATTGGTAGGACCAACTGGGTGTTCTTGTCGGAAAGTGCTTCACCATGTCAGGACTGATTACAATCAAGACTGTGCCTGACTATATAAATACCTGGTACAGCTACCCTTGTACCCAGCAATCTGTGATTATGCTGTTGCCTACTTTTATGTCCAAGGCAGGTAGCATTTCTCAAGGGGATGGTGAAGATGCCTCTGATGTGCCCCTTGCCATACCAGGACTTATTCGTTTTCTGCCTGATGGTTGGCTTGGTGTGGACGGTCCTTTACCAGGTGACCTAGCTTGCCAAACCCCTAGCGCACACCATTGAAAAACTCTTAGAGTTCTCTCCCTGTCCCTATTATAGCGAATGCTCATCTGCAAGGTCGATATTGCTGTTGTCATGGTCATCTGCATCCTTAGTGCTGCCGTTAATGCCTCACCTTATGGATTGTCTTTTAGTCACTGAGCATAAGGCACTGTCTTATTTGGGCATCATGCATCTCGTCAACAAAAAGTAGGAGAATTTCTGGTACATGCAACAGGTGGTAGGTTCACCAGAGGTTTGTTCACCAGTTGTTCAATTGCCAGGGCAAACTGTTGCTTCATCTCTCCTGGCTGTGGCAGCCTTAATTTAAGCTGACTGCAGCCAGGCAATTGTTCCTGAAGTGGTTCTCAAGGGCCTCCCAGATCTCTCCAGACATTTTCAATGTCAGAATCACATTCAGTACTTCTGTTGCCCAGTCCCTGGAGGCTTGCTATCAGTTGTGCGGCTCCCTCCTTTGTGGTTGTGGTTAGTGATGACAGTGGTATGTTAGCAGAAGACTTGGAAAGTGGATGTTCTATTGAACTTTTATGTCCATCTTGATGATCAAGTCATTCAACTTTCCATCGAGCATCTTTTCCATCATCTTGTTAATTCTTTGACACTTCCAGCAAGTTCTTCCACCATTTCCACAAGGCCTTGCCTATCCTTTTTCATACCAGCCAGTTGTTTGTCGATTTTGTTTATATCACTTTCAGGTTCTCCATTCTACATTTCATTTGCTCTTCCATCCATCCATGCTGGATTCTATTTTGGTCATTGTATTTTTACACATAGCCACACTTTAAGTAAAGAACCGGCTCCTATCTGTCCGCACTGTGGAGCGATGTCTGTGCAGTATGTGCTGTTAGAGTGCCTTGCTCTAGCAGTCTGTCATTTATCTTTGCACCTAGGGACCTTCCTTGAGGAGATACTTGCCGATGACCACAGAGCGGTAGAAAAGGTTTTATTTTTTTTTTTTATCTCAGGTGACTTACCCAATAAGGATCTAGATTTTATTTATTTATTTTTATCCAGAGAGTTTTTAATGGAGCGGCATTTCTGGTATTTTAAATGTTTTCTCTGTAGTTCTTTTAACCCAGGCTTTTAGTCATATTTATCCCATGTTTGTTCCGTTTTTGTTTAGTCAGTTCTGGGTTGATCTGTGGCTTTCACCATCAGTTTTATTCCCTGGATTTTATAACCTACCCTTTTCTTTTAGTGCCTTGATTTTATATGGTTTTTAGCTGTGGTGTATTTATTGGAAATTGTTTTTATAAGGATGCTAATGGCAATAGCAGTCAAGGCCCCCTAAACACCAATCATCATTATCATGATGGATTCCATTTTTTCTACATCTTCTCCATTTTGGATTCCATCTTCATGTCCATGTTTTCCATTCTTTTCATTTCAGATTTCATTTGCATCTTTCGTCCATTCTCGTTTTCATTTTCTTTATTTCCACAAGTGAAATTTTCATCATCTCTTCCAATGTGACATTAAATCCCATTTCTGATATCAGTATGAATAAAACTCTCCCTATGACTCCAACAAACAACTCTTTATTTTTTCCACGGATTATGAGGAAAATCTGTTCATAAATAACTGCCTTTCATCAATGCTTCACCAACAATTCTGCATATATTTGCCTACCAATGTTTGCTGTGGTGGTGGCTATTACAGCTCACTATGAATATCCCACCAAAAGTCGTTCAATTTCTGCATGCTATGCATTCCCTGGTGAAACTGACCTGTGCAGGGTTCATTCTCTCCATTTTATAACTGTCAATAACATGGCTGTAAACTTCTAGAAGCAGCCTCATGTGCATATCACCGTAGGTGTTGCAAACCCATTCGGGAGTAGTAATGTGTGGCTTCAATTTCAAAGAACTTGCCAACAGCACATGTGTCCACTAACAGGTGTACCAGTGCATACAGCAATAAGCTATGACTTCTGAAGCAAGCCATTCACACATGTGTCATGATTATAACCACAGGACAGTCACAATATGTTGTCAGTACTTAGTTTACTACTGAAGGATTCAATGTTTTTCAAAACAGAAATATTTTCACAATAAGGTCCGATCACCCCATCCTCATCTGGCAGTTCACTTTCAAGTATCTGGAGTGCCAACCTGCCTTTGGGTCCAGAGGTTCCAAGAGTACACCTTAAAAGTATGTGTAGAAATACCTGGGTTTATTATAATCCCATGGCAACTTTCAGCCATCATTACTCCATAGCCTTCATCAGAGTCCTAATTAATACAGAGAAAGCTAAAGTCTTAAAAATGATAGAAAATGTCTGTCAGGTAGTATTTATAGGAGTTAAGAAGTGTACAGAAGCTTGGTTTACATTATTTGTATTTGTGACTATTGAATTCACTCTGTTTCATGATTTCCAGCAAAGGTAACTTCAATTAGTATTGTGAAATTCATTATAATGTATAATATCAATTTTTTTAATTTCAGGTGAGCAAAGCAGAGTTAGCCAGTTATGTGATCCTGCTTTAGATGAGCTGGATATTGTTGATGAGCACTGTTTGTATCTTTCATGTCCATTTATGGGGCAACTTAAACTCTGCTTGGAGAAGAATCCTGAAAGCCGATATAATGATTCACGAAGCACAGAAAAGAGAAAACTGGTGCCTGTTTTAGCATCATTTCATCAGATCCTTAAACCTGTTCCTAGCGATGAGCTTCAGGTATGTCCTGTTTTGAGTCTTTAAGTTAGAACTCCTGCAATATTACAAATGTATACCCTCTGTTTCTTTCCTCTTTTCTTGTTTTCTTTTTATTTTTATTTAAAGAATAGATAGGTAATCATGCCAACCGGTAAAGCTGACAGAAGGGGTGATACTATTGCCATTGTTGATGTTAGCATATTAATTCAGAGCTTTTTTCTGTAGTCTGTGCTGCCAATTAACTTGAATAGAATGTGATCTTTGTTATTGGTAACAGTACAGTATTTTTACTAGTAGCTAGTTTCATCATGAAAAAAATAAAAGGCTTTCATATCATGTGAGCTATAAACTGAAAGTAATGGCCGTAGAAGAAGACTATGGAAACAGAGCAGCTGAGTGGAATTTTGGCCCACTACCAATAGAAAGAAAGCCATTCACGATTGTTGCAGTGGTAAAGAGCTGAACAAAATTTGGAAGACAATAGAGGACTGAATTCAAAATGGCAAAAACTAGAAGATGGTATAATGAAATGGATTCAAACACATTATGAAAACTGGAATTGGAATTAATACAAAAATGATTCAAAAACTTGTATGCTCTACAGTATAACTTAACAGACTTAAAGAGTGCAGAAGGTTGGTGCTACAGGTTTATGAAGCATCATGGGGTTAGCATGCAAACCAAAGCCAAAATACCACCAAATATGCTGCAAAAGGGAGGAGCAAAAGAACGAGAACAACAACAAATTTCAGGCGACAATTTTCTGGGATCTTGCGGGTCAGTTTGGTTTTATAAATTAAGAAAAAATTATGTTTTTTTATTCTGGCCTTGTAATCTAGGTAATGATAAGTTATTTTGGCCTAAAAATTAAGGTGCATGTAATAGTCTGTAAAAAACGGTGTATCAATTGGTTAGTTAACAAGGGAGTTCTTTATTGTTAACTGTACTACTTTCAACACACTTTGGTAGTTTTGTTTTACTCGACCAGTCAACAGTAGGTAAATCCACAGAGCCTGGAATGTACTCTTTCATTCACGATCTCTCAGCAGGGTATCTCGCTTCTGAAGGGGAATGTTACTCTAAAATAAAGAGATTTCTGTTAGAATATTTGCAATACTGTAATGTCTCCACTTAACATTATACATTAATGTATTTCAATTCTCTAACTTTTAAAATATTATATAAAGCTGTATTATTTTTGTTTTTCTAATAGTTATAATGCCAAGCAAACATTTAAACTAATAATGACATGATTTAGAAAATTAATAATAGCAGCAACTTTACCTTCATAAGTATTAGCATTGTGTCCATAATGAACTCCACTTTATTGCTTTTTGGCTTTTTCTGGATATGAAGTGAATCATTAATACTAAGCTGTATTGAATGCATCCTACACCTGCTTTATGAGGCCCTTGGTTTTTATATGCCTCTCACATGCATTATGCTAATTTCATTCAAATGTAGTGTTACAGAATCTGCACCATCCTTTTACATGATATTGTTCAAAATGAGCAGTTACTCTAATTTCACCCATAATAACATGCAGCTGGTCTGTCAAGGGAGAATATTTTCACATTAATACAATGTTGGACAGTTGCTTCCAGGAAGCTATCTTCTCGGCCCCTTTAAGCGAGCATAAAAGGAGTTGTTTCTTATAGTGTACTTGGTGTTTCAATAATATCACTTCCGGTTAGTTGACAATATACTATTCCAGGTTATCAGTTCACAATCAGCCATGTGCACTGGTGTATTCATTTTTTTTTTTTTGTAGTGTTTAACGCCTGCTTTTACTACTGTGGCACTGCAGGCAATGACACTGATGATACCTGGAATGAAGATGGAGTACCGGTGGAATACAATGGTGGGG
This sequence comes from Hymenopus coronatus, assembly GCA_030762935.1. Classification (NCBI taxonomy): domain Eukaryota; kingdom Metazoa; phylum Arthropoda; class Insecta; order Mantodea; family Hymenopodidae; genus Hymenopus; species Hymenopus coronatus. Next base: position 157,181,670 of record CM060900.1, on the reverse strand, counting down.
GAAACTGGAGAACCCGGAGAAAACCTGCCCCTGCACCACTTTTCCACCAAAAATCTTGCATGCATTCACTTGGGATCGAACCTGGGCTATCTAGGTGAGAGGTGAGTGGTCTAACCACTCAGTCACGGCATGAACCTTATTGTTTCTGCATAGTTATTCCGGTATGGGTATGTATGCAGTATTGGTTTTGTTTAGTGTTAGAACAGACTTCTCGCTTGGTAGCTTGTTTTAGTATTTTGTAATTATACAACTGCTAACTTGTTTTTGTTGATATTCTAAACATTGTTTCATAACTTCTGGCTTCATGATATGAAGACATGAATACTAAATTACAGTTTTATTCTTATAATTTGAAATAAATACTGGCAGCATCATGGCCAAGCGACTAGCTCTACTAACCCCTCAACAAGTCAGCCCAGGATCTGTGGGACTGGGTGTATTTTCTCCAGGTTCTTCAATTTCCCGTGCCATTCATTCCACCACCTTCTCCACAATCACATTTTCTTTCATCTACTTCATTTCATAAATCATCTTCTTCTCATCCTAGGATGTGGGCTGATCACCCCTCCTGGTGGCTGCCTATATCTGATACAGAGTCCATGTGCTCCACGACAGGCATTTCGAACCGAAATGTTCTATTGGAAAGAGGACTTCCCCCACGGAGGATATGGATCAAGAAGATTCTGTCGTCAGCGGCAAACGCACAGTGCGTAAGCGACAGAATCGCTGTGCGAAACAAAGTGTTAGTGCGACACCAAAAAAGAATACACTGAACCGGCCAACACCGCCCAGTATGCAGAAGCGGCTTTCAATTTAGAACTTATCCCATCATAAAGACTATGGCTATCTTACAGTGGAACATACGTGCAGTTAGATCACATCGACAACAGCTTGAATTGTTGCTTCATCAGCACCAGAATGTGGTCATATTCTTACAAGAGACAAAGCTCCGTCCCTGGACACCGTCAGGCAGTACTCCTCCGTACGCTGTGATTTATCACTGGAGGAGGGTGTCCCAGCTCATGGAGGCACTATGATGCTTATCCGAGATGATACATTTGTCGAACCCGTACCCTTACAGTCTGACCCCCCAGGGGCCTACTACGGTAGGTACGGGTTTGGCGCACCCGGGGGTTCCCGAGCCACTCACCGCCATCTCATCATCCCCATCGCCACCAACTGAGCTACGTTTTGTGTTTGTGTGCCTATTTGTTTGTGTCTGTTTTTGTGGGAGCCAATTTACTCGCCTCATGTTCTTCCCCTTCTGGGCTTATTCTTTACATATTTAGTTTTAGGGCTTTAGATTTATTAACTCCTGCCTCACCAACAGGGAGCTTTATTCTATCTCCGTGGTTTCTGTCCCACGGTTCCAGCGCGGCTACCAACATGTGTGCTCTTCGGAGGTCTCAGGCGTGAAGATTGAGTGGAACCTTCCTACTGCCCCTATGTGTAAGCCTTAGGTGCGGATCCTGTCCATACCGTTATGTACACCCACGTAGCTTCCTTGAGGGCCCGGTCCGTTTTAATTTCCCGACGAACGCTGCTCGGGTTAGAATTACGGATCGGTCGAGTTACCGCTAACGGAAACCCGGTGTAATCAACCACAAGTGCCCTGAATCCATGTCTGCTTTATTACGCAAAATGGCCTAAAGTGAGAAGCCACAGGTGGTTATACCTGTGGTAGGGGCTTAAAGCATGGTTGTACACGGTGAAGCGCTTACCCGTATGGATCAGTAGTGGTAGCTGGAGGGTAACTCCTTCTGAGGTATTCCTTGAGATCGGTCTGGTAGGGGTCTACCAGGCGGCACACACCGGAAAGTATTTTGGTGTCTTTTCTATCTACCCCCGGATGGCAGGTTGACGCCGACGGTTCCGGAAGGGGGTCTTTCCATTATGTTATCTCCGCACAAAACCTCTTCTTTTGACCGCTTTATAGTTGTGACCTTGGCCTGCGAAAAGAAAACAATGCGAGATATTATTCCCTTCTATATCCAACGAGAAATTGACAGGATTTGCGGTAAAGTGATCAATGCTACCAGAACGAGAGACGGTACCCTTCTAGTGGAAACCAAGACAGAGGACAAGTCAAAGAAGCTCATTAAAGCCAGCTTGTTGGGTTCGCACCCCATAACAGTGGCTCCGCACAAGTCTTTGAACACTTTTAGAGGCGGGTTGACCACCGCCTGCTTAGACGGCCTTTCAGATGCAGACATTGTTTCCAATCTCTCCGACCAGGGTGTACCGTCTTCTAGGTAAACGTAATGGTCAGTCGGTTGCGTTGCGAACGGCAATCCTAACGTTCAAAGGCACCACCTTACCTGAAACACTTAACTGTGGTTATGAGCGCGCTGCTGTGAGACCATATTTACCGAATCCCATGCGTAGTTTTCGGTGTCAGAAATTCGGTCATACCCAAAGCCGGTACTCCTTCAACGTTACATGTGAACGTGGCGGCCAACCTGCTCATGGAGAAAGTGCTTGTACTCGGGACCCTTGCTGCGTACATTGTAAAGGGAACCATCCATTCAGCTCCCGGCAGTGTCCGCGTTTTCTCGAGGAAAAAGCCATCCAGGAGTTTCGGGTTAAGGAACGGCTAACTTTTCCTGAAGCCCGGCGTCGCTTCCAAGAATTGCAGCCTGTGACCATCTCAGGCTACGCATCAGCGCTCCACCGCACTCCTGTTTCCTCAGTGGCATTACAAACCGTGCCCGCAGGCGACGCGTGTACGCAAATTGAGCACTCGCCGAGCATAACAATCTTGAAGTGTTCAACATCCACAGCACCCACTGCCTCAAGTTCTATTTCTCCAGAACCTGCTTATAGTCGCTAGTTAGACCGACACCATCTGTCGCTGCTCATGAGCGCAGTCTTAAGAAACTCAAGGACACTGATATACCTTCCAAGTCCCGTTCTCGTTCTACGAGCCGTAGGGGATCTTCCGCATCCCGAATATCAGCGGATAGCGCCGACGAAAGTGGCTATACTCATATGGGTTCAAAGAGTGCGAAAAACAAGAAACGCCCACTTTAACTTCATCTACTACTACACCGCCTGCGGTGCCATTATTAGTTAAAGCGGGCGTTAAACACTACCAAAAAAAAAAAAAAAAAAAAAAAAATCTACTACTACTTCGCTAGTCGTTTGCTTCCCAGCTGTAAACCCATATTATGATTCATCGATAATGTTTCACGCCTTTAACTGTGCTCCATGGCTCTCCTGACGTGGAGTATCCGCGATGTGCGTACCCATAGGGCCGAATTGCAGCAGTTACTACGGTTCTATAACCCTCTGGTTCTGTGACAAAGCTTTGCCCTAACGATGCCTTTGCCCTGCACTAATACCTTCCTGTGCGGTTTGATGTTACACCGGAGGGGGGCTCTCCTGCTCATTGGGGTGTTGTGATCCTAACCCACAATGACATCTGTGGTCCGCCGGTCTCGCATACCACAGCCTTACAAGCGGTTGCCATCCGTCTTTCTCTTCTTGGTTTCTCCTCTACTGTATGTAATGTCTACGTTCCGCCTTCATCTACCCTCTGCGCCGCTGACGTGCTCCATCTCTTGTCACAGCTACCAGCACCTTTTCTTCTGCTGGGTGATTTTAATGCCCACCATCCCCTCTGGGGTTCTGCTAGGGCCTGCGCGCGGGGGACTGTTTTTGCTGACCTTTTCGTTCGATATAGTCTCTCTGTTCTGAACACCGGTGAACCTACTTTCATTTTCGATTCTTCTGCCACACTCTCCCACCTGGACCTTTCTGTTTGCTCTGCACAGCTTGCTCACCGCTTTCAGTGGAACGTAGTATCAGACACTCATCCCAGTGATCATTGCCCTTGTGTCATTACTGTGTTATCACACATTTCCTGCTCGTGTGCGATTTCTTGGCAGCTTTCTAAGTCGAATTGGGCTCTTTTTCAGCGACCGCCTCTTCGACTCCGTTGACCAAATGCTCGAACATTTCAACTCTGTCATGATCTCCGCTTACGAGCAGTCCATACCGCGGTCTTCTTCCCACCCTAGACGCTTACCGATCCCTTGGTGAACTACCGAGTGCCGCTATGCTATTCGTGCTCGCAGGAGGGCTCTTCGGGTATTTCACCATCACCCTACTTTGGAGCATTTTATCAATTTTAAACAAACACGCGTCCGGGCACGGCGCACTATTCGAGAGAGCAAACGGGCTTCCTGGGCCTCGTTTGTTCAAACATTCAGTCGTACAACACCTTAATCTATTGTGTGGTAGAAGCTCCGCCTGTTGCCAGTAAGCTGACTGGTACTTCCATACCGGGGCTTCTCGTTGGAACTGACATCCTCGTTGATCCGGTTGCTATTGCAGACGCCCTTGGAAGCACGTTTGCAACTGCGTCCAGCTCTGCCAATTATTACTCAGTGTTTCGTGCAATTATGGCGGACGTAGATTCTCGGATACTCTCTTTCCGGTCCTTGGAGTCCGAGTGCTATAACTCGGATTTTAGAATGCGGCAGCTGGATGCCTGTTTAGCATCCTCTCGACACGCCGCTCCAGGACCCGATGGTCTCCATACCGCCTTGCTACAGTACCTCTCTTCTGACAGTAAGCAATATCTCCTGAACCTGTACAACCTCGTTAGGCGCGAGGGTGTGTTTCCTACAGCTTGACGCGAAGCCACCATCTTAAAACCAGGGAAGGACTGTAGTATTCCTCCCAGTTACAGTCCTATATCCCTCACCATTGCGGTTTGTAAGATGATGGAGCGTATGATCAATGGACGGTTGCGATGGTGGCTCGAGTCCGAGAAACTTTTGTGCAACATACAGTGCGGCTTTCGCCGATACTGCTCCACGACTGACCACCTTGTCTCCCTCTCGACTCACATCCTGAATGGTTTTCTTCGGAAGTGTCACACTGTGGCAATATTTTTCGATCTGGAGAAAGCGTATGATACTTGCTGGAGAGCTGGTTTACTGCGTACGTTGCATAGTTGGGATTGCCTTGGTCGCCTTCCAGTGTTCCTCCGGGAGTTCATGAAGGACCTTATTTCGTGTGCGTGTGGGCTCAGCTTACTCTCGTGTTTTTAGTCAGGAGAACGGAGTGCATCAAGGGTCGCTACTCAGCGTCACTCTCGTCGCTGTTGCCATAAATCCCATCGTCGAATGTGTTCATGTTGGTATCTCCTCCTCCATATTGGTGGACGATTTTGCAATTTACTTCAGTTCCCGGCGCACGTGCCTTTTGGAGCGTCGCCTACAGGTATATCTTGACCGTTTTACATGCTTGGAGTGTTATAAATGGGTTCAGTTTTTCTTCCGAGAAGACAGTTTGTGTCAATTTCTGGCGTTGCAAACCATAAGAATCGCCTTCTCTACATCTCGGGGCCGAACCGCTGCCCTTAGCTGAAACTGTGAAGTTTCTTGGCTTGGCATTTGAAAGGAAGCTTAGCTGCTCGTCCTATGTCTCTTCTCTGAAGTCTAGATGTGATCGTGCACTTAATACTTTACGTGTTTTATGTGGCACATCCTGGGGAGCAGATCGCACAGTGCTATTACAGCTGTACCGTTCGCTTGTTCGCTCTAATCTTGACAACGGGTGCATTGTATACTCTGCGGCTTGTCCTTTGGTTTTTCGACGTTTAAGCCCAGTACACCATCGAGGGATTCGTCTGGCGCTGGTTGAGTTTCCGACTACCCCGGTTATTAGTCTGTCTGCGGAGGCTACTGAACCTCCGCTGTCTCATAGGCGTGACCTGCTTCTTTATTGTTATGCCATCCGCCTCCTTGCCTTGCCAGATCACCCGTCTTTCAAGTTATTCTTTCACGAGTATCTTGACAGTCAATATGTTGTCAGCGCGGTTGTCTTGCTTCCCGCAGGAGCTCGTTTTCGTCTTCTTCTTCGGCTCTGGGATGTTCGCCTACCGCCTGTGTTTCCACGGGGAAAATGTTCATTCCCCCCTTGGTTACGTTGCGACACCCAGTTCCACCTTGGGTTGGCATCCATGCTGAAATCGACGACTCCACCTTCAGTCTTCCGCTCCGCATTTTTAGAGCTGCAGGCCAGGTTTCTCAACCATGGTTTTATTTATAGGGATAGTTCCAATGAAGACCGTGGTGTGGGATGTGCTTTCGTTTTTAATTCGCGGAGTTATACGTTTCATCTTTTAGGACAATGTTCGATTTTTACCGCCGAACTTTTTAGTATCTATTAGGCTCTTCTTTTTATCCAGGGACATGATTTAAGGCAGTTTGTTATTTGTAGCGATTCTCTGAGTGCACTACAGGGCCTGCGTGATCTGTTTCCCTGCTATCCGTTGATATAGCGTATACAGGATCGCCTGCAGCGTGTCGTTTGTTTGGGTTCCTGGTCACGTAGGTGTGAGCGGAAACGAACAAACGGACACAGCTGCTAAGTCTGCAATTTTATTGCCTAAAGTTTTTAGCACAACCGTTCTTCCAGGTGATGTTCGTGTTCACCTACGCCGGGCCATTCTTTCGCGCTGGTTCGCGGAATGGTCCGGGGTGCATGACGACACACTGAGAGAGGTCAAGTCCTTTCATGTCCCCTGGCCTACTTCCTTGCGTGCTTGTCACCGCGGTGAGATGGTTTTAGCGCGACTGCGTATCGGGCAGTGCCGTTTTAGCCACCAGCATCTTTTACGTGGGGAACCCGCACCTCAATGTGCCTCGTGTAATGAGCCATTGACGGTGCGTCATCTTTTATTGGAGTGCCACCTTTATACTGTGCTACGTGCATCCCTGTGTCTGCCTACTGACATCTCCACCCTTCTGGGCGACAACCCTGTTTCTTGTGACGGGCTTTTTAATTTTCTACGACGCTTTGGAATGTACAGTAGGGTTTAGTTTTATCTCTGGGTTTTACCTTTTACAGACATGTATTATTAGTCCCTCGGTTTTAGTCTGGTTTTGGTAACCTTTTTACTCTATCCCGGGTTTTAACCCTTGTGTGGTACTCTTGTTTTAGTGGTTTTTATGCGTAGGAATATTTAGCTCTTTTATTTACCCTAGGGCGCTAATGATCTTTGCAGTTTTGCGCCCTAAAACTACACTACTACTACTGCTGATGCTGCTGCTGCTGCTGCTACTGCTACTGCTGCTGCTGCTACTTACAATCTGACATCCAGTCCGTCACTGTCAGGATTCAGTTTCCCTCCACTATCTTCACCATTTGTAATCTATTTACCTCCATCTGCTGACCTCTTGCACACTGACTTAGAAGATCTAGTTGCGCAGCGTCCTCCACCATTTCTATTGGCAGAAAATGTGAATGCCCATTACCCACTTTGGTGTTCACCTCGGGCGTGTGCGAGAGTTAACCTTATTGTAAACTTGGAACGTAATAATTTAGCTCTCTTGAACACCGGAAAGCCCACATTTCTTTCTGACGCCTTTCATACTGTTTCATACCTTGATGTAGATATTTGTTCACCCCAGTTAGCAGTTTCCTTCAGTTGGAATATCATCTCTGATTTGCATTCAAGTGACCACTTTCCTTGTCTTATTGGTCTCTTGACGCATCCTGTATGTTCCACCCGTTTACCAACTGGCGCTTCGATCAAGCCAACCGGGATTTGTATTCCTCGCTTGGCTGTTTTTAACCATGATCAGCTGTGAACCATTTAGTCGACCACTTCTCAGAGATAGTTCTATCCTCTGCTGAACAATCAATTCCACTGACCCTACTTGCCGCTTTCCGGTACATTGGTGGACTGATGTGTGCCGGACTGCTATTCGTGCCCACAGGCGTGCTCTCAGGGTTTTCGAGCGTCGCCCTACACTGGAAAACCTCATACACTATAAGAAAATGCGTGCTCACTCTCGACAAGTTATTAAGGATAGCAAAACGACTTCCTGGAGCAACTTTGTAGCCTCCTTTAATAGACATACCCGATCCTCTGTCGTATGGGATAAGCTGAGGCATGTGACTGGCAAATCGACCCATGTGCCAATCGCTGGTCTCATAACCGCTGCCGGTGTTTTTAACAAATTTGGTGTGGCTAACACTTTGGGCCGTGCTTTCGCTCAGGTGTCTAGCTCAGACAATTATCCCCCTGAGTTCCTTAGAGTTAAGGTACAGAGTGAATCTCAGGTGTATTCCTTTCGTTCCGGAAACCTTGAGGATTACAACCGTATTTTCACCATGGCGGAGTTAAACCATGCACTTAAATCCTCGCGGAACTCTACGTCTGGTCTAGATGACATCCACATCCAAATGTTGCAACATCCCTCTCCTGATGGTAAGGCTTTCCTACTCGATGTGTATAATCGGGTCTGGGTTGACACCACTTTTCCAGACAGATGGCGGGAGGCCACCGTTATACCTATGCTGAAGCCTGGGAAGGACCGTCATCTTCCTTCCAGCTACCGTCTTATTTCCCTCATGAGCTGCGTTTGCAAGGTGATGGAACGCACGATCAATGGACGGTTGGTCTGGTGGCTAGAATCCCACAATCTATTGACTAATGCTCAGTGCTGTTTTCGACGGCGTCGGTCAGCAGCTGACCATCTTGTATCGCTATGACGCAGATTATGGACGGCTTTCTTACAAACTGTCAAACGGTTGGAATATTTTTTGACCTTGAGAAAGTTTATGATACCTATTGGCGAGCAGGTATATTACGTTCCCTCCACAACTGGAATTTTTGTGGACGCTTACCGCTGTTCATCCAGGAGTTTATGCGGGATGCGCTTACCGAGTAAGGATCGGCTCGGTTTCTTCTAACCATTTTATTCAAGAAAACGGAGTGCCGCGGGGCTGTGTACTAAGCGTCACGTTGTTTTCTGTAGATATTAATACCATATCGCAATGTGTTCCACCAGGTGTCTCGTCCTGTTTATTCGTAGATGACGTTGCCCTTTACGGAACTTCTCAGTGTACACCGTTTTTGGAACGCCGCCTCCAGCGGTGTTTGGACAATCTCTATGATTGGAGCTCAAAAAACAGCTTTAGTTTTACACCTGAGAAGACAGTTTTCGTTAACTTCTGACGTCGTAGGTGGCGACATCCGCCGTGTCTTCGTCTAGGGTCAGATTTACTTCCCTTCGCAGACGAGGCTATATTCCTTGGGCTGATCGTGGATCAGAAACTTTGTTGGTCACCGCATATAGCACAGTTGAAAGCGCAATGTGACCGTTCTCTCAAAATTTTACGGATACTAAGCTGTAAATCTTGGGGAGCGGATCGGACATTGTTGCTTCGTCTTTATCGCGCACGGATTTGATCGAAGTTGGGCTATGGAAGCATTGTTTATTCTTCAGCACGACCATCAGTGCTCAAAAGATAAGATGCAGTCCATAATCAGGGCATCCGTGTGGCGTTTGGAGCTTTTCCAACGAGCCCAGTTTTTAGCCTCTACGCCGAATCGGGAAAACCCCCTCTGCGATGTCGGCGCGATGTCCTTCTAACTAATTATGGCTGTGGGCTCAAGTGCATGCCTGGTCAGGCAATTTTCCACACGTTTTTCTCTTCCGAGCTGGACGAACGGTATCGCCACCACTCCCTTAGTCCAAAGCCTGCAGGTTTTCGTTTCCGTGACCTTTGGCAACATGATATTGACATGTTGAGGTTGTTTCCCAAGGTGGAGAGGAGGTTTCGTGCAGCCTCTCATGTCAATCTGGGGATGACGGTTTACAGGAAATCTGCTGTGCCTGTTGTTAGTATCCGTAGAGGATTTTAGAATTTTATCAACAAACAGTGGCCGTATTTTTATATATACCGATGGCAGTAAGTGCCCCGACGGTGTTGGTTGTGCATTTGTTCATGGGTCCGACATTTTTACTTTGTTTACCTAGCAGCACATCCATATATTCTGCCGAGCTGTATGCTATTTTGTGTATTCGCCACCGAAAATTTAGTGACTGCCTTATTCTTAGCGATTCCCTCAGTGCCCTTCAGAGCATTCGTCAGCTGTACAATTACTATCTCTTAGTGCAACGCATGCAGGACGCCCTCCACTTTGTGCATGGATCCCTGGACACGTTGGCCTTCCAGGGAATGAATTTACAGATTTGGCAGCGAAATCGGCAGTCACAGAGCCCAGGGTTAATGTTGCAACTGCGGAAGATCTTAGAGCTATTGTGCGGAGAGCTGTATTTTTGAGCTGGCATGCGGAGTGGTCGGCACTCTGAAGTAACAAACTACGGGAAGAGAAAGATACTCCTGTCCCCTGGGCAACCTCCTCCCGTCTTTCTCGCCGGGAGGAGATGCAATTGGCTCGGCTGCAAATTGGCCACTGTTTTTTTTTACCCATTGTTTCATTTTTAATAGAGATCCTGAAGCTGTCTGTCCGCTCTGTGGCGCAGGACTGACTGTAGCACACGTGGTGGTAGCGTGTGTTGCTCTGGTATTTTTTCGCACCACTCTCCAGCTGCAACCTCCCTAGCGTAGTATTTTGGAAGTGACCGCGCTGCTGTTGACAGAATTTTTCAATTTTTATCTACAATAAATTTTACGTTCAGGATCTAGTTCTTTTTATAAGATTTTAAAACATTTTATGCCTTTTAGGACTTAGATGCTGTTTTGTTTTTACAGTTTCTTTTAGGTCTATTTTTAGCACGCTTTTTACCATTTTAAAGCCACTTTCGATCCCATTTTATGCCCCGTTTAGTTTTCTAAGGGCGCTGATAACCCTGGTAATTGAGCGCCCTTAAACCCCAATCATCATCATTATGAGCCACCTTGACTCCCTCTGTGGGCAACCTCAGAGTGGTGTGGGAGTCAATAGATCAAAATGCCCACCCACGTGTAGGCCTTGCGTGGAGACCCGTGTCGGTGAAAAGGAATATCCTGGTTGGTTGAGGGTTGCATACCTGAGCCAGGGCTTCTGTCTTTGAGTAACTAGGGAGGGTTCGCAGCATAATACACCGCTTTGGTTTCTGCTTCGCCTAAACGGGAGGCTAGGGACTTACCCACCCCTAGGTAATCGGCCAGGACTAGGTATTACGTCGAACTCCAGGACGAGTGGGACGGCGAGCCTGCTATATCCCCTGTTTACCCCTGTGACCCTAGCGGGGTGACCCCCTGTTGTGCTCCGTGGTGGGTGGGGGGCACTGGGGCATGAATATGAACTATACTCTATGGCATCAATAATCAAACCTAAAACCAATTTAGTATTCGGGAAGGAAGTAGTCGAGTACAGTGGTCCTCGCTACTTGGTGGTAACTAAGACAGCAAGGAAAGAAATTTACATCGGTTAGCCCAATAACCTACCAAAAAAAGGCCTTGATAAGATAGCTGGGCCAGTAGAGTCCTGTACTCGTTCCCGCAATGGTACGCTCCTTGTTGAAGCAGTATCTGCATCGCAGGCATCCAAATTAATGCGAGCCAATGTATTAGTTAGTTCCTTGTTAAAATCGCTACGCACCAGACGCTGAACTCCTCGCGCGGGGTTGTCACCACCCGCGCATTGGACGATTTGTCTAATGAGGAGATTCAGGAGGAACTCTCGGCACAATGCGTCAGCTGTGTGTGTGTGTAGGGTTCAGCGGAGAGTTATGGTGAATTTGTGCTTACCCGTACCCTGTTCCTTAGCTTTGATCGGGTAGGTCTCCCTCAAGGAACTAAGGCAGGGTGCGAAGCCATCGACATTAGGCCATACCTCCCGAACCCGCTGTGATGCTTCAAATTTCAACGCTTTGGGCACACTAGCGAGTTTTGTAGTGGTCAGGCAACATGTGCCAACTGTTGAGATGTCACGCATGATGGAGATTGTACATCGACTCAGTGCTGTGTTAACTGCGGCGGTGAGCATCGATCTAGTTCCCGCGACTGTCCCCGTTTTGGAGAGGAGACAGCGATCGAGATCCAAGCGAAAGAGGAGGTGTCCTCGGAAGCTCCTGCGAATCCGCCCTCCCTCTTTCCCGCTGTCTTGTACCTACAGCTCAGTTTTTAGCTAAACTAGTACCAAAGCGGGAAATCGAACGCAGACATGTGGTTTCAACGGGGCCACAATTGCAGAAAAGACTCGTATCCAGAGAACTTAAAAGGCCCTCAACTTCCACTTCTTCGTCGGCATCCCGATCTGCCAACGCCACCTCTGGAAGGCATACTTAAGAAAAAATATCACCCAAGCCCTTGACTTCGGGAACTGAATCAGCTCTAACCGTCATGCGTTCTAGTCCTGTGAAAATCTTTAAGACCAAATATGTCCGGACCAACTTCCTGAAAGAGAGTGTGAAATTACCTCCCAAATCATCTAAGTGAAGAAACGGTCTACGCCTCTCGCCGCGTAGATCCTCTTCGGAGGACTCCTCTGGGGAGAGCACAGATCGTCGACCACCACCTTATTCGGGAAGTACCTCCAATCGGTTCGAGGTTCTCAAACCGAAATTTTCAATTGGAAAGCAGAGCTTCCCCGTGGAAGAAATGGACCAGGAGGATTCTGCCCTCACTGGACGACGGCTAGTGCGTAAGAGGCAGGATCGTGCCCCGGAAAAAAGTGTTATCCCGACGGCCAAGAAAAATAAACTAAACCGACCAGCACAACCGATTATGCAGAAACGCCTTTCCATTTAAAACGTATCCCACAACATATCCATGGCCATCCTACAATGGACCATACGTGGAATTAGATCACATCGAACTGAGCTTGAATTGCTGCTACAGCAGTATCAGCCTTTGGTCGTATGCTTGCATGAGACCAAGCTCCGTCCCCAAGACCACCTTACCATAGAGCAGTACTCTTCTGTCCGGTGTGATACGTCACCGGCGGATGGACATGGGGGCACTGTGATTCTTATCAGAGATAATATCTTCGCAGACTCTGTACCCATTCAAACTATCATTGCTGTAAGAATTAAGCCACCCTCCATTTGCTTCACCATTTGTAGTATATATGTATCTCCCTCCGACGACCTCTCGCGCACTGTTTTAATAGACCTAGCCTCCCAGCTGTCAACACCTTTTCTGTTGGCAGGGGACGTGAATGCCCACCACCCGGTTTGGGGCTCCCCTCGGGCTTGTGCGAGAGGTCAACTGCTCACCGATTTCTTGAATTCTATTAATCCATCTATCCTGAACACCGTAGAGTCTACATTTCTTTCCGACGCCTTGAATAGTTTTTCTCACCTGGATATATCAGTTTGTTCTCCACAGTTAGAAAGAAGTCTGTTTACAATGGAAATTCGTCTCTGACTTACATTCAAGTGACCACTTTCGTATTCTTATTTCTCTCTTAGCACAAGATGTATGTTCCGTCCGTTTACCTAGATGGCGCCTAGACCGGGCCAACTGGAGCCTTTATTCTGGTTTGGCCGTTTTTCACCACAACGAGTACGACTCGATGGATTGTTTAAACCAGCACCTTACCGCAACAATTATTTCTGCTGCTGAGCTTTCCATTCCGCGGTCGACTGCACATCCCCGTCGCTTTCCTGTCCCTTGGTGGACAGATGAATGCCATGCATGCTCGCAGACGTCCTCTTCGGATTTTCCAGCGTACGCCTACGCAGGAGTACCTCATCCAATATAAGAAGAGGCGTGCCAAATCTAGACAGATAATTAAGGATAGCAAAAAGCAATCATGGAGCCAGTTTGTGGGCTCCTTTAATTTACATACACCTTCCTCTGTCGTATGGGATAAGTTAAGCCGTATATCCCGGAAACCGACCCATATGCCGATTGCCGGTCTATAAACAGTGGCAGGCCCTGTGGTTGACACATTTGACATGGCTAACACTCTGGGCAGTACAATATTGTAGTGCCTCGCAGGTTTCCAAAAGGGCAAAGGGTGTACCCACCTTGGTTACGTGCTACCTGCCATGTAGATCTCGGGATGACAGCTTACGGGAAATCTGCTCTGCACCTGTCCGGTATACATACCTGTTTTTTAGAATTTTCATCACAATACAGTGGCCGATATTTTATTTACACGGATAGCAGTAAGTGCAACGATGGCGTTGGGTGTGGCTTTGTTACTGGTACCACACCCCCTACTTTCGGTTTGCATATTAACACGTCCATTTACACTGCCGAGCTGTATGCCATCTACCGAGCCATTCTGTGTGCTCGCCGCAACAATTTGGGTAACTTCCTTATTTTAGTGATTCTTTTAGTGCCCTTCAGGGTGTTCGTGAGTTTTACAACCACCACCATCTCGGGCAGCGAATTCAGGATCTCCTGCATGTTTTGGACACTTTAGGCGTAAATGTGAAGTGTGCACGGATTCCCGGGAACGACTTTGCGGACTCAGCAGCAAAGACGGCAATTACAGAACCCAGTATTAATATCTCTTGTGTGACATCGGAGGACTTCCGGCTTACTGTGCGGAAGTAGGTGATTTTGTGCTGGCATAAGGAGTGGTCTGCACTCCGCGACAAGCTCCGAGTAGTGAAGGACCTTCCAGTGAACTGGGTAACCTCATCACGTATCTTTAGTCATGAGGAGGTCATACTGACACGGTTGCATATTGGCCACTGCCTTTTTACACACAGCTACCTGCTTCAGAGGAAACCTGCTCCAATGTGTGCTCTGTGGACAGATCTAGCAGATGATACCAGAGCGGTAGCAAGGGTTTTTAACCTTTTATCTGATGTGCCTTTTAATCTGCATGTTTAGTTTTACCTTGCTATTAATTGTTTTATTTCTTTTGGCCTCTGGTAGCGTATTAGTGGCTTGGGTTTTATAGGTTATAAAACTTTTAAATATTTGAATTTGAGCATGGTAATTGGTTTTCAGTTCAGTCTTTTTAGTTCCATTTTTATTAACCTTTTAGTTTCTCTTTGTTTAGCCTTGAGCGTTGTTATTTCCAGTGGGTTATATTGGTGAATGGCTCCTTTTTATCCATATTTTAATTTTCTATGATGTTTCAATTGTGTACGGAGCCATGCCTTATTTTTTATGGGCACTAATGACCTAGTTGTGCGCCCCTAACACCAATTATCATCATCCTTCACCAAGAGGCCAAACCCATCACAAACTGCCTCATGGAGGAACTGTTTAGTTGCTGTGGGGTACCATTGGAGCTCCACAGTGATCAGGACACAAGTTTTGAATCCAACCTCTTGAGTGAAACCCTGGAGAGGCTCAGAGTGCACAAGTTGCGCACAATAACTTCACCCACAGTCAGACAGCATAGTTCAGTGGTATATCAAGACTGTGGAAGAACATCTGGGGAAGGTTGTGGCTAATCATCAGAGAGACTGGGATGTAAGGGTTCCACTTTTCATGCATGCCTAGCATTCTTCAACCCACATCACCAGGTTGACATCAGCCAGTTTGGTCTTTGGCAGAGAGCTGCTTCTATCATGTGGCCTGATGTTCAGAAGACCTCCTAGGGCAGAACAGCCAGCAGTCAATTATGTGGAGCATCTTGTAGACCGACTTCATGACATGCAAGAGACGTTCTATCAAAACACCCAGGTAGCAAATAATTGGTTGAAAACCCATTTCAACCAGCAGGCAAACAGTAAAAATTTCCAGATCTAGTGTGGCTATATCGCCCTACCCAGACCAAGGGACACTGCTCCAAGCTTCAACCACCATAGCAAGGGATGTGTCTTGTGGTAAAGAGGATAAATGATGTCGTCTACCACATCCAGAGGCTACACCAAGGGAAAAAACTGCTAGTACATTTGGATTGTGTATCCTGCTATGATGGCACTGATCGGGACAACTAGCTCTGAGGAGGGAGCAGTTTGACAGAGTGGTGCTCATGTTCACTTGGTACAAGCATAAACAAGGAAGTGTGTGCAATGGAAAAGCAGACTTCGGAACATGATGCAATGTGGTACACTGGAAATTTGTCTAGAAGCATCCAGCTTCTTTGACACGTTTGCAGAAAGTTCTGTGGTGTAATTTTCTAGTCGTAAAAAGAAGGAAAATTGTTAGCTATATGTTATTGTGAATTTTACTGATTCATGAGTGATGGGAGTATTAGTACTCAGTGGTGTGAAAGCCATGGTTGGCATGCAGCCATTAGCGGTCTGTTCACTGAAACGTGGAGTGAATTATTTGCAGCAGTAAATTTAAGACTGTATTTGTAAATTTTTTTGGGTTTAGAAGGACATTTGTTATAATATTTACAAAGTTATTTTATATATTCAGCAGCAAAATCTGTATCAGTGCATTATTTGTACCAATTTCTTGAGTGTATTCCACAGTGTTTGGTTGCAATAAAGTTACCATCCTGCCTTGCAACACATCCAGAATTGCCTTCACCCACTTGCTGACACTCACATTAGCCTGGTCTTTGACAGTAACCTGGGCACCTTAGCATGCCAGGGAATGAGGCTGTACTTGTCATTTCAAGGCTACAATTTTATTTCCCAGGTGCTTTAGCTTCTGCATTGTTCAGCTGGGTTTTATTCTATTCTGACCCACTGTGCTAGCATGATAAAAGGGCTGCATTGAGCAGTAAACATTGGGAGGTTAGCCCTCTCACTGTCACCTGGGCACCTCTCGAGTGCCTTCCATCATTAAATGATTGTGGACAAAAAATAAATTTCAGGCACTTAAATTTCTGCCAGAATCACTTGTGCTGTTAAGTTGCAATATTTTGTACTCATTTTAAGTACAGCATGTTTTATTGCAGGGTTTCTGTTTAGCACAATGTATCTGTGTGATTTTCAACAAGTATGAACCGGCCAAGTGGAATCCCCACTTAAATATTGTTGTGTATTTTTCTCTTCCAGGTTTTAAGTGTTTAGCATTGCATAGTTTTTTAAACTTTTATCTTCTGTAGTTGCTGGCGCTGTTATTTTTGATTTGTAGGATTAATGTTCTGTTTTGGACATAGTATGTTTTAATACATCCTATCTTTTGCTTCACAGTTTTTGCTCATGCCACCAATAACTGTTGGTGCTGGCACCCTAAAACTGTATGCATACTTAATACAAGTAATAATTACAACCACCAATGCCAATACCACATTTCAATTAGTGATAATGACTGAGAGATTTGCTTAAATCATTAATTTTTGCTCATACAGCAGCAATTTTTGTATTAATCAATTAATATTAAAACTGAGTGTTGTTTCAGCCCAAGATTAAGTAAACTGAATGTGATGTCTGGTAATCTTAACAGTGCAAGCTCACTAATTGAACACACATTTCTATTCAGTCACTGATTGAAAAGCATTTGGCAGAGAGTTCTGCAATATGAAATTGAATGTCCCCCCAGCCCAAATGGTTTCTAGTACGTTGATGTGTGCTTCTATGAAAATATAGCAACAGCTGCTTCTATATAGGTAGTTTAAGTATATTAACATCAACCATTGGAAAATGTTTTATGTTTTCAAAGACAGTAGCTACATGAATTATAACATAAGCATTGATTGCAAATAAAGATGTCACTTGATGAAGAAATACACTTCCACTATCTTAAATGTTATTCTTTAAAGTACTTAAATGTTTAGTTTAAATTGACTTATATTCACAGATAGATTTGGAGGAACTCTTCCTTCATAATCAACCTGGTTCAACTCGAAGAAGCATAGAGTATGTTGCAGAAAGAGTTTCTTCCTGCTGTGTAAAATACATTTGCAATGAAATTACATCCTGGGCCAAACACAGAGCAGCTACCAGAGTGGAAGCGGAATTAGAAACCATTCAAGGGAAGAAGAATTTGAGTTTTTACCATACCCTGAAGGTAGTATATTGCATACTTAGAAAATAAAGTTAATTTTTCAAGTTAATTTGAGATGCTTTCTACTAACAAAAAAGCTAAGTGTATGCTAGTGTATTGCCATGCCTTCGCTGGATTAAACAATTTTGAAAATGAAGATTGTCTTAGTAAGATCCAAGCTACTCATGATTCTGTGTTAAGTAACTAATGCATGTGGTAAGATTGGCTGATATGCAAAAGCCAATAAACTTGCAAGATAATGGAACAAAGTTTTAAGTTGTAGCTGTTCAGTTGCAGTCCCTAAATACGAGGGAGGTTTGAAAAGTTCTCATAACAGAATAGAAAAAAAGAACTTATGGCACTGGAGTTTTTCTATTTTTCAATATAGTCTCCTTATAGATTAATACATTTTGCCAGCGCTGTTCCAATGCCTTGATTCCATCTCAAAAATGAGATTCTTCCAAGCCTGCAAAATGCTAATCAACTGCGGCAACCAATTCCTCATGTGAAGCGAATCTTCATCCACCAAGGAAAATTTTCAGCTTTGGGAAGTGATGGAAGTCTGACAGAGCCGTATAATGTGAATAAAGTGGGTGTGGCAACAATTCTTAGCTTAGTTTAATTTTGCCATCATGACAGCACATGTATACTGTCGCTCATTTTCTTGATGAAAGATGACATTCTACGTTGCTAAACCTGGCCTTTTATTGTGTATATTTTGGTGTAATAAAATTGGTCTAGGAGGTTAGCACAGTATTCTGCAGTAATTGTTTGCCCACTTGAGAGATAATTTAAAAACAGAATCCTCTTCACATCCCAGAAAACTGATGCCATGACCTTTCTGGCCCAAAGAACTGCCTTTGCTTTCTTTGCTGGGAGAATCAGCATGCTTCCACTGTTTATACTCTGGGGTATAGTAGTGGACTCAAGTTTTTTGTGTGGTCACAAACCGGCGCAAAAAATCTTGTTTGTTCCTAAAACGGGCCAAGCATTGTTTCGATACTTCCATTTTCATGCGTTTTTGATGCAGCATCAAGAGTTGTGAAACCCATCTTGCAGGTAATTTTTTCATATCTAATTCTTCTGCCAAATGCGATATACTCTTTCAGATGACATCTGGCAAGCTTGAGCAATTTCATGCACTTTCAATCATTGATCCTCCATTACCATTTTGTGCACTTTTGCAATGATTTCTGGGGTAGTGGCCACTGCGTGGGTCAGCATCTTAGCTCTCCCAACCAAATTTGTTTGTCCACTTGACAACAATTGAATTTGAAGGAGCAGAACCTCGCTGTGTATTCAGAAGATCGGCATGAATGTGATTTGCTTTTGTACCTTTCTTCACAAAACACTTAATCACTGCTAATCTCAGTTCTTTCCATCTTTGCAAATCACTACGCGGGAACAACAGTAGAGCCATGTCACCACTACAGCTGTCTTTCAAGAACACTGATGTGATGGTGTTTACAGGCAATAGTCTATTAAATATCACATGAACAACTAATGGCGCTAGGGCTGATATCTTTTGGTGATTCCTAGAACTTATCAAACCACCCTCGTAAATAAGGAATGACATTTTTCAATGACTTAGTTGTTTGAAAACTTGTGCTTTAAAATCATAAATTAGTGTCTTGAAAAGTGAAAATAAAAGTGATAGAGGAGGCTAGAGGTGACTAACCTAATCTGCTTTTCAGTGAGCATTTAGGCAATGCTTATGCATAGTGAAAACTATAGCTTTCTGCAGATCATTGGAAATTGTGGTAATAGCTAAAAAGTATGGTTTTCATTGATTTTTGGGAGCTGTGATACATGAAAAGTTAGTGAACTGTGTCTGTTTTTGAGATATAGATTTTGTTTATTCGATTGCCTGTAATTAATCAGAGTTGATTTGGTACAAAATGCTTCTGGTAGGAAACTGTTTTTATTTCGGTTCTAAGCATTTATCTTGAGCTTGCACCTAAAACATTGATGTTGTTTGGACATTGATTCATCTCAACAAAAATTTGTGTATATGTGATGCTGAATTTTTCAATTTTACAAAGGTAAGTAATCTAAAACAAATGCAAGTCAGGTGCTTAATATTATGTAGGTTAGATAACTAGTTGGAAAGATAGATTTGCTTCTATAGCTGGATTTTGTATTTGGCTTATCATCTGTAGTTCAAATACGACATTTATGGGGAACATTTTTGTTAGTGGGGGATTAAATATTCTGCTGAAGTGTTGCCATGGTAGCTGAGTTGGTTAGAGCAGTGGCACTGTAATGCAGAGATCTCTGGTTCTTACTTAAGCTATAGCACTGAAACAAAAACAGGAATTTTTCCTGTCTCCATGTTCATACCCTATAGTTTTCGGCACAGCTCCCAACTTTTATACCCCCAGGAGGTCTCCAGAATGAAGGTTGTGTGGACCTACTCCCTTTATGTGGTGCTAGGTGGAGCTGTGTTTCATAGTCATACATCTTCATAGCTCCAAGGAGTCTCAGCCCCTGGGTAGAAATAGGCCACTCAGATGTGTGAGTTACCCAATGTGTTGCCGGTGTCTGGAACATGATGTAATCTACTACAAGTCCCCCAAATCAGAGTTAATATTGCATGGTCTAAAGTCAGGAGACACTGACAGTTATTCCATTATTAGGGGCATAATGTCAGGCCTGCCTATGGTGAAAGTGTACATGCAAGTTATTAATGATAAGTGGACACTAACATATATATAGTATTATACAGAATGGGCTTGTAGTGGATGCTCCAGGCTGGCACAGATCATAAGATATGGGTGCTTTTTCTCCTTTATACCCCCAAATGGAAGGCCGATAACCACGGTTTCAGAATGGGCCCTTTTCATGATGCCTCTGCATAAAATTACATCACTTGGGTGAGGGGGGCACGTTTGCAACGCACAGTACTGCCATATTATTTGAAGAACTTTGATTTTTCACTATAAGATTCACAGGCAGAAATGTAACTAATATTGTTTTTATTTTTAATAGCCTACGTTGAAACAAAAACCGATGAAGAATTCAAAGTATAATATAATAATTTGATATATTGGATACATTTCTGAATTGTTATCAGATGCTTACAATTTTATGAAACTTTTTGTACTTAGTTGAGCCACCTTTGGCAGCTATTAATGCCTAAATTTGCCTTAGCATGCTATTTATAAATGCTTGAACTGTCTCTTGTATATGTAGATGGTGATTCCAAACCTCTCTGCTTTTTTCAATAAGCCAAGTTTTCGTAGTAATCACTTCCTTTGCCACTTCTTTCTTCACTAGCTTCCATACATTTTCAATCAGGTTCATATCTAGTGAATTCTCCGGATATGGCAGCAAAGATATGTTTTATTCTCTCAGAAAAGCTATCTTAGATTTTGCAGTGTGACAGCATGCCCCATCTTACATAAATATGAATGATTCTCCATTTGGGAACCAGTCTCTCATTTGAGGCAACAGTCTACTCCTTAACACTTTGCACTGATCCTGCTGCATTGTCTCAGTTCCATTGTGTGTGAACTGTAACGGGGAACACCTTTCTAGTTCCCTAGTCTGCCCCCGTTTTGCAGAGGAGCAAGCGATCCAGGAGATACGGGTGAAAGACAAGGTGTCCTTCTTGGATGCCCGGAAGCTCCTGCGACTCCGCCAACTCTCTGTCCCGAGCTCCGGAACCTATAGCTCAGTTGCAGCTAAACCGGTGCCGTTTCGGGAAATTGCAACACAGACCAGTGATATAAACGGGCTACTATTGCGGAAAAGGTGCGTTTAACCAGAGCGCTGCCAAAGCCTTGGACATCTACATCAAAGTCGGTATTAACATCTGCCAAATCCACAACTTACGGAGTGGTCCTGCACACTTGTCACCAAAGCCCTCGACCTCGGGCACTATGAATGGTATATCGACGACGTATTTTGCACCTGAGAAATAGTTTAAGACCCCATATGCCCGACAAGACTTCTTGAAAGACAATGTCAAATCTCCTGCCAAGTCTTCTAAGGGTAAGAATAGTCCCCGTTATTCTCCACGTAGCTCCTCTTCTGAGGAGGCTATTCATCGGCGACGGCCATCTACGCCTGTCAGTACCTCTAATCGGTTCGAAATTCTCAGACCGAAATTTACTATTGGAAAGGGGGTCCTCCCCCGTGGGCGAAATGGGCCAGGAGGATTCTGCCACCACTGCCAGAGGGATAGTGCACGAACGGCAGGATCGTGCTGCTGAAAATAGTACTAGCCCAACGCCGAAAAAGAACCAATGGAACCGACGAGCAAGTCCCAATCTGCAGAAGCGTCTTTCGATTTGAAACTTGTCCCATAATACACTCAGTGGCTATCTACAATGGAACAAACGCGGAATTAGACCACATCAACCAGAGCTTGACTAGTTGCTGCTCCAGCATCCACCTTTGGTTTTATGCTTAGAAGAGACGAAGCTCCGTCCTCAGGACACATTACCATTAGGCAGTACTCCTCAGTACGACATGACTTATCCCCGGTGGAGGGTGTTCCGTCACATGGGGGCACCGTGATGCTGATCTGTGATATATTCACCGAATTCGTGTCCTTAATATCTGATATCCAGTCCATCGCTGTACAGGTTAAGCTGCCTTCCGGCAGATTCACCATGTGTAGCAGCTACCTGCCTCCATCTGCTGAACCCCCAGGGGCCTACTTCGGTAGGTACGGGTTAGGCACACCCGGCTCCCGAGCCACTTTTTACTCCCTCAGTGGGCAACCTCTGAGTGAAGTGGGGGTCAGTAGGTAAAAATGCCCACCCACGTGTAGGCCGTACGTGGAGACTCGTGTCGGGGAAAAGGAATACCCTGGTTGGTTGAAGGTTATGCATCTGAGCCTGGGCTTCTGATTTTCAGTAACTGGGGAGGGTGCAAAGCCTAATAACAGCTTTGGTTTCTGCTTCGCCTAAACAGGAGACTAGGGACTAACCTACCCCTAGTTAATCGGCCAAGACTACGTATTATACCGAACTCCAGGGTGAGTGGGACGGCGTACCTGCTATATCCCCTATGTAGCCCTGTTACCCCAGTGGGGTGACCCCTTGTTGGGCTGCGTGGTGGGTGGCGAGCACTGGGGGATGAAATATAGCCCATCTTTTATGGCAAGCAAAATAAAAATAAAAGTTTTTGGTAAAGAAGTAGTTGAGTGCAGTGGTCCTCCCTACTTGGTCATCACTCGGACAGAGGAAGGTCGGAAATTTACGTCGGTTAGCCCTTTTGCTATACAAAAGGGTCTAGACAAAATTGCTGGTCCGGTTTTTTCCTTATTAAAACACGAAGTGGTACAATCCTGGTAGAAGCATTTACGGGCTCCCAGGCAGGAAAACTACTGAAAACCAAAATATTAGGCAGCTATCCTCTTAAGGTTGAAAAACACAAGACCTTGAACTCCTCGCGCGGAGTTATCACTGCCCGCGCATTGGACGGTTTGTCCAACGAGGAGCTTCGAGAGGATCTGGCTGACCAGGGCGTCCAAGCTGTGTATAGGGTTAAGCGGAAGGTTAATGGTGAACTCGTGCCTACCCGTACCCTTTTCCTTACGTTTGATCGGGTAGATCTTCAAAGGATTAATGCAGGGTATGAAACCATCGAGGTTAGACCGTATATCCCGAACCCTCTCCGATGTTACAAGTGCCAGCGGTTTGGGCATACTAACGAATTATGTACTGGTCATCCCGCGCTCCAGTACCTACAGCTCTTACCGCTAAAGCTGTACCGCGTGTGGAAAACGCAACTCAGACCAGCGATATAAACAGAGCCACTATCGCAGATAAGATTATTTTAGCCGGACCACCAACAAAAACCTCAACATCAGAGTCTACGTCAGCATTACCATCTGCTAAATCAGTTACCGGAAAGGGTAAGCCGGTCACCGTGTCACCCAAACCGTCGATATCGGGCAATAACACCAGTACCCACGTAGGACATTCTGCACCTTCTAAAAACTTCCGGACTAGTTATTTAAGAACCGACTTCCTGAAAGATAGTGTCAGGTTCTCCCCCTAAACATCCATGGAAAGGAAGAGTCAACGACACTCTCCACGAAGATACTCTTCTGTGGAATCATCTGGGGGGAGCATAGATCGGCGACCGCTATCTCCGCCGATCAACACCTCTAATTGTTTCGAAGTGCTGTGACCGAAATTTTCTATTGGTATGAGGCACTCTCCCGTAGAGGAGATGGAACAGGAGGATGCTGCCCTCTCTGCCAGACTGCCAGTTCGTAAGCAGCAGGATCGTGCTCCTGAAAAAAGTGTTATTCCGACTGCCAAGAAAATTAAACTAAACCGACCAGTACAGCCGAATTTGCAGAAACGCCTTTCTATTTGAGTCTTATCCCATACCATAAAATATGACTATCCTGCAGTGGAACATACGCGGCATTCGATCTCGTCGACCTGAGCTGGACCTGTTGCTCCACCAGCATCAGCCTTTGCTCGTATGCTTGCAAGAAACTAAGCTCCGTCCCCAAGACCACCTTACTCTCCGACAGTACTCTTCTATCCGTTGTGATGTATCACCGGCGGCTGGAGTTCTTGCACATGGGGGCACCATGATTCTTATCATAGATGATATCTTCGCTGAATCCGTACCGTTACACTCTGACATACAGTCTATCGCTGTACGGATTATGCTACCCTCCGTCAGCTTCACCATTTGCAGTATCTATGTGCCTCCCTCTGATGACCTCTCACGCACTGATCTAGAAGACCTCGTCACCCAGCTACCAACACCTGTTTTGTTGCTAGGGGATGCGAATGCCCATCACCCACTTCGGGGTTCCACTCGGGCGTGCGCGAGAGGTCAACTGATTGCTGATTTCTTGGATTCTTTTAATCTGTCTCCTGAACACCGGAGAGCCTATATTTCAGTCTGATACCTACAATAGTTTTTCTCACCTGCATATAGCAGTTTGTTCTCATCAGCAGGCAATTTCTTTACAATGGAATATCATCTCTGAGCAACATTCTAGTGACCACTTTTCTATTCTTATTTGTCTCTTAGCACAGGACGTATGTTCCACACTCTTACCTAGATGGCGCTTAGAACGAGGCAACTGGATCCTTTATTCCAACTTGGCCCATTTTCACTACAATGAGCATGACTCGGTGGATTGTTTAGTCCAGCACCTTACCGAGACAATTATTTGCGCCTCTGAACTTTCTATTCTGCGGTTTACTGGACGTCCGCGTCGCTTTGGTGGACAGATGAATGCCGGAATGCCATTCGTGCTCGTTGACGTGCTCTCAGGGTTTTCCAGCGTCGCCCCACTCTCGATAATCTTATGGACTATAAAAAGCTGCCTGCTCAATCTAGGAAATATATTAAGGATAGCAAGAAGACCTCATGGAGCACCTTTGTTGCATCTTTTACTCGACATACCTCTTCGTCTCTTGTATGGGATAAGTTAAAGCGTGTGGCCGGAAAAGCAACCCATATGCCGATAGTCGGTCTTAGGACACTTGCTGGCATTGTGGTTGTTTCGTTAGACATGGTTAATACTCTTGGCAGTGCTTTCGCTCGAGTGTCTAGCTCAGAGAACTATTCCCCTGAATTTCTTACAGCTAAGGCCCAGGTGGAATCGCAAGGGTTTGCCCTCCGTTCTGGAAACCTTGAAGACAACAATTGCATTTTCACTATGGCGGAGCTAGACCAAGCACTTTCATTATCGCGAATCTCTGTATCAGGGCTAGATGGTATCCACGTTCAAATGTTGAAACATCTCTCTCCTGAAAGTAAAGCATTCCTGCCCCCCCCCGGGGGCCTACTAGTGTAGATACCGGTTTGGCGCACCCAGGGGTTCCCGAGGCGCTTACCGCCATCTCATCATCTCCATCGCCACCACCTGAGGCACCCCCCCCCCCAGGGGCCTACTACGGTAGGTACGGGTTTGGCGCACCCGGGGGTCCCGAGCCACTCGCCGCCATCTCATCATCACCATCGCCACCAACTGAGCCACGTTTTGTGTTTGTGTGCATATTTGTTTGTTTTGTGAAAGCGAATTTACTCGCCTCATCTTCCTGCCCTTCTAGGCTTATTCTTTACATGTTAGTATTAAGGCTTTAGATTTATTAACTCCTGCCTCACCAACAGGGATCTTTATTCTATCTCCGTGGTTCCTGTCCCACGGTTCCAGCGCGGCTTCCAACATGTGTGCTCTTCGGAGGTCTCAGGCGTGAAGGTTGAGTGGACCCTTCCTACTGCCCCTATGTGTAAGCCTTAGGTGCGGAGCCCGTCCATACCGTTATGTACACCCACGTAGCTTCCTTGGGGGCCCGGTCCGTTTTAATTTCCCGACGAGCGCTGCTCTTTGGGTTAGATTTACGGACCGGTCGTGGTACCGCTAGCAGAAAACCCGGTGTAATCAACCACAAGTCCCCTGAATCCATGTCTGCTTTATTACGCAGCATGGCCTATAGTGGGGAGCCACAGGTGGTTATACCTGTGGTAGGGGCTTAAACCCGGGTTGTACATGGTGAAGGGCTTACCCGTATGGACCAGCAGTGGTGTCTGGATGGTAACTCCTTCTGAGGTATTCCTTGAGATCGGTCTGGTAGGGGTCTACCAGGCGGCACAGACCGGAAAGTATTTTGGTGTCTTTTCTCTCTACCCCCGGATGGCAGGCTGACGCCGACGGTTCCGGAAGGGGGTCTTTCCATAATGCTATCTCCGCTCAAAACCGCTTCTTTTGACCGCTTTATAGTTGTGACCTTGGCATGTGAAAAGAAAACTATGTAAGATATCAGTCCGTTTTACATACAACGCGAGATTGACAGGATATGCGGTAAAGTGACCAATGCCACCCGAACGCGAGACGGTACGCTTTTGATTGAAACGAAGACGGAAGACCAGTCCAAGAAACTCCTGAAGGCCAGCTTGTTGGGTTCCTACCCCATGAAGGTGGCCCCCCACAAGACTTTGAACACCTGTAGAGGCGTCGTAACTACCTCTTGTTTAGACGGTCTTTCCGAAGCAGATATAGTCACTAGTTTATCTGACCAGGGTGTATGCCAAGCGTACCGCCTGCTCGGCAAACGAGATGGTGAATTAGTGGCACTGCGTACGGTATTTCTGAATTTTAAGGGCACCACAATACCCGAGACCCTATATTGTGGATATGAACGCGTCTCTGTGTGACCATATGTGCCAAACCCAATGCGCTGTTTTCGGTGCCAACGGTTCGGTCAAACGCAAACTCGGTGCACCTTTGACGCTACCTGTGAACGTTGCGGACAAGCTGCCCACGGAGAAACTGCATGTGCTCGAGACCCTTGTTACGTCCATTGTACAGGGAAGCATCCATCTAGCTCCCGGCAATGTCCACGTCTTCTCGAGGAAAAGGCCATCCAGGATGTGCGAGTTAAGGAACGCCTGACTTTTCTGGAAGCCAGGCGTCGCTTCCAAAATCTGCAGCCTGCGACCCTCTCAGGCTATGCCTCAGCGCTCCGCCGCACTCCTGCTTCCTCAGTGGCACTACAAACCGTGCCTGTAGCCGACGAGTGTACTCAAACAGAACAGACGCCGACCACAACAACCTCGCAGTGTTCAACATCCACACCACCCACTGCCACAAGTTCTATTTCTCCCGAACCTGCACGTAAGCCGCTAGTGAGACCGACACAATCTGTCGCTGCTCCTCATGAGCGCAGTCGCAAGAATCTCAAGGCCACTGATAAACCTTCCAAGTCCCGTTCGCGTTCTACGAGCCGTAGGGGATCTTCCGCATCCCGAACATCAGCGGATAGCGCCGACGAAGGTGGCTATACTCCTGTGGGTCCAAAGATGGCAAAGCACAAGAAACGCCCACCTTAACTCCATCTACTTCGTTTCCACCCTTCGTTGGCATCCCAGTTGCAAACTCATATTATGATTATTCGGTAAGCTTTCACGCCTCTTACTGTGCCCCATGACTCTCCTGACGTGGAATATCCGCGGTGTCCGTACCCATAGGGCCGAATTGCAGCTGTTACTACGATCCTATAACCCTCTGATTCTGTGTTTCCAGGAGACAAAACTTCGCCCCCATGATGCATTTGCCCTGCACCAATACCTTCCCATGCGGTTATGATCCTCACGCGTAATGACATCTGCGGTCAGCCAGTCTCGCTTACTACTACCTTGCAAGCTGTTGCTACCCTACTTGCCCTTCCTGGTGTCTCCTTTACCGTATGTAATGTCTACGTTCCGCCTTCATCTATCCTCTGCGCCGCTGACATGCTCCATCTCTTGTCACAGCTCCCAGCACCTTTTCTTCTGCTGGGTGATTTTAATGCCCACCATCCCCTACGGGGTTCTCCTAGGGCCTGCGCGCGGGGGACCGTTCTTGCTCACCTTTTCGATCAAAATAATCTCTGTGTTCTGAAAACCGGTGAACCTACTTTCATTTCCGATTCTTCTGCCACGCTTTCCCACCTGGACCTTTCTGTTTGTTCAGCACAGCTTGTTCACTACTTCCAATGGAACGTAGTATCTGACACTCATTGCAGCGATCATTTTTTTTTGTGTCCTCACCATGCTTTCACACCACATTTCCTCATCGCGTGCTAGCACTTGGCAGCTGTCTAAGTCTAACTGGGCGCTCTTTTCCTCTCTGGCTGTGTTTGGCGACCGTCAGTTCCACACGGTTGACCATATGCTTGAGCACTTTAACTGTGTTATACTCTCTGCCGCAGAGCAAACTATGCCCCGGACATCTTCCCCACCTACACGCTTACCGGTCCCTTGGTGGACTGCTGAGTGCCGCGATGCCATTTGTGCTCGTAGGAGGGCTCTTAGGGTATTTCGCCGTCACCCTACGCTGGAGCACTTGATCATTTTTAAACAAAGGCGCACGGGCACGCCGAATTATTCAAGATAGCAAAAGGTCTTCAAGGAATTCGTTTGTATCTACCTTTAACCGCACAACGCCTTCATCCGTTGTGTGGGAGAAGCTCCGCCGTGTTGCCGGTAAGCAGGCTTGTACCTCCATACCGGGGCTACTCGTGGGCACCGACACCGTAGTTGATCCGGTTGCTGTGTAAGACGTCCTAGGCAGCACATTCGCAAATGTGTCCAGTTCCGCCAATTATCACCCGGCGTTCCGTGCCATTAAGACGGAGGTGGAGTCTCAGAGTCTCTCTTTCCGGTCCTCTGACACAGAGTGCAATAACACATCTTTTAGCATGCGAGAGCTGGATGCCTCACTAGCATCTCGGCATTCCGTTCCAGGACCCGATGGTATCCACATTGCCATGCTGCAGCACCTCTCTTCTGATGGTAAACTCTATCTCCTGAGCCTATATAACCGTGTTTGGCAAGAGGGTGTGTTTCCTGCGGCTCGCCGTGAAGCCACTTTGTTCCCATTTTAAACCCGGGAAAGGATCGTAGACTTCCTTCCAGTTACGGTCCTATCTCCCTCACCAGTGCAGCTTGTAAGGTGATGGAGCGCATGATCACTGGGCGGTTACGATGGTGCCTCGAGTCTGAGAAACTCCTCTGCAATATCCAGAGCGGCTTTCGCCGATACCGCTCTTCGACTGACCACCTAGTCTCCCTCTCGACTCATATTCTGAATGGATTTCTGTGCAAGTGCCAAACTGGTCATTTTTTCGATCTCGAGAAAGCATATGACACCTGCTGGAGGGCTGGCTTATTGCGTACGTTGCATAAGTGGGGCTGCCGTAACCGCGTTCCTCCGCGAGTTTATGGAGAAACCGGTATTTCGTGCACGTGTTGGTTCTGTTTGCTCCCGCGTATTTAGTCAGGAGAATGGAGTACCTCAAGGTTCGGTTCTCAGTTGCACCCTCTTCGCCATCGTCATCAATCCTATGGCTGATTGTCTTCCTGCTGGAATTTCCTCATCCTTATTTGTTGACGACTTTGCAATTTATTGCAGCTCTCGGCGCACATGCCTTTTGGAGCGTCGCCTTCAGGCCTGGCTCGACCGTCTACATAGTTGGAGCGTTGCGAATGGTTTCCGTTTTTCTGCCGAGAAAACCGTGTGTGTCAACTTCTGGCGTCGGAAACGTTACGCGGCGCCTTCCCTACACCTTGGGCCGGTACCGCTGCCCTTCGCCAAAACTGAAGTTTCTTGGCCTAGTGTTTGACAGGAAGCTTAGCTGGTCGTCTCATATTTCTTCGTTGAGGGCTCGATGTGATCGAGCACTTAATATTTTACGTGATTTATGAGGCACATCCTGGGGAGCAGATCGCACTGTACTATTACAGCTATATCGTTCGCTTGTTCGCTCTAAGCTTGATTACGGGTGCATTGTGTACTCTTCGGCATGTCGTTCAGTTTTACGTCGTTTAAACCCCGTTCACCATAGAGGGATTCGCCTGCCACTGGGTGCGTTTCCCACGAGCCCAGTTATTAGTTTGTCTGCTGAGGCTGCTGAACCTCCGCTGTGCTATAGGCGTGAGGTCCTTCTTTGCAGCTATGCCCTCCGCCTCCATGCAATGCCGTATCACCCGTCTTTCAATCTATTCTTTCACGAGTCTCTTGACCGTCAATATGCTGTTAGTGCGCTGGCCTTGCTTCCTGCCGGGGTTCGCTTTCGTGAATTGCTTCGCCTGTTGGATGTTCAGCTAGCGGCTCTGCTGTCACTGGGGGAATGTTCATCTCCTCCTTGGTTACGCTGCGACACCCTGGTCCACCTACGGTTGGCATCAATGACGAAATCAGTTACTCCACCCTCGGCCTTCCGCTCCGCTTTTTTAGAGTTGCAGGCCGAGTTTCCCAACCATTGTTTTATTTTCACGGATGGTTCAAAGGATGACCGTGGTGTGGGATGTGCTTTTGTTTTTAATTCGCGGAGTTACGCGTTTCACCTATTGGGGCAGTGTTCAAATTTTACCGCCGAACTTTTTAGTATTTATGAAGCTCTTGTTTTTATCCTGGGACAGGATTTTAGGCAGTTTGTCATGTGTAGCGATTCCCTCAGTGCACTACAGGGCCTGCGTGAGCTGTATCCATACCATCCTTTGATACAGCGTATTCAGGATCGCATGCATTCGCT
The DNA here is from genome assembly GCA_030762935.1 of Hymenopus coronatus. Classification (NCBI taxonomy): domain Eukaryota; kingdom Metazoa; phylum Arthropoda; class Insecta; order Mantodea; family Hymenopodidae; genus Hymenopus; species Hymenopus coronatus. The sequence continues at coordinate 157,151,116 of CM060900.1, read as the reverse complement.
CGCTGATGCTGGCGTCAGCGTGTCGTTTGTTTGGGTTCCTGGTCACGTAGGTGTGAGCGGGAATGAGCAAGCGGACGCAGCTGCCAAGTCTGCGATTTTAATCCCACTGTTTTTAGTTCCACTGTTCCTCCCAATGATGCTGGTGTCCTCCTGCGTCGGGCCATTCTTTCGCGCTGGTTCGCGGAATGGTCCGGGGTGCGTGGGAACAAACTCAGAGAGGTCAAGCCCCTTCCTGTCCCCTGGACTACTTCTTCGCGTGCATCTCGCCGCGATGAAGTGATTTTAGCGCGACTGCGTATTGGACACTGCCGTTTTAGCCATGAGTACCTTTTACGTGGGGAAGCCGCACCGCAATGTGCTTCGTGTAACGAGCCTTTGACTGTGCGTCATTTTTAATTGGAGTGCCACCTTTTTACTGTTCTGCGAGCATCCCTGTGACTTCCTACTGACATCCCCAGCCTTCTGGGCGACAACCCTGTATATTGTGACGGACTTTTTAATTTTCTCCGCCGCTGCGGGATGTACAGTAGGGTTTAATGTTATCTCTGGGTTTTAGTTTCTACCGACTAATGTTTTTAGTGTCTCGTTTTTAATCTGGCTTTGGTAGCCTTTTTATGCATTCCCTGGTTTTAACCCTTGTGTAGTACTCCTGTTTTTAGTGGTTTTTATGCCTTTTAACTGTTAGCTCTTTTAATTACCCTAGGGCGCTAATAACCTATGCAGTTGTGCGCCCTAAAGCCATAATACTACTACTACACCTGAGGCAGGTTTTGTGTTAGTGTGTGTGTACGTATTTGTTGTTTTGTGTGTTATTGTTAAGGCGAGTGCACTCGCCTCATCTTCCTCTTCTATGCTTAATCCTTTTATACTTAGTTTTAAGGCTTTAGATTTATTAACTCCTGGCTCAACAACAGGGATCTTTCTTCTATCTCCGCGGTTCCTGTCCCACGGTTCCAGCGCGGCTTTCAACATGTGTGCTCTCCGGAGGTCTCAGGCGTGACAGTTGAGTGGACCCTTCACACTGCCCCTATGTGTAAGCCTTAGGTGCGGAGACCGTCCATACCGATATGTACATCCACGTAGCTTCTCTGGGAGCCCAGCCCGTGCTAATATTCCGACGAACGCAGGTCGTCGGTTTAAAATCATGGGCCGGACGTGTTACCGCTATCGGAAACCCGTTGTAAACAACCACAAGTCCCCTGAATCCATGACTGTGTCATTATACGCCATGGCCTAAAGTAGGGGGCCAAGGATGGGTTATACCTGTGGTAGGGGCATTGAGCCGGGTTGTGTATGGTGGAGGGCTTACCCGTATGGACCAGTAGTGGAAGCCGGAAGGTAACTCATCATAAGTACTCCGTGAGATCGGACTGGGAGGGGTCTTACAGGCGGCACAGACCGGAAAGCGGTTTTGGTGTATGTTTGCTCTTTCCCCCGGATGGCAGGATGACGCCGACAGTACCGGAAGGGGGCCTTTTTATAATGATCCCTCCGCGCAAAACCTCTATTTTTGACAAATTTTTGGCGATAACCTTGGCTTGTAATTCGATGACAATGCGAGACCGTAACCCCTTTTACATTCAACATGAACTCGACAGGATATGTGGAAAAGTGACAAATACAACCAGGACTAGAGACGGTACGCTGTTAGTTGAACCCCCCAGGGGTCTACTAAGGTAAGTACGGGTTTGGCGCAGCAGGGGCTTCCCGAGCCATTCGCCGCCGTATCATCCTCCCCATCGCCATCCACCGAGCCACGTTTTATGTTCGTGTCTGCGTGTCTCTGTGCGAATTTGTTTATGTTGTGGGTGCGAGCTTACTCGCCTCATCTTCTTCCACTACTAGGTTTATTCATTATATATTTAGTTTTAAGTCTTTAGGTTTATTAACTCCTGCCTCACCAACAGGGATCTTTCTTCTATCTCCTGTTCCTGTCCCACGGTTGCAGAGCGGCTTCCAACTTGTGCGCTCTTCGGAGGTCTCAGTCGTGGCGGTTGAGTGGACCCTTCACACTGCTCATATGTGTAAGCCTTAAGTGCGGAGCTCGTCCATACCGCTATGTACACTGGGAGCCTGGCCCGTGCTAATCTCCCGACGAACGCAGGTCATGGGGTTAGAATCAGGCGTGTTACCGCTATCGGAAACCCGGTGTAATCAACCACAAATCCCCTGAATCCATGACTGTGTCATTATACGCCATGGCCTAAAGTAGGGGGCCACAGATGGGTTATACCTGTGTTAGGGGCCTAAAGCCGGGTTGTGCAGGGCTTACCCGTATGGACCAGCAGTGTAGGCTGGATGGTAACTCCTCCAAAGTACTCCGTGAGATCGGTCTGGGAGGAGTCTCCCAGACGGCACAGACCGGAAAGTATTTTGGTGTTTTTTTCCCTTTCCCCACGGATCGCAGGCTGACGCCGACAATACCGGAAGGGGGACTTTTTGAAATGATCCCTCCGCGCCAAACCTCTATTTTTGGCACATGTTTGGTGATGACCTTGGCTTGTAATTCGAAGACAATGCGCGACCTTGACCCCTTTTACATTCAACGTGAACTCTACAGGATATGTGGCAAAGTGACAAATGCAACCAGGACTAGAGACGGTACGTTGTTAGTTGAAACCAGGACCGAAGACCAGTCCAGAAAGCTCTTGAAAGCCGGCTTATTGGGTTCCTACCCAATAACGGTGGCCCCACACAAATCGTTGAATACCTGTAGAGGCTTGGTGAGTACCTCGAGCTTAGACGGCTTTTCCGACGCTGAAATTGTCGCCAATCTCTCCGACCAGGGTGTGTCAGGCGTACCATTTTCTTGGCAAACGTAATGGTGAGTCGGTTGCGCTCCGGATGGTCTTCCTAACATTCAAAGGCACCAACTTACCTCTACTGTGGATACGAACGCGCTGCTGTGAGTCCGTATATAAAGAACCCTATGCGTTGTTTCCGCTGTCACTGTCCGTTTGGTCACACCCAAAGCCGGTGCACTTTCGAGCTACAAGTGAACGTTACGGTCAAGCTGCCCACGAAGAAACTGCTTGTGCTCTAGACCCTTGTTGCGTCCATTGTAAAGGGACCCATTTGTCGAGCTCTCGGCAATATCCACGTTTTCTCGAGGAAAAGGCCATCCAGGAGCTGCGAGTTAAGGAACGCCTGAGTTTTCCGGAAGCCAGAGGCCGATTCCAACAGCTGCACTCTTCGGCGATCTCAGGCTAGGCATCAGCGCTCTGCCGCACTCCTGTTTCCTCAGTAGCACTACAAACCGTGCCTGTAGCCGACGCGTGTACTCAAACAGAGCAGACGCCGACCACAACAATCTCGCAGTCTCCAACATTCACAGTACCCACTGCCTCAAGTTCTATTTTTCCAGAACCTGCTCGTAAGCCGCTAGTTAGACCGACACCATCTGTCGTTGCTCATGAGCACAGTCGTAAGAAATTCAAGGCCACTGATAAACCTTCCAAGTTCCGTTCTCGTTCTACGAGCCGTAAGGGATCTTCCACATCCCCAACATCAGCGGAAAGCGCCGACGAAAGTGGCTATACTTTTGTGGGTTTAAAAAGTGCAGAGAACAAGAAACGCCCACCTTAACTGCTTCTACTTCGTTTCCGCCAGTCGTTTGCATCCCAGCTGCAAACTCATAGTTTGATTAATCGATAACCTTTCCGCCTCTAACTGTGCTCCATGGCTCTCCTGTCGTGGAATATCCGCGGTGTGCGTACCCATCGGACCGAATTGCAGCTGTTACTACGGTCATATAACCCTCTAGTTCTGTGTTTGCAGGAGACAAAGCTTCGCCCTCACGATGCCTTTGCCCTGCACCAATACCTTCCTGTGTGGTTTGCTGTTACCCTGGAGGAGGGCTCTCCTGCTCATGGGGGTGTTATGATCCTAACGCGCAATGACATCTGCGCTCTGCCGGTCTCGCTTACCACTACTTTGCAAGCTGTTGCTATCTGAGTTACTCTTCCTGGTTTCTCCTTCACTGTATGTAATGTCTACGTTCCGCCTTCATCTACCCTCTGCGCCGCTGACATGCTCCATATTTTGTCTCAGCTGCCGGCACCTTTTCTTTTGTTGGGAGATTTTAATGCCTACCATCCTCTAAGGGGTTCTCCTAGGGCCTGCGCGCGGGTGACTATTCTTGCTGAACTTTTCGTTCAATCTAGTTTCTCTGTTCTAAACACCAGTGAACCTACTTTCATTTCCGAATCTTCTGTCACGCTCTCCCACCTGGACCTGTCTGTTTGCTCTGCACAGCTTCCTCACCGTTTTCATTGGAACGTACTATCAGACACTCATTCCAGTGATGATTGCCCTTGTGTCATGACTTTGCTATCACACCACATTTCCTCCTCACGAGCGATTTCTTGGCAGCTAAGTCGAATTGGGCACTTTTCTCCGCTCTGGAGGTTTTCAGCAACTCCGTTGACCACTTGGTCGAACATTTCATATCTGTCGTGACCTCCGCTGCCGAGCAGTCCATCCCGCGGTCGTCTTCCTACCTTAGACGCTTACCGGTCCCTTGGTGGACTACCGAGTGCCGCGATGTATTCGTGCTCGCAGGAGGGCTCTTCGGATATTTTGTCATCACTCTACTTTGGAGCATTTGATCAATTTTAAACAAACACGCGGCCGGGCACGGCGCATTATTCGAGTAAGCAAACGGGCTTCCTGGGTTTCGTTTGTTGAAACATTCAGTCGCACAACACCTTCATCTGTTGTTTGAGAGAAGCTCCGCCGTGTTGCCGTTTGAGAGAAGCTCCGCCGTGTTGCCGGCAAGCAGACTGGTACGTCCATACCAGGGCTTCTCGAGGGTACTGACACCGTCGTTGACCCGGTTGCTATTGCAGACGCCCTTGGTAGCACGTTCGCAACTGCGTCCAGCTCCGCCAGTTATCACCCAGCGTTTCGTGCCATCAAGGCGGAGGTGGAGTCTCAGAGTCTCTTTTCGGTTCTTGGATCCGTTCTTAGTGTCATGCTTTTTGCCGTGGCCATCAACGCCATTACTAGCGTGATTCGTAGTGGGATATCATCGTCACTGTATGTGGATGACTTTGCGCTGTACTATCGCTCCTACAGCACTGAACATCTTGAACGACAACTCCAGCTCTCCATAAACTCCATCGCTGGTTGGGTGCTTCGCAATGGTTTTCGTTTTTCCCCTACGAAAACTCAGTGCATACACTTCCAAGGTCTTCGCGGAGTACACCCTCCTTCTGACCTCCAATTGAACGGTGTGCCACTGCCTTTCGTTCCGTCCTTGAAGTTCTTAGGTCTCCACCTAGACCGTGAACTTTCTTGGGTACCCCACATCCGATACCTTCGTGCCTCCTGTGACCGATCGCTGCGGATCCTCAAACTGCTTTCTGGTGCGTCGTGGGGCGGCGATCGTTCAGTGATGCTGCGTTTGTACCGTTCACTCGTTCGCTCAAAACTAGACTACGGTTGTTTTATTTACGGCGCAGCGACCGCCTCTAAACTTCGCCTTTTAGACACCGTTCATCATATCGGTTTACGTCTTGCTACAGTAGACTTCCGCACTAGTCGTGTGGAATACTTGTATGCCGATGCTGGTGAACCCCCACTGGCAGTGCGTCGCTCATTTTTACTTTTTTCGTATGCTGCTAAGTTGTCTGCGAACCCCCGCCATCCTTGTTTTACCCTGTGTTACGCCCGGATTTTTCACACCGCTATCTGAGGAGCGCCACTGCTTCACGCCCCTGTGGTATTCGGTTTCGTGAACTGCTCTCCGATAGGGGTCTCAGATTGCCTCCTGTGGAGCGTGTTTTTTGGTTATCCGGAACCTGCTTTGCAACGGAGGCGTCCCAGTTTCGACCTGACCCTCTCCAACCTTGTGAAACGTTCGACCGCTCCGGAGGTATTTCAGCGTCTGTTTTACGAACTTTTAAGCAATTACCGGGCATATGCACCGGTATTCACTAACGGCTCCCAGCTGGCAGGAGCTACAGATTGTGCCTTTTATTTCAATGGAGTAACACATAATTATCGACTTGCGGACGCCAGTTCTGTATTCACCGCCGAACTGTTCGCTATCTTTTACTTTCTAGATTTTATCTCGCTTTTAGCACCTGGTAGTTTTCTTGTTTGCAGCGATTCCTTGAGTGCCCTACAGGCTCTGCAGCAGTATACTGGCTCATCACTCGTTATGCGTATTCAATCTCGCCTTTCTGAATTGATTGCTTGCAGCTACCTGTTCATCTTCACGTGGGTTCCAGGTCATGTCGGTATTGCAGGTAAAGAGGTAGCGGATAGGTCTGCCAAGCCTGCCTGCTCCTTGCAGGATTATTCGGAAGCGGCTGTGCCCTCAGGGGATGTTTCACGTTACTTTCGCAGGTCTCTTCTTTTAGCTTGGCAGCAATCTTGGCAAAACTTAGCAGGTACGCAGCTTCGCACACTCAAAGACACGGTACAGCCATAGCTCACATCTTGCCAGCCAAACCGGCGACGCGAGGTTATCGGTCACACGCGGCTAACACATGGCTACCTTCTACGCGCTGAGCCAGCTCCTATATGTCAGACCAGCGATGTTCGTCTGTCTGTGGCACATGTGTTGCTTGATTGTCCGAAATTTCATCGTGAACGGCAATCCATCGGCCTGGGTACCTCCTTAACTGCCATATTATGCGACGCCAATTCCGTCGATATGGTACTACGCTTTGTTGCCTCTATTGGCCTCAGCCAAGACATCTGTCCTGTTACATGCGTGTGTGCAATTTTAGCCTTTTTAACTTTTTAGACTCTGACTTTTACCATATGTGACCACTTTTTGTGTGTGTGTTTTTAGTTTTTTAACCTTTTAGCCTTGGTTTTATCACCCGAGCCTTTTCTCGTGTGTGCCTTTGTAAGGGTTTTTAGCACATTTTTACTTTTCTTCTCTAGATTTGTTTTTAATTTGTTTTTCTTCTTCTTCTTAACTTCGGGCCCAAATGACCTAGTTGTCGACGGGCCCTTAAACACTACACACTCACTCACTCACTCGAATGTGTTCCTGCTGGTATCTCCTCCTCCTTTTTTGTGGACGATTTTGCAATTTATTGCAGTTCTCGGCGCACGTGCTTTTTGGAGCGTCGCCTACAGGCATGTATTGACCGTCTGCATGCTTGGAGTGTTACAAATGGCTTCCGTTTTTCTTCCGAGAAGACAGTATGTGTCAACTTTTGACGTCGGAAAGCATACGACCTGGGGGCACCATGATTCTTGTCAGAGATGACGTCTTCTCTAAATCTGTACCCATAAACTCGGCCATAGAGTCCATCGCTCAACGAATTAAGCTCCCTTCCATTAGCTTCACCATTGGCAGTGTCTATGTGCCTCCATCTGATGAACTCTCGCGCAGTGATTCAGAAGACCTCGTTTTCCAACTACCAACCCCTTTTCTGGTGATAGGGGACATGAATGGGGTCTCCTCGGGTTTGTGTGAGGTGTCAAGATTTCGCCAAATTCTTGGATAGTATCAATCTCTCCCTGCTGGACATCGCAGAGCCTACATTTCTTTCTTACAGCTCAATAGTTTTTCTCATCTGGATATGGCAGTTTTTTCTCCACAATTGGGAGTTTCCTTACAATGGAATGTTATCTCTGACCTGCATTCAAGCGACCACTTTCCTATCCTTATCTGTCTGTTAGCACAGGATGTTAGTTCCACTCGTTTACCTAGATGGCGCCTAGACCAGGCAAACTGGAACCCTTATTCCAGCTTAACCGTTTTCCACGTCGAGCACGATTCGGTGGATATTCTAGTCCAACGTCTCACCGAGACAATTATATCCGCTGCTGAGCTTTCTATTCTTTTTTTTTTTTGGTAGTGTTTAACGCCCGCTTTAACTACTAATGGCACCGCAGGCGGTGCTTTCTATTCCTCGGTCGACCGGACCTCCCCGTCGCTTTCCTGTTCCTTGGTGGACAGATGGATACCGGAATGCCATTCGTGCTCGCAGGCGCGATCTCAGGGCTTTCCAGCGTCGCCCTACTCTGGATAATCTTATATATTATAAAATATCCATGGCTTATCTAGACGAGTTATTAAGGATAGCAAGAAGATATCATGGAGCAACTTTGTAGCATCTTTTAATTGACATACCCCCTCTGTCGTATGGGATAAGTTACGGCGTGTAGCCGGAAAAGCGACCCATATGCCGATAGCCGGCCGAATACATCTGCAGGCCCGGTGGTTGATACATTTGACGTGGCTTACACTCTTGGTAGAGCTTTCGCTCAAGCGTCTAGCTCAGAAAGCTATTCCCCTGAGTTTCTTCCAGTTAAGGCTTAGGTGGAATCCCAAGGTTTTGCGTTCCGTCCTGGTAACCTTGAAGACTACAATCGGCTTTTCACCATGGCGGAGCTGGACAATGTACTCTCATCTTCACGAAACTCTCCGCCAGGTCCAGATGGCATCCACGCCCAAATGTTGCAAAATCTCTCTTCTGAAGGTAAGGCTTTCCTTCTCCAGGTCTATAATCGGTCTGGATTGATGCCACTTTTCCAGTTAAATGGCGGGAGGCCACCGCCATCCCTATTTTGAAACCCGGAAAGGACCGTCAACTTCATTCCAGTTACCGTCTCATTTCCCATGCTTGTTGCGTGTGCAAGGTCAATGGACGGTTGATGTGGTGGCTGGAATCCCACAATTTTCTGACCAATGTCCAATCTGGCTTTCGCAGACGTCATTTAGCGGTTGATCATCTTGTGTCATTATCGACGCAGATTATGAACGGCTTTCCTCAGAATTGTCTGACTCTTGGGATATTTTTTGACCTCGAGATGGCTTATGATGGGAATTTTACGTTCCCTCCACAACTGGAATTTACGTGGACGCCTACCGTTGTTCATTCAGGACTTCATGAGGGACCGCGTTTTCCGAGTAAGGTTCGGCTCGGCTTTTTCTAACAATTTTGTTCAAGAGAACGGAGTGACGCAGGGCTCGGTACTCAGCGTGACGTTGTTTGCTATATTGATTAATTCCATATCGCAATGTGTGCCCCCAGGAATGTCGTCCTGATTTTTCGTGGACGACTTTACCGTCTTCTGTACTTCTCAGGGTACAGCGTTTTTGGAACACCGTCTCCAGCTGTGTTTTAACAACCTCTATATTTGGAGCTCTAAAAACGGCTTTCGCTTTTCACCTGAGAAGACCGTCTGCGCTAACTTCTGGCGTCGTAGGCGGCGAATGGCCCGTACTCTACAACTTGGGCCTGATTTATTTCCCTTCACAGATGAAGTGAGATTCCTGGGGTTGGTTTTCGATCGGAAACTATGCTGGTCAAGACATATAACACAGCTTAAAGCGTGGTGTCACCGTTCTCTTAATGTTTTACGGATACTAGGTGGCAAATCTTGTGGAGCTGATCGGACAGTGTTACTGCGCCTTTATCGTGCGCTGATCCGATCCAAGTTAGACTATGGATGCATTGCATATTCTTCCGCAGGACCATTGGTGCTGAAAGGATTGGACGGAATCCATAATCGGGGCATCCGTATGGCTGTTGGAGCCTTTCCAATTAGCCCAGTTGTGAGCCTCTACGCCGAATTGGCAGAAGCCCCTCTGCGGTGTCGGCGAGGTGTCGTGTTGGCAAATTATGGTTGTGGACTTCAGTGGCTGCCTACGCATCCTGCTTTTACCCCTTTTCATTCTGCTGAACTGGACGAATCTTATCACCACATATCCCTTTGTCCGAAGCCCGCAGGTGTTCGTTTTCGAGAGCTTCTTCGGAGGTACGATATTGTACTGCCTAGAATGTTTCCCAGGGGAGAGAGGATGTTCCCACCTTGGTTACGTGCTACATCCCACGTCGATCTCGGGATGACATCATTCGGGAACCGTACGATGCCTGCGTGTAGTATTCGTACTTTGTTTTTAGAATTTTTATCCCTTTACAGTGACCGATATTGTATATACACCGACGGTAGTAAATGCACTGACGGTGTTGGATGTGCCTTTATTACTGAAGCCGAGCAATATACTTTCGGTTTGCCTAGTTACACATCCATTTATACTGCAGAGCTGTTTGCTATTTACTGAGCCATTCTTTATGTTCGTCGTCGTAATTTGGGTGACTGCCTCATTCTTAGCGTCTCCCGTAGCGCACTTCAGAGCGTTCGTCAACTGTACAGCTTTAGAGCAGCACATTCAGGAAGTTCTCTACCTTTTACATACCTCTGGCGTTAAGGTAGATTGCGCATGGCGTCCCGGACATGTTGGGTTGTCGGGTAATGAACTGGCGGATGTGGCGGCAAAGTCAACAACTACGGCGCCCAGTGTTATAGTTAATTTTTCCACCGCCGAAAAGTTTAGGCTTGTTGTGTGGAGAGAAGTGCTTTCATGCGGGCTCTCCGCGACAACAAGCTCAGATCAGTAAAGGATCATCCGGTACACTGGGCAGCTTCCTCTCGTGCATCTCGTCGTGAGGAAGTGGTTTTGGCCCGTCTGCGCATCGGCCACTGTAATTTTACACATAGTTATCTACTTAATGGGGAACCTGTCTGTCTGCTTTGTGGGGCAGATTTGTCTGTTCACCATGTGCTGCTGGAGTGTGTTAATCTATCCGCCCTTCGAGCAATACACCAGGTACCAGTCTCCGTTTGTGAGATACTCGGGGGTGACAACCACGCGATAGATACAGTTTTTAGGTTTTTGCGCCGAGTGCCGTTTTTAAATTCGTTTTATTGTTTTGAAGATTTTATCATTAGTGATTTTGTCTCTCACTGGGGGTTTGCTTTTAAAGGGCTTTGCTTTGTAATTGCCATGTTTAACCCAGTTTTAGATCCTTTTAAGACCATTAATCTTCATTTTTCTTTTAGTAATTTTAGCTGTTTTGCACTTTTAGAGGGCTTCTCCTTTTAGTTTTCATGTGCGACCGAGCTTTATGTCCCTATATGGTTATTCCATATCTTTTATATATTCTCAGATTTTAAGTGTGCCGTTGGCCATATTTTATTTCGAACTTCGGTTTTCCTGTTTTACTTCCACCCATATGTTTTTTTTAGGGTGGTAATATCCTCGTAGTTAAGCGCCCTTTTATATACTCTCAGATTTTATTTGTGATGTTGGCCATATTTTATTTCCAGCTTCCTTTTATATTTTTACTTTAGCATGTATGACGCTAATAAGCTCATAGTTGAACACCCTTAAGCCCCATTATCATCAGCATCAGCATCATCGTCCACAAATATAACAAAATTTGTCCGGATCATTTCTGCACTTCCAATGGAAACTAGCTTTTTTCATTGCACCACTAAAAAGAATTACACTAAGAGGGGGGGTTATCACAATGTAGCCCATGGCTGTCGACACACCCATATTGAGATTGACAGATTCTTTTCACAAGTGAAATAACCTATTTTATACTGTTAGCTGATATCCCCACCCAAGTTTAAATTTCAACATCCAGCTGAAGGTCTCTACCTAGATTTCACTTCAAATGTAAAACTGGTGTAACTGACACATCCTTAGTTAAGTTATGCACCATGGTTTCATCTTTACATTTTGTAAGTACCTGCGTAAGTAATAATATAGGAGAAGGGTGGGCAACCTAGGATACGCTTGTTGTCGGCTGGTACGCGAACTCATGTTGTAGATCAAAAATATCTGAAAATTGTGGCTTGATGTGCCACTTTAACCATCATTTTCAGAATTGACATGCGAAAATGGATTAGAAACATGTATTATCTTTGCAGAGGTAAATTTCATGTTGGCTAGTGTAATTAAACTGTTCAAACAATCTTTACTTACTCTTTTCTACAAACTGTAAAACTTCAAACTGAATAACACACCACTGTTGAGATTCAACTCACACACAATATTTCAGCACCTTACCTTTTTAACAGAAACTGGGTGAATCATTCAAAGCTTGCTTCATAAGGAGCATAATAGGAAAATGCGTCTCCTGAAAGGCTTCAAATGTGCACACATCTCTCTGGAGTAGCTGAATCAATGGATATTTTGCATTGGTTCGATGCATACCAACATATTCACTTCAGTCTGGGCTGCACTGCTGTTAAGCATGACTGTGATGCAGTGAAACTTGTCTTATCTGTATCTTTCCAAGATATGTAAACGTGGATCCTATAGATTATCAGATTATTGCTGAATAATATAGGAATAAATATTTATGGAAGCACTGTTTCGGTGTACCTGTTATCAGCATGGTTGAACTTGTACTGACCTTCTAAATAAAGGGCATGTTGATTCTCAGAATTGGTATAGAAGTTTCTAAAGCATTTTTAATTGCCATGTGAGCCTATTTTTTGAAATGTGATTCATTAAGCATGTGACAGATTTTAATGAAACTTTCTGCTCTCATATAACTGTGCACAAGGTTCAATTTCAGATAAGGACATTGTAATCAGTGTTATATTTTGTACGTGATAGCAATGCATTCAGATGGAAACTAAAATTCTTTTCTATAAAGTATTTCAAGTAACTATCTGTGAGGATTGTTTTTGAAAAGATGCATAAAGTTTCAAAAGCTAAAATCATCAAAAATATTTCTGAAATTTATTAAAATTTAGAATACACATATGCCATAGTATATTGTAAAAATATCCAAATTGCATAAAGCTGCAACTAAAGGTAAGGAAATTATGAATTATGTTGTCATTAAAATGTAGTGTATTACAACTACCCTAGAAGTGATTTATGTTTTTTCTTATTCAGGTGACCTTGGCTAATAAATTTGATGAACTGGCATTAATGGGCTGCAGGGAGTTCACGGAACGCTGTGAAACAGAACTTAAAACATATTGTTATTCAAGATGCGAGAAGGCTTTACCTCCTTTGATAGCTGATAATGAAAACCCTGATATCATTAATACCTGTGTACTCATATCTGGAAGACTGAGCTGGCATAAAGTTGAAGTGTGGATTGATGCTCATCTCTCAGAAAGTAAGTGCTTGCTAAACACAAATAAATTAGATGTTTTAATCAATGAAGTGATAATATAGAAGTAATTTTAGAGTGTTACAAACTTTTGCATTTATTGATAATGCTAATACATTTTTCAGTGATTTGCTACAAAATTTGTATCAGGTCACCTTTATTTACTACCTGATCCTATACTAGTTAAACCATTTACTAAACCACTAACAAAGGGTCATTGTTACATTAATGTTGCAGATTGAGCTGCAATTTTGTAGTGAAAAGACATTAGAAACAAAAATACCTATGTCTTGGCTTTCTCTCCCATAGGATCTTTATCAGAAAGAAAAAAAGTTATGAAGTTTTAAGTTGTAACAGCTGACTTTAGGTCTGACTTCTGCTCAACAATCAACTGCATGATAGTATGCCAGGTGCTGAAATTAACTTTGCGTTCACTGATGCTACAAATATCTGAGTGAAGAGAATGTGGGTTATAAATATGTTAAACTTTTTTTCCCAGTGATGGGCACTTAAGTAATTACTGACGAATCATTTTAATTTGTAAATAATGTTTTTCTTGTCAATCTTGGTCCTATGGAGTGGAAGGACCAGATATGGGTATTTTTATTTTGGATCTAATTTCACTAAAAAATCCTGTCCAATCTATAACATCAATATGACAATAGCCACTTTAAATAATTGTCTTAGGAATTACAGCATTTTTTTAACCTGTAAAGAGAGCTTTAAACTAAGGTTGATCTCTGTCTTCTTTTCTGCAAGCTTTCATGTTACATTTTCATAAATCGTATTCAAAGCAGCTTTTAGTTTTTGTAACAATGTATTTTCTCTTTATTAAATTGACAGTATTAGTTTTAATAACACCTTTGTTTTGATTTGGCTTAGTAAATGTACAGAATATTTTGAATTTTTATTATCAGCCTCCTAGAACTCACTAATTGGCTATTATTTTTTTGAATCCCTTGATATGTAATGTTCTCTGATAGAAATAAAACAAAAAAAAGCATTATTTAATCTTGCATTATATTTGACTCACAGAGTAGTATAAATGAAAAGTGGTTCCAAATATAAGTATAATGATAAATAAACTGTCTCCTCATTAGATGAGGCATAGTTCACCAACAATAAGATCAGTCTGTGAGACCGGGTATTTTCTGAAGAGTGTTTTAATATATAATTGCCAATTTTTCTCAGCATATTCATTATTAATAGGATTAGCTTTATTGTCAGAATATAAGAATATTAAAAATGTATTTTAGCCTGATTGCAATGCATTTAATAGAATTCTGAACACAATTAAAGCCTTTGGTTTACTAGAACACCTTATATAAAGAGCTGTTTGTTTTATGAATAATTTTTGCATATTTTAGAGGAACATTCTAAACAAATTGCATTTGCACATTTTATGCTAAATGCAGGTGGCCTTTCTTTTTTCTGGTTTCCATTACAGGTTTTGCTCTTTTCAAGTTTATCACATTTACATAATTTCTTCAGCCCCCCAGGAGCCTACTACGGTAGGTACGAGTTTGGCGCACCCGGGGGTTCCCGAGCCACTAGCCGCCATATCATCCTCCCCATCACCATCCACTGGGCCACGTTTTGTGTTCGTGTCTGCGTGTGTGCATTTGTTTATGTTCTTGTGGATGCGAGTTTACTTGCCTCATCTTCTTCCTCTTCTAGGCTTATTCCCTATATACTTATTTTTAAGGCTGTAGGTATATTAACTCCTGCCACACCTACAGAGATCTTTCTTCTATCTCCGTGGTTCCTGTCCCACGGTTCCAGTTGCTTCCAACTTGTGTGCTCTTCGGAGGCCTCAGGCGTGGCGGTTGAGTGGACACACTGCCCCTAAGTGTAAGCCTTAAGTGCGGAGCTCGTCCATACCGATATGTACACCCACGTAGCTTCTCTGGGAGCCCGGCCCGTGCTAATCTCCCGACGGACGCAGGTCGTCGGGTTAGAATCACGGGTCGGACGTGTTACCGCTATCGGAAACCCGGTGTAAAAAACCACAAGTCCCCTGAATCCATGGATGTGTCGTTACACACCATGGCCGAAAGTGGGGGAGGCCATGGGGCTTAAAGCCGGGTTGTGCATGGTGGAGGGCTTACCCATATGGACCAGCAGTGTAGGCTGGATGGTAACTCCTCCTAAGTACTCCGTGAGATCGGTCTGGGAAGGGACTCCCAGGCAACAAAGACCGGAAAGTATAATTGGTGTCTTTTTTCTCTTTCCGCCGGATGGCAGGCTGATGCCGACAGTACCGGAAGGGAGCTTTTTTATAATGATCCCTCCGCGCAAAACCTCTATTTTTGACAAATGTTTGGTGATGACCTTGGCTTGTAATTCAAAGTCAATACGAGACCTTAACCCCTCTTACATTACCCATGAACTCGACAGGATATGTGGCAAAGTGACCAATGAAACCAGAACTAGAGACGGTACGTTGCAAGTTGAAACCAGGATCGAAGACCAGTCCAGAAAGCTCTTGAAAGCCGGTTTATTGGGTTCCTACCCAATAACGGTGGCACCACACAAATCGTTGAATACCTGTAGAGGTGTGGTGACTACCTCGAGCTTAGACGGCCTTTCCGACGCTGAAATTGTCGCCAATTTCTCCGACCAGGGTGTGCATCAGGCGTACCGTCTTCTTGGCAAACGTAATGGTGAGTCGGTTGCGTTACGGACAGTCTTACTAACGTTCAAAGGCACCAACTTACCTGAGACACTCTACTGTGGATACGAACATGCTGCTGTGAGGCCGTATATACCGAACCCTATGCGTTGTTTCCGCTGTCAGAAGTTTCGTCACACCCAAAGCTGGTGCACTTTAGACGCTACATGTGAACGTTGCGGGCAAGCTGCCCACGGAGAAACTGCTTGTGCTCGAGACCCTTGGTGCGTCCATTGTAAAGGGAACCATCCATCTAGCTCCGGGCAATGTCCACGTTTTCTCGAGAAAAAGGCCATCCTGGAGCTGGGAGTTAAGGAACACCTGACTTTTCTGGAAGCCTGGTGTCGCTTCCAAAAGCTGCAACCTGCGACCATCTTAGGCTACGCCTCAGCACTCCGCCGCACTCCTGTTTCCTCAGTGGCACTACAAACCGTGCCTGTAGCCGACGCGTGTACTCAAACAGAACAGACGCCGACCACAACATCATCGCAGTCTTCAACATCCACAGCACCCACTGCCTCATGTTCAGTTTCTCCTGAACCTGATCGTAAGCCGCTAGTTAGACCGACACCATCTGTCACTGCTCCTCATGAGCGCAGTCGTAAGAAACTCAAGGCCACTGATAAACCTTCCAAGTTCCGTTTTCGTTCTAGGCGCCGAAGGGGATCTTCCGCATCCCTAACATCAGCGGATAGCGCCGACGAAAGTGGCTATTCTCTTGTGGGTCCAAAGACTACAAAGAACAAGAAACGCCCACCTTAACTTCATCTACTTCGTTTTCGCCGGTCGGTTGCTTCCAAGCTGCAAACTCGATAGTTTGATTAATCGATAACATTTCACGCCTCTAACTGAGCTCCTTGGTTTTCCTGACGTGGAATATCCGCGGTGTCCGTACCCATAGGGCCGAATTGCAGCTGTTACTACGGTCCTATAACCCTCGGGTTCTGTGTTTGCAGGAGACAAAGCTTTGGGCCCACGATGCCTTTGCCCTGCACCAATACCTTCCTGTGCGGTTTGATGTTACACCGGAGCAGGGCTCTCCTGCTCATGGGGGTGTTATGATCCTGACGCGCAATGACATCTGCGGTCAGACGGTCTCGCTTTCCACTACCTTGCAAGCTGTTGCTATCCGACTTACTCTTCCTGGTTTCTCCTTCACTGTATGTAGTGTCTAGTTTCCGCCTTCATCTACCCTCTGCGCCGCTGACATGCTCCATCTCAGCTTTCGGCACCTTTTATTCTGTTGGGTCTTTTTAATGCCCAGCATCCCCTATGGGGTTCTCCTAGGGCCTGCGCGCGGGGGACTGTTCTCGTTGCCCTTTTCGTTCAATATAGTCTCTGTTCTGAACACCGGTGAACCTACTTTGACTTCCGATTCTTCTGCCACGCTCTCCCACCTGGACCTTGCTGTTTGCTCTGCACAGCTTGCTCACCGCTTTCAGTGGAACGTAGTGTCAGGCACTCATTCCAGTGAACAATTCCCCTTGTGTCATTACTATGCTATCACACCACATTTCCTCGCATGCGATTTCCTGGCTGCGGTCTAAGTCGAATTGGGCTCTTTTCTCCGTTCTGCCCGTTTACAACGACGCCTGTTTGACTCCGTTGCCCACATGGTCGAACTATTCAACTCTGTCGTGATCTCCGCTGCAGAACATTCCATACTGCGGTCGTCTTCCTACCCTAGACACTAACCGGTCCCTTCGTGGACTACCGAGCGACATGGTGCTATCCGTGATCACAGGCGGGCTCTTCTGGTATTTCGACATCACCCTACTTTGGAGCATTTGATCAATGTTAAACAAACTTGCGCCCGGGCACGGCGCATTATTCGAGCTAGCAAACGGGCTTCCTGGGCTTCGTTTGTTGAAGCATTCAGTCGCTAAACACCTTCATCTGTTGTTTGGAAGAAGCTCCGCCGTGTTCTGGTAAGCAGACTGGTACTTCCCTACCGGGGCTTCTCTTGAGAACTGACACCGTCGTTGATCCGGTTGCTATTGCAGATGCCCTTGGTAGTACGCTCGCAACTGCGTCCAGCTCCGCCAATTATCACCCAGCGTTTCGTGCCATCAAGGCGGACATGGAGTCTCAGAGTCTCTCTTTCCGGTCCTTGGATTCCGAGAGCTATAACTCGGATTTTAGCAAGCAGGAGCTGGATAGCTGTTTATCATCTTCTCGACAGTCCGCTCCAGGACCCGATGGTCTCCATATCACCATGCTACAGAACCTCTCTTCTGACTGTAAGCAATATCTCCTGAACCTGTACAACCTCGTTTGGCGCGAGGGTGTGTTTCCTACAGCTTGGCGTGAAGCCACCTTTTTCCCATCTTAAAACCAGGGAAGGACCGTAGTCTTCTTCCCAGTTACCGTCCTATCTCCCTCTCAAGTGCGGTTTGTAAGGTGATGGAGCGTATGATCAATGGACGGTTACGATGGTGGCTCGAGTCCGAGAAACCTCTGTGCAACATACAGTGCGGCTTTCGCTGATACCGGTCGACGACTGTCCACCTTGTCTCCCTCTCGACTCGATTCCTGAATGGTTTGCTTCGGAAGTGTCAAACTGTGGCCATATTTTTCGATCTAGAGAAAGCTTATGAAACTTGCGGGAGGGCTGGCTTACTGCGTACCTTGCATAGTTGGGGCTGCCGTGGCCGTCTTTCAGTGTGCCTCCGGGAGTTCATGAAGGACCGGGTGTTTCGTGTGCGTGTGGGCTCTGTTTGCCCTCCTGTTTTAGTCAGGAAAACGGATTGCCTAAAGAGTCGGTACTCAGCGTCACTCTCTTCGCCGTTGCCATCAATCCCATTGTCGAATGTGTTCCTGCGGGTATCTCCTCCTCCTTATTTGTGGACGATTTTGCAATTTATTGCAGTTCTCGGCGCACGTGCCTTTTGGAGCTTCGCCTACAGGTAGTCTTGACCGTCTACATGCTTGGAGTGTTACAAATGGCTTATTTTTTCTTCCAAGAAGACAGTTTGTGTCAACTTGTGGCGTCGGAAACCATACGAACCGCCTTCTCTACAGCTCGGGACCGAACCGCTGCCCTTCGCCGAAGCTGTGAAATTTCATGGCTTGGTATTCGACAGGAAGCTTAGCTGGTCGTCCCATATCTCTTCTCTGAAGGCTACATGTGATCGTGCACTTAATATTTTACGTGTTTTATGTGGCACATCCTGGGGAGCAGATCGCACCGTGCTATTACAGCTTTACCGTTCGCTTGTTCGCTCTAAACTTGATTACCGGTGCTTAGTGTACTCTTTGGCCTTTCCTGCTGTTTTACGACGTTTAAACCCAGTCCACCATCGAGGGATTCGTCTGGCGCTGGGTGCGTTTACGACTAGCCCGGGTATTAGTTTGTCTGCGGAGGTTGCTGAACCTACGCTGTCTCATAGGCGTGACCTGTTTCTTTGCAGCTATGCTATCCGCCTTCTTGCCTTGCCAGATCACCCGTCTTTCAAGTTATTCTTTGACGAGTCTCTTGACCGTCAATATGCTGTGATCGCGGTTGCCTTGCTTCCCGCAGGAGTTCGTTTTCGTCTGCTTCTTCGGCTCTTGGATGTTCGCCTACCGCCTATTTTTCCACGGGGGGAATGTTTATGCTGCAGGCAAAGTTCCCCAACCATTGTTTTATTTATACAGATGGTTCCATGGAATACCATGGTGTGGGATGTGCTTTCGTTTTTAATTCGCGAAGTTATACATTTCGTCGTTTAGGGCAATGTTCGATTTTTACCGCCGAACTTCTTAGAATCTATCAGGCTTTTCCTTTTATCCGGGGACAGGATTTAAGGCAGTTTGTTATTTGCACTAAAGGGCCTGTGTAAGCTGTATCCCTGTCATCCGTTGATACAGCGTATACAGGACCGCATGTAATCGCCGTTCCCCCAGGTGATGTTCGTGTTCACCTGCGCCGGGCCATTCTTACGCGCTGGTTCGCGGATTGGTCCGGGGTACGTGACAACAAACTGAGAGCGGTCAAGTCCCTTCCTGTCTCTTGCCCTACTTCCTCGCGTGCATGTCGCTGCGATAAGGACGTTTTAGCGCGACTGCTTATTGAACATTGCCGTTTTAGCCACCAGCATCTATAACGTGGGGAGCGCGCACCTCAATGTACTTCCTGTAACTAGTCTTTGACGGTGCGTCATCCTTTATTGGAGTGCCACCTTTATACTGTGGTGCGTGCGTCCCTGTATCTGGCTACTGACATCCCCACACTTCTGGCCGAAAACCCTGTTTCTTGTGACGGATTTATTAATTTTCTCCGCCGCTGCGGGATGTACAGTAGGTTTTAATTTTATCTATGAGTTTTACGTGTTTTAGTGGTTTCTATGCATTTTAATATTTGGTTCTTTTATTTACCCTAGGGCGCTAATGGCCCTTGCAGCTGTGCGCCCTAAAGCTATACTACTACGACTACGACGATGACCAAACCAAAGAGTTACTAAAAAGCTTCAAACCTCTTCAGTGACATTGTGGTTCGAAATGGTCATCCTGACGACCAGTAGAGAACAATTATGCACTAATTTCATCAACTTAATACTGAGGAAAGAACAGCAGGCCAGTGCAGGCCCTCACTTCTTATTAATTGGTATCCTGATAATTAGACAGGTTAGCTGCACCTTTTATTCCGTTTCTGGTAAGTACCAGCATTTTTTCTGTCCACTCAATAATTTCAGTGAGAATAAAGTCATTACATAGCAAGTTCCATATACCTATGGACTGGCTTCTAATCTAAGGCTTCAGCTCTAGCATGGGGACTGGATAACCCTAGAATAATCTTGTGTAAATATGTCTTTCTACTTTTCGTCTGCTCCTGGCTATACCAAACAAAGGAGTTTCTTCTGTAAAAATTTAATTTGGTCACTCCTCTTCAGAATCCTTCTTAGCATTTGAAACTGTAGGAAAAATTCCTTCTTCTGATCGAGATACCGGTTCTATGATGTCTATTATAGCAGGTCTACATCTGAATCGTCAATCAGCTCATTATCTCTATCTACACATATATTCATCCTGATCACTGTTTAACTCATGCATCCATTGTGTGATCCAAGTATCAAACTCAGGATCAGAAACCCAACAAAGTTTGTAAAATAATGTGATCTACCTGCCATTGCTGCTAATGAAATAAAATTAATAGACTTACCGTTAAGTACTAACAAAAATAGTACACCCTTTCTCCCCCCCCCCCCGGGCCCTCTATGGTAGTACCGTACCTGGTTAAGCGCACCCGGATTCCCGAACCACCTTTGACTCCCTCAATGGGTAACCTCTGCATGGTGAGTCAGTAGGCAAAAATGCCCACCGACGTATAGGCCGTGTGTGGAAACCCATGGCGGTGGAAAGGAATATCCTGGTTGGTTGAGGGTTGCGCATCTGAGCCTGGGGTTCTGTTCTTCAGTGACTGGGGAGGATGCGCAGCCTAATACACCGCTTTGGTGGGTGGGTGAGTGGGACGGTGAGCCTGCTATATCCCCTGTGTACCCGTGTCACCCCAGTGGGGTGACCCCTTGTTGGGCTCTGTGGTGGGTGGGGAGCACTGGGTGATGAATTTATACCATACTTTATGGCACCAAAACAAAAACCTCTTACTTCCAGTAAAGACGTTGGAAAGGAAGTAGTGGAGTCATGTGGTCTTCGATACTTGGTTACTCATAGGACAGAGGAAGGTAAGAAGTTCTTTACGATGAACCCTTTTACTATTCAAAAGGGTCTCGATACCATTGCTCGTCCGGTGAAATCTTGCGTTAGAGCTCGCAATGGTACACTGCTTTTCGAAGCCAATTCCGCCTCGCAGGCTGCAAGAACACTCAAAGGCACCATGTTACCCAGCTATCCAGTGAAGGTCGAGGTGCACAAGTCGCTGAACTCACGCGGTGTGGTTACAACCCACGCATTGGACGGTTTGTCCATTGAGGAGATTCAAGAAAATCTTGCGGCTCAGGGTGTCATATCTGTTTATCAGGTACAGCGTAAGATTAATGGTGAATTCCTACCTACTCGTACCATGTTTCTTACTTTTGATCGGGTTGACCTCCCTCAAAAGATTAATGCAGGGTATGAAGCGATTGAAGTTAGGCCTTACATACCCAACCCGCTCAGGTGCCCCCCAGGGGCCTACTACGGTAGGTATGGGTTTGGTGCACCCGGGGGTTCCCGAGCCACTCGCCGCCATATCATCCTCCGCATCGCCATCCACTGCGCCACGTTTTGTGTTCATGTCTTTGTATATCTGTGCGCATTTGTTTGTGTATATTCTTGTGGGTGCGAGTTTACTCGCCTCATCCTCTTCCTCTTCTAGGCTTATTCCATATATATTTAGTTTTAAGGCTTTAGGATTATTAACTCCTGCCTCACCAACAGGGATCTTTCTTCTATCTCCGTGGTTCCTGTCCCACGGTTCCAGCGCGGCTTCCAACTTGTGTGCTCTTCGGAGGTCTCAGGCGTGAAGGTTGAGTGGACGCTTCCTACTGACCCTATGTGTAGGCCTTAGGTGCGGAGCCCGTCCATACCGTTATGTACACCCACGTAGCTTCCTTGGGAGCCCGGTTCGTTTTAATCTCCCGTCGAACGCATTCGTTGGGTTAGAATCACGGACCGGTCGTGTTACCGCTAACGGAAACCCGGTGTAATCAACCACATGTCCTCTGAATCCATGCGAAACGAAAACAATAAAAGATATCAGTCCTTTTTAGATACAACGCGAGATTGACAGGACCTGCGGTAAAGTGACCAATGAACACCTGTAGAGGCGTGGTGACTACCTCTTATTTGGACGGTCTTTCAGAGGCAGATATTGTCACCAAGTTATCTGACCAGGGAGTGTGCCAAGCGTACCGTCTTCTTGGCAAACGTGATGGACAGTCAGTATCACTACGAACAGTATTTCTAACTTTCAAGGGTACCACAATACCCGAGACCTTGTATTGTGGGTATCAACGCGTATCTGTGCGGCTGTATGTACCGAACCCAATGCACTGTTTTCGGTGCCAGCGGTTCGGTCATACACAAACTCGGTGCACGTTTGATGCAACATGCGAACGGTGCAGCCAGCCTGCACATGGTGATGTTGTCTGTTCCCATAACCCTAGCTGCGTACACTGCCGCGGAAATCACACCTCTAATTCACGGCAATGTCACCGATTTTTTGAGGAAAAGGATATACAGGAGTTGCGAAACAAGGAACGCCTAACTTTTCCTGAGGCCCGGCGGCGCTATCAGCAGCTTCAGGCTGCGACTACTTAGGGTACGCCTCCGCAGCTCGTCGCACTCCTGGTGCCTCTGTGGCCCTTCAACTGCTCCTGTTGTTGACGCGTCCACACAAACGTACCTGTCCCTGAGCTCGACCACCTTTCCCGAGCGACCCAAACCGCGGCCTTCGATATCTTCCGCTTCAGCTGAGCCTCCGACGACAACAGAGGGACAATCCTCACCTTGTCCACCACCTGTCGCCGCCTCTCCTGATCGGTCTCGTAAGAAGCACAGAACGGCGAAAACAACTGCAAAGTCCCGTTCGAGATCTAAAGGTCGTCCGGATCCCGACCATCTGAGGATTCCGATGGGGACATAGGCCGTCCTTTTCTAGGCCAGAAATCTGTGAAACTTAACAGGCCACCTTAGCAGTGTTCCTTAACTGTCCATCACCCTTTTTGGAGTGTTTGCTTTCTTCCACGTCGCCTATCCCAGGTTTCTAACATCCTTTTACCATGGCGTTGCTGACGTGGAATACTCGCGGTGTTCGCTCCCATAGAGCTGAACTGCACCTGTTGCTATGGTTGCATGACGCCTTGATCATCTGTTTACAGGAGACGAAGCTTCGCCCTCATGATACCTTCGTTGTACACCATTACGTCCCGTTTCGTTTCGATCTTACCACGGAGGTGGGCTGTCCTACGCGCGATGATGTCTATTGTACGCCACTATCGCTTACCACTGCCTTGCAAGCTGTTGCTGTCCGTCTTGTTCTTCCTGGTATCACTTTTTGAGTTTGTAACGTTTACGTTCCTCCTTCAGCTACCCTTAGTTCAGCCGACATGGTCAATCTCCTGTCCCCCCCAGGGGCCTACTACGGTAAGTACGGGTTAGGCGCACCCGGGGTCCCGAGCCACCTTGACTCACTCTGTGGGCAACCTCAGAGTGGTGAGGGAGTCAGTAGGTAAAAATGCCCACCCACGTGTAGGCCGTGCGTGGAGACCCGTGTCGGTGAAAAGGAATATCCTGGTTGGTTGAGGGTTGCGTACCTGAGCCTGGGCTTCTGTCTTTCAGTAACTGGGGAGGCAGCGCAACTTAATACACCACTTTGGTTTCTGCTTTGCCTAAACGGGAGGCTAGGGACTAACCCACTCCTAGTCAATCGGCCAGGACTACGTATTACACCGAACTCCAGAGTGAGTGGGACTGCGAGCCTGCTATATCCCCTGTGTAACCCTGTCACCCCAGTGGGGTGACCCCTTGTTGTGCTCCGTGGTGGGTGCGGAGCGTTGGGGGATGAATTTATTCAATTTTTATGGCACCAAAACTCAAACCCCTTATTTCAAATAAAAACGTTGAAAAGGAAGTAGTCGAGTCATGTGGTCCTCGCTACTTGCTTATTCATAGGACAGAGGAAGGTAAGAAGTTCCTTGCGGTGAGCCCTTTTACTATCCAAAAGGGTCTCGATGCTATTGCTGGCCCGGTTAAATCCTGCGTTCGTGCTCGCAATGGTACACTTCTGGTCGAAGCCAACTCCGCCTCGCAAGCTGCAAGGATACTAAAAGCCACCATGTTAGCCAGCTATCCAGTGAAGGTCGAGGTGCACAAGTCGCTGAACTCCTCCCGCGGTGTAGTAACAACCCGCGCGTTGGACGGTTTGTCCATTGAGGAGATCCAAGAAAATCTTGCGACTCAGGGTGTCTCATCTGTTTATCGCGTACAACGTAAGATCAAAGGTGAATTCCTGCCTACTCGTACCATGTTTCTTACTTTTGATCGGGTTGACCTACCTCAAAAGATTAGGGCAGGGTATGAAGCCATCCAAGTTATGTCTTATATACCCAATCCGCTGAGGTGCTTTGAATGCCAACGTTTTGGTCACACTAGTGAGTTGTGTACCGGCAAGTCCACCTGCGTCCTCTGCGGTGACATCTCCCACGATGGGGCTTGTGCTTCAGCTCCATCGTGTGTGAACTGTAACGGGGAACACCCATCCAGTACCCGAGACTGCCCCCGTTTTGCAGAGGAATCAGCGATCCAAGAGAAGGTGTCCTTCTTGGAAGCCCGGAAGCTCCTGTGACTCCGCCAACCCTCTATCTCGAGGTCCGGTACCTATAGCTCAGTTGCAGCTAAACCGGTACCCGCCGGGAAATCGCAACACAGACCGGCGATATGAATAGGGCTACTATTGCGGAAAAGGTTATTTTAGCCCAAGCGCTTCCAAAGCCTTCAACACCTACATCCAAGTCGGTATTAATATCTGCCAAATCCACCAGCTTACAGAGCAGTCCTTCACACTTGTCACCGAAAGCCTCGACCTCGGGAACTAAGGTTGGTAAATTCACGACGTCTTCTGCCCCTGAGAAGTAGTTTAAGACCAAGTATGTACCACAAGACTTCTTGAAAGAGAATGTGCAATCTTCTACCAAGTCATCTAAGGGTAAGAAAAGTACACGCAACTCCCCACGTGTATCCTCCTGTGATGGGTCATCTGGGGAGAAGGGCGTGGATCGGCGACGGCCGTCTTAGCCGATCAGCACATCCAATCGTTTCGAACTTCTCGGACCGAAATTTGGTCTTGAAAAAGGGGCCTCCTTTGTGGAGGAGATGGACTAGGAGGATTCTGCCGCCACTGCCAGAGGGACTGCGGAAACGGCAGGATCTTGCTCCTGAAAATAGTACTAGCCCAACGCCTAAGAAGAACAAATTGAACCGACCAGCTAATCCCAATCTACAGAAGCGTCTTTCGATTTGAAACTTGTCCCATAATATACTCAATGGCTATCCTACATCGGAACATACGCCGAATTCGACACATCGACCGGAGCTTGACTTGTTGCAGCGCCAGCATGAACCTTTGGCTGTATGCCTACAAGAGACGAAGCTCCGTCCACAGGACACCGTTACCATCACGCAGTACTCCGTTCGGTGTGATTTATCCCCGGAGGACGGTGTCCCGGCACATGGGGGCACTATGGTGCTTATTCGAGATGATATTTTTGCCAACTCCGTACCCATACAATCTGCAATCCAGTCTGTTGCTGTCAGCATTAAGCTACCCTCCGCCTTTTTGACCATTTGCAGTATCTATTTGCCTCCATCTGCGGACCTCTCGCACAGCGACTTAGAACACCTAGTTTCGCAGTTGCCACCACCCTTTTTATTGGTAGGCGACGTGAATGCCCAACACCCTCTATGGGGCTCTCCTCGGGCTTGTGCGAGAGGTACGCTACTTAAAGACTTCTTGGATAGTCAGAATCTTGCTGTCTCGAACACCGGAGAGCCCACCATTCTTTCTTACGCCTTTCATAGTTTTTCACACATTGACATTGCAATTTGTTCCCCTCTGCTAGCAGTCACGTTATGCTGGAATATCATCCCGGATTTGCATTCTAGTGACAACTTTCCTTGTCGTATTAGTCTCTTTACACCCGTTGTATGTTCCACTCGTTTACTTAGCTGGCGCCTAGACCAAGCCAACTGGGAACTCTAATCCCACTTGGCTGAATTTAACTACGAAGAGCACGACTCTGTGTACCACTTGGTCGAACATCTCACATGGACCATTCTTTCTGCTGCTGAGCAATCCATTCCGCGTTCGTCTGGCCACAGTCGTCGATTTCCGGTACTTTGGTGGGCCGATGACTGTCGGGATGCTATTCGCGCTCGCAGACGAGCTCTACGGGTTTTCCTACACTGAATAATCTGATACACTATAAACAGATTCGTGCACATTCTAGGCGGGTTATTAGGGATAACAAAAAAATGTCACGGAATAAATTCGTGGGTTCCTTTAATCGACATACACCTTCCTGTGTCATATGGGATAAGTTAAGACGTGTGGCTCGGAAATCGACCCATATGCCCATCGCCGGTCTCAAAACACCTACCGGAGCTGTTGTTGATACATTTGACGTGGCGAATACTCTAGGCAGTGCATTCGCTCAGGTGTCTAGCTCAGGCAGTTATTCCCCTGAGTTTCTTACAGTTAAGACTAAGATGGACTCTCAAGGATTCTCGTTTCTTTCTGGCAACCTTGAGGATTATAAACGCCTTTTCACCCTGGCAGAGCTAGCCAATGCACTCTTCTCTTCGCGACACTCTGCACCAGGGCCAGACGGCATTCACGTCCAAGTGTTGCAACATCTCTCTCCTGGTGGTAAAGTTTTCGAGGTCTATAATTGTGTCTTTGTTGATGGCATTTTTCCAGACAAGTGGCAGGAGGCCACCATCATACCCATTCTTAAACCTGGAAAGGACCGCCATCTTCCTTCCAGTTACCGTCCTATTTCCCTCACCAGTGGCGTATGCAAGGTGATGGATCGCATGATTAATGGACGGTTGGTGTGGTGGCGGGAATCCCACAATCTTCTGACGAACATCCAGTGTGGCTTTCTACGACGACGTTCAACAACTGACCACCTTGTCTCTCTGTCAACTCAGATAATGGGCGGGATTCTTAAGAACAGCCCCACTGTTAGAATATTTTTTGACCTCGAGAAGGCCTACGACACGTGTTGGCGGGCGGGAATATTACGCTCTCTCCACAACTAGAACATACGTGGACATCTAGCGTTGGTCATTCAGGAGTGTATGCGGAACGCGTTTTTCGAGTGAGGGTCGGCTCGGGTTTTTCTAACCATTTTATTCAAGAGAGCGGAATGCCGCAGGGCTGGGTACTCAGCGTGACAGTATTTACTATTGCGATAAATTCCATATCACTATGTGTGCCCCCAGGTGTCTCTTCCTGTTTATTCGTGGACGACTTTGCTATCGTCTGTACTTCTCAGCGTACACCGTTTTTGGAATGCCTTCTCCAACGGTGTTTGGACAATCTCTATGCCTGGAGCTCGAAACACGGTTTTCGTTTCTCCGCTGAGAAGACAGTCTGCGTTAACTTCTGGCGCCGTAGGTGACAAATTCCACAGTCTCTTCGACTCGAGCCAGAGTTACTTCCTTTTGCAGCTGAGGCGAGATTCCTTGGTTTAATCTTCGATCGGAAACTTTGTTGAGCACATCATATACGTGACCGTTCTCTAAATCTTTTACGGATACTAAGTGGCAATCGGACGGCATTGCTCCGTCTTTATCGTGCTGTGATTCGTTCAAAGTTGGACTATGGCGACACTGTGTATTCTTCAGCCCGACCTTCAGTGCTCAGAAGATTAGACACAGTCCATAATCAGGGCATCCGTGTGGCCGTTTGAGCCTTTCCAACGAGCCCAGTTAAGAGCCTCTATGCCGAATCGGGAGATCCTCCTCTGCGATGTCGGCGTGATGTCCTGCTTGCTAATTATGGCTGTGGGCTGAAGTGTATGCTTGGGCATCTAATTTATCCCGCGTTTTTCTCCCCTGAGCTGCACGAGCTATACTGCCTCCGCTCTCTGAGCCCCAGGCCAGCAGGTTTTCGTTTCCGTGAGCTTCTACAGCAGCACCATGTTGACATGCCTAGGCTGTTATCCAAGGGAGAGAGGATATACTCCCCTTGGTTACGTGCTACCTCCCATGTCGATCTCGGTATGACGCTTTACGGGAAATCTGTTACGCCTGTTGATAGTATTCATCGTTGTTTTTTTAGAATTTTAATCCAAATACAGTGGCCGTATTTGTATTTACACCGATGGTAGTAAGAACCCCGACGGTATTGGATGTGCCTTTGTCACTGGCAGCAAAACTTATTACGGTTTGCCTAGTAGCACATCTATATGTTCTGTCGAGCTATATGCTATTTATCAAGCCCTTCTGTATATTCGGCGTCAACAATTAGGTGACTGCTTTATTCTTAGTGATTCCTTTAGTGCCCTTCAGAGCATTCGTGAGCTGTACAATTACCATCCTTCGGTGCAGCGCATCTGGAACGTTCTCCACATTTTGGACGCTTCTGGTTTTAATGTGGAGTGCGCATGGATTCCTGGACACATTGGCCGATTTGCAGCTGTTACTACGGTCCTACAGCCCTCTGATTCTGTGTTTGCAGGAGACAAAGCTTCGCCCCCATGATGCATTTGCCCTGCACCAATACCTTCCCATGCGGTTTGACGTTACACCGGAGGAGGACTCTCCTGCTCATGGGGGTGTTATGATTCTCACGCGCAATGACATCTGCGGTCAGCCAGTCTCGCTTACTACTACCTTGCAAGCTGTTGCTACCCGACTTACCCTTCCTGGTTTCTCCTTTACCGTATGTAATGTCTACGTTCCGCCTTCATCTATCATCTGCGCCGTTGACATGCTCCATCTCTTGTCACAGCTCCCAGCACCGTTTCTTCTGCTCGGTGATTTTAATGCCCACCATCCCCTATGGTGTTCTCCTAGGGCCTGCGCGCGGGGGACCGTTCTTGCTCACCTTTTCGATCAAAATAGTCTGTGTGTTCTGAACACCGGTGAACCTCCTTTCATTTCCGATTCTTCTGCCACGCTTTCCCACCTGGACCTTTCTGTTTGTTCAGCTCAGCTTGTTCACTGCTTCCAATGGAACATAGTATCTGACACTCATTCCAGCGATCATTTTCCTTGTGTCCTCACCATGCTTTCACACCACATTTCCTCATCGCGCGCTAGCACTTGGCAGCTGTCTAAGTCTAACTGGGCGCTCTTTTCCTCTCTGGCTGTGTTTGGCGACCGTCAGTTCCACACGGTTGACCATATGCTTGATCACTTTAACTGTGTTATATTCTCTGCCGCAGAGAAAACCATGTCCCGGACATTTTTCCCACCTAAACGCTTACCGGTCCCTTGGTGGACTGCTGAGTGCCGCGATGCCATTCGTGCTCGTAGGAGGGCTCTTAGGGTATTTCGCCATCACCCTACGCTGGAGCACTTGATCATTTTTAAACAAACACGCGCACGGTCATGCCGAATTGTTCAAGATAGCAAAAGGTCTTCAAGGAATTCGTTTGTATCTACCTTTAACCGCACAACATTGCAATGCTGCAGCACCTCTCTTCTGATGGTAAACTCTTATCTCCTGAGCCTATATAACCGTGTTTGGCAAGAGGGTGTGTTTCCTGCGGCTTTCCGTGAAGCCACGGTTGTTCCCATTTTAAAACCGGGAAAGGATCGTAGACTTCCTTCCAGTTACCGTTCTATCTCCCTCACCAGTGCAGCTTGTAAGGTGATGGAGCGCATGATCAATGGGCGGTTACGATGGTGGCTCGAGTCTGAGAAACTCCTCTGCAATATCCAGAGCGGCTTTCGCCGATACCGCTCTTCGACTGACCACCTAGTCTCCCTCTCGACTCATATCCTGAATGGATTTCTGCGCAAGTGTGAAACTGTGGTCATATTTTTCGATGTCGAGAAAGTATATGACACCTGCTGGAGGGCTGGCTTATTGCGTACGTTGCATAAGTGGGGCTGCTGTGGACGCCTTCCAGTGTTCCTCCGCGAGTTTATGGAGAAACGGGTATTTCGTGTACGTGTTGGTTCTGTTTGCTCCCGCGTATTTAGTCAGGAGAATGGAGTACCTCAAGGTTCGGTTCTCAGTTGCACCCTCTTCGCCATCGCCATCAATCTTATCGCTGATTGTCTTCCTGCTGGAATTTCCTCATCCTTATTTGTTGACGACTTTGCAATTTATTGCAGCTCTCGGCGCACATGCCTTTTGGAGCGTCGCCTTCAGGCCTGTCTCGACCGTCTGCATAGTTGGAGCGTTGCGAATGGTTTCCGTTTTTCTGCCGAGAAAACCGTGTGTGTCAACTTCTGGCGTCGGAAACGTTACGCGGCGCCTTCCCTACACCTTGGG
Source organism: Hymenopus coronatus (assembly GCA_030762935.1). Classification (NCBI taxonomy): domain Eukaryota; kingdom Metazoa; phylum Arthropoda; class Insecta; order Mantodea; family Hymenopodidae; genus Hymenopus; species Hymenopus coronatus. The sequence continues at coordinate 157,120,623 of CM060900.1, read as the reverse complement.
CCGGTACCGCTGCCCTTCGCCGAAACTGTGAAGTTTCTTGGCCTAGTGTTTGACAGGAAGCTTAGCTGGTCGTCTCATATTTCTTCGTTGAGGGCTCGATGTGATCGAGCACTTAATATTTTACCTGTTTTATATGGCACATCCTGGGGAGCAGATCGCACTGTACTATTACAGCTATATCGTTCGCTTGTTCGCTCTAAGCTTGATTACGGGTGCATTGTGTACTCTTCGGCATATCGTTCAGTTTTACGTCGTTTAAATTCCGTTCACCATCGAGGGATTCGCCTGGCACTGGGTGCGTCTCCCACGAGCCCAGTTATTAGTTTGTTTGCTGAGGCTGCTGTACCTCCGCTGTGCTATAGGCGTGAGGTCCTTCTTTGCAGCTATGCCCTCCGCCTCCATGCAATGCCGTATCACCCGTCTTTCAATCTATTCTTTCACGAGTCTCTTGACCGTCAATATGCTGTTAGTGCGCTGGCCTTGCTTCCTGCCGGGGTTCGCTTTCGTGAATTGCTTCGCCTGTTGGATGTTCAGCTAGCGGCTCTGCTGTCACAGGGGCAATGTTCATCTCCTCCTTGGTTACGCTGCGACACCCTGGTCCACCTACGGTTGGCATCCATGACGAAATCAGTTACTCCACCCTCGGCCTTCCGCTCCGCTTTTTTAGAGATGCAGACCGAGTTTCCCAACCATTGTTTTATTTTCACGGATGGTTCAAAGGATGACCGTGGTGTGGGATGTGCTTTTGTTTTTAATTCGCGGAGTTACGCGTTTCACCTATTGGGGCAGTGTTCAATTTTTACCGCCGAACTTTTCCGTATTTATCAAGCTCTTGTTTTTATCCGGGGACAGGATTTTAGGCAGTTTGTCATGTGCTGTATCCATACCATCCTTTGATACAGCGTATTCTGGATCGCCTGCATTCGCTCGCTGATGCTGGCGTCAGCGTGTCGTTTGTTTGGGTTCCTGGTCACGTAGGTGTGAGCGGGCATGAACAAGCGGACGCAGCTGCCAAGTCTGCGATTTTAAATCCCACTGTTTTTAGCTCCACTGTTCCTCCCAATGATGCTCTTGTCCTCCCGCGCCGGGCCATTCTTTCGTGCTGGTTCGCGGAAGTTCCGGGGTGCGTGGGAACAAACTCAGAGAGTTCAAGTCCCTTCCTGTCCCCTGGACTACTTCTTCGCGTGCATCTCGCCGCGATGAAGTGATTTTAGCGCGACTGCGTATTGGACAATGCCGTTTTAGCCATGAGTACCCTTTACGTGGGGAAGCCGCACCGCAATGTGCTTCGTGTAACGATCCTTTGACGGTGCGTAATTCTTTATTGGCGTGCCACCTTTATACTGTTCTGCGTGCATCCCTGTGTCTTCCTACTGACATCCCCAGCCTTCTGGGCCACAACCTGTATATTGTGACGGACTTTTTAATTTTGTCCGCCGCTGCGGGATATACAGTAGGGTTTAATTTTATCTCTGGGTTTTAGTTTTTACCGACTAATGTTTATAGTGTCTCATTTTTAATCTGGCTTTGGTAGCCTTTTTATGCTTTTCCTGGTTTTAACGTTTGTGTGGCACTCATGATTTTAGTGGTTTTTATGCCTTTTAAACTGTTAGCCCTAAAGCACTACTACTACTACTACTACTACTACTACTACTACTACTACTACTACTACTACTACTACTACTACTACTACTACTACTACTACTGCTACTGCTCCTGCTCCTGCAGCTGCTATTACTATATCGTTCGCTTGTTCGCTCTAAGCTTGATTACGGGTGCATTGTGAATTCTTCGGCATGTCGTTCCGTTTTACGTCGTTTAAACCCCGTTCACCATCGAGGAATTCGCCTGGCACTGGTTGGGTTTCCGACGAGCCCAGTTATTAGTTCGTCTGCTGAGGATGCTGAACCTCCGCTGTGCTATAGGCGTGAGGTCCTTCTTTGCAGCTATGCCCTCCGCCTCCATGCAATGCCGTATCACCCGTCTTTCAATCTATTCTTTCACGAGTCTCTTGACCGCCAATATGCTGTAAGTGCGCTGGCCTTGCTTCCTGCCGGGGTTCGCTTTCGTGAATTTCTTCGCCTTTTGGATGTTCAGCTACCGGTTCTGCTGTCACTGGGGGAATGTTCATCCCCTCCTTGGTTACGCTGCGACACCCCGGTCCAACTACGGTTGGCATCCATGACGAAATCAGTTACTCCACCCTCGGCCTTCCGCTCTGCTTTTTTAGAGTTGCGGGCCCAGTTTCCCAACCATTTTTTTATTTTCACGGATGGTTCAAAGGATGACCGTGGTGTGGGATGTGCTTTTGTTTTTAATTCGCGGAGTTACGCGTTTCACCTATTGGGGCGGTGTTCAATTTTTACCGCCGAACTTTTCAGTATTTATCAAGCTCTTTTTTTTATCCGGGGACAGGATTTTAGGCAGTTTGTCATGTGTAGCGATTCCCTCAGTGCACTACAGGGCCTGCGTGAGCTATATCCATACCATCATTTGATACAGCGTATTCAGAATCGCCTGCATTTGCTCGCTGATGCTGGCGTCAGCGTGTCGTTTGTTTGGGTACCTGGTCACGTAGGTGTGAGCGGGAATGAGCAATCGGACGCAGCTGCCAAGTCTGCGATTTTAAATCCCACTGTTTTTAGCTTCACTGTTCCTCCCAATGATGCTCGTGTCCTCCTGCGCCAGGCCATTCTTTCGCGCTGGTTCGCGGAATGGTCAGAGGTGCGTGGGAACAAACTCAGAGAGGTCAAGTCCCTTCCTGTCCCCTGGACTACTTCTTCGCGTGCATCCTGCCGCGATGAAGTGATTTTAGCGCGACTGCGTATTGGACACTGCCGTTTTAGCCATGAGTACCTTTTAAGTGGGGAAGCCGCACGGCTATGTGCTTCGAGTAACGAGCCTTTGACGGTGCGTCATTTTTTATTGGAGTGCCACTTTTATACTGTGCTTCGTGCGTCCCTGCTGACATCCCCACCCTTATCGGCGACAATCCTGTATCTTGTGCCGGACTTTTTAATTTTCTCCGCCTCTGCGGGATGTACAGTAGGGTTTAAAGTTTTATCTTGGTTTTATCCTTTCCCGTTTTTTTTCTTTTTTTTTAGTACCTTGTTTTTAATCTGGCTTAGGTAGCCTTTTTAATCTCTGTCAAGTTTTAACCCTTGTGTGGTAATTCTGTTTTAGTGGTTTTTTGTGCCTTTTAAATTTTGGCTCTTTTAACTACTCTAGGGCGCTAATAACCAATGCAGTTGTGCGCCCTAAAGCCATACTACTACTCCTACTACTACTACTACTACTACTACTACTACTACTACTACTACTACTACTACTACTACTACTACTACTGCTACTACTCTTACTACTACTACCACTACCACTACCACGACCACCACCACGACCACCACTGGACACATTGCCTTGCCAGGGAATGACACGGCGGATTTGGCAGCAAAATCGGCAGCCACAGAGCCCAGTGTTACCATTACCCATTCAACAGCAGGAGATTTTAGTGTGGCTGTACGGAGAGCTGTTTTTTCGACTTGGAATGCGGAATGGTCGACTATCCGTGGTAATAAGCTGCGAGAGGTGAAGGACCTCCCTGTCAACTGGGTAAACTCCTCGTTTATCCCGCCGGGAGGAGGTAGTACTAGCTCGGCTAGGAATTGGCCACTGTATTTTTACTCACAGTTACCTTTTTAAACGTGAACCTGCTCCTGTCTGAGCGCTCTGTGGGGAGGCACAGACAAGTTCTTCATGTGTTGCTGGAGTGTGGCACACATTCGGTCATCTATGGGCATGCCAGCCTCTGTTGCCGAGGTCCTGGCAGATGACCCAAGAGCGGTGGACAGGGTTTTTAAATTTTTAGGAAAAGTTTCTTTTACCTTGAAGTTTTAGTGTGGTAGCAGTTGTTTTACTCTTGTAGTTTTAATGTGTTGGTTTTAGATGTGTTTTATATCCAGCTCTGGTTAGAGGGCTGGGCAGTTCTTTTACTTCTGTTTTCTACTCCTTTGCTTGTGTTTACTTTTTTCAATGATATTTTCTTACTGCCTTTTGCAAATTTTTAATCATAAGGGAGCTAATGACCTCGGCAGAGTTGAACGCCCTTAAACACCATTATCATTATCAATCTCCTGTCTCAGCCCCCGGCACCTTTGCTTTTGTTGGGGATTTCAATGCCCATCATCCACTTTGGGGTTCCCCTAGGGCATGTGAGCGGGGGATGCTCCTTGACTTTTTTGACCAATTTCGGCTTGGTGTTTTGAACACCGGTGAACCAACTTTTCTTTCTGATTCTTCTGCCACGTTCTCCCATCTGGACCTTTCTGTTTGTTCAGCGCAGCTTGCTCCTCGGTTGCAGTGGAACGTTGTATCTGACACCCATTCTAGCGATCATTGCCCGTGTGTACTGACGTTGCTCTCACACCGCGTTTGTTCCCCGCGAGCATCAACTTGGCAGCTAGCGAAAGCGAATTGGGCCCTGTTTTCAGAGAAAGCTGTTTTCAGCAACAATGAGTTCGCCACTGTCGACAATATGGTAGACCACTTTAATTCTGTCGTTCTCTCTGCCGCCGAATTGTCTATCCCTCGGTCGTCTTCCCATCCTAGACGCTTGCCGGTTCCTTGGTGGAATGCCCAGTGCCGCGAGGCTGTTCGTGCGCGCAGGAGGGCTCTAAGGGTGTTTCACCATCACCCTACATTGGATAACTTGATCCGCTTCAAACAGCTCGCGTAAGGGCCCTGCGCCTTATTCAAGATAGCAAACGGGCTTCCTGGACTTCGTTTGTTGGTACCTTTAATCGGTCCACGCCTTCGTCCGTTGTGTGGGAGAAGCTACGACGTGTTTCCGGTAAGCAGGCTAACTCTTCCATACCGGGACTTCATGTAGGATCTGCTATCGTCGTGGATCCGTTAGCTGTTGCTGACACCCGTGGTAGTACGTTCGCATCTGTCTCAAGCTCCGGAAACTATAACCCAGCTTTTCCAACTACTAAGGCCGAGGTGGAATCTCAGGCTCTCCCCTTTCGCTGTTTTAATAATGAGTGCTATAACTCGACTTTTACTATACAGGAGCTTGAAACTTCCGTATCGTCCTCTAGACTTTCTGCTCCTGGGCCAGATGAAATTCATATCGCCATGCTCCAGCATCTTTGCCCTGCCAGTACACTCTTTCTCTTGGGACTCTTCAACCGCATTTGGTGCGATGGACTGTTTCCTAAAGTCTGGCGCGCGGCCACTATCATTCCCATTTTAAAACCGGGTAAGGATCCCCATCTCCCTTCCAGCTATCGTCCGATCTCCCTCACCAGTTGCGTCTGCAAAGTGATGGAGCGCATGATTAACGGGCGACTACGATGGTGGCTTGAATCTCGCGATCTCCTCTGCAACGTCCAATTTGGCTTCCGTCGTTCCCGTTCCACAGTCGACCACTTGGTGTCCCTGTCCACGTCTATCATGGATGGATTTTTAGGGAACAGTCCGGCGGTTGCGGTATTTTTTGACCCGGAAAAGGCGTATACCTGCTGGAGATACGGTATACTTCGTACCTTTCACAATTGGGGAATTCGATGTCGTCTGCCCCTTTTTATCCGGGAGTTTATGATGGATAGAGTTTTTAGGGTTCGGGTTGGCTCTAGTTTATCCGGTGTTTTTACTCAGGAGAACGGGGTACCGCAGGGCTCGGTGCTTAGCGTCACATTGTTTGCTATTGCCATCAATTCTGTTGTAGAGTGCGTTCCATCTGGTGTTTCCTCTTCATTGTTTGTGGACGATTTCACCATTTACATTAGTTCTCGGCGGACTTGCCTTATAGAACGCCGCCTCCAACTTTGCCTTGACCGCCTGTACATTTAGAGTATAGAAAACGGCTTCAAGTTCTCCGCCGAGAAAACTGTCTGCGTCAAATTCTGGAGACGGAAGGCATATCCTTCGCCTTCTCTCCATCTTGGTCCTGACGTTCTTCCTTTCACCGAGGAGACGAAATTTTTAGGTTTAAATGTTGACAGGAAACTCAGCTGGTCTTCCCATATATCGTACTTAAAGGCAAAATGTGACCGTTCTCTTAATCTTTTACGCGTTTTAAGTGGCACATCCTGGGGGGCTGATCGGACTTCCCTTTTATACCTTTATCGGTCTCTGGGCAGCTCAAAAATCGACTATGGTTGCGTTGTATATTCTTCGGCCCGCCTGTCCATTTTAGCTCGTCTGAATACTACACATCACCGTGGTATGCGTTTGAGTATTGGTGCTTTCCCCACGAGTCCGGTTCTCAGCCTTTGTGCAGAAGCTGCAGAACCTCCGCTGTCTTATCGACGTGATGCTCTCCTTTGTAGTTATGCCTGCAGTCAGCTTAGTTTACCCCGACATCCGTCTTTTACCTTGTTTTTTTAACGACTCTTTGGACCGCCGATACTCAAGTAATTCCCTGGCCCTCCTTCCACCTGGTGTGCGCTTTCGGCTGCTCCTTCGGCGTTTGGACGTCACTTTTCCAGCTGTATATCCCAGAGGGGAGACTCAATTTCCTCCGTGGCTCCATCCCCAGCCCCGCATTGATCTAGGAATGCTGTCCACGCCGAAATCGACGACGCCCGATTCTCTTATTCATTCTTCCATTTTAGCCCTCAAACAGCAGTTCGCTACATGCAATTTTATTTACACAGATGACTCCAAGGATGCTAGGGGAGTAGGGTGTGGTTTTATTCATGACCAAGCGAGTTTTAGATTTCGACTTTTACTGCAGTGCTCGATTTTTACAGCTGAGCTTTTTAGTGTTTTCCAAGCTCTTATATATATATTCAGCGGCAAGGATTTCCCGAGTGGGTTGTGTGCTCTGATTCTTTGAGTGTTCTGCAGAGCCTTAGATTGTTGTACAGTCCCCAACCCCTCGTACAGCGTGTCCAGGATTGTCTCAACTCGCTCGCCGATTCTGTCTTCCGCGTTACTTTTGTGTGGGTTCCTGGCCACGTCGGCCTGGGCGGCAACGAGGCTGCCGATGCCGCAGCGAAGGCTGCCGTGTCAGCCCCCAGGTGTTTTAGCTCTTCTATGACCTCTGCGAACTTACGCGCCTTTTTATGCCGTTTAATCCTTTTGCGTTGGAGTGCTGCCTGGGCCGAGCTACAGGGCAACAAACTTCGGGAGGTGAAGTCCCTCCCTGACTTCTGGCGCACATCCTCTCGCGTGTGCCGTCGCGAAGAGGTCATTTTAACTAGACTACGTATTGGGCACTGTCGTTTTAGTCATAGTCATTTATTGTCTTCGGACCCTGCACCGTTTTGTGCACATTGTCAGGAGCCGTTGACTGTGAGGCATGTTTTAATCGAGTGACAGTTTTTATCCCCCTTACGTTTGTCCGTCGGATTACCAGCTGATATTTCACAGGTACTGGCGGACAAACTCATTGCTGTGGAACAAGTTTTAGATTTTATGCGATTAGTCGGTATGAGCCACCGTGTGTAATTTTAACGTTTTACGCTCTGTGTCCTGCTTTTGCGTACTACTTAGCGGCATTGGTTGTCTTGGTGGCTTTTATTTCGTTCCGCAGTAGCTGGCACTGTTTTAGCCACATTTTATTGTGTTTTTCGATTTTATTGTGTGGACCCTTTTACCGGCAAGTCCACTGCGGTTACATCTCCCATGAGGGCGCTGGTGCTTCAGCTACATCATGTGTTAACTGTAACGGGGGACACCAATCTAGTTCCCGAGACTGCCCCCGTTTTGCAGAGGAACCAGCGTTCCAGGAGATACGGGTGAAAGAGGTGTCCTTGGAATCCCGGAAGCTCCCACGACTCCACCAGCCCTCTGTCCCGAATTCCGGTACCAATAGCTCAGTTGCAGCTAAACCGGTACCGCGTCGGGAAATGGCAACACAGACCGGCCTTAACAACGGGGCTACTGTTGCGGAAAAGGCTATTTTAGCCCAAGCGCTACCAAAGCCTTCGACACCTACAACCAAGTTGGTATTAACATCTGCCAGATCCGGCAGGTTACCGAGCAGTCCTGCTCAATTGTCACTGAAACTGTCGATCTCGGGAACTAAGAATTGTAAACCCGCGGCGTATTCTGCACCGGAGTCAGTTTTAAGACCAACCTTGTCCGACAAGACTTCTTGAAAGAGAATGTGAAATCTTCTGCCAAGTCTTCCGAGGGTGAGAATAGTCCAAGCAACTCTCCACGTATTGCCTCTTCTGAGGGATCTTCTGGAGAGTAGAGCGTTGATCGTCTACAGCCATTTTCGCCGATCAGCACATTTAATCGGTTCGAAATTCTCGGTCTGAAATTTGCTCTTGGAAAAGGGTCCTCCCCTATGGAGGAGATGGACCAGGCGGATTCTGCCGCCACTGCCAGAGGGACAGTGCGGAAACGGCAGGATTGTGCTCATGCAATTAGTACTAGCCCAACGCCTAAACAGAACAAATAGAACCGACCAGCAAGACCCAATCTGCAGAAGCGTCTTTTGATTTGAAAATTGTGCCATAATATACTCGATTGCTATCCTTCAATGGAACATACACGGAATTAGACCATATCGACCAGAGCTTGACAGAGCCTTTGGTTGTATGCTTACAAGAGACAAAGCTCCGTCCACAAGACACCGTTGCCATCAGGCAGTACTCCTCCGTATAATATGTCTTATCCCGGAGAACAGTGTCCCGGCACATGGAGGCACTATGATGGATATTCAATATGATATATTTGCCGAATCCGTCCCCTTAAAATATGACATCCGGTCTGTTGCTATCAACATTAAGCTACCCTCCGCCTTATTCACCATTTGTAGTATCTATTTTCCTCCATCTGTGGACCTCTCGCACGCGGACTTAGAACACCTAGTTTCGCAGCTGCCACTGCCCTTTTTATTGGTAGGCGACGTGAATGCCCATCAGCTTACCTCGGGCTTGTGAGAGAGGTCAGCTGCTTGCAGACTTCTTGGATAGTCAGAATCTTGCTCTCTTGGACACCGGAGAGTCCAACTGTCTTTCTGACGTTTTCCATAGTTTTTCACACATTGATATTGCAATTTGTTCCCCTCAGCTAGTAGTCACGTTATGCCGGTATATCATCTCGGATTTGTGACCACTTTCCTTGTCGTATTGGTCTCTTGACACACGCTGTATGTTTCACCCGTTTACCTAGCTGGAGCCTAGATCCAGCCAACTGGGAGCAGTTTAGCTTCTCACAGGAAACATTCCTTTTGCTGCTGAGCAATCCATTGCGAGTTTGACTGGCCGTGTCCGTCGATTTCCGGTACTTTGGTGGACCGCTGAATGTCGGGATGCCATTAGACGTGTTCTACGGGTTTTCCAGCGTTTCCCTACACTGGATAACCTGATGTACTATAAACAGATGTGAGTACGTTGCAGACGGTTTATTAAGGCTAGCAAAAATATGTGCAAAATCGACCCATAAGCCCATCGCCAGTCTCCAAACGCCTACCGGAGCTGCTGTTGATACGTTTGACGGGGCGAACACCTTAGGCAGTGCATTCGCTCAGGTGTCTAGCTCAGACAATTATTCCCCTGACTTTCTTACGGTTAAGACTCAGGTGGAATCTCAAGGATTCTTCTTTCGTTCTGGAAACCTAAATGATTATAATAGCCTTTTAACCATGCCAGAGCTAGACAATGCACTCTCGTCTTCGCGATACTCTGTACCAGGAACAGATAGTATCCACGTCCAAATACTGCAGCATCTCTCGCCTGATGGTAAGGCTTTCCTACTCGAGGTCTATAATGGTATACGGGTTGCGCCACTTTTCCACACAAGTGGCGGGAGGCCACCATCATACCCTTTCCTAAACCTGGAAAGGACCACCATCTTCCTTCCAGTTACCGTCCTATTTCCCTCACCAGTTGCGTATGAAGCGTCATGAAATGCATGATCAATGGACGGTTGGTGTGGTGGTTAGAATCCCGCAATCTTCTGACTGACATCCAGTGTGCTTTTCGACGACGTCGTTCAACAACTGACCACCTTGGCTCTCTGTCAACTTAGATCATGGACGGCTTTCTTAAGACCAGCCCTACAGTTGGATATTTTTTTATCTCGAAAATGCCTATGGAACATGTTGGTGAGCGGGGATATTACGTTCTCTCCACAACTGGGATATACGTGGACGCCTACCGTTCATTCAGGAGTTTATGCGGGACCGCGTTTTCCGAGTGAGGGTCGGCTGGGTTTTTTGCAAGCCTTTTATTCAAGAGAACGGAGTGCCGCAGGGCTCAATACTCATTGTGCCGCTGTTTGCTAAAGCAATTAATGTCATATCACAATGTGTTCCCATGTGTGTCGTCCTGTTTATTTGTGGATGACTTTGTCATCTTCTGTACCTCTCAGCGCTCACCGTTTATAGAACGCCAAATCCGGCGATGTTTGGACAGTCTCTATAATCCTCCCAGGGGCCTACTACGCTAGGTACGGGTTTGGCGTACCCGGAGGTTCCCGAGCCACTCACCGCCATCTCATCATCCCCATCCCCGCCAACTGAGCCACGTTTTGTGTTTGTGTGCATATTTGTTTTGTTTTTGTGGGAGCGAGTTCATTCGCCTCGTCTTCTTCTTCTAGGCTTATACTTTACATATTTAGTTTTAAGGCTTTAGATTTATTAACTCCTGCCTCACCAACAGGGATCTATCTTTATTCTATTTCCGTGGTTCCGGTCCCACGGTTCCAGCGCGGCTTCCAACATATGTGCTCTTCGGAGGTCTCAGGCGTAAAGGTTGAGTGAACCCTTCATACTGCACCTATGTGTAAGCCTTAGGAGCGGAGCCCGTCCATACCGTTATGTACACCCACGTATCTTCCTTGGGGGCCCGGTCCGTTTTTATTTCCCGACGAACGCTGTTCGTTGGGTTAGAATCACGGACCGGTTGTGTTAGTGCTAACGGAAACCTGGTGTGATCAACCACAAGTCCCCTGAATCCATGTCTGCTTGGCCTAAAGTGCGGAGCCACAGGTGGTTATAACTGGGGTAGGGGCTTAAAGCCGGGTAGTACATGGTGAAGGGCTTTCACGTATGGACCAGCAGTAGTGGCTGGAGGGTAACTCCTTCTGAGGTATTCGTTGAGATCGGTCTGATAGGGGTCTACCAGGCGATATAGACCGGAATTTATTTTGGTGTCTTTCTCTACCCCCGGATGGCAGGCTGACGCTGACGGTTCCGGAAGGGGGGCCTCCCATCATGCTATCTCCGCGCAAATCTTCTTTTGAAGTCAGTTCTATCAGTCCTTTTTATATACAAAACGAGATTGGCAGGATATGCGGTAGAGTGACCAATGCCACCAGAACGCGAGACGGTACGCTTTTAGTTTAAACGAAGACGGAAGACCAGTCAAAGAAACTCCTGAAGACCGGCTTGTTGGGTTCTTATCCCATAAAGGTGGCCCCTCACAAGACTTTGAACACCTGTAGAGACGTCATAACTACCTCTTATTTAGACGGTCTTTACGAGGCGAAAATGTTCACCAATTTATCTGACCTGTGCGTCTGCCAAGCGTACCTTCTGCTCGGCAAACGTGGTGCATTAATGACATTGCGTACGGTATTTCTGGCTTTTAAGGGCACCATAATACCCGAGACCCTGTGTTTTGGATGTGAACTCGTCTCTGTGCGACCGTATGTGCCGAATCCAATGCGCTGTTTTCGGTGCCAACGGTTCAGTCAAACGCAAACTCGGTGCACGTTTGATGCTACCTGTGAACGCTGCGGCCAGCCTGCACATGACGAGGGTGTCTGTTCACGAGACCCTTGTTGCGTCTACTGCCGCGGGAGTCATACCGCTAGCTCCCGGCAATGCCCTCGATTTTTTTGAGGAAAATGCCATTCAGGAATTAAGAATCAAAGAACGACTAACTTTTCCAGAGGCCCGGCGCCGCTATCAGCAGCTTAAGAAGCACAAGGAGGCGGATAAACCAAAGTCCCGTTCACGTTCTACGAGCCATAGAGCGTCTACCGGATACCGACATCATCGTAAGAAGCACAAAGTGGCGGATAAACCAAATTCCCGTTCACGTTCTACGAGCCATAGAGCGTCTACCGGATACTGATATCAGAGGAGACCGACAGGGACACAGGCCGTCCCTTTTTGGGCCAGAGGTCTGTGAAATTCAACCGACCACCTTAACAGTGCCTGTAGTTTCACTGTCCTTCAGCTTCAATGGAGAATTTCCTTTTTTCCACCCTCCTTATCCCATGTTTCTAGCGTCTTTCCTTTGCGCCTTGGCTCTGCTGACATGGAACACTCGCGGAGTTCGCTCCCATGGAGCTGAACTACAGTTGTTGCTGCTCTCTTATGACCCCTTGATCGTCTGTTTACAGGAGGCTAAGCTTCGCCCTCACGATCCGTTTTTAGTCCACCGTTACGACCCGGCTTTCTTCGATCTTACCCCGGAAGAGGGGTCTCCAGCTCATGGGGCTGTCATGATACTTAAGCGCGATGTCTATTGTAAGCCACTATCGCTCACCACTGCCTTGCAAGCTGTTGCTGTCCATCTTATTCTTCCAGGGCTCACCATTTCAGTTTGTAACGTTTAAGTTCCTCCTTTAGCTACCCTCAACACGGCCGACATGGGGACGATGCTGTCTCAACTCCCGGCCCCTTTTGTTTTGTTGAATGATTTCAATGCCTAGCATGCTCTGTGGGGTTCCACTAGCGCACGTGAGCGAATGACGCCCTTGTTGACCTTTTTGAAAATGTTAGCTTTGATTTTTGAACACTGGTGAAACCAAGTTTATTCTGACTCTTCTGGCACACCCTCTCATTTGGACCTTTCTGTTTGTTCAGCATAGCTTTCTCACCGGTTACAATGGAATGTGGTGTCTGACACCCATTCCGGCGATCATCGCCCGTCTGTTCTGAGTTTGCTCTCACACCGTGTTACTTCCTCGCGAGCGGCAACGCTCAGTTGGTAGAACATTTTATATCTGTCGTTCTCTTTGCCGCCGACTTATCTATTCCTCGATTGTCTTCCCATCCCAGACGGTTGCCGGTTTCTTGGTGGAATGCCAAGTGCCGGGAGGCTACCGGTGCACGCAGGAGGACTCTTAGGGTGTTTCACCATCACCCTACGCTGGATCATCTGATCTCTTTCAAACAAGCCCGCACAGGGGCTGTTCGTATTATTCAGGATAGCAAACGGGCTTCCTGGGTTTCGTTTGTTGCCACCTTAAATCGGTCAACGCCTTCTTCGGTTGTCTGGGAAAAGCTACGATGTGTTGCCTGTCAGCAGGCCAACTCTTCCATACCGGGCCTTCACGTGGGGTCTGCTACCGTCGATCCGGTTGCTGACGCCCTTGGTAGTATTTTCGCCTCTGTATCTAGCTCCGATAACTATCATATTTTCGTAAAACCAAGGCTGAGGTGGAGTCTGAAACTCTTTTCACTCTTTTAACAATGACTGATATAAGTCAATTTTTAGTATCCAGGAGCTTGAGAACTACCTATCGTCCTCTAGGCTCTCTGCTCCCGAACCAGATGGCATTCATATCGCCATGCTCCAGCATCTTTCTCCTGCCGGAAAACTCTTTCTCTTTTTTCTCTACAACAGCATTTGGTGTGATGGAGTTTTTCCTGCAGTCTGGCGCGAGGCCACCATCGTCCCAATCTTAAAACCTGCTAAGGATCGTCACGTACCTTCCAACTATCGTCCAATCTCCCTCACCGGTGCACTACGTAAAGTGATGGAGCACATGATCAATGGACGGTTACGATGGTGGCTCGAGTCTGAGAAACTTCTGTGCAATATCCAATGCGGCTTTCGCCGATACCGCTCCTCGACTGACCACCTTGTGTCCCTACCGACTCACATCCTTAATGGCTTTTTACGAGACTGTCTAACCTTGTGTCCCTACCGACTCACATCCTTAATGGCTTTTTACGAGAGTGTCTAACTGTGGCCATATTTTTCAATCTCGAGAAAGCTTATGATACCTGCTGGAGGGCTGGCTTATTGCGTACGTTACATAAGTGGGGCTGCCGTGGCCGCCTTCCAGTGTTCCTTCGGGAGTTTATGGAGAAGCGGGGATTTCGTGTGATTGTAAGTTCTGTTTGTTCCCATGTTTTTAGTGAGGAGAATGGAGTACCTCAAGGTTCCGTTCTCGTTTGCACCCTATTCGCCATCGCCATCAGTCCTATCGCTGATTGTCTTCCTGCTGGAATTTCCTCGTCCTTATTTGTTGACGACTTTGCAATTGATTGCTTGTCTCGACCGTCTGCATAGTTGAAGCGTTGCAAATGGTTTCCGCTTTTCTGCAGAGAAAACCGTTTGTGTCAACTTCTGGCGTCGGAAATATTACGCACCGCCTTCCCTACACCTTGGGCCGGTACCGCTGCCCTTCGCCGAAACTGTGAAATTTCTTGGTCTGGTGTTCGACAGGAAACTTAGTTGGTCGTCGCATATCTCTTCGCTGAGGGTTCGGTGTGATCGAGCACTTAATATTTTACGTGTTTTATGTGGCACATCCTGGGGAGCAGTTCGCACTGTACTATTGCAGCTATACCGTTCGCTTGTTCGCTCTAAACTTGATTACGGGTGCATTGTGAACTCTTCGGCATGTCGTTCAGTTTTACGTCGTTTAAACACAGTTCATCATCGAGGGATTCGCCTGGCACTGGGTGCTTTTTCGTCGAGCCCAGTTATTAGTTTGTCTGTGGTGGCTGCTGAACCTCCGCTGTGCCATAGGCGTGAGGTGCTTCTTTGCAGCTATGCTCTCCGCCTCTATGCTATGCCGGATCACCCGTGTTTCAAGTTATTCTTTGACGAATCCCTTGACCGTCAATATGCTTGCTTCCTGCCGGGGTTCGTTTTCGTGAACTGCTTCGGTTCTTCGGACAGAAGAAGGTGGGTCATTTACGTCAGTCAGCCCTATTGCTATTCAAACGGGTCTAGATAACATTGCTGGTCCCGTTAAGTCCTGTATCGAAACACGCGCCGGTACACTCCTGGTAGAGGCAGTTACCCGGTGATGATTGAACAACATAAGACGTTGAACTCCTCACGTGGCGTTATTACCACCCGCGCATTTGACTGTTTGTCCAATGAGGAGCTTCAAGAGGAATTGGCAGACCAGGGTGTCCAATCTGTGTATAGGGTTCAACGGAAAGTCAATGGTGAACTTGTGGCAACCCGTACCCTGTTCCTCACCTTTGATCGGGTGGATCTCCCACAAAGGATTAAGGCAGGGTACGAAACCATCGAGGTTAGGCCTTATATTCCGAATCCACCCAGATTCTACAAATGCCAGCGATTTGGACATACTAGTGAACTGTGTAGTGGTCAATATACCTGCACTCTATGTGGAGAGGCATCGCACGATATAACTTGTACTGCAACTCCATCTTGTGTTAATTGCAGCGGGGAATACCCGTCTAGTTCCCGTAATTGCCCCCGTTTTATGGAGGAGAGAGCGATCCAGGAGATACGGGTGAAAGAGAAGGTTTCTTTCTCAGAAGCCCGTAAGCTCTTGCGGCTCCGCCATCCCTCCATCCCGCGCTCCGGTACCTACAGCTCAGTTACCGCGTCGGGACATCGCAACCCAGACCAGCGATATAAACGGGTCCACTATCGCAGAGAAGATTATTGTAGACAGGCCGCTATCCCTGTCTTCAACCTCAGCATCTACGTCGGCATTACCACCTGCAAAATCCGCCATGGGAAATACTACCAATGGGAGAAGCACCACCGGATCCGTCTCACCCAAACCGTCGACCTCTGGCAGGAACAACGGTCCACCCACAGGGTATTCAGCTCCAGTAAAGTCATTCAAGACCAGTTATGTTCGCAGCGACTTTCTTAAACAAAGCTTTAAGCCCTCCCCCAAACCATCCAAGAGAAGGCATAGTCCCCACCACTCCCCTCGTAGATCTTCTGCGGAATATTCGGGGAGGAGTGTAGATCGGCGACCACCACCTTCGCCGATCAGTACTGCCAATCGGTTCGAGGTTCTCGAACCGAAATTTTCTGTTGGTAAGAGATCCTCCCGCGTGGAGGAGATGGAACAGGAGGATCCTGCCTCCACTGCCAGATGAACAGTGCGTAAGCGCCAGGAGCATGCTGCAGATCAAAATGTTAGTCCGACTAAAAAGAAAAATAAATTAAACCGACCAGCACAACCTAATATGCAGAAATGTCTTTCTATCTAGACCTTATCCCCAAAGACACACAATGGCTATCCTTCAGTGGAACATACGCGGTATTAGACCACAACGACCAGAGCTTGAAGTGTTGCTGCGCCAGAATCATCCTCTGGTCGTATGCCTACAAGAAACAAAGCTCCGTCCAGAGGACATATTTTCCACCAGGCATTACTCCTCCTTATCGCCGGAAGACTTTATTCCGTCACATGGGGGCACTATGATGCTGATCCGTGATGATATATTTGCCGAATCCGTGACCTTAAACCCCGACATCCAGTCCGTTGCTGTACGGATTCAGCTGCCTTCCGCTGCTATATTCACCATTTGTAGCGTCTACCTGCCTCCTTCTGCTGACCTCTCGCTCATTGACTTAGAAGACCTGGCTTTGCAGTTACCCAAACCCTTTCTATCGGTAGGCGATTTGAATGCCCACCACCCAATTTGGGGCTCACCTCGGGCTTGTGCGAGAGGCCAGCTGATTGCCGACTTCGTGAACAACAACAATCTCACTCTCCTGAATACCGGAGAGCCAACCTTTTTTTCTGACGCCTTTCACAGTTTTTCACATCTTGATCTAGCAATCTGCTCAGCACAGTTAGCGGTGTCGCTATCCTGGAATATCATCTCTGATTTGCACTCTAGTGACCACTTTACATGTCTTATTAGTCTCTTGCATCACAATGTATGTTCCACTCGTTTACCTAGATGGCGCCTAGATCAAGCCGACTGGGAACTATACTCCCGTCTGACTGAATTTAACTATGATGAGCACTGTGAACCATCTGGTTGCCCGTCTCACAGAGAAAATTCTTTCTGATGCTGCGCACTGCATACCGCGTTGGACTGGCCCAAGCCGTCAATTTCCAGTACCTTGGTGGACCGATGCATGCCGAAATGCTATTTGTGTCCGCAGGCGTGCTCTCAAGAGTTTTCCAACGTCGCCCAACACTGGAAAACCTTATACATTATAAAAAGCTGCGCGCTCGTTCTAGAACAATTATTAAGGAAAGCAAAAAGACATCTTGGAGCAAGTGTGTAGCCTCTTTCAACAAACATACACCTTCCTCTGTCGTATGGGATAAGTTAAGACGTGTGGCCGGTGAATCGACCCATCTTCCCATTTCCGGTCTCAAAACAGCGGTAGGCTCTGTCATCGATCCGTTCGAGGTGGCTAACGAACTTAGCAGTGCTTACGCTCAAATGTCTAGCTCGGATCATTATCCCCCTGAGTTTCATCCTGTGAAGGCTCAAGTGGAATCTCAAGGGTTCCGCTTTCGTTCTGACAGCCTCGAAGACTATAATCGCCTCTTCACCATGGTGGAGCTAGACCACGCTCTTTCATCTTCGCACAACTCTGCGCCTGGACCAGATGGCACCCGCGTCAAAATGTTGCAACGCCTCTCTCCTGGCGGTTAAAGCTTACCTCTTCCAGGTCTATAATCGTGTCTGGGTTGACGCCACCTTTCCAGATAGGTGGAGGGAGGCCATCTTCATTCCAATTTTGAAACCTGGTAAGGACCGTCACCTTCCTTCCAGCTACCGTCCCATTTCCCTCACCAGTTGCATTTGCAAGGTGATGGAACGCATGATCAATCGGCGGATGGTATGGTGGCTGGAAACGCACACATTGTTCACCAACTCTCAGTGCGGCTTTTGCCGACGTCGGTCAGGAGGTGATCACCTTGTATTGCTGTCAACGCAAATCATGGACGGCTTTCTTAAGAATTGCCAAACAGTTGGAATATTCTTTGACCTGGAGAAGGCTTATGATACGTGCTGGAGAGGAGGGATCTTACGTACGCCCCTGAACTGGAATATCCGTGGGCGCCTACCGTTGTTTCTTCAGGAGTTTGTGAAGGACCGTGTCTTCCGAGTAAGGGTCGGCTCGGTTTTTTCAAATATTATTACCCAGGAGAACGGTGTGCCACAGAACTCGGTTCTGAGCGTGACGCAGTTTGCTATAGCTATTAATTGTCTCTCAATGTGTTTACCCAGGTGTCTCCTCCTGCTTATTCGTGGACGACGTGTCCATCTTTTGTACTTCTCAACGAACGCCGACTTCAGCGATGTTTGGACCATCTTTATGATTGGAGCTGGCAAAACTGCTTTCCCTTTTCAACTGAGAAGACTGCTGCTTTAACTTCTGGGGCCGTAGGTGGCAAATCGCGCCTTCCCTTCGCCTCGGGCCAGCTTTACTTCCCTTCGCTAATCAGGCGAGATTCCTGGGGTTGATATTCGATCGGAAACTATGTTGGTTACTACCTATAGCACCACTCACAGCACGGTTTCATCGTTCTCTTAATGTTTTACGGATACTAAGTGGCAAATCCTGGGGTGCAGATCGGACAGTGTTACTCCGTCTTTATCGTGCGCTGATTCGGTCCAAGTTAGACAATGGGTGCATTGTGTATTACTCAGCACGACCATCTGTGCTGAGCAGATTATACGCAGTCCATAATCAGGGCATCCGCGTGGCCCCAGGGGCTTTTCCCACCAGCCCAGTTGTTAGCCTCTACGCCAAATCAGCAGAACCCCCTCTGCGATGTCGGCGGGATGTCCCGCTGGGTAATTATGGCTGTGGACTTCGGAGCGTGCCTTCGCATCCAACGTTTCACCTTTTTTTTTCCATTCTGTGCTGGACCCACGATACGGCAACTTATCCCTCAGTCCCAGGCCCGCAGGTTTCCGTTTCCCTGCGCTACTTTGGAAACACGATATCTCACTTCCTCGCATGTTTTCCAACGGAGAGAGGGTGCAACCCCCCTTGGTTACGTGCTACATCCCACGTAGATCTGAGGATGACGGTGTACGAGAAATCTGCGCTGCCTATATCTAGTATCCGTAATTGTTTTATAGAATTTTTATCCCACTACAGTGACCGCATCTGTATATACACCGACGGCAGTAAGTGCGCCGACGGTGTTGGCTGTGCGTTTGTGACGGAGACCGAAACACATATCTTTAGTTTGCATAGTAGCACATCCATTTATACTGCTGAACTGCATGCCATCTATCGAGCCATTTTGTACGTTCGCCGTCGGAATTTTGGTGACTGTCTTATAATGAGTGATTGTCTGAGTGCCCTTCAGAGCATTCGCGAGTTGTACCAACACCATCCTATCGTGCAGCGCATGCAGGACCTCCTCCGCATTCTACACAGTTCTGGTGTAAATGTGGGGTGTGAATGGATTCCTGGTCACGTCAGCCTGCCGGGTAATGAAAAGGCGGAATTGGCAGCTAAGACGGCAGCTACGCAACCCAGGAGAATGATTCCGTTTTGACCTCGGCGGACTTTCGGCTTGTTGTGCGGAGGGCGGCGCTTTTGTGCTGGTCAGATGAGTGGTCGTCTCTCCGCATGAACAAACTCAGGGAAGTTAAGGATCTGCATGTAAACTGGGTAACCTCCTCTCGTATATCTCGTCTGGAGGAGGTGATATTGGCTCGTTTGCGGATCGTTTACTGCGTTTTTACACATAGCCACATTTTTAGAAAAGAACCCGCTCATATCTGCCCGCTCTGTGGGGCGACCATCTCAGTGCGGCATGTCTTGCTGGAGTGTGTTGCGCTAGCAACCCTTCGCTCATCCCTGCAGCTGGCGGCCTCCCTTAAGGAGGTTCTTGGCGACGACCACAGAGCGGTAGAGAAGCTTTTATCGTTTTTATCTCGAATGACATTTCCAATAAGGGTTTAGGTTTTATCTGTTTTATCCACACAGTTTTATTAGAGCGACAGTTACAGCAGTTTGCTTCTCACTGGTTACTTTTAACCAAAGGGCAGGGTTTAGTCACCTGTTTTAATCCCATTTGGCCGTTTTAACAAAACCCGTTTTAAATGCATCTCAGGCCTTAGCCAGAGTTTTTTTTATCTGGATTTTATACTGAACCCTCCTTTTTTAGTTTCTGTTGGTATTTTACATTGTCTTTTACCTCTGGTGGTTTTTATTGGAACTTGTTTTATAAGGGTGCTAATGACCATCGTAGTCGAGCGCCCCTAAACACCAACCATCATCATCAACATCGTCGTCATCATCATCATCATCAATGTGCTCCGTGTAATGAGTTTTTGTCGGTGCGTCATTTTTTATTGGAGTGCCGCCTTTTTACTGTGCTGCGTGCGTTCCTGTCTCTGCCTCCTGACCACCCCACCCTGCTAGGCGACAATCCTGCTGCATGTGAGGGACTTTTAACTTTTCTTCGTCTCTGCGGAATGTATAGTCGGATCTAATTTTAACGCGGGGTTTCATCTTTTTACCGACTTTTAAGTCCCTCTGTTTTAATCTTATTATGATAGGCTTTTTATGATCTCCATTACTTCTTGTGCTGTACTCCTGCTTCAGCGGTTTTTATGGCTTTCAATTTTTAGCTTTTTTTTTTTGTTTACCATAGGGCGCTAATAACCTCTGCAGTTGTGTGCCCTTAAGTACTACTACTACTATTACTCGGAGCAGCGAGGGAATAAACAGGTCAAAATGCCCTCCCACGTGTAGGCCATGTATGGAGACCCGTGCCCCTGCTCTGTCCCCTGTGTAGCGCTCACACTCTAGTGGGGTGACCCCTTGTTGGGCTCCATGGTGGGTGAAGAGCTCGGGGGGATGAATATGAACCATACTCTCTATGGCATCAAAAACCAAACCTAAAACAAATTTAGTATTCGGAAAGGAAGTAGTCGAATCAAGAGGTCCTCGCTACTTGGTGGTAACTAGGACAGAGGAAGGAAAGTAATTTTCATCGGTCAGCCCATTTATCATCCAAAAAGGCTTTGATAATATAGTTGGTACACTAAAGTCGTGTACTTGTTCCCGCAATGGTACGCTCCTTGTTGAAGTAGTAACTGCATCGCAGGCATCCAAATTATTGCGAGCCAATCTATTAGACAGTTACTCTGTTAAGATGGCTAAGAACCAGATGCTGAACTCCTCGCTGAACCACACGCGCATTGGACGGTTTGTCTATTTAGGAGATTCAGGAGGAGCTCTCGGCACAAGGCGTCAACTGTGTGTTTGGGGTTCAGCGGAGAATTAGTGCTAAATTTGTGCCTACCCATACCCTGTTCCCTACCTTTGACGGGGTAGATCTCCCTCAGGGAATAAAGGCAGGGTACGAAGCCATCGAGGTTAGGCCATATATCTCGAACCGCTGCGATGCTTCAAATGTAAACGCTTTGGGCACACTAGGGAGTTTTGTAGTGGTTGGTCTACGTGTGCCAACTGTGGGGATATCACATACGATGGAGGCTGTACATTGACTCCGTGCTGTGTTAACTCTGGCGGTGAGCATCCACCGAACCCCCGCGACTGTCCCCGTTTTGGAAAGGAGGGAGCGATCCAGGAGATCCGAGTGAAAGAGAAGTTGTCCTTCTCGGAAGCTCCTGCGAATCCGGCAACCTTCTGTCCCGCTGTCTAGTACCTACCGAGCTGGTTTAAGCTAAACCAGTACCGAAACGGGAAATCGCAACGCAGACCTGCGATATTAACGGGACCACAGTTGCAGAAAAGACCCTCGAAGCCGGACGACTTACAAGACCCTCAACCTTCACTTCTCGACGCAGGGGCACGTTTTCTCCGGGTTCTCCGGTTTCCCCCGCCATCTCATTCCACCGGGGCTCCATCTTCATGTATCATCAGTGTCATCTCCTGCGGTGCCAGAGTAGTAAAAGCGAGCGTTAAACACTACTAAAAAAGACAACCTCCACTTCTTCGTCGGCATCCCTATCTGCTAAAGCCACCTCTGGAAGGCATACTCAACAAAAAGTGTCAGAAAAGGTCTCGACTTCGGGAACTAAATCAGCCCTAGCCGTCGAGCATTCTAGTCCTGTGAAACCCTTTAAGTCCAAGTATGTCCGGACCGACTTCCTGAAAGAGAATTTGAAGTCACCTTCCAAATCATCTAACGGAAGGAACAGTCCACGCCACTCGCCCCGTAGATCCTCTTGCGAGGACTCTTCTGGCGAGAGCAAAGATCGGCGAACACCATCTTCGTCGGTAAGTACCTCCAACCGGTTCGAGGTTCTGGAACCGAAATTCTCAATTGATGAGAGGAGCTCCCCCGTGGAAGAAATGGACCAGGAGTATGCTGCGTTCACTAAACGACGGCCAGTGCGTAAGAGGCCGCATCGTGCTCCGGAAAAAGGGTTAGCCCGACAGCCAAGAAAAATAAACTAAACCGATCAGCATAACCGGATATGTAGAAACGCCTTTACATTTAACACTTACCCCACAACATTGCCATGGGTATCCTACAATGGAACATACCTGCAATTAGATATCAACCTGAGCTTGAATTGCTGCTACATCAGTATCAGCCTTTGGCCGTATGCTTGCAAGAGACCAAGCTTTGTCCGCAAGCCCACCTTACCATAAAACAGTACTCTTCTGTCCGTTGTGAAATGTCACCGGCGAATGGAGTTTCTGCCTATGGGGGCACTATGATTCTTATCAGAGATGATATCTTCGCAGACTCTGTACCCATTCAATCTAACATACCGTCCACTACTGTAAGAATTAAGCCACCCTCCGTTTGCTTCACCATTTGTAGTATATATTTATCTCCCTCCGACGGCCTCTCGCGCAATGATTTAATAGACCTAGCCTCCCAGCTGCCAGCATCTTTTCTGTTGGTAGGGGACGTGAATACCCACCACCCGCTTTGGGGTACCCTTCGGGCTTGTGCGAGAGGTCAACTGCTCGGCGATTTCTTGGACTCGATTAATCTATCTGTCCTGAACCACGGAGAGCCTATATTTCTTTTAGACACCTTAAAAAGTTTTTCTCAACTGGATATAGCAGATTGTTCTCCACCGTTAGAAGTCTCTCTACAATGGAATAGCATCTCTGACTTACATTCAAGCGACCACTTTCTATTCTTATTTCTCTCTTAGCACAAGATGTATGTTCCACCCCTTTACCTAGATGGCGCTTAGACCGGGCCAACTGGAGCCTTTATTCTGGTTTGGCCGTTTTTCACCACAACGAGCACGACTCGGTGGATTGTTTAGTCCAGCACCTCACCGCAGCAATTATTTCTGCTGCTGAGCTTTCCATTCCGCGGTCGACTGCACATCACCGTCGTTTTCCTGTCCCTTGGTGGACAGATGAATGCCAGAATGCCATGCGTGCTCGCAAACGTGCTCTTCGGATTTTACAGCGTCGGCCTACGCTGGAAAACCTCATCCAATATAAGAAGAGGCGTGCAAAATCTAGAAAGATAATTAAGGATAGCAAATAGCAATCATGGAGCCCGTTTGTAGGCTCCTTTAATCGACATACACCTTCCTCTGTCGTATAGGACAAGTTAAGGCGTATATCTGGGAAACCGACCCATATGCCGATTGCCGGTCAAAAACAGCGGCAGGGCCTGTGGTTGACGCATTTGACGTGGCTAACATTCTGGGCAGTGCTTTCGCTCAAGTGTCTAGATCAGATAAGTATTCGCCTGAGTTTCTTCAAGTTAAAGCTCAGATTGAATCTCAAGGATTTGTTTTCCGCCTTGTAAACCTTGAAGATTACAAGCGCCTTTTGACCATGGCGGGGGTATACACTGGCGTCTTATCTTTTCGAAACTCTGCGCGAGGTCCAGATGCTATCCACGTCCAAATGCTGCAACATCTGTCTCCTGAGGGTAAGGCCTTTCTTTTCGAGGCCTATTCTCGGGTCAGGGTAGATGCCATTTTTCTAGCTCAGTGGCGGGAGGCCACCATCATACCTATTTTGAAGCCTGGAAAAGACCGTCACTTTCCTTCCAGTTACCGTCCAATTTCCCTTACCAGCTTTGCTTGCAAGGTGATGGAACGCATGATCAGCGGAAGATTGGTGTGGTGGTTGGAATCCCACAATCTTCTGTCCAACATCCAATGTGGTTTTCGAAGACGTCGATCCCCCCAGGGGCCTACTACGGTAGGTACGTGTTTTTGCGCACCCGGGGGTTCCCGAGCCACTCACCGCCATCTTATCATCTCCATCGCCACCAACTGTGCCACGTTTTGTGTTTTTGTGCCTATTTGTGTCTTTGTGGGAGCGCATTTACATGCACCATCTTCCCCTTCTAGGCTTATTCTTTACATATTTAGTTTTATGATTTAAATTTATTAACTCCTGCCTCACCAACAGGGATCTTTATTCTATCTCCGTGGTTCCTGTCCCACGGTTCCAGCGCGGTTTCCAACATGTGTGCTCTTTGGAGGTCTCAGGCGTGAAGGTTGAGTGGACACTTCTACTGCCCCTATGTGTAAGCCTTAGGTGCGGAACCCGTCCATACCGTTATGTACACCCACGTAGCTTCCTTGCGGGCCCGGCCCGTTTTAATTTCCCGACGAGCGCTGCTCGTTGGGTTAGAATTACGGACCGGTCATGTTACCGCTAACGGAAAACCCGGTGTAATCAACCACAAGTCCCCTGAATCCATGTCTGCTTTATTATGCAGCATGGCCTAAAGTGGGGAGCCACAGGTGGTTATACCTGTGGTAGGGGCTTAAAGCCGGGTTGTACATGGTGAAGGGCTTACCCGTATGGACCAGCAGTGGTGGCTGGAGGGTAACTCCTTCTGAGGTATTCCTTGAGATCGGTCTGGTAGGGGTCTATAAGGCGGTACAGACCAGAAAGTATTTTGGTGTCTTTTCTCTCTACCCCCGGATAGCAGGCTGGCACCGACGGTTCTGGAAGGGGGTCTTTCCATAATGTCATCTCCGCGCAAAACCTCTTCTTTTGACCTTGACCTGCGAAAAGAAAACTATGCGAGATATCAGTCCGTTTTACATACAACACGAGATTGACAGGATATGCGGTAAAATGACCAATGCCACCCGAACGCGAGACGGTACGCTTTTGATTGAAACGAAGACCGAAGTCCAGTACAAGAAACTCCTGAAGGCCAGCTTGTTGAGTTCCTACCCCATAAAGGGGGCCCCCCACAAGACTTTGAACAGCTGTAGAGGCGTCGTAACTACCTCTTGTTTAGACGTTCTTTCCGAAGCAGATATTGTCACCAATTTATCTGACCAGGGTGTATGTCAAGCGTACCATCTGGTGAATCAGCGGCATTGCGAACTGTATTTCTGACTTTCAAGGGCACCACAATACCCGAGACCCTGTATTGTGGATATGAACGCGTCTCTGTGCGACCGTATATGCCGAACTCAATGCGCTGTTTTCGGTGCCAACGGTTCGATAACACTTAAACTCGGTGCTCCTTCGACGCTACCTGTGAACGTTGCGGCCAAGCTGCCCACGGAGAAACTTCTTGTGCTCCAGACCCTTGTTGCGTCCATTGTACAGGGAACCATCCATCTAGCTCCCGGCAATGTCCACGTTTTCTCGACGAAAAGGCCATCCAGGAGCTGCGAGTTTAAGAACGCCTGATTTTCCGGAAGCCAGGCGTCGCTTCCGGAATCTGCAGCCTGCGACCACCTGAGGCTATGCCTCAGCGCTCCGCCGCACTCCTGTTTCCTTAGTGGCACTATAAACCGTGCCTGATGCCGACGCGTGTACTCAAATAGAACAGACACCGACCACAACAACCTCGCAGTCTTCAATATTCGCACCACCCTCTGCCACAAGTTGTATTTCTCCAGAGCCTGCAGGTAAGCCGCTAGTGAGACCGACACCATCTGTCGCTGCTCCTCATGAGCGCAATCGCAAGAAACTCAAGGCCACTGATAAACCTTCCAAGTCCCGTTTTCGTTCTACGAGCCGTAGTGGATCTTGCGCATCCTGAACATCAGCGGATAGCGCCGACGAAGGTGGCTATACTCTTGTTTAGTCCAAAGAGTGCAAAGCACAAGAAAGGCCCACCGTAACTCTATCTACGTCGTTTCCACCATTCCTTTGCATCTTAGCTGGAAAATCATATTATGGCTAACCGGTAAGGCTTATGATACGTGTTGGGGGGCAGGTATTTTACGCTCCCTCCACAGTTAAAATATACGTGGTCGTCTACCGTTGTGTCTTCAGGAGTATATGCGGGACCGCATTTTCCGAGTAAGGGTCGGCTCAGTTTTATCTATTTTAATCAAGAGAACGGAGTGCCGCAGGGCTCATTACTAAGCATGACGCTGTTTGCTATTGCGATAAGCTCCATATCGCAATGTGTTCCCCAAGGTGTATCTTCCTGTTTATTCGTGGATGACTTTGCCATCTTCTGTACTTCTCAGCGTACACCGTTTTTTGGAACGCCGTCTCCAGCGGTGTTTAGACGATCTTTATGCTTGGGAGTTTGAGAAAACAGTCTGCGTTAACATCTGGCGCCATAGGAGGGGAATGGCTCCTACTCCTCAACTTGGGCCAGATTTATTTCCTTTCGCAAATGAGGTGAGATTCTTGGGGTTAATATTCGATCGCAACTGAGCTGGTCACCACATATATCACAGCTTAAAGCGCGATGTGACCGTTCTGTAAATATTTTACGGATACTAAGTGGTAAATCTTGGGGTTAACATCGGACAGCACTGCTAGGTGTTTATCGTACACTGATCCGATCCAAGTTAGACTATGGATGAATTGTTTATTCTTCCGCACGACCATCTGCGTTGAGACGATTAAATACAATCCATAACCAAGGCATCCGTGTGGCTGTTGGGGCTTTTCTAACCAGCCTAGTTTTTAGTCTCTACGCCGAATGGGCAGAACGCCCTCTACGGTGTTGGCGTAATGTCCTGTTAGGAAATGATGCCTGTTCCTTTAATACATGCATTTGCATGCGACGTTTACCCCTCTCCTCTCTACTGTGCAGCCCCTCCGGGTCTACTACGGTAGGTACGGGTTAGGCGCACCCGGAGTTCCGAGTCACCTTGACTCTTTCTGTGGGCAACCTCAGAGTGGTGAGAGAGTCAGTAGGTCAGAATGCCCACCCACATTTAGGCCGTGCGTGGAGACCGGGTCGGTGAAAAGGAATATCCTGGTTGGTTGAGGGTTGCGTACCTGAGCCTGGGCTTCTGTCTTTCAGTAACTGGGGAGGGTGCGCAACTTAATACACCACTTTGGTTCCTGCTTTGCCTAAACGGGAGGCTAGGGACTAACCCACTCTTAGTCAATCGGCCAGGACTAGGTGTTATAGCGAACTCCGGGGTGAGTAGGACGGCGAGCCTGCTATATCCCATGTGTAGCCCCGTCACCCCAGTGGGGTTACCCCTATATTGGGCTCCGTGGTGGGTGGGGAGCACTGGTGGTTGAATTTATTCTGCTTTTTTCGTGACAAAACGTAAACCTTTTTATAGTAACGTATCTGGAAAAGAATTAATTAAGTCCAGTGGTCCTAGCTACTTGGTTATCAATAGAACAGAGGAAGGGAGGAAATTTACCTCGGTTAGCCCTTTTGCTATCGAAAAGGGTTTAGACAAAATTGCTGGTCCGGTGAAATCTTGTATCAGAGCCCGAAATGGAACTCTCCTGGTTTCCACTGTCAGCATCCCAGGCACAGAAGATACTCAGAGCCAAACTCTTACGAAGCTATCCCATTAAGGTCGAAAAGCATAAGAGCTTGAACTCCTCGCGTGGCGTTATCACCTCCCGCGCCTTGGACGGTTTGTCTAACGAGGAGCTTCAAGAGGACCTAGGAGACCAAGGTGTAACATCTGTTTATTGGATTCAGAGGAAAGGTGATGGTGAGTTCATGCCTACCCGTACCCTGTTATTTACCATTGATCGGGTAGATCTTCCCCAAAGGATTAAGGCAGGCTACGAAGCCATCGAGGTTAGGCCCTATATACCAACCCATTCAAATGTCAGCGGTTTGGGGATATCAGTGACTTTTGTACTGGCAATTCTACCTGTGCTATCTGTGGAGACGCATCGCACGATGGAAGTAGTACTGCCACTCTATCTTGTGTAAATTGCAGTGGGGAACATCCATCTAGTTCCCGCAATTGCCCCCGTTTCAAAGAGCAAAGGGCAATCCAGGAGATACGGGTGAAGGAGAAGGTGTCCTTCTCCGAAGCCCGTAGGCTCCTGCCCCTACACTTACCCTCAATCCCTGCTCTGGAACCTATAACTCGGTTGCAGCTAAACCGGTACCAAGCCGGGAAATCGCGACCCAAACCGGAGATATAAACGGGGCCACTATTGCAGAGAAGATTATCGTTGCTAGTCCAATAACGCAGCCCGCTACATCTAGACCGGCTGCATCTACCACGAAATCTACCATCGTGAAGAGCTCTCCGGCAGCAGCGTCACCCAAACCGGGTAACTCGGGCAAAAACACCGCTACACCCGTAGGTTATTCTGCACCTGTAAAGACCTATAAGACCAGCTACGTGCGAACCGAGTTTCTGAAGAATAATGCCAAGCCCTCACCTAAAGTATCTACGGGAAGGAAAAGTCCACGTGCTTCTCGTAGATCCTCTTCTGAGGAATCTTCTGGGAGGAATACCGATCGGCGATGAACATCTTCGCCGATCAGCATCTCCAATCGGTTTCGTGCTCCTGAAAAAAGTATTAGTTCAACGGCCAAGAAAGGAAAACTAAACCGACCAGCGCAGCCAAATATGCAGAAACGCCTTTCCATTTAAAACTTATCCTATACCAATCCCATGGCTATCCTTCAATGGAACATACGTGGAATCCGATCACATCGACCAGAGCTGGTATTGTTGCTCCATCAGAATCAACCTTTAGTCGTGTGCTTGCAAGAGACCAAGCTCCGCCCCCCCAAGACCACCTTACAATAAAGCAGTACGCTTCTGTCCGGTGTGATATATCACCGGCAGATGGAGTACCTGCACATGGGGGCACCATGATTCTTATTAGAGATTATGTTTTCGGCGAATCCGTACCCCTTCATTCCGACATACAGTCTACTGCTGTAAGGATTAAGCTACCTTCCATTTGCTTCACCATATGCAGTATTTATGTACATCCATCTGACGACCTCTCGCACGCTGATATAGCAGATCTAGTCTCCCAGCTACCAACACCTTTCCTGCTGGTAGGGTATGTGAATGCCCACCACCCACTTTGGGGCTCCCCTCTATCTTGTGCGAGAGGACAACTGCTGCCGATTTCGTATATTCTCTTAATCTCTCTCTCTCTCTCTCTCTCTCTCTCTCTCTCTCTCTCCTGAACACCGGGGAGCCTACCTTTCTTTCTGACGCCTACAAGAGTTTTTCTCACCTGGATATAACAGTTTGTTCTCCACAGCTGGCAGTTTCCTTCCAATGGAATATCATCTCATCACCTACATTCTAGTGACCACTTTCCTATTTTTATTTGTCTCTTAGCTCAGGACGTATGTTCTACAAGCCTACCTAGATGGCGCTTATAACGAGCCAACTGGAACCTTTATTCAAACTTGGCCGTTTTTCAGTGCAACGAGCAGGAATCGGCGGATTGTTTAGTCCAGCACCTCACCGGGACTATTATTTGCGCTTCTGACCTTTCTATTCCGCGGTCGACAGGACGCCCCCGTCGATTCCATGTCTCTTGGTGAACAGATGAATGCCGGATTGCCATTTGTACTCGCCGACGTGCTCTCAAGGTTTTCCAACGGTGCCCTACTCTCTGCAATCGTATACAGTATAAAAAGATGCATGCTCAATCTAGGAAAATTATTAAGGATAGCAAGAAAACATCATGGAACAACTTTGTAGCATCTTTTACTCGACATACCCCATCCTCTGTTGTAAGGGATAAATTAAGGTGTGCGGCCGGAAAAGTGACCCATTTGCCAATAGCCGGTCTGAAGATACTTGCCGGCACTGTGGTTGATCCGTTGGACGTGGGTAATACTCTTGGCAGTGCTTTCGCTCAAGTGTCTAGCTCAGAGAACTATTCCCTTGAGTTTTACTAAGGCCCCGGTAGAATCGCAAGGGTTTGCGGTCTGCTCTGGAAACCTTGAAGACTACAGTTGCCTTTTCACCATGACGGAGCTAGACCATGCACTTTCATCTTCACGAAACTCAGCACCAGGGCCAGATGGCTTCCACGTCCAAATGTTGCAACATCTCTCTCCTGCAGGTAAGGCTTTCCTGCTCGAGGTATATAACCGTATTTGGGTGAATGCCTCTTTCCCAGCTCTCTGGCGGGAGGCCACCATCATACCCATTTTGAAACCTGGAAAGGACCGCCATCTCCCTTCCAGTTACCGTCCTATTTCCCTCACCAGCTGCGTTTGCAAGGTGATGGAACGCATGATCAATGGATGGTTGGTGTGGTGGCTGAAATCCCATAATCTTCTGACCAACATCCAATGTGGTTTTCGAAGGCTTGGTTCAGCGGTTGACCACCTTGTGTCTATCGACGCAGATCATGAACGGCTTTCTTCAGAATTGTCAGACGGTTGGGATCTTTTTTGACCTCGAGAAGGCTTACGACACGTGTTGGAGGGCAGGGATTTTACGTTCCCTGCACAACTGGAACATATGTGGACGCCTATCATTGTTTATTCAGGAATTTCTGATGGACCGCGTTTTCCAAGTAAGAATCGGCTCGGTTTTTTCTCACTATTCTATTCAAGAGAACTGGGTGCCACAGGGCTTGGTGCTAAGCGTGACGCTGTTTGCTATAGCGATTAATTCCATATCGGAATGTGTTCCCCCGGGGGTCTCGTCCTGTTTGATCGTGGACGACTTTGCCATCTTCTGCACTTCTCAGCGTACGCCGTTTTTTGGAACGGCGTCTCCAAAAGTGTTTGGTCAATCTGTATGATTGGAGCTCGAAAAACGGCTTTCGTTTTTCAGCTGGGAAGACAATCTGCGTTAATTTCTGGCGTAGAAGATGGCGAATGTCAACTTCTCTTCATCTCGGGCTAGATATCCTTCCCTTCGCAGGTGAGGTGAGATTCCTGGGTTTGATATTCGATCGAAAACTATGCTGGTCGTTTCATATAGCACTGCTTAAAGCGCGGTATGACCGTTCTCTGAATATTTTACGGACACTAAACGGCAAATCTTGGGGAGCAAATCGGACAGTACTGCTGCGTCTTTATCGTGCACTGGTCCGATCAAAGTTAGACTATGGATTTATTGTTTATGCTTCAGCACGCCCATCTGTGCTGAGAAAGCTGGATACAGTCCACAATGGGGGAATCCGGGTGGCTGTTGGAGCGTTTCCAACTAGCCCAGTTGTGAGCCTCTATGCCGAATCTGCCGAGCCCCCTCTGCGTTGCCAGCGGGATGTTTTTCTCTGTAACAATGACTGTAGCTTGAAGTGCATACCTGCCCATCCATCGTTTACTCCTTTTTTTGATTCCGGATTGGACGATCTTTATAGAAACCTCTTGCGTAGTCCAATAACTGCAGGATTTCGCTTCCGAGAGCTGCTTCGAACGCACGGTCTTGAAATGCCTGACATTTTTCCCAAGGGGGAGAGGGTGCATCCACCTTGGCTACGTGCTTCCGCCCGCGTATATCTCTAGATGACAACTTACGCGAAATCTGCTACGCCTGTATCTAGTATCCGTTCTTATTTTTTAGAATTTTTATCAAAATACAGTGGCCATATTCGTCTATACGCCGATGGTAGTAAGTACCGACGGCGCTGTATGTGCGTTTGTATTTGGTACAGAAACCTCTACTTTCGGTTTACCTAGCAGTACATATATTTACTGTGCAGTGCTGTATGCCATATATGGCGCCCTTCTCTATATTCGCTGTCGAATTTGGCGTCAGTGCATTTACTCAGTAATTCCCTTAGTGCCCTTCAGAACATCTGTGCGCTGTACAACTACCGTCCTCTCGTACAGCGCATCCAGGATACCCTCCTCATTTTATCCGCTTCTGGCGTTAATGTGGAGTTTGCATGGGTTCCTGGACACGCTGGCTTACTAGGAAATGAATGTGCGTTTTTGGCAGCGAAGAGCGCGGTCAGCGAACCAAGTGTAGCAATTACTTGCGTATCCTCCGACGAATTTAAGCTTGTTGTCCGCAGAGCGGTGTTTTCGTCCTGGCATGCCGAGTGGTCAGCTCTCCGCGGGAACAAGCTTAGGCAGGTGAAGGAGCACCCCGTCCACTGGGCAACCTGTTCAGGCAAATCCCCCCTACGGTAGGTACGGGTTTTGGCGATCGCGGGGGCTCCCGAGCCACTCGCCGCCATCTCATCATCCTCATCGCCAACACCTGAGCCACGCTTTGTGTTTGTGTTCATATTTGTTTGTCTGTTTTGTGAGAGCGAATTTACTCGCCTCATCTTCTTCCCATTCTAGGCTTTTTGTTTAGATATTTAGTTTTAAGGCTTTAGATTTAATAACTCCTGCCTCACCAACAGGCATCTTTATTCTATCTCCGTGGTTCCTCTCCCACCGTTCCATTGCGGCTTGCAACATGTGTGCTCTTCGGAAGTCTTAGGCGTGAAGGTTGAGTAGACCCTTCCTACTGCCCTTAGGTGCGGAGCCCGTCCATACTGTTATGTACACCCACGTAGCTTCCTCGGGGGCCCGGTCCGTTTTAATCTCCCGACGAACGCTGCTCGTTGGGTAAGAATGTCGGACCGGTCGTGTTACCGCTAACGGATACCCGGTGTAATCAACCACAAGTCCCCTGAATCCATGTCCGCTTTATTACGCAGCATGGCCTAAAATGGGGAGCCACAGGTGGTTATACCTGTGGTAGGGGCTTAAAGCCGGGGTGTACATGGTGAAGGGCTTACCCGTATGGATCAGTAGTGTCGGCTGGAAGGTAACTCCTTCTGAGGTATTCCTTGAGATCGGTCTTGTAGGGGTCTACCAGGCGACACATACTGGAAAGTATTTTGGTGTCTTTTCTCTCTACCCCCGAATGGCAGGCTGACGCCTGAGGTTCCAGAAAGGGGTCTTTCCATTATGCTATCTCCGCGCAAAACCTGTCCTTTTGACCACTTTATAGTTGTGACCTTGGGCTTCGAAAAGAAAACAATGCGAGATATTAGTCCCTTCTATACCAACAGAAATTGACCGGAAAATTCGGTAAAGTGATCAATGCTACCAGAACGAGAGACGATACCCTTCTAGTGGAAACCAATACAGAGGACCAGTCAAAGAAGCTCATTAAGGCCAGTTTGTTAGGTTCGTACCCCATAACAGTGGCTCCCCACAAGTCTTTGAACACTTGTAGAGGCGTGATGACCACCGCGCGTTTTAGACGGCCTTTCAGATGCAGACATTGTGTCCAACCTCTCAGACCAGGGTGTATGTCAGGCGTACCGTCCTCTAGATAAACTTGATGGTCAGTCGGTTGTGTTGCGAACGGTATTCCTAACGTTCAAAGACACCACCTTACCTGAGGCACTTTACTGTGGTTATGAACGCGCTGCTGTAAGACAGTATGTACCGAATCCCATGCGTTGTCTTTGGTGTGAGAAATTCGATCATATCCTAAGTCGTTGCACCTTCGACGCTAGATGTGAACGTTGGGGCCAACGTGCTCATGGAGCAAGTGCTTGTACTCGGGACCCTCTCTGCGTCCACTGTAAAGGGAACCATTCATCCAGCACCCGGCAGTGTCCGCGTTTTCTAGACGAAAAAACCATCCAGGAGTTGCGGGTTAAGGAACGCCTAACTTTTCCTGAAGCCCGGCGTCGCTTCCAACAATTGCAGCCTGCGACCATCTCAGGTTACGTATCAGCGCTCCGCCGCACTCCTGCTTCCTCAGTGGCACTACAAACCGCGCCCGTAGCCGACGCATGTACGCAAATAGAGCATTCGCCGAGCAAAACAACCGTATAGTCAGCACCCACTGCCTCAAGGTCTAAATCTCCAGAACCTGCTAGTAAGCTTCTTGTTCGACCAACACCACCTGTCGCTGCGCCTCATGTGCACAGTCGTAAAAAAACTCAAGGCCACTGATAAAACTTCCAAGTCCCGTTTTCGTTCTACGAGCCGTAGGGGATCTTCCGTATCCCGAACATCAGCGGATAGCGGCGACGAAAGTGGCTCTACTCCCTTGGGTGCAAAGAGTGTAAATAACAAGAAACGCCCACCTTAACCCATCCAGTTCGTTTCCACCATTCGTTTGCATCCCAGCTGCACACTCATATTATGATTATTCGGTAACCTTTCACGCATCTAACTGTGCTCCATGGCTCTCCTGACGTGGAATATCCGTGGTGTCCGTACTCATAGGGCCGAATTGCAGCTCTTACTACGGTCCTATAACCCTCTGGTTCTGTGTTGCAGGAGACAAAGCTTCACCCCCATGAAGTATTTGCCCTGCACAATACCTTCCCATCCGGTTTGATGTTACACCGGAGGAGGGCTCTCCTGCGCATGGAGATATTATGATCCTCACGCGCAATGACATCTCCGGTCTGCTAGTCTCGCTTACTACTACCTTGCAAGCTGTTGCTATCCGACTTACTCTTCCTGGTTTCTCCTTGACTGTATTTAATGTCTACGTTCCGCCCTCATCTTTACTCTGCACCGGTGACATGCTCTATCTCTTGTCACAGCTTCCAGCACCTTTTCTTCTGCTGGGTGCTTTTAATGCCCACCATCCCCTATGGGGTTCCCCTAGGGCCTGCGCGCGGGGGACTGTTCTTGCTGACCTTTTCGTTCAATATAGTCTCTCTGTTCTGAACACTGGTGAACCTACTTTTATTTCCAATTCTTCTGCCACGCTATCGCACCTGGACCTTTCTTTGGCTCTGCACAGCTTGCTCACCGCTTTCAGTGGTGATGGCGCCGCCACCGCCACCACCACCACCACCGCCACCACCACCACCACCACCAGATTTTTTTTTCTCAGGATTTGAGTGACGTTTGCTTTATATTGTGCTTTTACCGTTAGGATTCTTATTTAACTTATTTATGAGAGCACTAATGACCTCAGTAGTTGAGCGCCATAAAACACCAACATTCATTCATTCATTCATTCTTTCTTTCTTAAGAACTGTCAATCAGTCGGGGTATTTTTTGACCTCGAGAAGACTTATGATAGGTATTGGCGAGCAGGGATCTTACGTTCCCTTCTAAACTGGGATTACGTTGACGCCTACCGTTATTTCTTCAGGAGTTTATGAGGGTCCGCGTTTTCCGAGTAAGAGTCGGCTCGATATTCTCTAACGTTTTGATTCAAGGGAACGGTGTGCCACAGGGATGGGTTCTGAGCGTGACGCTGTTTGCTATTGCGATTAATTCTATATCTCAGTGTTTCCTCCAGGTGTATCGTCCTTCTTATTCGTAGACGACTTTACCATCTTTTGTACAGTTCAGTATACGTCCTTTTTGGAACGCCGTTTCCAGCGGCGTTTGGACAATCTTTTTGATTGGAAAAACGAAAAATGGCTTTCTTTTTTCAACAGTGAAGTCCGTCTGCGTTAAATTTTGGTACCGTCGGTGGCCATTGGCGCCTTCTCTTCGGCTTGGGCATGATTTACTTTTCTTTGCCGAGGCGAGATTTCTGGGGTTGGTTTTTGATCGGAAACTCTGCTGGTTACCACATATAGCACAGCTCTAAGCGCGGTGTGACCGTTCTCTGAATATTTTCCGGATACCAAGTGGCAAATCATGTGGAGCCGATTGGACAGTGCTTCTCCGGCCCTATCGTGCGCTGATCCGATCCAAATTAGACTATGGATGCATTGTGTATTCGTCAGCGGGACCATCTGCGCTGAGACGATTAGATACAGTCCATAATCAGGGCATCTGTGTGGCTGTTTGTGCTTTTCCTACCAGCCCAGTCGTAAGCCTCTACACTGAATCGGCAGAACCTCCTCTGCGATGTCGGCGGGGTGTTCTATTAGCCAATTATAGCTGTGGGCATAAGTGCTCTCCTGCGCATCCGTTTACTAGTTTTTTATCTACCGAGCCCGTTATCGGAACCTCTCCCTTAGTCCATGGCCGGCAGGTTTTCGTTTCCGAGAGATGCTTCGGAAGCACAATATCGGAATTCCTAGCATATTTCCCCAAGGGGGAAAGAGCGCACCCCCCTTCGTTGCGTGCTTACTCCCATGTAGATCTCGGGATGACAGCTTACACGAAATCTGCTACGCCTCTGATTAGTATCCGTTCTTATTTTTTAGATCTGTTATTAATATACAGTGGCCATATTCGGCTATACACCGATGGTAGTAAGTGTACCGACGGCGTTGAATGTGCGTTGGTATGTGGGACCGAAACCTCTACTTTCGGTTTAGCTAGCAACACATCTATTCACTCTGCAGAGCTGTATGCCATATACCGCGCCCTTCTCTATGTTCGCTGTCGAATTTGGAGTGACTGCCTTCTAGTCAGTGATTCCCTTAGTGCCCTTCTGAGGCTCTCTTACAACACATGCAGGATACCTTCCACATTTTATACGCTTTTGACGTTAATGTGGAGTGCGCATGGGTTCCTGGATTCGCTGGCTTGCTGGGAAATGCACTTGCGGATTTAGCAGCGAAGAGCGCGTTCACCGAACCCAGTGTAACAATTACTTGCGTACCATCTGACGATTTTAAGCTTGTGGTCCGGAGAGCGGTGTTTTCGTCCTGCCATGCCGAGTGGTCAGCTCTACGCTGGAACAAGCTTGTGGAGGTAAAGGAGTTCCCCATACACTGGGCAACCTCCTCACGCAAATCTCGATGTGAATAGGTTATGTTGGTTCGATTGCGAATTGGCCACTGTTATTTTACACATAGGCATCTGTTTTTGAAAGAGCCTCTAACTATCTGTCCGCTCTGTGGAGAGTCGTTGACCATCCGTCACGTGCTGCTGGAGTCTGTTCTTCTAGCCCACATTCGCACCGACGAGTCTAGCAGAGGTTTTGGCCGACATTGACAGAGCGGTAGATAGGGTTTTTAACTTTTTAGCAAATGTAACTTTCGCACTGCACATGTAGTTGTTTTTACAAATTTGGAGGCCACTTTAGTGTTTTTGTTTTTTAAAATGTGTTGCTTTTATGTTTTATATTGAATGCTTCTTTTTAGCAGCCTTTTATGTCTCTTTCAGCCCCATTTGGTTTAATTACTCATCTTGGGTTGTTATTTTACTTGGCTTTTAACACTCGATTTGACAGAAGACTAACATGGACTGAACATATTAACCAAATTTGTGATAAAATTAGCAAGTCTCTATATCTGCTATGACACTTCAAGAATATTATAGATCAAGAAGGACTCAAAATGGTTTACTATGGGCGTATATGCCTACATCTGCTATATGAAATAGAAATATGTGCAGCAGCAACACATATGGGAAGGGTACTTAAACTGCAAAAGAAAGTTTCGACATTGATGTAGAACTTGAATTCCTGTTAATCTTGTTGGGAGATATTCAAACACAAATAGATATTAACACAGTTTTCCCTGTTTGTTTATAAAATGGTAATTGACACAGTACGAAAACAAAACCCTAAAAATTGGCATCATTCACAATCATAACACTAGACATACTAATCATTATTTTAGGCAAGTTTTCAGTAAGAAAGTCTTCAACAAAGATTCAAATACAAGGGTATTATTATTCCATTCAAAATTATCCAAATCACTTAAAATATTATAAGGATAAGAAATTTAATGTTGCTCTGAAGAAGTACTTGTTGATGACGGCATTGCATAGTATAGATGAACTGTAATAAAATATTTGGGTGGTGTAATTGTTGTTATATTCTTTATTGTTAATATGTATCTAGTGAGCAAAATTTTATATTTTGCTATCTACTGTTTATATTTGTAAATAATTGACAAAGTTAAGACTGAGGCAACAAATGCTATAAACTGTTAACTTTAATTTGTATATGTTAAAACATACAGTATATTTAAATTTAATCTAATCATCGTTTGACCATGCCAGATATTATTATTATCATTATAATTATTATTATCATTATCATCATCATTATTATTATCATTATAGTTGTTATTATTATTATTCCTTGCTTATGCATATTGTTTACTATGCTCCATATTGCTTTTCTCTCACTAATTCCCTAATGTGTATCCTTTTACCCATTTCTATTACATTTCTAAATGTTTTATTATGCTTATCTATATATTTTAACGATTCCTTTACTATATGTGGACTTTTTATTAAGTTTAGAATCTCATTGTTTCCCTTGATCTTTTTATGCCTTCTGTCCTCCATTTTTCATCCTTGCGACATTCTATGTCTTACTTAAGTATATCTTTTTAAAGGTACATTGGCATTTAATCCCTGTTGTATAATTTTATTAAAAATTGTAAAGATAGATACAAAAATTGTATATTTGTGATTATTGTTCTCAGTTCTGTATACATCATTACAGGTTAACTGTGAAAAGAATTTCTTAAGTTTACCCAAATTTTGCTAATTTAATTATTTTGTATTAAAAATATTCTATTGCATTTCTCTTTTTACCTGTACTTTCAAAAATTGGCGATAATGGTCCCCATCCCAGTTTTTATTATATTATTTTCACATTTATTTTCAGGTACATTTATAAGTACTTGATCAGTATAAGTTTTAGCTTGTTCAGTCTCTATAGTGACTATACCAATTTCAAGTTCTACCTAAACACAGTTGCCATTAATTTATATTTTGCTGTGTTATTGCTTAGAAAAACAATATTCAGATCTCCCATAATTACTTTTAATTTTGTCCACCTGCACTGTGATCAGAATTTTCTCTAAGCTGATTAGAAAATTGTTTTTGTTAGCTTCTGGGGATCTGTAAATTCCATTTAGTATAGCATTTATTTGCCATTGGATGATCTCGATTGCTGCAATTTCACATACCATTTCCTCTGCAAAATTACTATGGTCTGTTTCTCTGATTTTTTTTTGTATTATCTACATAGACTGCAACACCCTGCTATTTCGACCTTGCTTGCAATAATATGTCCCAAATTATTGCCTACATAATGGTTTGCCTTAATTTCATAGAGTTTTAAGCCATGTTCTGTAAAAATCATGTCATTGGAATTGAGATCTTTAAATATTTAATTCTATTATTGCTCCTTTATTAGTTATATATTGCACATTTTGGTGAAAACCTTGGAAACTGTGCATTTCCAAACACAAGATAACATGAACCTTTGTGCTCCATTTCCAGTCAGGAATCGCCCCCTGAAGTTTGTCAGTGGACTTAAAATTCACTATGTATACATTTATATTTTTCCTTATTTTCAGGTGATCTTAGTAAGGACTTCAAATCAAAGATGTTCAAAACCCTTAGACGACACTGTATTGGAGATATAATAAAGTACGAGTATCCTCAAGAAACGATCCTGTATAATGAGTCCACAGAGTCAGGGTCTTCCATTGTAATAAAGCTTAAGGTATACAGTTATGTTAACCACATTTTTGTACAGTATTTAGGAGAAAGTAGTAATGCAAATTCAGCCGGTTTAAGATTAAAGTTCTATCATAATCACTATAATGTGTGATTAGTCTTATTACTTTTCTGCATGGCCTAATCTCAACTTGAGCAATTATAGCCAAACCATTATTTACCCTAATTAATGATTGTATTTGATCCTTAAACTTTGACATACAAATTTTATTTTTAGCAGCTAGTGGTATTGTGATGCATAAATTCCAGGATCTAATTCAATGGAAGGAAATACAATGTTTACTTAGGAGTATTATTTTATAAATAAGTGTTGAAAAATTTAATGTTAGAAGTATTTGATTGTTGTGATTAGGGAAGTTTCAGTGAGATTTTAAAACCTACCTATCCTGGAATTTTGTTGACAGAATGGATATGCGGCACGAAATTTAGGCCCTCCAGGGGCCTACTATGGCAGGTATGGGTTTGGCACACCCAGGGGTTCCCGAGCCACTCACCGCCATCTCATCATCCCCATTACCACCAACTGACCCACATTTTGTATTTGTGTGCATATTTATTTGTGTCTGTTTCAGTGGGAGCAAGTTTACTTGCCTCATCTTCTTCCTATTCTATACATATTTAGTTTTAAGGCTTTAGATTTATTAACTCCAGCCTCACCAACAGGGATCTTTATTCTATCTCCGTGGTTCCTGTCCCACGGTTCCAGCGCGGCTCCCAATTTGTGTGTTCTACGGAGGTCCCAGGCTTGAAGGTTGGGTGCACCCTCCCCACTGCCCCTATGTGTAGCCTTAGGTGCGGAGCCCGTCCATACCGTCATGTACATTCACGTAGCTTGTTAGTAAGCCCGGCCTGTGCTGGTGTCCCGACGACCGCGTTACGTCGTTGGGATAGTTTCACGGGCCGGACGTGTTACCGCTGACGTTGCCCCGGCGTAATCAACCACAAGTCCCCTGAATCCGTGCATATGTTCTGTCGCTGCACGGCCTAGAGCGGGGAGGCACAGGCGGTTATTCCTGTGGTAGGGGCTTAACACCGGGGCGTGAATGGTGAACGGTATACGCATATGGACCAGCAGTGGTGTTTGGAGGGTAACCCTTGTGACGTAGGCCTTGGGTATCGGTCACGGGATGGTTCCCGTGACGGCACAGACCGTGGAGATTTGGTGTCTTTTCTTCTTTAACCCCCGGATGGCAGGCTGACGCCGACGGTTCCGGAAGGGGGTCTTTTCAATATGTCAAACCGCGCACCACCTTCTTATTTTGACCAGTTTATTGTTATGGCTATGTTGAACGAAACGAAGAAATTTTCAGACAGAAGTCCATTCTACGTGCAAAGGGAAGTTGAAAGGATCTGCGGCAAGGTTAAAAACGCGACAAGGCTGCGAGACGGTACGCTACTGGTAGAGGTCCACAATAAGGACCAATCGGACAAGCTACTTCGTGCTACTCTGTTGGGATCGTACAGCATCAAAGTTTACCCCCACAAGTCCAGGAACACCTGTAGAGGAGTTGTGACCACCTCTAGCTTAGACGACCTCTCCAATGAAGATATTGCCACCCATCTTTCAGAACAGCGAGTTTGTCTACATGGTAAACGTGAGGGCAAGGAGTACCCATTGCGTACGATCTTTCTCACGTTCAAGGGTACTAGTGTTCCGGAGTTCATATACTGTGGTTACGAACGTGCTGCCGTCCGCCCGTATGTGCCGAACCCTATGCGGTGCTTCAAGTGCCAGCGCTTCGGGCATACCCAAGCCGCCTGTGCCCGACCCGCAACCTGCGATCGTTGTGGTCTAGTGGCACACGTTGACACCGTCTGTACGCGCGCACCGTGCTGTGTAAACTGTGAAGGTAGTCATCCGTCTAGCTCTCGACAGTGTCCCATGTACTTGGCAGAGAAAAGCATACAAGAAATACGTGTGAAGGAACATCTTACTTTTCCGGAGGCGAGACGGCGCTTTAAGCAGCTAAAGCCGGAAAACACCACAGGATACTCCTCAGCCGTTCGCCGTAAGCTTGTCCAATCCGTCGGTTTACAGACTGTGCTTGTCGCGGATGCGTCGACGCAAACTGACTTGTGCGAAGCCGCTCCTTTACGTGCTCAATCATCTGCATCTCAGTGTACAACTTCTGATGCACAGCAGCAATCTCAGCCGTCGACTAACCCATGTGCTCCTAGTTCATCCTTCGCCGGAGATCGTTCCCGTCAACGTAGTAGACCGATGAGCCGAACTTCGGCAACGTCCCGCTCTCGTTCTGCGAACCGAAAGACTTCTTCTGACTCCCGACCACCAGTGGAGTCTGAGGAAGACACGGATTTTAGGTTGGAGCTAAATCTGCTAAGGTGAGAAAGAAAGAAATTACACCACCTTAATTTCTATCTCACCATGGATATAATCCAGTGGAATGTCAATGGGATCAGGGCCCGTCTACCAAACCTTCAACATATAATCAACAAGCGTTCACCCTCAATCCTCTGTCTCCAGGAAACCCACTTACATCCCCACCATACCCTTCCACTTCGTCATTTTCAATCCTTCAGACACGACTTTGTTGGTGGCCAGCGTGCTTGCAACGGTGTTGTTACTCTCGTGGCTCATACCATACTTGCCGCCAGTATTACACTCAACACCCCGCTACAAGCGGAAGCTGCGCGTCACATTGCCTTCCATCTCCTTCTCTGTTTGCAATGTCTATTTGCCGCCGCACGATGTGATCTCAGCCACTGAGCTTCGGGCATTGTTAGCACAAATTCCCCCGCCGCTGATCTTTTTGGGCGATGTCAATGCTTGCAATGTTCTTTGGGGTTCTTCTGCTGACGATGCTCGAGGTACAATAATAGCAGACGTTTGCGACAGGTCTGGTTTATTACTCTTAAACTCCGGTGCACCCACATTCTTATCTTCTGCATATGGCACCCTATCCGCCCTAGATGTAACTTTCTGCAGCCCTGCTTTACTACCCTCCCTGGATTGGTCTGTATTTTCCGATCTTTACGGCAATGATCATTTCCCCATTGACAATCGTTTTTCGGGACAATATCCCTTACCCACTCAACATCCCCGCTGGATTATCTCCAAAGCTGATTGGGAAAAGTTTTCCTCTCTGCTCAATCTCAATTCCGATGGCTGTACCTCCATAGAAGATGTGGTGGAGTATTTTACTTGCTCGGATTTGCTCGCCGCAGAATCCAGTATTCCTCGGAGCTCTTCTACCCCTCGGCGTATTCCAGTGCCGTGGTGGACCGAAGACTGCAACTTGGCATTAAAGGCACGTAAAAAAGCTCTTCGTCTTTTCCACCTACACCCGACGGCGGAAAACTCTGTTGCTTTCAAACGCGCCCTGGCTAAGGCGCGCTATATCGTTCGTAATGCCAAGCGGAATTCGTGGAAAGTATATGTCTCCTCGCTTTCTCGCAGGAGCTCCTCACAGAGAGTGTGGACTACGGTGCGCCGCATGACCGGCAAATGTCTCAGGACATACATCCCTGGCCTTACCGTTCACGGCTCCACCTTCACCAGCGAACGGGATGTTGCCGACGCTCTAGCCAGCTCCTTCGCTGCGACAAGTGCAACGGGCAATTACGACAATGCATTTCTTCCCATTAAGGAAGCTGCTGAGAGATTTCGCCTTGATTTTACCAGTGACTGTAGTGAGCCCCCCAGGGGCCTACTACGGTAGGTACGGGTTAGGCGCACCCGGGGTCCCGAGCCACCTTGACTCCCTCTGTGGGCAACCTCAGAGTGGTGAGGGAGTCAGTAGGTCCAAATGCCCACCCACGTGTAGGCCGTGCGTGGAGACCCGTGTCGGTGAAAAGGAATATCCTGGTTGGTTGAGGGTTGCGTACCTGAGCCTGGGCTTCTGTCTTTCAGTAACTGGGGAGGGTGCGCAGCCTAATACACCGCTTTGGTTTCT
Source organism: Hymenopus coronatus (assembly GCA_030762935.1). NCBI lineage: Eukaryota > Metazoa > Arthropoda > Insecta > Mantodea > Hymenopodidae > Hymenopus > Hymenopus coronatus. The sequence continues at coordinate 157,077,442 of CM060900.1, read as the reverse complement.
GATTTGCCTAAACGGGAGGCTAGGGACTAACCCACCCCTAGTCAATCGGCCAGGACTAGGTATTACACCGAACTCCAGGGTGAGTGGGACAGCGAGCCCGCTATATCCCCTGTGTAGCCCTGTCACCCCAGTGGGGTGACCCCTCGTTGGGCTCCGTGGTGGGTGGGGAGCACTGGGGGATGAATTTATACCATTTTTTCTATGGCACCAAAATTAAAACCCCTTAATAAAGACGTTGGAAAGGAAGTAGTCGAGTCATGTGGTCCTCGCTACTTGGTTATTCATAGGACAGAGGAAGGTAAGAAGTTCCTTACGGTGAGCCCTTTTACTATCCAAAAGGGTCTCGATGCCATTGCTGGTCCTGTTAAATCCTGCGTTCGAGCTCGCAATGGTACACTTCTTGTCGAAGCCAACTCCGCCTCGCAAGCTGCAAGGATACTTAAAGCCACCATGTTAGCCAGCTATCCAGTGAAGGTCGAGGTGCACAAGTCGCTGAACTCCTCCCGCGGTGTAGTAACAACCCGCGCGTTGGACGGTTTGTCCATTGAGGAGATCCAAGAAAATCTTGCGACTCAGGGTGTCTCAGCTGTTTATCGGGTACAACGTAAGATCAACGGTGAATTCCTGCCTACTCGTACCCTGTTTCTTACTTTTGATCGGGTTGATCTGCCTCAAAAGATTAGAGCAGGGTATGAAGCCATCGAAGTTAGGCCTGATATACCCAATCCGCTGAGGTGCTTTAAATGCCAACGTTTTGGTCACACTAGTGAGTTGTGTACCGGCAAGTCCACCTGCGTCCACTGCGGTGACATCTCCCACGATGGGGCTTATGCTTCAGCTCCATCGTGTGTGAACTGTAACGGGGAACACCCATCTAGTTCCCGAGACTGCCCCCGTTTTGCAGAGGAACGAGCGATCCAGGAGATACGGGTGAAAAAGAAGGTGTCCTTCTTGGAAGCCCGGAAGCTCCTGCGACTCCGCCAACCCTCTGCCCCGAGGTCCGGTACCTATAGCTCAGTTGCAGCTAAACCGGTACCGCGTCGGGAAATCGCAACACAGACCGGCGATATGAACGGGGCTACAATTGCGGAAAAGGTTATTTTAGCCCAAGCGCTGCCAAAGCCTTCGGCACCTACACCCAAGTTGGTATCAACATCTGCCAAATCCGCCAGCTTACAGAATAGTCCAGCACACTTGTCACCGAAAGCCTCGACCTCGGGAACTAAAGCTGGTAAATTCACGACGTCTTCTGCCCCGGAAAAACAGTTTAAGACCAAGTATGTACGACAAGACTTCTTGAAAGAGAATGTGCAATCTATTACCAAGTCATCTAAGGGTAAAAAAAGTACACGCAACTCCACACGTGCATCCTCCTCTGAAGGGTCATCTGGGGAGGAGGGCGTGAATCGGCGACGGCCGTCTTCGCCGATCAGCACATCCAATCGGTTCGAACTACTTGGACCGAAATTTGCTCTTCAAAAAAGGGCCTCCCTTGTGGAGGAGATGGACCAGGAGGATTCTGCCGCCACTGCCAGAGGGACAGTGCGGAAACGGCAGGATCGTGCTCCTGAAAATAGTACTAGCCCAACGCCTAAGAAGAACAAATTGAACCGACCAGCTAATCCCAATCTGCAGAAGCGTCTTTCGATTTGAAACTTATCCCATAATATACTCAATGGCTATCCTCCATTGGAACATACGCGGAATTCGACCACATCGACCAGAGCTTGACTTGTTGCTGCACCAACATGAACCCTTGGCTGTATGCTTACAAGAGACGAAGCTCCGTCCACAGGACACCGTTACCATCAGGCAGTACTCCTCCGTACGATGTGATTTATCCCCGGAGGACGGTGTCCCGGCACATGGGGGCACTATGATGCTTATTCGAGATGATGTTTTTGCCAACTCCGTACCCATACAATCTGCAATCCAGTCCGTTGCTGTCAGCATTAAGCTACCCTCCGCTTCATTCACCATTTGCAGTATCTATTTGCCTCCATCTGCGGACCTCTCGCACAGCGACTTAGAACACCTCATTTCGCAGTTGCCACCACCCTTTTTATTGGTAGGCGACGTGAATGCCCATCACCCTCTTTGGGGCTCTCCTCGGGCTTGTGCGAGAGGTACGCTACTTAAAGACTTCTTGGATAGTCAGAATCTTGCTCTCTTGAACACCGGAGAGCCCACCTTTCTTTCTGACGCATTTCATAGTTTTTCACACATTGACATTGCAATTTGTTCCCCTCAGCTGGCAGTCACCTTATGCTGGAATATCATCTCGGATTTGCATACTAGTGATCACTTTCCTTGTCGTATTAGTGTCTTGACACCCGTTGTATGTTCCACCCGTTTACCTAGTTGGCGCCTAGACCACGCCAGCTGGGAACAGTACTCCCACTTGGCGGAATTTAGCTACGAAGAGCACGACTCTGTGAACCACTTGGTCGAACATCTCACAGGGACCATCCTTTCTGCTGCTGAGCAATCCATTCCGCGTTCGACTGGCTACAGCCGTCGATTTCCGGTACTTTGGTGGACCGATGACTGTCGGGATGCTATTCGCGCTCGCAGACGAGCTCTACGGGTTTTCCAGCGTTTTCCTACACTGGATAACCTGATACACTATAAACGGATGCGTGCACATTCTAGGCGGGTTATTAAGGATAGCAAAAAGATGTCATGGAATAAATTCGTGGGTTCCTTTAATCGACATACACCTTCCTCTGTCGTATGGGATAAGTTAAGACGTGTGGCTGGGAAACCGAACCATATGCCCATCGCCGGTCTCAAAACACCTACCGGAGCTGTTGTTGATACATTTGACGTGGCGAATACTTTAGGCAGTGCTTTCGCTCAGTTGTCTAGCTCAGGCAATTATTCTCCTGAGTTTCTTACAGTTAAGAATCAGGTGGAATCTCAAGAATTCTCGTTTCTTTCTGGCAACCTTGAGGATTATAATCGCCTTTTCACCCTGGCAGAGCTAGACAATGCACTCTCCTCTTCACGACACTCAGCACCAGGTCCAGATGGTATCCACGTCCAAATGTTGCAACATCTCTCTCCTGATGGCAAAGATTTCCTACTCGAGGTCTATAATCGTGTCTGTGTTGATGGCATTTTTCCAGACAAATGGCGGGAGGCCACCATCATACCCATTCTTAAAGCTGGAAAGGACCGCCATCTTCCTTACAGTTACCGTCCTATTTCCCTCACCAGTTGCGTGTGCAAGGTGATGGAACGCATGATCAATGGACGGTTGGTGTGGTGGCTGGAATCCCACAATCTTCTGACGAACATCCAGTGTGGCTTTCGACGACGACGTTCAACTGCTGACCACCTAGTCTCTCTGTCAACTCAGATTATGGACGGGTTTCTTAAGAACAGCCCCACAGTTGGGATATTTTTTGACCTCGAGAAGGCCTACGACCCGTGTTGGCGGGCGGGAATATTGCGTTCTCAGCACAACTGGAACATACGTGGACGCCTACCGTTGGTCATTCAGGAGTTTATGCGGGACCGCGTTTTTCGAGTGAGGGTGGGCTCGATTTTTTCTAACTATTTTATTCAAGAGAACGGAGTGCCGCAGGGCTCGGTACTCAGCGTGACTCTATTTGCTATTGCGATAAATTCCATATTACTATGTGTGCCTCAAGGTGTCTCTTCCTGTTTATTCGTGGACGACTTTGCCATCTTCTGTACTTCTCAACGTACACCGTTTTTGGAACGCCGTCTCCAGCGGTGTTTGAACAATCTCTATGCTTGGAGCTCGAAATACGGTTTTCGTTTCTCCGCTGAGAAGACAGTCTGCGTTAACTTCTGGCGCCGTAAGTGGCAAATGCCGCCGTCTCTTCGACTGGGGCCAGATTTACTTCCTTTCAAAGACAAGGCGAGATTCCTTGGTTTGACTTTCGATCGGAAACTTTGTTGGGCACCACAAATAGCACAGCTTAGAGCACGATGTGACCGTTCTCTAAATCTTTTACGGATACTAAGCGGCAAATCTTGGGGTGCGGATCGGACGGCACTGCTCCGTCTTTATCGTGCTGTGATTCGGTCGAAGTTGGACTATGGCAGCATTGTGTATTCTTCAGCTCGACCTTCAGTGCTCAGAAGGTTAGACACAGTCCATAACCAGGGCATCCGTGTGGCCGTTGGAGCTTTTCCAACGAGCCCAGTTGTTAGCCTCTACGCCGAATCGGGAGAACCCCCTCTGCGTTGTCGGCGTGATGTCCTGCTTGCTAATTATGGCTGTGGGTTGAAGTGTATGCCTGGGCATCCAACTTATCACGCGTTTTTCTCCCCTGAGCTGCACGAGCGATACTGCCTCCGCTCTCTGAGCCCCAGGCCAGCAGGTTTTCTTTTCCGTGAGCTTCTACGCCAGCACCATGTTGACATTCCTCGGCTGTTATCCAAGGGAGAGAGTATACACCCCCCTTGGTTACGCGCTACCTCCCATGTCGATCTCGGAATGACGCTCTACGGGAAATTTGTTACGCCTCTTGATAGTATTCGTCGTTGTTTTTTAGAATTTTTATCCAAGTACAGTAGCCGTATTTGTATTTACACCGATGTTAGTAAGAGCCCCGACGGTGTTGGATGTGCCTTTGTCACTGGCACCGCAACTTGTACTTACGGTTTTACCTAGTTGCACATCTATATATTCTGCCGAGCTATATGCTATTTATCAAGCCCCTCTGTATATTCGACGTCGAAAATTAGGTGACTGCCTTATTCTTAGTGATTCCCTTAGTGCCCTTCAGAGCATTCGTGAGCTGTACAATTACCATCCTTTGGTGCAGCGCATCCAGGACGTTCTCCACATTTTGCACGCTTCTGGTTTTAATGTGGAGTGCGAATGGATTCCTGGACACGTTGGCTTGCCAGGGAATGACACGGCGGATTTGGCAGCGAAATCGACAGTCACAGCGCCCAGTGTTACGATTACCCATTCAACAGCAGAAGATTTTAGAGTGGCTGTACGGAGAGCCGTTTTTTCGACTTGGCATGCGGAGTGGTCGGCTCTCCGTGGTAATAAGCTGCGAGAGGTGAAGGACCTCCCTGTCAACTGGGTAACCTCCTCTCGTTTATTCCGCCGGGAGGAGGTAGTACTAGCTCGGCTAAGAATTGGCCACTGTATTTTTACTCACAGTTACCTTTTTAAACGTGAACCTGCTCCTGTCTGTGCGCTCTGTGGGGAGGCACAGACAGTTCGTCATGTGTTGCTGGAGTGTGGTCACCTGGCACACATTCGGTCATCTATGGGCATGCCAGCCTCTCTTGCTGAGGTCCTATCAGATGACCCAAGAGCAGTGGACAGGGTTTTTAAATTTTTAGCAAAAGTTTCTTTTACCTTGACGTTTTAGTGTGATAGCGGTTTTTTAAACTCTTTTGGTTTTAATGTGTTGATTTTAGATGGAGTTTTATATCCAGCTCTGTTTAGAGGGCTGGACGTTTCTGTTACTTCCGTTTCAACTGTGTTAGCTCTTTTACTTCTGTTTACTTTTTTGTTTGGTATTTTCTTACTGCCTATTGCCAAGTTTTTAATCATAAGGGCGCTTATGACCTCGGCAGTTGAGCGCCCTTAAACACCATTATCATCATCATTTCAAGCTATTCTTTGACGAGTCTCTTGACCGTCAATATGCTGTTAGTGCGCTGGCCTTGCTTCCTGCCGGGGTTCGCTTTCGTGAACTGCTTCTCCTGTTGGATGTTCAGCTAGCGGCTCTGCTGTCACTGGGGGAATGTTCATCACCTCCTTGGTTACACTGCGACACCCCGGTCCACCTTTGGTTGGCATCCATGGCGAAATCAGTTACTCCGCCCTCGGCCTTCCGCTCCGCTTTTTTAGAGTTGCAGGCCGAGTTTCCCAACCATTGTTTTATTTTCACGGATGGATCAAAGGATGACCGTTGTGTGGGATGTGCTTTTGTTTTTAATTCGCGGAGTTACGCATTTCACCTATTGGGGCAGTGTTCAATTTTTACCGCCGAACTTTTCATTATTTATCAAGCTCTTGTTTTTATCCGGGGACAGGATTTTAGGCAGTTTGTTATGTGTAGCGATTCCCCCAGTGCACTACAGGGCCTGCGTGAGATGTATCCATACCATCCTTTGATACAGCGTATTCAGGATCGCGTGCATTCGCTCGCTGATGCTGGCGTCAGCGTGTCGTTTATTTGGGTTCCTGGTCACGTAGGTGTGAGCGGGAATGAGCAAGCGGATGCAGCTGCCAAGTCTGCGATTTTAAATCCCACTGATTTTAGCTCCACTGTTCCTCCCAATGATGCTCGTATCCTCCTGCGCCGGGCCATTCTTTTACGCTGGTTCGCGGAATGGTCCGGGGTGCGTGAGAACAAACTCAGAGAGGTCAAGTCCCTTCCTATCCCCTGGGCTACTTTTCCGCGTGCCTCTCGCCGCGATGAAGTGATTTTAGCGCAACTGCGTATTGGACACTGCCGTTTTAGCCTTGAGTACCTTTCATGTGGGAAACCGCACCGCAATGTGCTTCGTGTAACGAGCCTTTGACGGTGCGTCATTTTTTATTGGAGTGCCGTCCTTATACTGTGTTGCGTGCGTCCCTATGTCTGCCTACTGACGTCCCCACCCTTCTGGGCGACAATCCTGTATCTTGTGCCGGACTTTTTAATTTTCTCCGCCGCTGCGGGATGTATAGTAGGTTTTAAATTTTTATCTTGGTTTTATCCTTTCCCGATTTTTTTTTTTTTTTTTTTTTTTTTTTTTTTAGTACCTGGTTTTTAATCTGGCTTAAGTAGCGTTTTTATTCTCAAGTTTTAACCCTTGTGTGGTAATTCTGTTTTAGAGGTTTTTATGCCTTTTAACTTTTGGCTCTTTTAACTACTCTAGGGCGCTAATAACCAATGCAGTTGTGCGCCCTAAAGCCATACTACCACCACCACCGCCACCGCCACTTCCGCGCTGAGCCAGCTCCGATCTGTCACACCTGCGATGTTCGTCTGTCTGTGGCACATTGTTGCTTGATTGTCCGAAATTCCATCGAGAACGACAATCCATCGGCCTGTGTACCGCTTTACCTGCCATTTTATGCGACGACGCCAATTCCGTCGATAAAGTGCTTAGGTTTATTGCGTCTATTGGCCTCGGCAAAGACATCTGACCTGTTTCATGCCTGTGTGAAGTTTTAGCCTTTTTTTTTTTTTTTTTTTTTTTAACTTTTCAGCCCCTTTTAGCACATAAGACCACGTGGTGTGTTTGTGTGTGTGTGTGTGTGTGTGTGTGTCTAGGTTTTAACTTTTTTTTTAACCTTTTAGCCGTGTTTGGATCACATGGACCTTTTTTATTCGTGCGTGCCTGTGTGTGGGTTTGTAGCACTTTTTTTAACTTTTTAGCCTGCAGTTATCTTTTTAATGTGTTTTCCTTTTTATTAAATTCGGGCCCAAATCTCCTAGTTGTCATCGGGCCATTAAACACCATTCACTCACTCACTCCTTAGTTTAATCACTTAACCAGTATGTCTGGTGTATGAGTGTAAGTTTAGTTTTTGTCTCCATGTCCATATATTGGCTATTCAAATAACAATTTCATATTCAGGACAACAGGATAGATCCTTAAAACTCGTCAATATCTTACTGCAAAAAGGCAAATAGTTCAACAGTACACGTTTCTGTTTTTTGCTATCACAGTTTTCAAGTTGGTCAACGGATTTTTACTACGGAAAGGCAAATATTCTGCATTATATTATGGTTCTCTTCAATTTTCTGTTTACGGCAGATATATATTTAATTTAGTCTTTCTGTCTGTTTTTAAATTTTGAAAATTTGACAGGTGCCTTATGCATTAAGCAGTTCACATATGACCAGTCATATACATATACTGGTATAATATTCATCTCAGAAAAGTGAATGCATCAATAATATTTTAACATTAATCACGCAAAACACTTTACATATCGGTATGCTAATATGTATAAGAGTATAATAGTGTCATGTTATTTTCTTTTGTTTTTCTTTGTGGTTGTTGTTATTATTATTATCATTATTGTTATTATCTTTATATTTTTTTTTATTATTGTTATTATCAGTACACTTTTTTTAATAAAATCAACTAGAAAGTATGAAGGCTTGATTAAGATTTTCTTAGAGTTTCTACATTGCACTCTTTTCACTCTCCAAACACACAATTCTGGAACTCTAATTCATGGCATAAAAGTGACACTCACAGAGTTTTAATACAATGAACAACTAATCATTAATTTCACTCATACTGCTGCATTAGAGTGATCGGGAAGGACAACTGCAAACTTGTTAGTTACACTGACTTAGAGTATAAATTACCATTACTTACATAATTCTGCAAGAGTTATTGATCACTATCATCAAAATTAATGCCATTGTTGACAATGTACATTAGCTGAAACTCTTCTTCTTCTTCTTCTTCTTCTTATTATCATTATTATTATTAATTGGTGTGCTTGTTTTATACATTACCTATCAGAGTATATACATAGATGATACATATAAATTGAACTCTCAAAAGTAAAGTACATGCTTAAATATTTATATTATATTGAATGTTATATTAAATTAACAAATGATAGCACAAATAAACTCCTAAGTACATGATATTTATCCTAAAGACTGAAGAAAATGGAAATACAGAAAAAAATAAAGACCTTGGGATTAGTACCCCCAGGGGCTCACATATGGGTATGGGTTTGGCATTCCCGGGGTGCCCAGGTCACTCACCCTCATTGTCATTCACTTATTCCCATCTGCACAGCCACGTTGGTGACCAATTCATGTTACATATTTACATTGCCGATTATAATGGCCTCTTTCTCTTCTAGGTTTATAAACTTTTTAGGTTTAAGGTCTTTAGGTTTATGAACTCCTGTCTCACCAACAGGGATCTTTCATATCTCCGTGGTTCCTGTCCCACGGTTTCGGCGCAGCTTTCAACTTGTGTGCTCTCCGGAGGTCTCGAATGTGAAGGTTGAGTTCACCCTCCTCACTACCCCTTCAGTGCGACAATAGGTGCGGAGGCGTTCCGATGTCATGTATCCCCACGTAGCTCCAAGGGGCCGGGTCCTCTCGAGCAGTTCGGCGACCGCCAGTGTGTGGGTTGATCGGGAGGTCCCGACATGTTACCGCCGTCTAGGGCCCGTTGCAATCAACCACAAGTCCCCTAAATCCACGCTGATTCCGTTGAGGCAGCGGGGCCTATAGTGGGGGGGCCACTGGCGGTTATTCCAGTTGTAGGGGCATAAAGTCGGGCCTTCCATCGGGGAAAATGTCTCATACCCGGTCTGTAGTGATAGTCGGAGGATAACTCCTCTGACTTACTCCTTGAGATCAGGCCTGTAACTGGTGCTCCAGGCTGTCTCAGACCGGAAGATTTAGGTGTCCTTTCTTGTATCCCCCTAACGGCAGGCTGATGCCGACGGTTCCGGAAGGGGGACTAGACTTTCAAGGCTCCACTACGCTTACCCTCCTCAACACCCCGTTTTTTCGTGATGCGATTTATGTGCGAGACAAAGACTTTGAAGCATGTCAGTCCCTTTTATATTAAAAAAGAACTGGACAAGATTTGCGAAAAGGTGTCCAATGCCATACGCTGTAGAGAGACTGTTATATGAGATAGCCAAACCTGAGCAACCGGCCAAGCTGATGAGTGCTTCTCTTTCGTGTTTTTATCCTATTAGGGTAGAGAAGCACAAATCCTTGAATAGTAGCCGTGGTGTAGTGACGACGGCTAGTTTGGACGGATTATCAAACGACGACATAGTGAATTGCCTTTCTGACCAAGTCGTTACCAGTGCGTACAGATTAATTGGCAAACGGAACGACAAATCGTTCCTACTCCGCACGGTCTTTTTGACTTATGAGCGGACTGAAATTTCGGCCTTTATCATGTGTGGTTATGAAAGAGTACCCGTGCGCCCATATGTCCTGAACCCGTTGTTACCGCTGCCAGAAATTCTGCCATACGCAACAAGGATAAGGGCAGGGTACGAAGTCATCGAGGTTAGGCCCTACATTCCCAACCCACTCAGATGCTACAAGTGTCAGCGCTTTGGACACACAAGTGAATTCTCTACTGGTCAGTCTAGATGTGCAATCTGTGGAGACGCAACGCACGGTGGAGCTTATAATTCCCCTCCATACCCCAAGGGGCCTACCAAGGTAGGTACGGGTTAGGCGCACCCGTGGTCCCGAGCCACCTTTGACTCCCTTTTGGGCAACCGTCACATAAAGTGCCGTCTTTGAAAGATTTATTTCCCTTACACTCACAAAAAAAAAAAAAAAAAGTTCTACTGCCGCTGCTGCTGTTACGCCACTGTAGCAAATGAGATGAATTATCATGCTCTGTGTTGCCAGGTTGCTACCCCCACTCTTTTCAAATTTCCCTCTCATTTGCACAATGAGCATGCAGATCTGCCTGGTGACATAATGTTTATTCATCTGTGTTATGAAAACTATTTGAGCAAATAATCTGTTGTTACAGTTCTGCTACTAATATTACTCCCTATCTTGCTGGTGAATTCTTTTTTGCAATATTTTAATATTTTGTATTAGCGCAAATACTGTTTATGAGACAGAATCACTTAGCGCGTTACTCCCCAGTTAAGTGCAAACGCAATGTCAACACAACTGCACTGCAATTGGCTGCCGGCCTGGTGGTGCTCAAGGACAAACCTCATCCCATTTGAAAGTCACTTTAGTCGTTTAAGTGGTCATGTGTTGAAGCTTTAAATGCCTTTGACTAAATGTCAGCCATAAGGACCCTTAAGGTTTCTGATCTATAGGTTGGAATTTATTTATATACATAGAATGTCCCAATGAGCATATTGCTCTAGGTAGAGACTGCCCTTTAGTGAGGCGGTAAGCAAAATACAAAGAATAAAATAAACACACATAAAAGGTGTGTGTGTGCGTGCCTGTGTAGTTTTATTTTTTTAACCTATTTTGTGTGATTAAACTTAATGCAATATTTCAAAAAACACCATAGGGATTTTCTGTAGTCAAAGTTTTAGTAATTACGCATAATTGAAATACGGCAGCACTGCTACATGCCATGAACAAAGCTTCAGTTTAGACTTTCTGACAATATCAAATAAATCTGTGGCAGAAGGCCAAAATGTTCTGCATCTACTGTCATAGCCTGAAACATAGCACTGTCGTGGTGTAGAATGAAATCTGCAAGCACCACCTTTAGATTAAGTTTTTGGTTATTTTTGTGAACAGTGATGTCTTAATGAACTTGCTGTCCATAGTCTGCAGCATGATTATGTAATGGGTTTATATTCTGCTTCAAAAAGATTAGTGTGTTTTATGTTTATCTCAGTGTTCTGGCTTATATTACAAGTAACTTTTTGTGTTTACTGCATTCTAAATTTCATGACAATTTTTTATCTTTTGCTGGATGTGGAAATGTTTTAATGGCTTCAATTACAGAAATGTGAATGTAGTGTAGGAATGTAGAACCTCCACATAGGAATTAGTTCATGATATTTGTTAAAGACTAATGTTTATTAGGGTTTGTATAGTGTTTTAACTTCAAACATAAGTAAGTTTTTGTGTGATATGGAATAAATTGAATATAAATGTTGCATTCATGATTATGTGAAGTTTTATTACAATAAATATTTCCATAACAACGAAGGCTGATTTAATTCCAGGCACTAGTTAGAACACTCCTAAATGGCAGACAAAATGCAGACCACATGTCTGAAATTAACTTAATTTTGGATTCAATGAAAGGAACATTAGAAAAGCAGGTTGATAACCTTCCAGTAGAAAACAAGATACTTCCTAGCTTAACTGTAGACCTGTTGCTGATAATGGGTAAGTTTCCAAATAAATATGTTTCATTTTTATATCCATGGTTTAGCACAAAATTGCTATTTGGAGATTTGTCGTAATAGCTGTGTATATTAATGTCAGGATAAGAAAGTTCAGGTTTTTTCAGTTGCATAGTGTCGCCAGAATTGATGCAGCAATGTCTGTTGCAATGTATTTTGTATATAATGGCAGAAGTAACGGCAATGGTAATAATTTTTAGTGTGTAGTATCAAATGTATATCATCATTAATTTCTGTGTAAAGCTCCAGTATTTGTGTGTCTACCCTTGGAAATTCTTGAAAGTGATTCTTGGTTTAAGCAGTTTTTAGTAGTAATGCAGTAATATTAGATTAAAAGTACCTGTTACTCTGTAGCAGTGCAACAAGAGCACACATCGCACAACTGCAAAAGCTGTAGTTCCTGCAGAGTCTGTCAGATGAGCACACATTCTAATGCATCAAAATATTATAGTATGTGATAAACATTATGGGAAATACGCAGTAGATAATATTCCTTGGTATGTAAGACATACTTGATAATAAAATTCTGAAAGTAGTAAAGCTCTCTGTTGTTGAAGCAGTCTTTTGTTTGGCATGCTAAACTCTCCGAAGAGGACAATCAGAATAATAACATCAAAAGCTACATGTGAACTAATGCAGGTTAGCAATTTGTTCCAAAGTCCAAGCCATTGATGTGGCATTAAATGTTGAAGGTAATGTATTCCTGGAACCAAATAAATAAAAATAAAATTATACTCTTTTGTTGCGTCCATTTAAGTAAATTACTAAAAGATCTTATTAATATTGAATAAAAAGGAAGCATATCTATATACCCTCTGGGGCCTATTATGGTAGGTACGGGGTAGGCGCACCCAGGGTCCCAAGCCAACCTTGACTCCTACTGTGGGCAACCTCAGAATGGTAAGGGAGTCAGTAGGTTAAAATGCCCACCCATGTGTAGGTCATGCGGGGAGACCCATGTCGGTGGAAAGGACTATCCTGGTTGGTTGAGGGCTGTGTACCTGAGCCTGACTTTCAGTGACTGCGGAGGGTGCACAGCCTAATACACCACTTTGGTTTCTGCTTCGCCTAAACGGGAGGCTAGGGACTAACCCACCCCTAGTCAATCGGCCAGGACTAGGTATTATACCGAACTCCAGGGTGAGTGGGACGGCGTGCCTTCTATATCCCCTGTGTAGCCCTGTCATCCCAGTGGGATGACCCCATGTTGGGCTCCGTGGTGGGTGGGGAGCACGGGGGAATGAATTGATTCTGCTCTTTTCATGGAAGAAAACAAACCTTTCAATAATAACGTGTCTGGAAGAGTAGTTGAGTGCAGTGGTCCTCGCTACTTGGTTATCAATAGAACAGAGGAAGGGAGGAAATTTACCTCCAAATTGCTATCCAAAAGGGTGTAGACAAAATTGCGGTGAAATCTCGTATTATAGCCCGAAATGGAACTCTCCTGGTAGAAGTAATGTCAGCATCCCAGGCAAAGAAGATACTTAGAACGAAACTTTTAGGAAGCTACCCCATTTGGGCCTAAAAGCATAAGAGCTTGAACTCCTCGCGTGGCGTTATCACCACCTGCGCCTTGGACGGTTTGTCCAAGGAGGAGCTTCAAGAGGGCCTAGCAGACCAAGGTGTAACATCTGTTTATAGGGTTCAGAGGAAAGTTAATGCTGAGTTCATGCCCACCCGTACCCTGTTCGTTCCCTTTGATCGGGTAGATCTTCCCCAAAGAATTAAGGCAGGGTACGAAGCCATCGAGGTTAGGCCCTATATACCCAACCCACTCAGATGTACAAATTTCATCGGTTTGGGCATCGGTGACTTTTGTACTGGCAATTCTTCCTGTGCTATCTGTGGAACCGCATCGTACGATGGAAGTTTGCACTATCACTCCATCTTGTGTAAATTGCCGCGGGGAACATCCATCTAGTTCCCGCAATTGCCCCCGTTTCACGGAGGAGAAAGCGATCCAGAAGATACGGATGAAGGAGTTGTCCTATCAAGCCCGTAGGCTCCTGCGCCTACGCCATCCCTCTGTCCTGCGCTGTGGTGCCTATAGCTCGCTTGCAGCTAAACCGGTACCAAGCCAGGGAATCGCGACTCAAGCCGGAGATATAAAGGGGGCCACTATTGCAAAGAGTATTGTCGTTTCCAGTCCAATAACGAAGCCCACAACATCTAGATCGGCTGCAGCAACCACGAAATCTACCATCGTAAAGAGCTTTCCGGCAGCAGCGCCACCCAAACTCGGGCAAAAACACCGCTACACCCGTAAGTTACTCTACACCCATAAAGACCTATAAGACCACCTATGTACGAACCACATCCTGAACCATAATGCAAAGTCCTCTCCTAAAGTATCTACGGGAAGGAAAAGTTCACGTAATTCTTCACGCAGATCCTCTTCTGAGGTATCTTCTGGTAGGAGTACCGATGGGTGACGAATCTTCGCCGATCGGCGCTTCGAATCGGTTGGAGGTTCTGGAACCGAAATTCTCAATTGGACAGGGGTGCTCCCAGGTTAAGGAGATGGATCAGGAGAATTCTGCCCTCACTGCAAGACTGCCAGTGCGTAAGCGGCAGAATCGTGCTCCTGAAGAAAGTGTTAGTCCGACGGCCAAGAAAAACAAACTAAACCGACCAGCACAGACAAAATATACAGAAATGCCTTTCCATTTAGAACTTATCCTATTGCAATCTCCTGGCTATCCTACAATGGAACACAACGGACAGTCCGTAAGCGCCAGGATCGTGCTCCTGGAAAAAGTGTTAGTCCGACGGCCAAAAAGAACAAACTCAACCGGCCAGCACCGCCCAATATGCAGAAATGTCTATCTATTTAGAAATTATCCCATTATATAGACCATGGCTATCCTACAGTGGAACATACGCGGCATTCGACCACATCGAGCAGAGCTTGAACTGTTAATCCACGCGTATCAACCTCTAGCCGTCTGCCTACAAGAGACAAAGCTCCGCCCACAAGACAATGTTACATTCAGGCACTATTCTTCTGTACGGTTTGATTTCAGTCCAACAGAAGGTTTTCCCGCACACGGGGGCACTATGGTGCTCATCAGCGATGATATTTATGCTGATTCCGTCTCCTTACAGTCTGACCTCCAGTCAGTTGCAGTAAAGATCACACACATGCCATCTACCAGATTTACCATTTGTAGTATCTGCCTGCCTCCCTCTAATGACCTCTCGCGCACCGAGTTAGAAGACCCCATTTCCCAGTTACCGCCGCCATTTGTGTTGGTGGGGGACGTGAATGCCCACCACCCACTTTGGGGCTCTCCTCGGGCTTGTGCGAGAGGTCACCTAATTGCAGACTTCTTAAACACTAAGAATCTTGCTCTCCTGAACACCGGAGAGCCAACCTTTCTTTCTGACGCCTTTCACAGTTTTTTACACCTTGACATAGCTATTTGTTCACCACAGTTAGCGGTGTCGTTATCCTGGAATATCATCTCTGATTTGCACTCTAATGACCACTTCCCCTGTCTTATTAGTCTCTTGACACACGCTGTATGTTCCACTCGCTTACCTAGATTTCGCTTAGATCATGCCAACTGGGACCTGTATTCCCGCTTGGCTAACTTCAACACCGATGAGCACGACTCCGTGAACTATTTAGTCGACCATCTCACCGAGACAATTCTTTCGGCTGCTGAGCAACCCATTCCGCGTTCGACTGGCAAAACCCGTCGCTTTCCAGTACCCTGGTGGACTGATGACTGTCGGAATGCTATTCGTGCTCGCAGACGTGCTCTCAGGGTCTTCCAACGTCGCCATACATTAGATAATCTAATGCAATATAAAAAGGTGCGTGCCAAATCTAGACACATTATAAGGGATATCAAGAACACATCCTGGAGTAATTTTGTAGCATCTTTTTACCGACATACACCTTCCTCTGTCGTATGGGACAAGTTACGGCGTGTGGCCGGAAAATCGACTCAAATGCCTATCGCCGGTCTCAAAACACCTGCCGGAGATGTTGATACGTTTGGCCTGGCGAACACTTTCGGCAAAGCATTCGCTCAGGTGTATAGCTCAGACAATTATCCCCTTAATTTTCTTACAGTTAAGACTCAGATGGAATCTCAAGGAGTTTCCTTTCCTTCTAGGAACCTTGAAGATTATAACCGTCTTTTCACCATGGCAGAGCTAGACAATGCACTTTCGTCATCGCGACAATCTGCACCAGGACCATATGGTATCCACGTCCAAATGCTGCAACATCTCTCTCCTGAAGGTAAGGTTTTTCTACTCGAGGTTTATAACTGTGTCTGGGTTGAAGCCGTTTTTCCAGACAAGTGGCGGGAGGCCACCATCATACCCATTCTTAAACCTGGAAAGGATTGCCATCTTCCTTCCAGTTACCGTCCTGTTTCCCTCACCAGTTGCGTATGCAAGGTGATGGAACGCATGCTCAATGTACGGTTGGTGTGGTGGCTGGAGTCCCACAACCGTCTGACTAATATACAGTGTGGTTTTAGACGACGTCGTTCGGCAACTGACCACCTTGTCTCGCTGTCAACTCAGATCTTGGACGGGTTTCTGAAGAACAGCCCAACAGTTGGTATATATTAAGACCTCGAGAAGGCTTATGATACGTGCTGGCGGGCAGGGATTTTGCGCTCCTTCCACAACTGGAATATACGTGGACGCCTAACGTTGTGCATTCAGGAGTTTATGCGGGACCGGGCTTTCCGAGTAAGGGTCGGCTCGGTTTTTTCTAATTATTTTCTTCAAGAGAACGGAGTGCCGCGGGGCTCGGTACTCAGCGTGACGCTGTTTGCTGTAGCGATAAATTCAATCTCGCTCTGTGTTCCCCCAGGTGTCGCTTCTTGTTTATTCGTTGACGACTTTGCCATCTTCTGCACTTCTCAGCATACGCCGTTTTTTGAACGCCGTCTCCAGCGTTGTTTGAACAATCCTCATTATTGGACCTCCAGAAACGGTTTCCGTTTCTCACCTGAGAAAACAGTCTGCGTTAATTTCTGGCGCCGACGTTGCCGAATGTCACCTCTTCATCTCGGGCCAGATATAATTTCCTTCGCAGATGAGGTGAGATACCTGGGGTTGATATTCGATCGGAAACTATGCTGGTCACCTCATGTAGCACAGCTTAAAGCGCGGTGTGACCGTTCCCTGAATATTTTACGGATACTAAGCGGCAAATCTTGGGAAGCAGATCGGACAGTACTGAAGCGTCTTAATCGTGCACTGGTCCGATCAATATAGATTATGAATGTATTATTTATGCCTCAGCACGCTCATCTGTGCTGAGAAAGTTGGATACGGTGCACTTTGGAGGCATCCGGGTGGCTGTTAGAGCGTTTCCAACTAGCCCAGTTGTGAGCCTCTATGCCGAATCTGCCGAGCCCCATCTGTGTTGTCGACGGGATGTGCTTCTCTCTAACTGTGGCCGTATCTTGAAGTGCATACCTGCGCATCCATCGTTTACTCCCTTTTTTGATTCTGGATTGGACGATCGTTGTAGAAACCACTTACATAGTCCAACACCTGCAGGATTTCGCTTCCGGGAGCTGCTTCGAACGTACGGTCTTGAAATGCCTGACATGTTTCCCAAGGGGGAGAGGGTGCATCCACCTTGGTTACGTGCTTCCGCCCATGTAGATCTCGGGATGACGGCTTAAGGGAAATCTTCTACGCCTACGTTTAGTATCAAATCTTGTGTTATAGAAATTTTATCAAAATACAGTTTCCGGTGTCATATATACCGATGGCAGTAAGAGCGCCAATGGAGTTGGCTGTGCCTTTGTTACTTGAAACGAATCGTTTACTTTCCGGTTGCCGAGTAGCATATCCATTTACTCATCAGAGCTGTATGCTATTTACCGAGCCGTTTTATATGTTCGCCGTCGAAACTTGGGTGACTGGCTTATTGTGAGTGATTCTCTTAGTGCACTTGAGAGCCTTCGTGAGCTGTACATTTACCATCCTCTACTACAGCAATTTCAGGACATCGTCCACATCTTGCACACTTCGGGTGTACATGTCGAGTTCGCCTGGGTTCCTGGACATGTTGGCATGCCGGGGAATGAACTGGCGGATTCGGCGGCAAAGTAGGCATCCTCTGCGCCCAGTGCTAGCACTAACTTTGTGACGGCCGAAGATTTTAGACTTGTTGTCAGCAGAGCCGTAATTTCGAGCTGGCATGGAGAGTGGTCCGCTCTTCGCGGAAACAAACTTCGGGAAGTGAAGGAGTTCCCTATACAATGGGTGACTTCCTCACGTATCTCTCGTCGCGAGGAAGTTATTTTAGCAAGATTGCGTATAGGTCACTGTTCTTTTAGTTATAGCCACTTATTTCAGAGGGAACCTCCACCTGTCTGCCCGTTCTGTGGCGATCCCCTTTCAGTCCGACACGTGCTTGTAGAGTGTGCTCGTCTTGCACCACTATGAGCCAGAGTTTTCTTATCTCGATTTTATACCTAACCCTCCTTTTTGGTTTATTTTGATATTCTACATTGTCTTTTACCTCTGGTGTTTTTTATTCGAACTTGTTTTTATAAGGGCGCTAATGAGCATCGTAGTCGAGCGCCCCTAAACACCAACTATCATCATCTTACAATGGAACATACATAGAATTAGACCACATCGACCAGAACTTGAATTGTTCCTCCACCAGTATCAGGCTTTGATTGTATGCTTACAAGAGACCAAGCTCAGTCCCCAAGACCACTTTACAATAAAGCAGTACACTTCTGTCCGGTGTGAAATATCATCGGTGGATGGAGTTCTGCAAATGGGGGCACTATGATTCTTATCAGAGATGATGCCTTCACCAACCCTGTACCCCTATCATTCTGACATACAGTCCAATGCTGTAAGGATTGAGCTACCTTCCGTTTACTTCACCATTTGCAGTATACAGGGTTACTACAAAAGAAATAGAAAACTTCAACTGCCTGTAAAACAAAAATATTAGAGATAGCAACCTAATTATTTTGGAGGTATGTTGAGAAACTCTCAAAGTTTCGTTTGTTACTATTGGTAACGCTGTAGTGTTTTGTTTGTTGTTGCAGAAGCTGAAATGGCGGAAAATCCTGTGGAAAAGGGATATTGCGTGTTGGAATTTGCTAGAACGCAATCAGCAACTGTTGTCCAACGACATTTTAGAACACGTTACCACAAAACGCCACCGACTAGACAGTCAATCTACGACTGGTATAGAAAATTCGAGACAACAGGATGTTTGTGCAAAGGGAAGAGCTCGGGAAGACCAAGAGTTTCGGAAGAAAACGTTGAACGTGTTCGTTCTGCTTATATAAGAAGCCCACAGAAATCGACATCTAGGGCAAGAATGCAATTACAAATTCCACAGCACACTGTATGGGAAATCTTGCGGAAGCGACTGCACATGATGCCTTACAGATTACAGATGTTGCAGTTTTTTAGTGAAGAAGATAAGGTCATACGGCGTGACTTTTGCATCGACATGTTGTGACATGACGAAGACGATGCTGGTTCTTGTGAGCGCATCATTTCATTTTTGTGGTAACGTGTTCTAAAATGTCTTTGCACAACAGTTGCTGATTGCGTTCTAGCAAATTCCAACACGCAATATCCCTTTTCCACAGGATTTTCCGCCATTTCAGCTTCTGCAACAACAAACAAAACACTACAGCGTTACCAACAGTAACAAACGAAACTTTGAGAGTTTCTCAACATTCCTCCAAAATAATTAGATTGCTATCTCTAATAGTTTTTGTTTTACAGGCAGTTGAAGTTGTCTATTTCTTTTGTAGTAACCCTGTACATGTACCTCCATCTGACGACCTCTCGCGCACTGATATAGCAGATCTAGTCTCCCAGCTACCAACACCTTTTCTGTTGGTAGGGGATGTGAATGCCTACCACCCACTTTGGGGCTCCCCTCTGGCTTTTGCGAGTTGTCAACTGATTACCGATTTCTTAGATTCTATTAATCTATCTCTCCTGAATACCGGAGAGCCTAATTTCTTTTTGACGCCTTCAATAGTTTTTCTCATCTGGATATGTTAGCTTGATCCCCACAGTTGGCGGTTTCCTTACGATGGAATATCATCTTTGACTTATATTCTAGTGACCACTTTCCTATTCTTATTTGTCTCTTAGCACAGGACCTATGTTGCACAAGCTTACCTAGATGGCGCTTAGAACGAGACAACTGGAACCTCTATTCCAACTTGGCCGTTTTTCACTACAACGATCACGACTCGCTGGATTGTTTAGTCCAGCACCTCACCGAGACAATTACTTGCGCTTCTGGGTTTTCTATTTCGCGGTCGACAGGACGTTCCCGTCGATTTCCTGTCTCTTGGTGGACAGATGAATGCCGGAATGCCATTCGTGCTCGCAGGCGTGGTCTCAGGGTTTTACAGCGGCGCCCTACTCTCAATAATCTTATACAATATAAAAAGTTGCGTGCCCAATCTAGGAAAATTATTAACGATAGCAAGAAGACTTGGAATACTTTGTAGCCTCTTTTACTCGACATACCCCTTCCTCTATTGTATGATGTAACTTAAGGCGTGTGGCCGGAAAAGTGAGCTATATGCCGATAGCCGGTCTGAAGACACTTGCACGCACTGTGGTTGATACGGTGGACGTAGATAACACTCTTGGCAGTGCTTTCCCTCAAGTTTGTAGCTCAGAGAACTATTCCGCTGAGTTTCTTCCAACTAAGGCCCAGGTGGAATCGACAAGGTTTGCATTCTGCTCTGGAAACCTAGGAGACTACAATCGCCTTTTCACCATGTCGGAGCTAGACCATGCACTGTCATATTCGCGAAATTCTGCACCAGGTACAGTTGGTATCCACTTCTAAATGTTGCAACATCGCTCTCCTGAAAGTAAGGCTTTCCTGCTCGAGGTCTAAACCGTATCTGGATGAATGTATCTTTCCCAGTCAGTGGCGGGAGGCCACCATAATGCCTATTTTGAAATCTGGAAAGGACCGTCACCTTCCTTCCAGTCCGTCCTATTTCCCTCACCAGATGCGTCTGCAAGGTGATGGTACGCATGATCAATGGACGGTTGGTGTGGTGGCTGGAATCCCAAAATTTTCTGACCAACATCCAATGTGGTTTTCGAAGGCGTCGTTCAGCGGTTGACCACCTTCAGTCACTATCGACGCAGATCATGAACGGCTTTCTTCAGAATTCTCAGACGGTTGGGATCTTTTTTGATCTTGCGAAAGGCTTTTGACACGTGTTGGCGGACAGGGATTTTACGTTCCCTCCACAACTGGAATATACAAGTACCGCGTTTTCCGAGTAAGGGTCGGCTTGGTTTTTTCTAACCATTTTATTCAAGAGAACGGAGTGCCACCAGGCTGGGTACTAAGCGTGACGCTTTTTGCCATAGCGATTAATTCCATATCGCAATGTCCCCCTGGTGTCTCGTCCTGTTTGTTCTTGGACGACTTTGCCATCTGCACCTCTCAGCGTACGCCGTTTTTGGAACGCCGTCTCCAGCGGTGCTTATTCAATCTCTATGATTGGAGCTCAAAAATCGGCTTTCGTTTCTCACCTGAGAAGACAAATTGCGATAATTTCTGGCGTAGAAGGTGGCCAATGTCACGTTCTCTTCATATCGGGCCAGATATATTTTTTTCTTCGCAGATGAGGTGAAATTCCTGGGGTCATCATCTCATGTAGCACAGCATAAAGCGCGGTGTGACCGCTCTCTGAATTTTTTCACGGATGCTAAGCGGCAAATCTTGGGGAGCAGATCGGACAGTACTGCTGCGTCTTTGTCGTGCACTGATAAGATCAAAGTTAGACTATGGATGTATTGCTTATGCCTCAGCACGCCCATCTGTGCTGAGAAAGTTAGCTGCTGTTCACCATCGGGGCATCCGGGTCTCTTTTGGAGCGTTTCCAACTAGCTCAGTTGCGAGCCTCTATGCCGAATCTGCCGAACCCTCACTGCGTTGTTGGCGGGATATTTTTTTCTATCTATGCCTGTATCATGAAATGCATACTTGCGCTTCTGTCGTTTACTCCCTTTTTTTTTGATTCCGGATTGGACGACCGTTATAGAAACCTCTTACTTAGTCCAACACCTTCAGGATTTCGCTTCCGGGAACTGCTTTGAACAGACGGCCTTGAAATACCAGACATGTTTCCTAAGGGGGAGATGCTGCACCCATCTTGGTTACGTGCTGCCTCCCACGCAGATCTCGGGATGACGGCTTACGCGAAATCTTTTACGTCTATGCTTAGTATCCTTTCTTATTTTTTGGAGTTTTTGTCGAAATACAGGGGTGATATATATACCGATGGCAGTAAGTGCGCCGATGGAGTGGGATGTGCTTTTGTCACTAGAACCGAACCATTACATTCGGTTTTCCTGAGTAGCGCATCCATTTATTCTGCAGAGCTGTATGCTATTTATCGAGACGTATTTATTTGCTGTCGAAACTTGGGTGACTGCCTTATTGTGAGTGATTCCATTAGGGCACTTCAGAGCCTTTTTTAGCTTTACGTTTACCATCCTCTAGTATAGTGCATTCAGGACGTCCTCCACTGTTCCCCCCAGGGGCCTACTACGGTAGGTACGGGTTAGGCGCACCCGGGGTCCCGAGCCACCTTGACTCCCTCTGTGGGCAACCTCAGAGTGGTGAGGGAGCCAGAAGGTCAAAATGCCCACCCACGTGTAGGCCGTGCGTGGAGACCCGTGTCGGTGAAGAGGAATATCCTGGTTGGTTGAGGGTTGCGTACCTGAGCCTGGGCTTCTGTCTTTCAGTAACTGGGGAGGGTGCGCAGCCTAATACACCGCTTTGGTTTCTGATTTGCCTAAACGGGAGGCTAGGGACTAACCCACCCCTAGTCAATCGGCCAGGACTAGGTATTACACCGAACTCCAGGGTGAGTGGGACGGCGAGCCCGCTATATCCCCTGTGTAGCCCTGTCACCCCAGTGGGGTGACCCCTCGTTGGGCTCCGTGGTGGGTGGGGAGCACTGGGGGATGAATTTATACCATTTTTTATGGCACCAAAACCAAAACCCCTTATTTTAAATGCAAACGTTGGAAAGGAAGTAGTCGAGTCATGTGGTCCTCGCTACTTGGTTATTCATAGGACAGAGGAAGGTAAGAAGTTCCTTACGGTGAGCCCTTTTACTATCCAAAAGGGTCTCGATGCCATTGCTGGTCCGGTCAAATCTAGCGTTCGAGCTCGCAACGGTACACTTCTTGTCGAAGCCAACTCCGCCTCGCAAGCTGCAAGGATACTTAAAGCCACCACGTTAGCCAGCTATCCAGTGAAGGTCGAGGTGCACAAGTCGCTGAACTCCTCCCGCGGTGTAGTAACAACCCGCGCGTTGGACGGTTTGTCCATTGAGGAGATCCAAGAAAATCTTGCGACTCAGTGTGTCTCAGCTGTTTATCGGGTACAACGTAAGATCAACGGTGAATTCCTGCCTACTCGTACCCTGTTTCTTACTTTTGATCGGGTTGATCTGCCTCAAAAGATTAGAGCAGGGTATGAAGCCATCGAAGTTAGGCCTTATATACCCAATCCGCTGAGGTGCTTTAAATGCCAACGTTTTGGTCACACTAGTGAGTTGTGTACCGGCAAGTCCACCTGCGTCCACTGCGGTGACACCTCCCACGATGGGGCTTGTGCTTCAGCTCCATCGTGTGTGAACTGTAACGGGGAACACCCATCTAGTTCCCGAGACTGCCCCCATTTTGCAGAGGAACGAGCGATCCAGGAGATACGGGTGAAAGAGAAGGTGTCCTTCTTG
The DNA here is from genome assembly GCA_030762935.1 of Hymenopus coronatus. NCBI lineage: Eukaryota > Metazoa > Arthropoda > Insecta > Mantodea > Hymenopodidae > Hymenopus > Hymenopus coronatus. The sequence goes on along the minus strand of CM060900.1, from coordinate 157,053,841 downwards.
GAAGCCCGGAAGCTCCTGCGACTCCGCCAACCCTCTGCCCCGAGGTCCGGTACCTATAGCTCAGTTGCAGCTAAACCGGTACCGCGTCGGGAAATCGCAACACAGACCGGCGATATGAACGGGGCTACAATTGCGGAAAAGGTTATTTTAGCCCAAGCGCTGCCAAAGCCTTCGGCACCTACACCCAAGTTGGTATCAACATCTGCCAAATCCGCTAGCTTACAGAATAGTCCTGCACAGTTGTCACCGAAAGCCTCGACCTCTGGAACTAAAGTTGGTAAATTCACGACGTCTTCTGCCCCGGAAAAACAGTTTAAGACCAAGTATGTACGACAAGACTTCTTGAAAGAGAATGTGCAATCTATTACCAAGTCATCTAAAGGTAAGAAAAGTTCACGCAACTCCACACGTGTATCCTCCTCTGAAGGGTCATCTGGGGAGGAGGGCGTGAATCGGCGACGGCCGTCTTCGCCGATCAGCACATCCAATCGGTTCGAACTACTTGGACCTAAAACTGCTCTTGAAAAAGGGACCTCCCTTGTGGAGGAGATGGACCAGGAGGATTCTGCCGCCACTGCCAGAGGGACAGTGCGGAAACGGCAGGATCGTGCTCCTGAAAATAGTACTAGCCCAACGCCTAAGAAGAACAAATTGAACCGACCAGCTAATCCCAATCTGCAGAAGCGTCTTTCGATTTGAAACTTATCCCATAATATACTCAATGGCTATCCTCCATTGGAACATACGCGGAATTCGACCACATCGACCAGAGCTTGACTTGTTGCTGCGCCAGCATGAACCCTTGGCTGTATGTTTACAAGAGACGAAGCTCCGTCCACAGGACACCGTTACCATCAGGCAGTACTCCTCCGTACGATGTGATTTATCCCCGGAGGACGGTGTCCCGGCACATGGGGGCACTATGATGCTTATTCGAGATGATATTTTTGCCAACTCCGTACCCATACAATCTGCAATCCAGTCCGTTGCTGTCAGCATTAAGCTACCCTCCGCTTCATTCACCATTTGCAGTATCTATTTGCCTCCATCTGCGGACCTCTCGCACAGCGACTTAGAACACCTCATTTCGCAGTTGCCACCACCCTTTTTATTGGTAGGCGACGTGAATGCCCATCACCCTCTTTGGGGCTCTCCTCGGGCTTGTGCGAGAGGTACGCTACTTAAAGACTTCTTGGATAGTCAGAATCTTGCTCTCTTGAACACCGGAGAGCCCACCTTTCTATCTGACGCATTTCATAGTTTTTCACACATTGACATTGCAATTTGTTCCCCTCAGCTGGCAGTCACCTTATGCTGGAATATCATCTCGGATTTGCATTCTAGTGACCACTTTCCTTGTCGTATTAGTGTCTTGACACCCGTTGTATGTTCCACCCGTTTACCTAGTTGGCGCCTAGACCACGCCAGCTGGGAACTGTACTCCCACTTGGCTGAATTTAGCTACGAAGAGCACGACTCTGTGAACCACTTGGTCGAACATCTTACAGGGACCATTCTTTCTGCTGCTGAGCAATCCATTCCGCGTTCGACTGGCTACAGCCGTCGATTTCCGGTACCTTGGTGGACCGCTGACTGTCGGGATGCTATTCGCGCTCGCAGACGAGCTCTACGGGTTTTCCAGCGTTTTCCTACACTGGATAACCTGATACACTATAAACGGATGCGTGCACATTCTAGGCGGGTTATTAAGGATAGCAAAAAGATGTCATGGAATAAATTCGTGGGTTCCTTTAATCGACATACACCTTCCTCTGTCGTATGGGATAAGTTAAGACGTGTGGCTGGGAAACCGAACCATATGCCCATCGCCGGTCTCAAAACACCTACCGGAGCTGTTGTTGATACATTTGACGTGGCGAATACTTTAGGCAGTGCTTTCGCTCAGGTGTCTAGCTCAGGCAACTATTCCCCTGAGTTTCTTACAGTTAAGAACCAGGTGGAATCTCAAGAATTCTCGTTTCTTTCTGGCAACCTTGAGGATTAAAATCGCCTTTTCACCCTGGCAGAGCTAGACAATGCACTCTCCTCTTCACGACACTCAGCACCAGGTCCAGATGGTATCCACGTCCAAATGTTGCAACATCTCTCTCCTGATGGCAAAGATTTCCTACTCGAGGTCTATAATCGTGTCTGGGTTGATGGCATTTTTCCAGACAAGTGGCGGGAGGCCACCATCATACCCATTCTTAAACCTGGAAAGGACCGCCATCTTCCTTCCAGTTACCGTCCTATTTCCCTCACCAGTTGCGTTTGCAAGGTGATGGAACGCATGATCAATGGACGGTTGGTGTGGTGGCTGGAATCCCACAATCTTCTGACGAACATCCAGTGTGGCTTTCGACGACCACGTTCAACTGCTGACCACCTTGTCTCTCTGTCAACTCAGATTATGGACGGGTTTCTTAAGAACAGCCCCACAGTTGGGATATTTTTTGACCTCGAGAAGGCCTACGACACGTGTTGGCGGGCGGGAATATTGCGTTCTCTGCACAACTGGAACATACGTGGACGCCTACCGTTGGTCATTCAGGAGTTTATGCGGGACCGCGTTTTTCGAGTGAGGGTGGGTTCGGTTTTTTCTAACCATTTTATTCAAGAGAACGGAGTGCCGCAGGGCTCGGTACTCAGCGTGACTCTATTTGCTATTGCGATAAATTCCATATCACTATGTGTGCCTCAAGGTGTCTCTTCCTGTTTATTCGTGGACGACTTTGCCATCTTCTGTACTTCTCAGCGTACACCGTTTTTATAACGCCGTCTCCAGCGGTGTTTGGACAATCTCTATGCATGGAGCTCGAAACACGGTTTTCGTTTCTCCGCTGAGAAGACAGTCTGCGTTAACTTCTGGCGCCGTAAGTGGCATATGCCGCCGTCTCTTCGACTCGGGCCAGATTTACTTCCTTTCGCAGACGAGGCGAGATTCCTTGGTTTGATCTTCGATCGGAAACTTTGTTGGGCACCACAAATAGCACAGCTTAGAGCACGATGTGACCGTTCTCTAAATCTTTTACGGATACTAAGTGGCAAGTCTTGGGGTGCGGATCGGACGACATTGCTCCGTCTTTATCGTGCTGTGATTCGTTCGAAGTTGGACTATGGCAGCATTGTGTATTCTTCAGCTCGACCTTCAGTGCTCTGAAGGTTAGACACAGTCCATAACCAGGGCATCCGTGTGGCCGTTGGAGCTTTTCCAACGAGCCCAGTTGTTAGCCTCTACGCCGAATCGGGAGAACCTCCTCTGCGTTGTCGGCGTGATGTCCTGCTTGCTAATTATGGCTGTGGGCTGAAGTGTATGCCTGGGCATCCAACTTATCACGCGTTTTTCTCCCCTGAGCTGCACGAGCGATACTGCCTCCGCTCTCTGAGCCCCAGGCCAGCAGGTTTTCGTTTCCGTGAGCTTCTACGCCAGCACCATGTTGACATTCCTCGGCTGTTATCCAAGGGAGAGAGCCCCCCCAGGGGCCTACTACGGTAGGTACGGGTTAGGCGCACCCGGGGTCCCGAGCCACCTTGACTCCCTCTGTGGGCAACCTCAGAGTGGTGAGGGAGCCAGAAGGTCAAAATGCCCACCCACGTGTAGGCCGTGCGTGGAGACCCGTGTCGGTGAAGAGGAATATCCTGGTTGGTTGAGGGTTGCGTACCTGAGCCTGGGCTTCTGTCTTTCAGTAACTGGGGAGGGTGCGCAGCCTAATACACCGCTTTGGTTTCTGATTTGCCTAAACGGGAGGCTAGGGACTAACCCACCCCTAGTCAATCGGCCAGGACTAGGTATTACACCGAACTCCAGGGTGAGTGGGACGGCGAGCCCGCTATATCCCCTGTGTAGCCCTGTCACCCCAGTGGGGTGACCCCTCGTTGGGCTCCGTGGTGGGTGGGGAGCACTGGGGGATGAATTTATACCATTTTTTCTATGGCACCAAAACAAAAACCCCTTAATAAAGAAGTTGGAAAGGAAGTAGTCGAGTCATTTGGTCCTCGCTACTTGGTCATTCATAGGACAGAGGAAGGTAAGAAGTTCCTTACGGTGAGCCCTTTTACTATCCAAAAGGGTCTCGATGCCATTGCTGGTCCTGTTAAATCCTGCGTTCGAGCTCGCAATGGTACACTTCTTGTCGAAGCCAACTCCGCCTCGCAAGCTGCAAGAATACTTAAAGCCACCATGTTAGCCAGCTATCCAGTGAAGGTCGAGGTGCACAAGTCGCTGAACTCCTCCCGCGGTGTAATAACAACCCGCGCGTTGGACGGTTTGTCAATTGAGGAGATCCAAGAAAATCTTGCGACTCAGGGTGTCTCAGCTGTTTATCGGGTACAACGTAAGATCAACGGTGAATTCCTGCCTACTCGTACCCTGTTTCTTACTTTTGATCGGGTTGATCTGCCTCAAAAGATTAGGGCAGGGTATGAAGCCATCGAAGTTAGGCCTTATATACCCAATCCGCTGAGGTGCTTTAAATGCCAACGTTTTGGTCACACTAGTGAGTTGTGTACCGGCAAGTCCACCTGCGTCCACTGCGGTGACATCTCCCACGATGGGGCTTGTGCTTCAGCTCCATCGTGTGTGAACTGTAACGGGGAACACCCATCTAGTTCCCGAGACTGCCCCCGTTTTGCAGAGGAACGAGCGATCCAGGAGATACGGGTGAAAGAGAAGGTGTCCTTCTTGGAAGCCCGGAAGCTCCTGCGACTCCGCCAACCCTCTGCCCCGAGGTCCGGTACCTATAGCTCAGTTGCAGCTAAACCGGTACCGCGTCGGGAAATCGCAACACAGACCGGCGATATGAACGGGGCTACAATTGCGGAAAAGGTTATTTTAGCCCAAGCGCTGCCAAAGCCTTCGGCACCTACACCCAAGTTGGTATCAACATCTGCCAAATCCGCTAGCTTACAGAATAGTCCTGCACAGTTGTCACCGAAAGCCTCGACCTCTGGAACTAAAGTTGGTAAATTCACGACGTCTTCTGCCCCGGAAAAACAGTTTAAGACCAAGTATGTACGACAAGACTTCTTGAAAGAGAATGTGCAATCTATTACCAAGTCATCTAAAGGTAAGAAAAGTTCACGCAACTCCACACGTGTATCCTCCTCTGAAGGGTCATCTGGGGAGGAGGGCGTGAATCGGCGACGGCCGTCTTCGCCGATCAGCACATCCAATCGGTTCGAACTACTTGGACCTAAAACTGCTCTTGAAAAAGGGACCTCCCTTGTGGAGGAGATGGACCAGGAGGATTCTGCCGCCACTGCCAGAGGGACAGTGCGGAAACGGCAGGATCGTGCTCCTGAAAATAGTACTAGCCCAACGCCTAAGAAGAACAAATTGAACCGACCAGCTAATCCCAATCTGCAGAAGCGTCTTTCGATTTGAAACTTATCCCATAATATACTCAATGGCTATCCTCCATTGGAACATACGCGGAATTCGACCACATCGACCAGAGCTTGACTTGTTGCTGCGCCAGCATGAACCCTTGGCTGTATGTTTACAAGAGACGAAGCTCCGTCCACAGGACACCGTTACCATCAGGCAGTACTCCTCCGTACGATGTGATTTATCCCCGGAGGACGGTGTCCCGGCACATGGGGGCACTATGATGCTTATTCGAGATGATATTTTTGCCAACTCCGTACCCATACAATCTGCAATCCAGTCCGTTGCTGTCAGCATTAAGCTACCCTCCGCTTCATTCACCATTTGCAGTATCTATTTGCCTCCATCTGCGGACCTCTCGCACAGCGACTTAGAACACCTCATTTCGCAGTTGCCACCACCCTTTTTATTGGTAGGCGACGTCAATGCCCATCACCCTCTTTGGGGCTCTCCTCGGGCTTGTGCGAGAGGTACGCTACTTAAAGACTTCTTGGATAGTCAGAATCTTGCTCTCTTGAACACCGGAGAGCCCACCTTTCTATCTGACGCATTTCATAGTTTTTCACACATTGACATTGCAATTTGTTCCCCTCAGCTGGCAGTCACCTTATGCTGGAATATCGTCTCGGATTTGCATTCTAGTGACCACTTTCCTTGTCGTATTAGTGTCTTGACACCCGTTGTATGTTCCACCCGTTTACCTAGTTGGCGCCTAGACCACGCCAGCTGGGAACTGTACTCCCACTTGGCTGAATTTAGCTACGAAGAGCACGACTCTGTGAACCACTTGGTCGAACATCTTACAGGGACCATTCTTTCTGCTGCTGAGCAATCCATTCCGCGTTCGACTGGCTACAGCCGTCGATTTCCGGTACCTTGGTGGACCGCTGACTGTCGGGATGCTATTCGCGCTCGCAGACGAGCTCTACGGGTTTTCCAGCGTTTTCCTACACTGGATAACCTGATACACTATAAACGGATGCGTGCACATTCTAGGCGGGTTATTAAGGATAGCAAAAAGATGTCATGGAATAAATTCGTGGGTTCCTTTAATCGACATACACCTTCCTCTGTCGTATGGGATAAGTTAAGACGTGTGGCTGGGAAACCGAACCATATGCCCATCGCCGGTCTCAAAACACCTACCGGAGCTGTTGTTGATACATTTGACGTGGCGAATACTTTAGGCAGTGCTTTCGCTGAGGTGTCTAGCTCAGGCAACTATTCCCCTGAGTTTCTTACAGTTAAGAACCAGGTGGAATCTCAAGAATTCTCGTTTCTTTCTGGCAACCTTAAGGATTATAATCGCCTTTTCACCCTGGCAGAGCTAGACAATGCACTCTCCTCTTCACGACACTCAGCACCAGGTCCAGATGGTATCCACGTCCAAATGTTGCAACATCTCTCTCCTGATGGCAAAGATTTCCTACTCGAGGTCTATAATCGTGTCTGGGTTGATGGCATTTTTCCAGACAAGTGGCGGGAGGCCACCATCATACCCATTCTTAAACCTGGAAAGGACCGCCATCTTCCTTCCAGTTACCGTCCTATTTCCCTCACCAGTTGCGTTTGCAAGGTGATGGAACGCATGATCAATGGACGGTTGGTGTGGTGGCTGGAATCCCACAATCTTCTGACGAACATCCAGTGTGGCTTTCGACGACGACGTTCAACCGCTGACCACCTTGTCTCTCTGTCAACTCAGATTATGGACGGGTTTCTTAAGAACAGCCCCACAGTTGGGATATTTTTTGACCTCGAGAAGGCCTACGACACGTGTTGGCGGGCGGGAATATTGCGTTCTCTGCACAACTGGAACATACGTGGACGCCTACCGTTGGTCATTCAGGAGTTTATGCGGGACCGCGTTTTTCGAGTGAGGGTGGGTTCGGTTTTTTCTAACCATTTTATTCAAGAGAACGGTGTGCCGCAGGGCTCGGTACTCAGCGTGACTCTATTTGCTATTGCGATAAATTCCATATCACTATGTGTGCCTCAAGGTGTCTCTTCCTGTTTATTCGTGGACGACTTTGCCATCTTCTGTACTTCTCAGCGTACACCGTTTTTGGAACGCCGTCTCCAGCGGTGTTTGGACAATCTCTATGCATGGAGCTCGAAACACGGTTTTCGTTTCTCCGCTGAGAAGACAGTCTGCGTTAACTTCTGGCGCCGTAAGTGGCATATGCCGCCGTCTCTTCGACTCGGGCCAGATTTACTTCCTTTCGCAGACGAGGCGAGATTCCTTGGTTTGATCTTCGATCGGAAACTTTGTTGGGCACCACAAATAGCACAGCTTAGAGCACGATGTGACCGTTCTCTAAATCTTTTACGGATACTAAGTGGCAAGTCTTGGGGTGCGGATCGGACGACATTGCTCCGTCTTTATCGTGCTGTTATTCGTTCGAAGTTGGACTATGGCAGCATTGTGTATTCTTCAGCTCGACCTTCAGTGCTCAGAAGGTTAGACACAGTCCATAACCAGGGCATCCGTGTGGCCGTTGGAGCTTTTCCAACGAGCCCAGTTGTTAGCCTCTACGCCGAATCGGGAGAACCTCCTCTGCGTTGTCGGCGTGATGTCCTGCTTGCTAATTATGGCTGTGGGCTGAAGTGTATGCCTGGGCATCCAACTTATCACGCGTTTTTCTCCCCTGAGCTGCACGAGCGATACTGCCTCCGCTCTCTGAGCCCCAGGCCAGCAGGTTTTCGTTTCCGTGAGCTTCTACGCCAGCACCATGTTGACATTCCTCGGCTGTTATCCAAGGGAGAGAGTATACACCCCCCTTGGTTACGCGCTACCTCCCATGTCGATCTCGGGATGACGCTCTACGGGAAATCTGTTACGCCTCTTGATAGTATTCGTCGTTGCTTTTTAGAATTTTTATCCAAATACAGTGGCCGTATTTGTATTTACACCGATGGTAGTAAGAGCCCCGACGGTGTTGGATGTGCCTTTGTAACTGGCACCGCAACTTCTACTTACGGTTTGCCTAGTTGCACATCTATATATTCTGCCGAGCTATATGCTATTTATCAAGCCCTTCTGTATATTCGACGTCGAAAATTAGGTGACTGCCTTATTCTTAGTGATTCCCTTAGTGCCCTTCAGAGCATTCGTGAGCTGTACAATTACCATCCTTTGGTGCAGCGCATCCAGGACGTTCTCCACATTTTGCACGCTTCTGGCTTTAATGTGGAGTGCGCATGGATTCCTGGACACGTTGGCTTGCCAGGGAATGACACGGCGGATTTGGCAGCGAAATCGGCAGTCACAGCGCCCAGTGTTACGATTACCCATTCAAATGCAGAAGATTTTAGAGTGGCTGTACGGAGAGCCGTTTTTTCGACTTGGCATGCGGAGTGGTCGGCTCTCCGTGGTAATAAGCTGCGAGAGGTGAAGGACCTCCCTGTCAACTGGGTAACCTCCTCTCGTTTATTCCGCCGGGAGGAGGTAGTACTAGCTCGGCTAAGAATTGGCCACTGTATTTTTACTCACAGTTACCTTTTTAAACGTGAACCTGCTCCTGTCTGTGCGCTCTGTGGGGAGGCACAGACAGTTCGTCATGTGTTGCTGGAGTGTGGTCACCTGGCACACATTCGGTCATCTATGGGCATGCCGGCCTCTCTTGCCGAGGTCCTGGCAGATGACCCAAGAGCAGTGGACAGGGTTTTTAAATTTTTAGCCAAACTTTCTTTTACCTTGAGGTTTTAGTGTGATAGCGGTTTTTTTAAACTCTTTTGGTTTTAATGTGTTGATTTTAGATGGAGTTTTATATCCAGCTCTGGTTAGAGGGCTGGACGTTTCTGTTACTTCCGTTTCAACTGTGTTAGCTCTTTTATTTGTGTTTACTTTTTTGTTTGGTATTTTCTTACTGGCTATTGCCAAGTTTTAATCGTAAGGGCGCTTATGACCTCGGCAGTTGAGCGCCCTTAAACACCATCATCATCATCATCATCATCAAGGGAGAGAGTATACACCCCCCTTGGTTACGCGCTACCTCCCATGTCGATCTCGGGATGACGCTCTACGGGAAATCTGTTACGCCTCTTGATAGTATTCGTCGTTGCTTTTTAGAATTTTTATCCAAATACAGTGGCCGTATTTGTATTTACACCGATGGTAGTAAGAGCCCCGACGGTGTTGGATGTGCCTTTGTAACTGGCACCGCAACTTCTACTTACGGTTTGCCTAGTTGCACATCTATATATTCTGCCGAGCTATATGCTATTTATCAAGCCCTTCTGTATATTCGACGTCGAAAATTAGGTGACTGCCTTATTCTTAGTGATTCCCTTAGTGCCCTTCAGAGCATTCGTGAGCTGTACAATTACCATCCTTTGGTGCAGCGCATCCAGGACGTTCTCCACATTTTGCACGCTTCTGGTTTTAATGTGGAGTGCGCATGGATTCCTGGACACGTTGGCTTGCCAGGGAATGACACGGCGGATTTGGCAGTGAAATCGGCAGTCACAGCGCCCAGTGTTACGATTACCCATTCAACAGCAGAAGATTTTAGAGTGGCTGTACGGAGAGCCGTTTTTTCGACTTGGCATGCGGAGTGGTCGGCTCTCCGTGGTAATAAGCTGCGAGAGGTGAAGGACCTCCCTGTCAACTGGGTAACCTCCTCTCGTTTATTCCGCCGGGAGGAGGTAGTACTAGCTCGGCTAAGAATTGGCCACTGTATTTTTACTCACAGTTACCTTTTTAAACGTGAACCTGCTCCTGTCTGTGCGCTCTGTGGGGAGGCACAGACAGTTCGTCATGTGTTGCTGGAGTGTGGTCACCTGGCACACATTCGGTCATCTATGGGCATGCCGGCCTCTCTTGCTGAGGTCCTGGCAGATGACCCAAGAGCAGTGGACAGGGTTTTTAAATTTTTAGCAAAACTTTCTTTTACCTTGACGTTTTAGTGTGATAGCGGTTTTTTAAACTCTTTTGGTTTTAATGTGTTGATTTTAGATGGAGTTTTATATCCAGCTCTGGTTAGAGGGCTGGACGTTGCTGTTACTTGCGTTTCAACTGTGTTAGCTCTTTTATTTGTGTTTACTTTTTTGTTTGGTATTTTCTTACTGGCTATTGCCAAGTTTTAATCATAAGGGCGCTTATGACCTCGGCAGTTGAGCGCCCTTAAACACCATCATCATCATCATCCTGGGGAGCAGATCGCACTGTACTATTACAGCTATATCGGTGGCTTGTTCGCTCTAAACTTGATTACGGGTGCATTGTGTACTCTTCGGCATGTCGTTCAGTTTTACGTCGTTTAAACCCCGTTCACCATCGAGGGATTTGCCTTGCACGGTGCGTTTCCGTCGAGCCCAGTTATTAGTTTGTCTATGGAGGCTGCTGAACCTCCGCTGTGCCATAGGCGTGAGGTGCTTCTTTGCAGCTATGCTCTCCGCCTCTATGCCATGCCAGATCACCCGTGTTTCAAGTTATTCTTTGACGAATCTCTTGACCGTCAATATGCTGTTAGTGCGCTGGCCTTGCTTCCTGCCGGGGTTCGTTTTCGTGAACTGGTTCGGTTCTTGAATGTTCAGCTACCGAATCTGCTGTCACTGGGGGAATGACTGTCCCCTCCTTGGTTATGCTGCGACACCCAGGTACACCTACGGTTGGCATCCATGCCGAAATCAGTTACTCCGCCCTCGGCCTTCCCCTCCGCTTTTTAGAGTTGCAGGCCGAGTTTCCATACCATTATTTTATTTTCACGGATGGTTGAAAGGATGACCGTTGTATGGGATGTGTTTTTGTTTTTAATTCGCGGAGCTATGCCTTTTACCTATAGGGGCAGTATTCAATTTTTACCGCCGAACTTTTCAGTATCTATCAGGCTCTTCTTTTTATCCGGGGACAAGATTTTAGGCAGTTTGTTACCTCTAGCGATTCCCTCAGTGCACTACAGGGCCTGCGTGAGCTGTATCCATACCATCCTTTGATACAGCGTATCCAGGATCGCGTGCATTCGCTCGCTGATGCTGGCGTCAGCGTGTCGTTTGTTTGGGTTCTTGATCACCTAGGTGTGAGCGAGAATGAGCAAGCGGACGCAGCTGCCAAGTCCAATTTTCAATCCTACTGTTTTTAGCTCCACTGTTCCTCCTACTGATGCTCTTGTCCTCCAGCGCCGGGCCATTCTTTCGCGCTGGTTTGCGGAATGGTCCGGGGTGCGTGGGAACAAACTCAGAGAGGTCAAACCCCTTCCTGTACCCTGGATTACGTCTTCGCGTGCATCTCGCTGTGACGAAGTGATTTTTAGCGCGACTGCGTATTGGGCATTGCCGTTTTAACCACGAGTACCCTTTACGTTGGGAACCCTCACCTCAATGTGCTTCGAGTAACGAGCCTTTGACGGTGCGTCATGTTTTATTAGAGTGACACCTTTATACTGTGCTGAGTGCGTCCCTATGTCTGCCTACGGACATCTCCACCCTTCTCGGCGACAACCCTGTATCTTGAGCCGGACTTTTAATTTTCTACGCCGCTGCGGTTTGTACAGTTTGGTTTAATTTTTTTATCTGGGTTTTATCCTTTACCGACTTGTGTTTTTAGTCTAGCTTTGGTAGCATTTTTGTTCTCTGGTGTTAACCCTTGTGTGGTGTTTCTGTTTTAGTGGTTTTTAAGCCTTTTAAATTTTAGCTATTTTAATTACCCTAGGGCGCTAATAACCAATGCACTTTTGCGCCCTAAAGCCATACTACTACTACTACTACTACTGCTGCTACTGCTACTGCTCCTGCTCCTGCTATCCAACGTACTCTGCCTGGTTTCTCCTTTACTGTATGTAATATCTTCGTTCCGCCTTCATCTATCCTCTGCGCCGCTGACATGCTCCATTTCTTGTAGGAGCTCCCAACTCCCTTTCTTGTGCTGGGGGATTTCAATGCGCATCATCCCCTGTGGGGTTCCTCTAGGGCCTGCGCTTGGGGACTGTTATTTCTGACCTTTTCGTTCAAGATAGTCTTGCTGTTTTGAACACCGGTGAACCAACTTACATTTCCGATTCTTCTGCCCCCTCAGGTGCCTACTACTGTAGGTACGGGTTTGGCGTACCCGGGGGTTCCCAAGCCACTCACCGCCAGCTCGCCACCACCTGAGCCACGTTTTGTGTTTGTGCCTATTTGTCTTTTTGTGGGAGCGAATTTACTCACCTAGTCTTCTTCCCCTTCTAGGCTTATTCTTTGCATATTTAGTTTTAAGGCTTTAGATTTTTTAACTCCTGCCTCACCAACAGGGATTTTTATTCTATCTCCGTGGTTCCTGTCCCACGGTTTCAGCGCGGCTTCCAACATGTGTGCTCTTCGGAGGTTCCAGGCGTGAAGATTGAGTGGACACTTCCTACTGCCCCTATGTGTAAGCCTTAGGTGCGGAGCCCGTCCATACCGTTATGTACACCCACGTAGCTTCCTTGGGGGTCCGGTCCGTTTTAATTTCCCGACAAACACTGCTCGTTAGGTTAGAATTGCGGACCGGTCGTGTTACCGCTAACGGAAATACGGTGTAATCAATCACAAGTCCCCTGAATCCATGTCTGCCTTATTACGCAGCATGGCTAAAAGTGTGGAGCCACAGTTGCTTATACCTGTGGTAGTGGTTTAAGCCGGGTTGTACATGGTGAAGGGCTTACCCCTATGGACCAGCTGTAGTGGCTGTAGGGTAACTTCTGAGGTATTCCTTGTGATTGGTCTGGTAGGGGTCTACCAGGCGGCACAGACCAGAAAGTATTTTGGTGTCTTTTCTCTCTACCCCCGGATGGCAGGCTGACGCCGACGGTTCCGGAAGGGGGTCCTTCCATCATGCGCTCTCCGCGCAAATCTACTTCACTTTACCGCTTTATAGTTGTGACCTTGGCCTGCGAAAAGAAAACTATGCGAGATATCAGTCCGTTTTTACAACGCGAGATTGACAGGATATGCGGTAAAGTGACCAATGCAACCCGAACGCGAGACGGTACGCTTTTGGTTGAAACGAAGACGGAAGACCAGTCCAAGAAACTCCTGAAGGCCTGCTTGTTGGGTTCCTACCCCATAAAGGTGACCCCCCCACAAGACTTTGAACACCTGTAGAGGCGTCGTAACTACCTCTTGTTTAGACGGTCTTTCCGAAGCAAATATTGTCACCAATTCATCTGACCAGGGTGCATGATAACCCTACCGTCTGCTCGGCAAAAGAGATGGTGAATCAGTGGCATTGCGTACGGTATTTTCGAACTTTTAAGGGCACCACAATACCCGAGACCCTGTATTGTGGACATGAACGTGTCTCTGTGCGACCGTATGTGCCGAACCCAATGCGCTGTTTTTTGGTGCCAACCGTTCGGTCAATCGCAAACTCGGTGCACCTTCGTCGCTACCTGTGAACCAAGCTCCCACGGAGAAACTGCTTGTGCTCGAGACCCTTGTTGCGTCCATTGTACAGGGAAGCATCCAGCTAGCTCCCGGCAATGCCCACGTTTTCTCGAGGAAAAGGCCATTCAGGAGCTGCGAGATAAGGAACGCCCGTCTTTTCCGGAAGTCAGGCGTCGCTTCCAAAATCTGCAGCCTGCGACCATCTCAGGCCATGCCTCAGAGCTCCGCCGCATTCCTGTTTCCTCAGTGGCGCTACAAACCGTGCCTGTACTCAACCAGAACTGTTGACGACCAAAACCACCTCGCAGTCTTCAACATTCACACCACCCACTGCCACAAGTTCTATCTCTACAGAACATGCACGTAAGCCGCTAGTGAGACCGACACCATCTGTCGCTGCTCCTCATGAGCGCAGTCGCAATAGCCACTGATAAACCTTCCAAGTCCCGTTCTCGTTCTAAGAGCCGTAGGGGATCTTGCGCATCCCGAACATCAGCAGATAGCGCCGACGAAGGTGGCTATACTCTTGTGGGTCCAAACAGTGCAAAGCACAAGAAAGGCCCACCTTAACTCCATCTACTTCGTTTCCACCCTTCGTTTGCATCCCAGCTGCAAACTCATATTATGAATATTCGTAAAGCTTTCACGCCTCTATGCCCCATGACTCTCCAGACGTGGAATATCCGCGGAGTCCGTACCCATAGGACCGAATTGCAGCTGTTACTACGGTCCTATAACCCTCTTATTCTGTGTTTACGATCAAAATGTCTCTGTGTTCTGAACACCGGTGAATCTACTTTCATTTCCGATTCTTCTGCCACGCTTTCCCACCTGGACCTTTCTGTTTGTTCAGCACAGCTTGTTCACTGCTTCCAATGGAACGTAGTATCAGACACTCATTCCAGGGATCACTTTCCCTGTGTCCTCACCATTCTCCCCCCAGGGGCCTACTACGGTAGGTACGGGTTAGGCGCACCCGGGGTCCCGAGCCACCTTGACTCCCTCTGTGGGCAACCTCAGAGTGGTGAGGGAGTCAGTTGGTCAAAATGCCCACCCACGTGTAGGCCGTGCGTGGAGACCCGTGTCGGTGAAAAGGAATATCCTGGTTGGTTGAGGGTTGCGTACCTGAGCCTGGGCTTCTGTCTTTCAGTAACTGGGGAGGGTGCGCAGCCTAATACACCGCTTTGGTTTCTGATTTGCCTAAACGGGAGGCTAGGGAATCACCCACCCCTAGTCAATCGGCCAGGACTAGGTATTACACCGAACTCCAGGGTGAGTGGGACGGCGAGCCCGCTATATCCCCTGTGTAGCCCTGTCACCCCAGTGGGGTGACCCCTCGTTGGGCTACGTGGTGGGTGGGGAGCACTGGGGGATGAATTTATAACATTTTTTTTTATGGCACCAAAACCAAAACCCCTTATTTTAAATGCAAACGTTGGAAAGGAAGTAGTCGAGTCATGTGGTCCTCGCTACTTGGTTATTCATAGGACAGAGGAAGGTAAGAAGTTCCTTACGGTGAGCCCTTTTACTATCCAAAAGGGTCTCGATGCCATTGCTGGTCCGGTCAAATCTTGCGTTCGAGCTCGCAACGGTACACTTCTTGTAGAAGCCAACTCCGCCTCGCAAGCTGCAAGGATACTTAAAGCCACCACGTTAGCCAGCTATCCAGTGAAGGTCGAGGTGCACAAGTCGCTGAACTCCTCCCGCGGTGTAGTAACAACCCGCGCGTTGGACGGTTTGTCCATTGAGGAGATCCAAGAAAATCTTGCGACTCAGGGTGTCTCAGCTGTTTATCGGGTACAACGTAAGATCAACGGTGAATTCCTGCCTACTCGTACCCTGTTTCTTACTTTTGATCGGGTTGATCTGCCTCAAAAGATTAGAGCAGGGTACGAAGCCATCGAAGTTAGGCCTTATATACCCAATCCGCTGAGGTGCTTTAAATGCCAACGTTTTGGTCACACTAGTGATTTGTGTACCGGCAAGTCCACCTGCGTCCACTGCGGTGACACCTCCCACGATGGGGCTTGTGCTTCAGCTCCATCGTGTGTGAACTGTAACGGGGAACACCCATCTAGTTCCCGAGACTGCCCCCGTTTTGCAGAGGAACGAGCGATCCAGGAGATACGGGTGAAAGAGAAGGTGTCCTTCTTGGAAGCCCGGAAGCTCCTGCGACTCCGCCAACCCTCTGCCCCGAGGTCCGGTACCTATAGCTCAGTTGCAGCTAAACCGGTACCGCGTCGGGAAATCGCAACACAGACCGGCGATATGAACGGGGCTACAATTGCGGAAAAGGTTATTTTAGCCCAAGCGCTGCCAAAGCCTTCGGCACCTACACCCAAGTTGGTATCAACATCTGCCAAATCCGCCAGCTTACAGAATAGTCCTGCACACTTGTCACCGAAAGCCTCGACCTCCAGAACTAAAGCTATTAAATTCACGACGTCTTCTGCCCCGGAAAAACAGTTTAAGACCAAGTATGTCCGACAAGACTTTTTGAAAGAGAATGTGCAATCTATTACCAAGTCATCTAAAGGTAAGAAAAGTACACGCAACTCCACACGTGTATCCTCCTCTGAAGGGTCATCTGGGGAGGAGGGCGTGAATCGGCGACGGCCGTCTTCGCCGATCAGCACATCCAATCGGTTCGAACTACTTGGACCGAAAACTGCTCTTGAAAAAGGGACCTCCCTTGTGGAGGAGATGGACCAGGAGGATTCTGCCGCCACTGCCAGAGGGACAGTGCGGAAACGGCAGGATCGTGCTCCTGAAAATAGTACTAGCCCAACGCCTAAGAAGAACAAATTGAACCGACCAGCTAATCCCAATCTGCAGAAGCGTCTTTCGATTTGAAACTTATCCCATAATATACTCAATGGCTATCCTCCATTGGAACATACGCGGAATTCGACCACATCGACCAGAGCTTGACTTGTTGCTGCGCCAGCATGAACCCTTGGCTGTATGTTTACAAGAGACGAAGCTCCGTCCACAGGACACCGTTACCATCAGGCAGTACTCCTCCGTACGATGTGATTTATCCCCGGAGGACGGTGTCCCGGCACATGGGGGCACTATGATGCTTATTCGAGATGATATTTTTGCCAACTCCGTACCCATACAATCTGCACCCCCCAGGGGCCTACTACGGTAGGTACGGGTTAGGCGCACCCGGGGTCCCGAGCCACCTTGACTCCCTCTGTGGGCAACCTCAGAGTGGTGAGGGAGCCAGAAGGTCAAAATGCCCACCCACGTGTAGGCCGTGCGTGGAGACCCGTGTCGGTGAAGAGGAATATCCTGGTTGGTTGAGGGTTGCGTACCTGAGCCTGGGCTTCTGTCTTTCAGTAACTGGGGAGGGTGCGCAGCCTAATACACCGCTTTGGTTTCTGATTTGCCTAAACGGGAGGCTAGGGACTAACCCACCCCTAGTCAATCGGCCAGGACTAGGTATTACACCGAACTCCAGGGTGAGTGGGACGGCGAGCCCGCTATATCCCCTGTGTAGCCCTGTCACCCCAGTGGGGTGACCCCTCGTTGGGCTCCGTGGTGGGTGGGGAGCACTGGGGGATGAATTTATACAATTTTTTTTATGGCACCAAAACTTAAACCCCTGATTTCAAATAAAGACGTTGGAAAGGAAGTAGTCGAGTCATGTGGTCCTCGCTACTTGGTTATTCATAGGACAGAGGAAGGTAAGAAGTTCCTGACGGTGAGCCCTTTTACTATCCAAAAGGGTCTCGATGCCATTGCTGGTCCTGTTAAATCCTGCGTTCGAGCTCGCAATGGTACACTTCTTGTCGAAGCCAACTCCGCCTCGCAAGCTGCAAGGATATTCAAAGCCACCATGTTAGCCAGCTATCCAGTGAAGGTCGAGGTGCACAAGTCGCTGAACTCCTCCCGCGGTGTAGTAACAACCCGCGCGTTGGACGGTTTGTCTATTGAGGAGATCCAAGAAAATCTAGCGACTCAGGGTGTCTCAGCTGTTTATCGGGTACAACGTAAGATCAACGGTGAATTCCTGCCTACTCGTACCCTGTTTCTTACTTTTGATCGGGTTGATCTGCCTCAAAGGATTAGAGCAGGGTATGAAGCCATCGAAGTTAGGCCTTATATACCCAATCCGCTGAGGTGCTTTAAATGCCAACGTTTTGGTCACACTAGTGAGTTGTGTACCGGCAAGTCCACCTGCGTCCACTGCGGTGACATCTCCCACGATGGGGCTTGTGCTTCAGCTCCATCGTGTGTGAACTGTAACGGGGAACACCCATCTAGTTCCCGAGACTGCCCCCGTTTTGCAGAGGAACGAGCGATCCAGGAGATACGGGTGAAAGAGAAGGTGTCCTTCTTGGAAGCCCGGAAGCTCCTGCGACTCCGCCAACCCTCTGCCCCGAGGTCCGGTACCTATAGCTCAGTTGCAGCTAAACCGGTACCGCGTCGGGAAATCGCAACACAGACCGGCGATATGAACGGGGCTACAATTGCGGAAAAGGTTATTTTAGCCCAAGCGCTACCAAAGCCTTCGGCACCTACACCCAAGTTGGTATCAACATCTGCCAAATCCGCTAGCTTACAGAATAGTCCTGCACAGTTGTCACCGAAAGCCTCGACCTCTGGAACTAAAGTTGGTAAATTCACGACGTCTTCTGCCCCGGAAAAACAGTTTAAGACCAAGTATGTACGACAAGACTTCTTGAAAGAGAATGTGCAATCTATTACCAAGTCATCTAAAGGTAAGAAAAGTTCACGCAACTCCACACGTGTATCCTCCTCTGAAGGGTCATCTGGGGAGGAGGGCGTGAATCGGCGACGGCCGTCTTCGCCGATCAGCACATCCAATCGGTTCGAACTACTTGGACCTAAAACTGCTCTTGAAAAAGGGACCTCCCTTGTGGAGGAGATGGACCAGGAGGATTCTGCCGCCACTGCCAGAGGGACAGTGCGGAAACGGCAGGATCGTGCTCCTGAAAATAGTACTAGCCCAACGCCTAAGAAGAACAAATTGAACCGACCAGCTAATCCCAATCTGCAGAAGCGTCTTTCGATTTGAAACTTATCCCATAATATACTCAATGGCTATCCTCCATTGGAACATACGCGGAATTCGACCACATCGACCAGAGCTTGACTTGTTGCTGCGCCAGCATGAACCCTTGGCTGTATGTTTACAAGAGACGAAGCTCCGTCCACAGGACACCGTTACCATCAGGCAGTACTCCTCCGTACGATGTGATTTATCCCCGGAGGACGGTGTCCCGGCACATGGGGGCGCTATGATGCTTATTCGAGATGATATTTTTGCCAACTCCGTACCCATACAATCTGCAATCCAGTCCGTTGCTGTCAGCATTAAGCTACCCTCCGCTTCATTCACCATTTGCAGTATCTATTTGCCTCCATCTGCGGACCTCACGCACAGCGACTTAGAACACCTCATTTCGCAGTTGCCACCACCCTTTTTATTGGTAGGCGACGTGAATGCCCATCACCCTCTTTGGGGCTCTCCTCGGGCTTGTGCGAGAGGTACGCTACTTAAAGACTTCTTGGATAGTCAGAATCTTGCTCTCTTGAACACCGGAGAGCCCACCTTTCTATCTGACGCGTTTCATAGTTTTTCACACATTGACATTGCAATTTGTTCCCCTCAGCTGGCAGTCACCTTATGCTGGAATATCATCTCGGATTTGCATTCTAGTGACCACTTTCCTTGTCGTATTAGTGTCTTGACACCCGTTGTATGTTCCACCCGTTTACCTAGTTGGCGCCTAGACCACGCCAGCTGGGAACTGTACTCCCACTTGGCTGAATTTAGCTACGAAGAGCACGACTCTGTGAACCACTTGGTCGAACATCTTACAGGGACCACTCTTTCTGCTGCTGAGCAATCCATTCCGCGTTCGACTGGCTACAGCCGTCGATTTCCGGTACCTTGGTGGACCGCTGACTGTCGGGATGCTATTCGCGCTCGCAGACGAGCTCTACGGGTTTTCCAGCGTTTTCCTACACTGGATAACCTGATACACTATAAACGGATGCGTGCACATTCTAGGCGGGTTATTAAGGATAGCAAAAAGATGTCATGGAATAAATTCGTGGGTTCCTTTAATCGACATACACCTTCCTCTGTCGTATGGGATAAGTTAAGACGTGTGGCTGGGAAACCGAACCATATGCCCATCGCCGGTCTCAAAACACCTACCGGAGCTGTTGTTGATACATTTGACGTGGCGAATACTTTAGGCAGTGCTTTCGCTCAGGTGTCTAGCTCAGGCAACTATTCCCCTGAGTTTCTTACAGTTAAGAACCAGGTGGAATCTCAAGAATTCTCGTTTCTTTCTGGCAACCTTGAGGATTATAATCGCCTTTTCACCCTGGCAGAGCTAGACAATGCACTCTCCTCTTCACGACACTCAGCACCAGGCCCAGATGGTATCCACGTCCAAATGTTGCAACATCTCTCTCCTGATGGCAAAGATTTCCTACTCGAGGTCTATAATCGTGTCTGGGTTGATGGCATTTTTCCAGACAAGTGGCGGGAGGCCACCATCATACCCATTCTTAAACCTGGAAAGGACCGCCATCTTCCTTCCAGTTACCGTCCTATTTCCCTCACCAGTTGCGTTTGCAAGGTGATGGAACGCATGATCAATGGACGGTTGGTGTGGTGGCTGGAATCCCACAATCTTCTGACGAACATCCAGTGTGGCTTTCGACGACGACGTTCAACTGCTGACCACCTTGTCTCCCTGTCAACTCAGATTATGGACGGGTTTCTTAAGAACAGCCCCACAGTTGGGATATTTTTTGACCTCGAGAAGGCCTACGACACGTGTTGGCGGGCGGGAATATTGCGTTCTCTGCACAACTGGAACATACGTGGACGCCTACCGTTGGTCATTCAGGAGTTTATGCGGGACCGCGTTTTTCGAGTGAGGGTGGGTTCGGTTTTTTCTAACCATTTTATTCAAGAGAACGGAGTGCCGCAGGGCTCGGTACTCAGCGTGACTCTATTTGCTATTGCGATAAATTCCATATCACTATGTGTGCCTCAAGGTGTCTCTTCCTGTTTATTCGTGGACGACTTTGCCATCTTCTGTACTTCTCAGCGTACACCGTTTTTGGAACGCCGTCTCCAGCGGTGTTTGGACAATCTCTATGCATGGAGCTCGAAACACGGTTTTCGTTTCTCCGCTGAGAAGACAGTCTGCGTTAACTTCTGGCGCCGTAAGTGGCATATGCCGCCGTCTCTTCGACTCGGGCCAGATTTACTTCCTTTCGCAGACGAGGCGAGATTCCTTGGTTTGATCTTCGATCGGAAACTTTGTTGGGCACCACAAATAGCACAGCTTAGAGCACGATGTGACCGTTCTCTAAATCTTTTACGGATACTAAGTGGCAAGTCTTGGGGTGCGGATCGGACGACATTGCTCCGTCTTTATCGTGCTGTGATTCGTTCGAAGTTGGACTATGGCAGCATTGTGTATTCTTCAGCTCGACCTTCAGTGCTCAGAAGATTAGACACAGTCCATAACCAGGGCATCCGTGTGGCCGTTGGAGCTTTTCCAACGAGCCCAGTTGTTAGCCTCTACGCCGAATCGGGAGAACCTCCTCTGCGTTGTCGGCGTGATGTCCTGCTTGCTAATTATGGCTGTGGGCTGAAGTGTATGCCTGGGCATCCAACTTATCACGCGTTTTTCTCCCCTGAGCTGCACGAGCGATACTGCCTCCGCTCTCTGAGCCCCAGGCCAGCAGGTTTTCGTTTCCGTGAGCTTCTACGCCAGCACCATGTTGACATTCCTCGGCTGTTATCCAAGGGAGAGAATATACACCCCCCTTGGTTACGCGCTACCTCCCATGTCGATCTCGGGATGACGCTCTACGGGAAATCTGTTACGCCTCTTGATAGTATTCGTCGTTGCTTTTTAGAATTTTTATCCAAATACAGTGGCCGTATTTGTATTTACACCGATGGTAGTAAGAGCCCCGACGGTGTTGGATGTGCCTTTGTAACTGGCACCGCAACTTCTACTTACGGTTTGCCTAGTTGCACATCTATATATTCTGCCGAGCTATATGCTATTTATCAAGCCCTTCTGTATATTCGACGTCGAAAATTAGGTGACTGCCTTATTCTTAGTGATTCCCTTAGTGCCCTTCAGAGCATTCGTGAGCTGTACAATTACCATCCTTTGGTGCAGCGCATCCAGGACGTTCTCCACATTTTGCACGCTTGTGGTTTTAATGTGGAGTGCGCATGGATTCCTGGACACGTTGGCTTGCCAGGGAATGACACGGCGGATTTGGCAGCGAAATCGGCAGTCACAGCGCCCAGTGTTACGATTACCCATTCAACAGCAGAAGATTTTAGAGTGGCTGTACGGAGAGCCGTTTTTTCGACTTGGCATGCGGAGTGGTCGGCTCTCCGTGGTAATAAGCTGCGAGAGGTGAAGGACCTCCCTGTCAACTGGGTAACCTCCTCTCGTTTATTCCGCCGGGAGGAGGTAGTACTAGCTCGGCTAAGAATTGGCCACTGTATTTTTACTCACAGTTACCTTTTTAAACATGAACCTGCTCCTGTCTGTGCGCTCTGTGGGGAGGCACAGACAGTTCGTCATGTGTTGCTGGAGTGTGGTCACCTGGCACACATTCGGTCATCTATGGGCATGCCGGCCTCTCTTGCTGAGGTCCTGGCAGATGACCCAAGAGCAGTGGACAGGGTTTTTAAATTTTTAGCAAAACTTTCTTTTACCTTGACGTTTTAGTGTGATAACGGTTTTTTAAACTCTTTTGGTTTTAATGTGTTGATTTTAGATGGAGTTTTATATCCAGCTCTGGTTAGAGGGCTGGACGTTTCTGTTACTTCCGTTTCAACTGTGTTAGCTCTTTTATTTGTGTTTACTTTTTTGTTTGGTATTTTCTTACTGGCTATTGCCAAGTTTTAATCATAAGGGCGCTTATGACCTCGGCAGTTGAGCGCCCTTAAACACCATCATCATCATCATCATACAATCTGCAATCCAGTCCGTTGCTGTCAGCATTAAGCTACCCTCCGCTTCATTCACCATTTGTAGTATCTATTTGCCTCCATCTGCGGACCTCTCGCACAGCGACTTAGAACACCTCATTTCGCAGTTGCCACCACCCTTTTTATTGGTAGGCGACGTGAATGCCCATCACCCTCTTTGGGGCTCTCCTCGGGCTTGTGCAAGAGGTACGCTACTTAAAGACTTCTTGGATAGTCAGAATCTTGCTCTCTTGAACACCGGAGAGCCCACCTTTCTTTCTGACGCATTTCATAGTTTTTCACACATTGACATTGCAATTTGTTCCCCTCAGCTGGCAGTCACCTTATGCTGGAATATCATCTCGGATTTACATTCTAGTGACCACTTTCCTTGTCGTATTAGTGTATTGACACCCGTTGTATGTTCCACCCGTTTACCTAGTTGGCGCCTAGACCACGCCAGCTGGGAACTGTACTCCCACTTGGCTGAATTTAACTACGAAGAGCACGACTCTGTGAACCACTTGGTCGAACATCTCACAGGGACCATTCTTTCTGCTGCTGAGCAATCCATTCCGCGTTCGACTGGCTACAGCCGTCGATTTCCGGTACCTTGGTGGACCGCTGACTGTCGGGATGCTATTCGCGCTCGCAGACGAGCTCTACGGGTTTTCCAGCGTTTTCCTACACTGGATAACCTGATACACTATAAACGGATGCGTGCACATTCTAGGCGGGTTATTAAGGATAGCAAAAAGATGTCATGGAATAAATTCGTGGGTTCCTTTAATCGACATACACCTTCCTCTGTCGTATGGGATAAGTTAAGACGTGTGGCTGGGAAACCGAACCATATGCCCATCGCCGGTCTCAAAACACCTACCGGAGCTGTTGTTGATACATTTGACGTGGCGAATACTTTAGGCAGTGCTTTCGCTGAGGTGTCTAGCTCAGGCAACTATTCCCCTGAGTTTCTTACAGTTAAGAACCAGGTGGAATCTCAAGAATTCTCGTTTCTTTCTGGCAACCTTGAGGATTATAATCGCCTTTTCACCCTGGCAGAGCTAGACAATGCACTCTCCTCTTCACGACACTCAGCACCAGGTCCAGATGGTATCCACGTCCAAATGTTGCAACATCTCTCTCCTGATGGCAAAGATTTCCTACTCGAGGTCTATAATCGTGTCTGGGTTGATGGCATTTTTCCAGACAAGTGGCGGGAGGCCACCATCATACCCATTCTTAAACCTGGAAAGGACCGCCATCTTCCTTCCAGTTACCGTCCTATTTCCCTCACCAGTTGCGTGTGCAAGGTGATGGAACGCATGATCAATGGACGGTTGGTGTGGTGGCTGGAATCCCACAATCTTCTGACGAACATCCAGTGTGGCTTTCGACGACGACGTTCAACTGCTGACCACCTTGTTTCTCTGTCAACTCAGATTATGGACGGGTTTCTTAAGAACAGCCCCACAGTTGGGATATTTTTTGACCTCGAGAAGGCCTACGACACGTGTTGGCGGGCGGGAATATTGCGTTCTCTGCACAACTGGAACATACGTGGACGCCTACCGTTGGTCATTCAGGAGTTTATGCGGGACCGCGTTTTTCGAGTGAGGGTGGGCTCGGTTTTTTCTAACCATTTTATTCAAGAGAACGGAGTGCCGCAGGGCTCGGTACTCAGCGTGACTCTATTTGCTATTGCGATAAATTCCATATCACTATGTGTGCCTCAAGGTGTCTCTTCCTGTTTATTCGTGGACGACTTTGCCATCTTCTGTACTTCTCAGCGTACACCGTTTTTGGAACGCCGTCTCCAGCGGTGTTTGGACAATCTCTATGCTTGGAGCTCGAAACACGGTTTCCGTTTCTCCGCTGAGAAGACAGTCTGCGTTAACTTCTGGCGCCGTAACTGGCAAATGCCGCCGTCTCTTCGACTCGGGCCAGATTTACTTCCTTTCGCAGACGAGGCGAGATTCCTTGGTTTGATCTTCGATCGGAAACTTTGTTGGGCACCACAAATAGCACAGCTTAGAGCACGATGTGACCGTTCTCTAAATCTTTTACGGATACTAAGTGGCAAATCTTGGGGTGCGGATCGGACGGTATTGCTCCGTCTTTATCGTGCTGTGATTCGTTCGAAGTTGGACTATGGCAGCATTGTGTATTCTTCAGCTCGACCTTCAGTGCTCAGAAGGTTAGACACAGTCCATAACCAGGGCATCCGTGTGGCCGTTGGAGCTTTTCCAACGAGCCCAGTTGTTAGCCTCTACGCCGAATCGGGAGAACCTCCTCTGCGTTGTCGGCGTGATGTCCTGCTTGCTAATTATGGCTGTGGGCTGAAGTGTATGCCTGGGCATCCAACTTATCACGCGTTTTTCTCCCCTGAGCTGCACGAGCGATACCGCCTCCGCTCTCTGAGCCCCAGGCCAGCAGGTTTTCGTTTCCGTGAGCTTCTACGCCAGCACCATGTTGACATTCCTCGGCTGTTATCCAAGGGAGAGAGTATACACCCCCCTTGGTTACGCGCTACCTCCCATGTCGATCTCGGGATGACGCTCTACGGGAAATCTGTTACGCCCCTTGATAGTATTCGTCGTTGCTTTTTAGAATTTTTATCCAAATACAGTGGCCGTATTTGCATTTACACCGATGGTAGTAAGAGCCCCGACGGTGTTGGATGTGCCTTTGTCACTGGCACCGCAACTTCTACTTACGGTTTGCCTAGTTGCACATCTATATATTCTGCCGAGCTATATGCTATTTATCAAGCCCTTCTGTATATTCGACGTCGAAAATTAGGTGACTGCCTTATTCTTAGTGATTCCCTTAGTGCCCTTCAGAGCATTCGTGAGCTGTACAATTACCATCCTTTGGTGCAGCGCATCCAGGACGTTCTCCACATTTTGCACGCTTCTGGTTTTAATGTGGAGTGCGCATGGATTCCTGGACACGTTGGCTTGCCAGGGAATGACACGGCGGATTTGGCAGCGAAATCGGCAGTCACAGCGCCCAGTGTTACGATTACCCATTCAACAGCAGAAGATTTTAGAGTGGCTGTACGGAGAGCCGTTTTTTCGACTTGGCATGCGGAGTGGTCGGCTCTCCGTGGTAATAAGCTGCGAGAGGTGAAGGACCTCCCTGTCAACTGGGTAACCTCCTCTCGTTTATTCCGCCGGGAGGAGGTAGTACTAGCTCGGCTAAGAATTGGCCACTGTATTTTTACTCACAGTTACCTTTTTAAACGTGAACCTGCTCCTGTCTGTGCGCTCTGTGGGGAGGCACAGACAGTTCGTCATGTGTTGCTGGAGTGTGGTCACCTGGCACACATTCGGTCATCTATGGGCATGCCGGCCTCTCTTGCTGAGGTCCTGGCAGATGACTCAAGAGCAGTGGATAGGGTTTTTAAATTTTTAGCAAAACTTTCTTTTACCTTGACGTTTTAGTGTGATAGCAGTTTTTTAACTCTTTTAATTTTAATGTGTTGATTTTAGATGGAGTTTTATATCCAGCTCTGTTTAGAGGGCTGGACCGTTCTGTTACTTCAGTTTCAACTGTGTTTGCTCTTTTACTTGTGTTTTTTTTCCCTTTCTTTTGGTATTTTTCTTACTGCCTATTGCCAAGTTTTAATCGTAAGGGCGCTTATGACCTCGGCAGTTGAGCGCCCTTAAACACCATTATCATCATCATCATCTTCTAACCATTTTATTCAAGAGAACGGAGTGCCGCAAGGCTCGGTACTCAGCGTGACTCTATTTGCTATTGCGATAAATTCCATATCACTATGTGTGCCTCAAGGTGTCTCTTCCTGTTTATTCGTGGACGACTTTGCCATCTTCTGTACGTCTCAGCGTACACCGTTTTTCGAACGCCGTCTCCAGCGGTGTTTGGACAATCTCTATGCTTGGAGCTCGAAACACGGTTTTCGTTTCTCCGCTGAGAAGACAGTCTGCGTTAACTTCTGGCGCCGTAAGTGGCAAATGCCGCCGTCTCTTCGACTCGGGCCAGATTTACTTCCTTTCGCAGACGAGGCGAGATTCCTTGGTTTGATCTTCGATCGGAAACTTTGTTGGGCACCACAAATAGCACAGCTTAGAGCACGATGTGACCGTTCTCTAAATCTTTTACGGATACTAAGTGGCAAATCTTGGGGTGCGGATCGGACGGCATTGCTCCGTCTTTATCGTGCTGTGATTCGTTCGAAGTTGGACTATGGCAGCATTGTGTATTCTTCAGCTCGACCTTCAGTGCTCAGAAGGTTAGACACAGTCCATAACCAGGGCATCCGTGTGGCCGTTGGAGCTTTTCCAACGAGCCCAGTCGTTAGCCTCTACGCCGAATCGGGAGAACCTCCTCTGCGTTGTCGGCGTGATGTCCTGCTTGCTAATTATGGCTGTGGGCTGAAGTGTATGCCTGGGCATCCAACTTATCACGCGTTTTTCTCCTCTGAGCTGCACGAGCGATACTGCCTCCGCTCTCTGAGCCCCAGGCCAGCAGGTTTTCGTTTCCGTGAGCTTCTACGCCAGCACCATGTTGACATTCCTCGGCTGTTATCCAAGGGAGAGAGTATACACCCCCCTTGGTTACGCGCTACCTCCCATGTCGATCTCGGGATGACGCTCCACGGGAAATCTGTTACGCCTCTTGATAGTATTCGTCGTTGCTTTTTAGAATTTTTATCCAAATACAGTGGCCGTATTTGTGTTTACACCGATGGTAGTAAGAGCCCCGCCGGTGTTGGATGTGCCTTTGTTACTGGCACCGCAACTTCTACTTACGGTTTGCCTAGTTGCACATCTATATATTCTGCCGAGCTATATGCTAATTATCAAGCCCTTCTGTATATTCGACGTCGAAAATTAGGTGACTGCCTTATTCTTAGTGATTCCCTTAGTGCACTTCAGAGCATTCGTGAGCTGTACAATTACCATCCTTTGGTGCAGCGCATCCAGGCGGTTCTCCACATTTTGCACGCTTCTGGTTTTAATGTGGAGTGCGCATGGATTCCTGGACACGTTGGCTTGCCAGGGAATGACACGGCGGATTTGGCAGCGAAATCGGCAGTCACAGCGCTCACTGTTACGATTACCCATTCAACAGCAGAGGATTTTAGAGTGGCTGTACGGAGAGCCGTTTTTTCGACTTGGCATGCGGAGTGGTCGGCTCTCCGTGGTAATAAGCTGCGAGAGGTGAAGGACCTCCCTGTCAACTGGGTGACCTCCTCTCGTTTATTCCGCCGGGAGGAGGTAGTACTAGCTCGCCTAAGAATTGGCCACTGTATTTTTACTCACAGTTACCTTTTTAAACGTGAACCTGCTCCTGTCTGTGCGCTCTGTGGGGAGGCACAGACAGTTCGTCATGTGTTGCTGGAGTGTGGTCACCTGGCACACATTCGGTCATCTATGGGCATGCCGGCCTCTCTTGCTGAGGTCCTGGCAGATGACCCAAGAGCAGTGGACAGGGTTTTTAAATTTTTAGCAAAATTTTCTTTTACCTTGACGTTTTAGTGTGATAGCAGTTTTTTTTTTTTTTTTTAATCTCTTTTAATTTTAATGTGTTGATTTTAGATGGAGTTTTATATCCAGCTCTGTTTAGAGGGCTGGACCGTTCTGTTACTTCCATTTCAACTGTGTTAGCTCTTTTACTTGTTTTTTTTTTCCCCTTTTTTTTGGTATTTTCTTACTGCCTATAGCCAAGTTTTAATCGTAAGGGCGCTTATGACCTCGGCAGTTGAGCGCCCTTAAACACCATTATCATCATCATCATGCCACCATTTTTTCACACCACATTTCCTCATCGCGTGCTAGCACTTGGCAGCTGTCTAAGTCTTACTGGGCGCTCTTTTCCTCTCTGGCTGTGTTTGGCGACCGTCAATTCCACATGGTTGACGATATGCTTGAGCACTTTAACTGTGTTATACTCTCTGCCGCAGAGCAAACTATGCCCCGGACGTCTTCCCGATCTAAACGCTTACCGGTCCCTTGGAGCACTGCTGTATGCCGCGATGCCATTCGTGCTCGTAGGAGGGCTCTTAGGGTATTTCGCCATCACCCTACGCTGAAGCACTTGATCATTTTTAAACAAGCACGCGCACGGGCACGCCGAATTATTCAAGATACAAAAGGTCTTCATGGAATTCGTTTGTATCTACCTTTAACCGCACAACACCTTCATCCCTTGTGTGGGAGAAGCTCCGCCGTGTTGCCGGTAAGCAGACTGGTACCTCCATACCGGGGCTACTCGTGGGCACCGACACTGTAGTTGATCCGGTTGCTGTGTCAGACGTCCTAGGCAGCACATTCGCAAATGTGTCCAGTTCCGCCAATTATCACCCGGCGTTCCGTGCCATTAAGACGGAGGTGGCGTCTCAAAGTCTCTTTCCGTCCGCTGACACTGAGTGCTATAACACATCTTTTAGCATACGAGAGCTGGATGCCTCACTAGCATCTTCTCGGCATTCCGCTCCAGGACCCGATGGTATCCACATTGCCATGCTGCAGCACCTCTCTTCTGATGGTAAACTCTATCTCCTGAGCCTATATAACCGTGTTAGGCAAGAGTGTGTGTTTCCTGCTTGGCGTGAAGCCACGGTTGTTCCCATTTTAAAACCGGGAAGGGATCGTAGAATTCCTTCCAGTTACCGTCCTATCTCCCTCGCCAGTGCAGTTTGTAAGGTGATGGAGCGCATGATCAATGGGCGGTTACGATGGTGGCTCGAGTCTGAGAAACTCCTCTGCAATATCCAGTGCAGCTTTCGCCAATACCGCTCCTCGACTGACCACCTAGTCTCCCTCTCGACTCATATCCTGAATGGATTTCTGCGCAAGTGCCAAACTGTGGCCATATTTTTTGATCTCGAGAAAGCATATGACAGCTGCTGGAGGGCTGGCTTATTGCGTACGTTGCTTAACTGGGGCTGCCGTGGCCGCCTTAGAGTGTTACTCCGCGAGTTTATGGAGAAGCGGGTATTTCGTGTACGTGTTGGTTCTGTTTGCTCCCGCGTATTTAGTTAAGTAAATGGAGTACCTCAAGGTTCGGTTCTCAGTTGCACCCTCTTCGCCATCGCCATCAATGCTATCGCTGATTGTCTTCCTGCTGGAATTTCATCATCCTTATTTGTTGACGACTTTGCAATTTATTGCAGTTCTCGGCGCACATGCCTTTTGGAGCGTCGCCTTCAGGCTTGACACGACCGTCTGCATAGTTGGAGCGTTGCGAATGGTTTGCGTTTTTCTGCCGAGAAAACCGTTTGTGTCAACTTCTGGCGTCGGAAACGTTACGCGGCGCCTTCCCTACACCTTGGGCCGGTACCGCTGCCCTTCGCCGAAACTGTGAAGTTTCTTGGCCTAGTGTTTGACAGGAAGGTTAGCTGGTCGTCTCATATTTCTTCGTTGAAGCTCGATGTGATCGAGCACTTAATATTTTACGTGTTTTATGTGGCACATCCTGGGGAGCAGATCGCACTGTACTATTACAGCTATATCGTTCGCTTGTTCGCTCTAAGCTTGATTACGGGCGCATTGTGTACTCTTCGGCATGTCGTTCAGTTTTACGTCCTTTAAACCCCTTTCACCATCGAGGGATTCGCCTGGCACTGGGTGCGTTTCCGACGTGCCCAGTTATTAGTTTGTCTGCTGAGGCTGCTGAACCTCCGCTGTGCTATAGGCGTGAGGTCCTTCTTTGCAGCTATGCCCTCCGCCTCCATGCAATGCCGGAACACCCGTCCTTCAATCTATTCTTTGACGAGTCTCTTGAGCGTCAATATGCTGTTAGTGCGCTGGCCTTGCTTCCTGCCGGGGTTCGCTTTCATGAATTGCTTCGCCTGTTGGATGTTCAGCTACCGGCTCTGCTGTCACTGGGGGAATGTTCATCTCCTCCTTGGTTACGCTGCGACACCCCGGTCCACCTACGGTTGGCATCCATGACGAAATCAGTTATTCCATCCTCGGCCTTCCGCTCTGCTTTTTTAGAGTTGCAGGCCGAGTTTCTCAACCATTGTTTTATTCTCACGGATGGTTCAAAGGATGACCGTGGTGTTGGAAGTGCTTTTGTTTTTAATTCGCGGAGTTACGCGTTTCACCTATTGGGGCAGTGTTCAATTTTTACCGCCGAACTTTTCAGTATTTATCAAGCTCTTGTTTTATCTGGGGACAGAATCTTAGGCAGTTTGTTATGCGTAGCATCTACAGGGCCTGCGTGAGCTGTATCCATACCATCCTTTGATACAGCGTATTCGAGATCGGCTAAATTCGCTCGCTGATGCTGGCGTCAGCGTGTCGTTTGTTTGAGTTCCTGGTCACGTAGGTGTGAGCGGGAATGAGCAAGCGGACGCAGCTGCCAAGTCTGCGATTTTAAATCCCACTGGTTTTAGCTCCACCGTTCGTCCCAATGATGCTCGTGTCCTCCTGCGCCAGGCCATTCTTTCGTGCTGGTTCGCGGAATGGTCCGGGGTGCGTGGGAACAAACTCAGAGAGGTCAAGTCCCTTCCTGTCCCCTGGACTACTTTTTCGCGTGCATCTCGCCGCGATGAAGTGATTTTTAGCGCAACTGCGTATTGGACACTGCCGTTTTAGCCATGAGTACCTTTTACGTGGAGAAGCCGCACCGCAATGTGCTTCGTGTAACGAGCCTTTGACGGTGCGTCATTTTTTATTGGAGTGCCATCTTTATACTGTGCTGCGTGCGTCCCTATGTCTGCCTACTGACATCCCCACCCTTCTCGGCGACAATCCTTTTTTTTTTTTTTTGTTTTTGTTTTAGTACCTGGTTTTTAGTCTGGCTTAGGTAGCCTTTTTATTCTCAAGTTTTAACCCTTGTGTGGTAATTCTGTTTTAGTGGTTTTTATGCCTTTTAACTTTTGGCTCTTTTAACTACTCTAGGGCGCTAATAACCAATACAGTTGTGCACCCTAAAGCCATACTACTACGACGACGACGACGACTACCCCTACCCCTACCCCTACCGCCACCGCCATCGCCACCACTACTACTACTACTACTGCTGCTGCTGCTGCTGCGACGTACAGCGTGTCCAGCATTGTCTCACTTGCTCGCCGAATACGGCTCTTGCGCTTCCTTGTTGTGGGTTCCTGGCCACGTCGGCATCCCCGGTAATGAGGCTTCCTTCTCAGCCTTCAGGGATTTTAACTCCTTTGTGACTCTGAGGATTTCCGCGCTGTTTTATGTCATTTGATCCTTTCGTGCTGGAGTGCTGAATGGGCTGATCTGCAGGGGAATAAACTTAGGTAGGTGAAGCCCCTCCCTGTTGCCTGGAATACCTCCTCTCGCGGGTGCCGCAGCTAAGAGGTAATTTTAGCTAGACTCCGTATCGGGCACTGTCGTTTTAGTGACAGTGATTTATTGACTTAGGACCTTGCGCCGCCCAGCATTCATTGTCCTGAGCCGTTAACTGAGAATCATGTTTTAATCGTGTTTCAGGTTTTAGCTCCCTCGCGTTTGTCCCCCGGTATACCAGCTGCTCTTTAGCAGATACTGGTGGACAAACTCGTTGCTGTGGAAGATTTTATGCTTGATCTCGGTATCAGCTATCTTGTGTAATTTGAACGTGTTGTGACTTGTGATTTTTATTAGCTTCATGACCTTCTGGTACCGTTTTTCGGTGGCTCGCTACTACATTTTACTCTTGTAATCGTTTTACTTTCCACACCTGCTGATGCTGTTTAGCAAGATTTTTATTGTGTTTTTGAGTTTTATTGTGTGGGTCTAGTGCCTCGTTTTTAACTCCTCCTTGCTCGGGCGCTAATAACCCTTGTAGTTGAGCGCCTGAAGCCCTACTACTACTACGACGACAACGTTGACGTCGACGACCGCCACCGCCACCATCACCCCTCCTCATCATCATTAGTAGTTGTCTACGCTTAAAATTTAACCGTCATCATCATCATCGGACTCAGCTACTTCCCTTCCAAATATTAAATTATTTTAAGGTTTGGTGTTTGGCATGAAAGATACTGTTTAAATCCATCCTCCAGTGTCCCACACCCAGCACGGAGCCCAACACGGGGTCACCCCACTGGGGTGACAGGGCTGCACAAGGGATACAGCAGGCTTTCCGTCCCACTCACCCTGGAGTTCGTTATAATACCTAGGCCTGACCGATTGACTAGCGGTGGGTAAGTCCCTAGCCTCCCGTTTTGACGAAACAGAAACCAAGGTGATGTGTTAGGCATCGCACCCTCGCACCCTCCCCAGTTACGGAAAAACAGAACAGACTCAGATACGCAAACCTCAAACAACCAGGATAGTCCTTTCCACCGACAGGGGTCTCCACGCAGGGCCTACACGTGGATGGGCATTTTTACCTGCCTAACCTGTACCTGCCGTAGTAGGCCCCTGGGGCGGAGGTTGAGGGGCAAGATGAGGTCTAATGCTTTAATAGCATGGCAGCAGGCTGATATAACATGGACATACAAAAACTCCCACGGTGTTTACAAAATGCATTGATCAAATCGCCGATTGTGTGAAAAAAAGGCTCACATTTTAAAAGAATGTACAACTTATTCTTAAAAAGCGTTCCTTTATATATATATATATATATATATATATATATATATATATAAAGTGACCTTACTTTTTGGATTACCCTTGTAATTAGGGAGTTCAATCATACTGATATGCTTTAATGCAGACTTAAGGAGTCTGGACCTAAAACCAGAGATTTTATTTAATCTTAATGACATTAGTGTATAGTCATTCATACATATATAATACTGATTTCTTTGTTACAGTTGTAAATGATCCTGAATCAGTTAATATGGATACTATAAATAACTTCGTATCATTATGGAATAAAGTCACGCCAACGAATCTTAGAAGATTACTTTGTCCACGTAATGTTCTGTTGCTTTCCCAATCCAGGCATCCACCAAAAATTGTCTGGAGGTCTATGTCAAAACTTATATCCGTTCTTCTTATAAAGAATGTTCTAATACCGAGTGCTGTGGAAGAGCAGTGCATTGCACTACTGCAGAGATCATGGCCACAGGTAAGCCTTCTAAGAAATACAGAAAATTAATTTGGTTCCTTTATATAACGTTTCACTTTGAGAATAGAAAATAATGTGGTAATCTGCCTACTACGTGCGATTTTAAATGAGTTTACTAAAATATTATTCTCCTTATGTTGCAGTTAGTGTTTTTAGAACTGAATATCTCAACATAGCTTTAGTACTAATAGCCTAGAAAAAGCAGACACTGGGATCTGTTAGACAATTCCCAAAATACTACACCAGGACATAGTTTTTAAGGCACCTTGTCCCACATTATCAATAAGAAACTGTTAGTTCTGATATTCTCAGTGCCACTGTTGGCAGATGCTCCGTGCTGAAGATCTTAAATCTGCAGGTTGCACCCTAACATAGTATACAAAGATAAATTCTTACTTTCTATGTCTTCAGGGATTACCTCTTTGAGATCTCAGAAATGTGTGTTGGCATTAGAATTCTTTCCGCATTATCACTTTGTCAGGGCTTTGATGTTGAATTGTTGTATGCTTTAGTTCAGTGTGTCAAGGTTAAATGCAGTTCAGGGCGCAAGTGGGCTACTAGTTGTAACAATCGCCCTGCACACAGAATGGTGTATAATAAGTCAGTGTTGAGTATTATCAGCCGTCAGCTGTCTCCTTACTTGCAGACTGGCCGCGCCTAAAGGTACTTCCCCGCATACCTTTATGAAATGTTTCCCCTCAGAATTACTGAACAAGGAGGAGGATACATAGTACAGGTACGCACTGCAGGTGTTAATCAGAAATGGACAACTTCTTATACGTTAACGTAGTTATTAAAGTGTATTGAATTAATGAAAAGCTCTGATGATGATGATGATGATGGTGTTTAAGGGCGCTCAACTGCCGAGGTCATAAGCGCCCTTACGATTAAAACTTGGCAATAGCCAGTAAGAAAATACCAAACAAAAAAGTAAACACAAATAAAAGAGCTAACACAGTTGAAACGGAAGTAACAGAAACGTCCAGCCCTCTAACCAGAGCTGGATATAAAACTCCATCTAAAATCAACACATTAAAACCAAAAGAGTTTAAAAAAAACCGCTATCACACTAAAACCTCAAGGTAAAAGAAAGTTTTGCTAAAAATTTAAAAACCCTGTCCACTGCTCTTGGGTCATCTGCCAGGACCTCGGCAAGAGAGGCCGGCATGCCCATAGATGACCGAATGTGTGCCAGGTGACCACACTCCAGCAACACATGACGAACTGTCTGTGCCTCCCCACAGAGCGCACAGACAGGAGCAGGTTCACGTTTAAAAAGGTAACTGTGAGTAAAAATACAGTGGCCAATTCTTAGCCGAGCTAGTACTACCTCCTCCCGGCGGAATAAACGAGAGGAGGTTACCCAGTTGACAGGGAGGTCCTTCACCTCTCGCAGCTTATTACCACGGAGAGCCGACCACTCCGCATGCCAAGTCGAAAAAACGGCTCTCCGTACAGCCACTCTAAAATCTTCTGCTGTTGAATGGGTAATCGTAACACTGGGCGCTGTGACTGCCGATTTCGCTGCCAAATCCGCCGTGTCATTCCCTGGCAAGCCAACGTGTCCAGGAATCCATGCGCACTCCACATTAAAGCCAGAAGCGTGCAAAATGTGGAGAACGTCCTGGATGCGCTGCACCAAAGGATGGTAATTGTACAGCTCACGAATGCTCTGAAGGGCACTAAGGGAATCACTAAGAATAAGGCAGTCACCTAATTTTCGACGTCGAATATACAGAAGGGCTTGATAAATAGCATATAGCTCGGCAGAATATATAGATGTGCAACTAGGCAAACCGTAAGTAGAAGTTGCGGTGCCAGTTACAAAGGCACATCCAACACCGTCGGGGCTCTTACTACCATCGGTGTAAATACAAATACGGCCACTGTATTTGGATAAAAATTCTAAAAAGCAACGACGAATACTATCAAGAGGCGTAACAGATTTCCCGTAGAGCGTCATCCCGAGATCGACATGGGAGGTAGCGCGTAACCAAGGGGGGTGTATACTCTCTCCCTTGGATAACAGCCGAGGAATGTCAACATGGTGCTGGCGTAGAAGCTCACGGAAACGAAAACCTGCTGGCCTGGGGCTCAGAGAGCGGAGGCAGTATCGCTCGTGCAGCTCAGGGGAGAAAAACGCGTGATAAGTTGGATGCCCAGGCATACACTTCAGCCCACAGCCATAATTAGCAAGCAGGACATCACGCCGACAACGCAGAGGAGGTTCTCCCGATTCGGCGTAGAGGCTAACAACTGGGCTCGTTGGAAAAGCTCCAACGGCCACACGGATGCCCTGGTTATGGACTGTGTCTAACCTTCTGAGCACTGAAGGTCGAGCTGAAGAATACACAATGCTGCCATAGTCCAACTTCGAACGAATAACAGCACGATAAAGACGGAGCAATGTCGTCCGATCCGCACCCCAAGACTTGCCACTTAGTATCCGTAAAAGATTTAGAGAACGGTCACATCGTGCTCTAAGCTGTGCTATTTGTGGTGCCCAACAAAGTTTCCGATCGAAGATCAAACCAAGGAATCTCGCCTCGTCTGCGAAAGGAAGTAAATCTGGCCCGAGTCGAAGAGACGGCGGCATATGCCACTTACGGCGCCAGAAGTTAACGCAGACTGTCTTCTCAGCGGAGAAACGAAAACCGTGTTTCGAGCTCCATGCATAGAGATTGTCCAAAACACCGCTGGAGACGGCGTTCCAAAAACGGTGTACGCTGAGAAGTACAGAAGATGGCAAAGTCGTCCACGAATAAACAGGAAGAGACACCTTGAGGCACACATAGTGATATGGAATTTATCGCAATAGCAAATAGAGTCACGCTGAGTACCGAGCCCTGCGGCACACCGTTCTCTTGAATAAAATGGTTAGAAAAAACCGAACCCACCCTCACTCGAAAAACGCGGTCCCGCATAAACTCCTGAATGACCAACGGTAGGCGTCCACGTATGTTCCAGTTGTGCAGAGAACGCAATATTCCCGCCCGCCAACACGTGTCGTAGGCCTTCTCGAGGTCAAAAAATATCCCAACTGTGGGGCTGTTCTTAAGAAACCCGTCCATAATCTGAGTTGACAGAGAGACAAGGTGGTCAGCAGTTGAACGTCGTCGTCGAAAGCCACACTGGATGTTCGTCAGAAGATTGTGGGATTCCAGCCACCACACCAACCGTCCATTGATCATGCGTTCCATCACCTTGCAAACGCAACTGGTGAGGGAAATAGGACGGTAACTGGAAGGAAGATGGCGGTCCTTTCCAGGTTTAAGAATGGGTATGATGGTGGCCTCCCGCCACTTGTCTGGAAAAATGCCATCAACCCAGACACGATTATAGACCTCGAGTAGGAAATCTTTGCCATCAGGAGAGAGATGTTGCAACATTTGAACGTGGATACCATCTGGACCTGGTGCTGAGTGTCGTGAAGAGGAGAGTGCATTGTCTAGCTCTGCCAGGGTGAAAAGGCGATTATAATCCTCAAGGTTGCCAGAAAGAAACGAGAATTCTTGAGATTCCACCTGGTTCTTAACTGTAAGAAACTCAGGGGAATAGTTGCCTGAGCTAGACACCTCAGCGAAAGCACTGCCTAAAGTATTCGCCACGTCAAATGTATCAACAACAGCTCCGGTAGGTGTTTTGAGACCGGCGATGGGCATATGGTTCGGTTTCCCAGCCACACGTCTTAACTTATCCCATACGACAGAGGAAGGTGTATGTCGATTAAAGGAACCCACGAATTTATTCCATGACATCTTTTTGCTATCCTTAATAACCCGCCTAGAATGTGCACGCATCCGTTTATAGTGTATCAGGTTATCCAGTGTAGGAAAACGCTGGAAAACCCGTAGAGCTCGTCTGCGAGCGCGAATAGCATCCCGACAGTCAGCGGTCCACCAAGGTACCGGAAATCGACGGCTGTAGCCAGTCGAACGCGGAATGGATTGCTCAGCAGCAGAAAGAATGGTCCCTGTAAGATGTTCGACCAAGTGGTTCACAGAGTCGTGCTCTTCGTAGCTAAATTCAGCCAAGTGGGAGTACAGTTCCCAGCTGGCGTGGTCTAGGCGCCAACTAGGTAAACGGGTGGAACATACAACGGGTGTCAAGACACTAATACGACAAGGAAAGTGGTCACTAGAATGCAAATCCGAGATGATATTCCAGCATAAGGTGACTGCCAGCTGAGGGGAACAAATTGCAATGTCAATGTGTGAAAAACTATGAAATGCGTCAGATAGAAAGGTGGGCTCTCCGGTGTTCAAGAGAGCAAGATTCTGACTATCCAAGAAGTCTTTAAGTAGCGTACCTCTCGCACAAGCCCGAGGAGAGCCCCAAAGAGGGTGATGGGCATTGACGTCGCCTACCAATAAAAAGGGTGGTGGCAACTGCGAAATGAGGTGTTCTAAGTCGCTGTGCGAGAGGTCCGCAGATGGAGGCAAATAGATACTGCAAATGGTGAATGAAGCGGAGGGTAGCTTAATGCTGACAGCAACGGACTGGATTGCAGATTGTATGGGTACGGAGTTGGCAAAAATATCATCTCGAATAAGCATCATAGTGCCCCCATGTGCCGGGACACCGTCCTCCGGGGATAAATCACATCGTACGGAGGAGTACTGCCTGATGGTAACGGTGTCCTGTGGACGGAGCTTCGTCTCTTGTAAACATACAGCCAAGGGTTCATGCTGGCGCAGCAACAAGTCAAGCTCTGGTCGATGTGGTCGAATTCCGCGTATGTTCCAATGGAGGATAGCCATTGAGTATATTATGGGATAAGTTTCAAATCGAAAGACGCTTCTGCAGATTGGGATTAGCTGGTCGGTTCAATTTGTTCTTCTTAGGCGTTGGGCTAGTACTATTTTCAGGAGCACGATCCTGCCGTTTCCGCACTGTCCCTCTGGCAGTGGCGGCAGAATCCTCCTGGTCCATCTCCTCCACAAGGGAGGTCCCTTTTTCAAGAGCAGTTTTAGGTCCAAGTAGTTCGAACCGATTGGATGTGCTGATCGGCGAAGACGGCCGTCGCCGATTCACGCCCTCCTCCCCAGATGACCCTTCAGAGGAGGATACACGTGTGGAGTTGCGTGAACTTTTCTTACCTTTAGATGACTTGGTAATAGATTGCACATTCTCTTTCAAGAAGTCTTGTCGTACATACTTGGTCTTAAACTGTTTTTCCGGGGCAGAAGACGTCGTGAATTTACCAACTTTAGTTCCAGAGGTCGAGGCTTTCGGTGACAACTGTGCAGGACTATTCTGTAAGCTAGCGGATTTGGCAGATGTTGATACCAACTTGGGTGTAGGTGCCGAAGGCTTTGGCAGCGCTTGGGCTAAAATAACCTTTTCCGCAATTGTAGCCCCGTTCATATCGCCGGTCTGTGTTGCGATTTCCCGACGCGGTACCGGTTTAGCTGCAACTGAGCTATAGGTACCGGACCTCGGGGCAGAGGGTTGGCGGAGTCGCAGGAGCTTCCGGGCTTCCAAGAAGGACACCTTCTCTTTCACCCGTATCTCCTGGATCGCTCGTTCCTCTGCAAAACGGGGGCAGTCTCGGGAACTAGATGGGTGTTCCCCGTTACAGTTCACACACGATGGAGCTGAAGCACAAGCCCCATCGTGGGAGATGTCACCGCAGTGGACGCAGGTGGACTTGCCGGTACACAACTCACTAGTGTGACCAAAACGTTGGCATTTAAAGCACCTCAGCGGATTGGGTATATAAGGCCTAACTTCGATGGCTTCATACCCTGCCCTAATCTTTTGAGGCAGATCAACCCGATCAAAAGTAAGAAACAGGGTACGAGTAGGCAGGAATTCACCGTTGATCTTACGTTGTACCCGATAAACAGCTGAGACACCCTGAGTCGCAAGATTTTCTTGGATCTCCTCAATTGACAAACCGTCCAACGCGCGGGTTGTTATTACACCGCGGGAGGAGTTCAGCGACTTGTGCACCTCGACCTTCACTGGATAGCTGGCTAACATGGTGGCTTTAAGTATTCTTGCAGCTTGCGAGGCGGAGTTGGCTTCGACAAGAAGTGTACCATTGCGAGCTCGAACGCAGGATTTAACAGGACCAGCAATGGCATCGAGACCCTTTTGGATAGTAAAAGGGCTCACCGTAAGGAACTTCTTACCTTCCTCTGTCCTATGAATGACCAAGTAGCGAGGACCACATGACTCGACTACTTCCTTTCCAACTTCTTTATTAAGGGGTTTTTGTTTTGGTGCCATAGAAAAAATGGTATAAATTCATCCCCCAGTGCTCCCCACCCACCACGGAGCCCAACGAGGGGTCACCCCACTGGGGTGACAGGGCTACACAGGGGATATAGCGGGCTCGCCGTCCCACTCACCCTGGAGTTCGGTGTAATACCTAGTCCTGGCCGATTGACTAGGGGTGGGTTAGTCCCTAGCCTCCCGTTTAGGCAAATCAGAAACCAAAGCGGTGTATTAGGCTGCGCACCCTCCCCAGTTACTGAAAGACAGAAGCCCAGGCTCAGGTACGCAACCCTCAACCAACCAGGATATTCCTCTTCACCGACACGGGTCTCCACGCACGGCCTACACGTGGGTGGGCATTTTCACCTACTGACTCCCTCACCACTCTGAGGTTGCCCACAGAGGGAGTCAAGGTGGCTCGGGACCCCGGGTGCGCCTAACCCGTACCTACCGTAGTAGGCCCCTGGGGGGGAAAAGCTCTGATAACTTTAATATAATTACACTTATCTTTTAGAGACTATTAAAGCTACGGTGACTGTTAGGTTAGCGTTTCTGAAACTGTAAAGAACAACCATTTAGGCAACTACATGTCTCTTAAAGATAGACGATTTTTTGACTGTTTAATCTAATGCGCAAAAATGTCACAATCAAATATTAAAGTAAGTAAATAAAATATACAATACTGACTTGGATTTTTTTGGAGGAAGTGAAATAGCATGCAACATATTTAGTAATATGGGAAGATCTGTATGTACATTTCTTTGAAAACTACTAGCGTAAGTTAGTAATGCAAGTGTTTCTAGTGTTAGGATTTACATTCCCTATTTATATCCTATTTGAGAAGTATGAAAAAATACCACATTACAGATATGTAGGTTCAGTCTCTTTTGGCATATCTTTGAATTCACACACTTCCCAATATTGGGCTTTATTCGTTACAAAGACAGATTCTAAGGCTGGAATCGCATTGCTATCTCTCAGCCTGTTTCCCCCCAGGGGCCCCCCAGGGGCCCCCCAGGGGCCTACTACGGTAGGTACGGGTTAGGCGCACCCGGGGTCCCGAGACACCTTGACTCCCTCTGTGGGCACCCTCAGAGTGGTGAGGGAGTCAGTAGGTCAAAATGACCACCCACGTGTAGGCCTTGCGTAGACCCGTGTCGGTGAAATTGAATATCCTGGGTGGTTGAGGGTTGCGTACCTGAGCCTGGGCTTCTGTCTTTCAGTAACTGGGGAGGGTGCGCAGCCTAATACACCGCTTTGGTTTCTGATTTGCCTAAACGGGAGGCTAGGGACTAACCCACCCCTAGTCAATCGGCCAGGACTAGGTATTACACCGAACTCCAGGGTGAGTGGGACGGCGAGCGCGCTATATCCCCTGTGTAGCCCTGTCACCCCAGTGGGGTGACCCCGCGTTGGGCTCCGTAGTGGGTGGGGAGCACTGGGGGATGAATTTACACCTTTTTTTTCTATGGAAAGAGCTAAACCAACGTTTAATATGCGTGGAAAAGAAGTAGTCGAGCCTAGAGGTCCTCGCTACTTAGTTATATCTAGGACAGAGGAAGGAAAGAAGTTTTCGTCTGTTAGCCCTTTCGCTATCCAAAAGGGATTAGACAACATCGCTGGACGGTATGTCCAATGAGGAGCTTCAGGAAGATCTGGCAGACCAAGCCGTATCATCCGTCTATAGGGTTCAACGGAGAGTAAATGGTGAATTCGTGCCCACCCGTACCCTGTTCCATACCTTTGACCGGGTAGATCTGCCTCAAAGGATTAAGGCAGGGTACGAAGCTATCGAGGTTAGGCCCTACATTCCGAACCCCTTACGCTGTTACAAGTGCCAGCGATTAGGTCATACGAGCGAATTTTGTACTTGTCAGTCCACCTGTGCTACCTGTGGTGACGCTTCGCACGAAGGGGATTGCGGCATCCCTCCAACTAGTGTGAACTGCAGCGGGGAACACCCATCTAGTTCCCGAGATTGCCCCCGTTTTGCTGAGGAGAGAGCGATCCAGGAGATACGGGTGAAAGAGAAGGTGTCCTCCGAAGCCCGTAAGCTCCTTCGTATCCGACAACCCTCAGTTCCGCGGTCCGGTGCTTATAGCTGTGTTGCAGCTAAACCGGTGCCGAGGCGGGAGATCGCAACACAGACCTGCGATATCAATGGGGCCACTATTGCCGACAAAATTATCGTTGCTAGGCCTATTACGAAGACCTCAACAACGGCATCACCATCTGCCAAATGCGCCAACGTTAAGCATACTCCAGGAAAACTGTCAGCCCAACAATCGACATCAGGTAATAAGACCGGTAAAACCGTAGAGTATTCTGCACCACAGAAAACTTTCAAGACCAGCTTTGTTAGGACTGATTTCCTTAAAGAGCGTGTTTCGCCTGCACCCAAAACATTCAAGAGTGGTAAACCTCCACGTCACTCTCCCCGTAGATCCTCTTCGGAGGAATCTTCTGGGAGGAGCTCCGATCGGCGATGTCCATCTTCGCCGATCAGTACCTCAAATAGGTTCGAGATCCTCGAAGCGAGGTTCTCTATTGGTAAGAGCTCCTCTCCTGTGGAGGAAATGGAACAGGACGATCCTGCCTCGGCTGCCAAACGAACAGTCCGTAAGCGGCAGGATCGTGCTCCAGAAAAAAGTGTCAGTCCAACGGCTAAAAAGAACAAACTAAACCGACCATGGCTATCCTACAGTGGAACATACGAGGCATTCGACCACATCGAGCAGAGCTTGAACTGTTACTCCACGCGTATCAACCTCTAGTCGTCTGCCTACAAGAGACAAAGCTCCGTCCACAAGACAATGTTAGCTTCAGGAACTATTCTTCTGTACGGTTTGATTGCAATCCGACAGAAGGTTTTCCTGCACTCGAGGGCACTATGATGCTCACCAGGCATGATATTTATACTGATTCCGTCTCCTTACAGTCTGACGTCCAGTCAGTTGCTGTAAAGGTCACACTGCCATCTGCCAGATTTACCATATGTAATATCTATTTGCCTCCCTTTAATGACCTCTCGCGCACCGAGTTAGAAGACCTCCTTTCCCAGCTGCCAACGCCATTTGTGTTGGTGGGGGACGTGAATGCCCACCATCCACTCTGGGGCTCTCCTCGGGTTTGTGCGAGAGGTCAGCTAATTGCCGACTTCTTGGACACTAAGAATCTTGTTCTCCTGAACACCGGAGAGCCAACCTTTCTTTCTGACGCCTTTCACAGTTTTTCACACCTTGACATAGCGATTTGTTCACCACAGTTAGCAGTCTCGTTATCCTGGAATATTATCTCTGATTTGCACTCTAGTGACCATTTCCCTGTCTTACTAGTCTCTTGACACACGCTGCCTGTTCCACTCGATTACCTAGATTTCGCTTAGATCACGCCAACTGGGACCTGTATTCCCGCTTGGCTACCTTCAGCGCCGGTGAGCACGACTCTGTAAACCATTTAGTCGACCATCTCACCGAGACAATTCTTTCCGCTGCTCAGCAATCCATTGCCCGTTCGACTGGCAAAACCCGTCGCTTTTCAGTACCCTGGT
Source organism: Hymenopus coronatus (assembly GCA_030762935.1). Taxonomy (NCBI): domain Eukaryota; kingdom Metazoa; phylum Arthropoda; class Insecta; order Mantodea; family Hymenopodidae; genus Hymenopus; species Hymenopus coronatus. The sequence continues at coordinate 157,010,335 of CM060900.1, read as the reverse complement.
GGACTGATGACTGCCGGAATGCAATTTGTGCTAGCAGACGAGCTCTCAGGTACTTCCAACGTCGCCCTACACTAGATAATCTAATACAATATAAAAAGCTGCGTGCGAAATCTAGACACATTATTAGGGATAGCAAGAAGACATCCTGGAGTAATTTTGTGGCATCTTTTAAATGACATAAACCTTCCTCTGTCGTATGGGATAAGTTACGGCGTGTGGCCGGAAAATCGACTCAAATGCCTATCGCCGGTCTCAAAACACCTGCTGGTGATGTTGATACGTTTGAAGTGGCGAACACCTTAGGCAGAGCATTCGCTCAAGTATCTAGCTCAGACAATTATTCCCCTGACTTTCTTACAGTTAAGACTCAGTTGGAATCTCAAGGACTCTCCTTTCGTTCTGGGAACCTTGAAGCTTATAACCGTCTTTTCACCATGGTAGAGCTAGACAATGCACCTTCGTCTTCGCGACACTCTGCTCCAGGACCAGATGGTATCCATGTTTAAATGCTGCAACATCTCCCTCCTGATGGTAAGGTTTTCCTACTCGAGGTCTATAACCGTGTCTGGGTTGAAGCCACTTTTCCAGACAAATGGCGGGAGGCCACCATCATACCCATTCTTAAACCTGGAAAGGACCGCCGTCTTCCTACCCCTACCAGTTACCGTCCAATTTCCCTCACCAGTTGCGTATGCAAGATGATGGAACGTATGTTCAATGGACGGTTGGTGTGGTGGTTGGAATCCCACAACCTTCTGACTAATATCCAGTGTGGTTTTAGACGACGTCGCTCGGCAACTGACCACCTTGTCTCGCTGTCAACTCAGATCGTGGACGGGTTTCTGAAGAACAGCCCAACAGTTATATTTTTTGACCTCGAGAAGGCTTATGATACGAGCTGGCGGGCAGGGATTTTGCGCTCCCTCCACAGCTGGAATATACGTGGACGCCTATCGTTCATTCAGGAGTGTATGCGGGACCGGGCTTTCCGAGTAAGGGATGGCTCGGCTTTTCTAATTATTTTCTACAAGAAAACGGAGTGCCTCAGGGCTCGGTACTCAGCGTGACGCTGTTTGCGATAGCGATAAATTCCATCTCGCTCTGTGTTGCCCCAGGTGTCTCTTCTTGTTTATTTGTTGACGACTTTGCCATTTTCTGCACCTCTCAGCGTACCTAGTTTTTGGAACGCCGTCTCCACCGGCGTTTGGACAATCTTAATGATTGGAGCTCCAGAAACAGCTTTCATTTCTCACCTGAGAAGACAGTCTGCGTTAATTTCTGGCGCCGAAGGTGACGAATGCCACCTTCTCCACATCTCGGGCCAGATATACTTCCCTTCGCAGATGAGGTGAGATTCCTGGGGTTGATATTCAATCGGAAACTATGCTGGTCACCTCATGTAGCACAGCTTAAAGCGCGGTGTGACCGTTTCCTGAATATTTTACGGATATTAAGCGGCAAATCTTGGGGAGCAGATCGGGCAGTACTACTGCGTCTTTTATCGTGCACTGATCCGATCAAAGTTAGACTATGGATGTATTGTTTATGCCCCAGCACGCCCTTCTGTGCTGAGAAAGTTGGATACTATCCAAAATGGGGGACTCCGGGTGGCTGTTGGAGCGTTTCTAACTAGCCCAATTGTGAGCCTCTATGCCGAATCTGCCGAGCCCCCCTCTGTATTGCCGGCGGGATGTTCTTCTCTCTTAACTATGGCTGTAGCTTGAAATCCTTACCTGCGCGTCCCTCGTTTACTCGCTTTTTAAATTCCGGATTGGACGATCATTATAGAAACCTCTTACGTAGTCCAAGGCCTGCAGGATTTCGCTTCCGGGGAGCTGCTTCGAACGCACGGTCTTGAAATGCCTGACATGTTTCCTAAGGGGGAGAGGGTGCATCCACCTTGGCTACGTGCTTCCTCCCACGTAGATCAAATCTGTTACGCCCGTGTTTAGTACCCGTTCTTATTTTTTAGAATTTTTATCAAAATATAGTGGCCATATTCGTCTATACACCGATGGTAGTAAGTGTACCGACGGCATTGGATGTGCGTTTGTATTTAGGTCAGAAACCTCTACTTTCGGTTTACCTAGCAGCACATCTATTTATTGTGCAGAGCTGTGTGCCATATACCGCGCCCTTCTCTATATTCGCTGTCGAAATTGGAGTCATTGCCTTGTGCTCAGTGATTCCCTTAGTGCCCTTCAGAGCATCTGTGCGCTGTACACCTACCATCCTCTCGTACAGCGCATCCAGGATACCCTCCACATTTTATCCGCTTCTGGGGTTAATGTGGAGTGTGCATGGGTTCCTGGACACGCTGGCTTACTGGGAAATGAACGTGTGGTGTTGGCAGCGAAGAGCGCGGTCAGCGAACCCAGTGTAGCAATTACTTGCGTATCATCCGACGATTTTAAGCTTGTTGTCCGGAGAGCGGTGGTTTCGTCCTGGCATGCCGAGTGGTCAGTTCTCCGCGGGAACAAGCTTAGGTAGGTGAAGGAGCTCCCCGTACACTGGGCAACCTCACGAAAATCTCGACGTGAAGAGGTTATGTTGGCTCGATTGCGAATTGGTCACTGTTATTTTACACGTAGATATCTGTTTATGAAAGAGCCTCCACCTATCTGTCCACTCTGTGGAAAGCCGTTGACCGTCCGTCACGTGTTACTAGAGTGTGGTCCTCTAGCACGCATTCGCACATCCCTGCAACTGCAGGCAAGCCTTGACGAGGTCTTGGCAGACGATGACAGAGGAGTAGATAGGGTTTTTAACTTTTTAGCAAATGTACCTTTCGCACTGCGCGTGTAGTTGTTGTTTTACATTTGGTAGGCCGATTAACCTTTTTGCCTTTTTTTAAAAATGTGTCGCTTTTATGTTTTATATTACCTGATTCGTTTAAGCAGTCCTTTATGTCTAATTTAGACCCATTTTGGTTTTATTGCTCATCTTTGATTGTTATTTCAATCGGCTTTTTAACACTCAATTTTCCGCATCATTTTAGCTATTGTTTTACTGCTATTGGTTTTAGCTTCTTTTTAACTCTTGGTTTTTGTTTGCCACAGATTTTAGAAGGGCGCTAATGACCTTGCAATTGGGCGCCCAAAAAAACCATCTATCCCCCATGGGCCTACTACGGTAGGTTGCGTGGAGACCCGGTCGGTGGAAAGGAATATCCTGGTAGGTTGAGGGTTGCGCATCAGAGCCTGGCCCCCCAGGGGCCTACTACGGTAGGTACGGGTTAGGCGCACCCGGGGTCCCGAGCCACCTTGACTCCCTCTGTGGGCAACCTCAGAGTGGTGAGGGAGTCAGTAGGTCAAAATGCCCACCCACGTGTAGGCCGTGCGTGGAGACCCGTGTCGGTGAAAAGGAATATCCTGGTTGGTTGAGGGTTGCGTACCTGAGCCTGGGCTTCTGTCTTTCAGTAACTGGGGAGGGTGCGCAGCCTAATACACCGCTTTGGTTTCTGATTTGCCTAAACGGGAGGCTAGGGACTAACCCACCCCTAGTCAATCGGCCAGGACTAGGTATTACACCGAACTCCAGGGTGAGTGGGACGGCGAGCCCGCTATATCCCCTGTGTAGCCCTGTCACCCCAGTGGGGTGACCCCTCGTTGGGCTCCGTGGTGGGTGGGGAGCACTGGGGGATGAATTTATACAATTTTTTTTATGGCACCAAAACTTAAACCCCTGATTTCAAATAAAGACGTTGGAAAGGAAGTAGTCGAGTCATGTGGTCCTCGCTACTTGGTTATTCATAGGACAGAGGAAGGTAAGAAGTTCCTTACGGTGAGCCCTTTTACTATCCAAAAGGGTCTCGATACCATTGCTGGTCCTGTTAAATCCTGCGTTCGAGCTCGCAATGGTACACTTCTTGTCGAAGCCAACTCCGCCTCGCAAGCTGCAAGAATACTTAAAGCCACCATGTTAGCCAGCTATCCAGTGAAGGTCGAGGTGCACAAGTCGCTGAACTCCTCCCGCGGTGTAATAACAACCCGCGCGTTGGACGGTTTGTCCATTGAGGAGATCAAAGAAAATCTTGCGACTCAGGGTGTCTCAGCTGTTTATCGGGTACAACGTAAGATCAACGGTGAATTCCTGCCTACTCGTACCCTGTTTCTTACTTTTGATCGGGTTGATCTGCCTCAAAGGATTAGAGCAGGGTATGAAGCCATCGAAGTTAGGCCTTATATACCCAATCCGCTGAGGTGCTTTAAATGCCAACGTTTTGGTCACACAAGTGAGTTGTGTACCGGCAAGTCCACCTGCGTCCACTGCGGTGACATCTCCCACGATGGGGCCTGTGCTTCAGCTCCATCGTGTGTGAACTGTAACGGGGAACACCCATCTAGTTCCCGAGACTGCCCCCGTTTTGCAGAGGAACGAGCGATCCAGGAGATACGGGTGAAAGAGAAGGTGTCCTTCTTGGAAGCCCGGAAGCTCCTGCGACTCCGCCAACCCTCTGCCCCGAGGTCCGGTACCTATAGCTCAGTTGCAGCTAAACCGGTACCGCGTCGGGAAATCGCAACACAGACCGGCGATATGAACGGGGCTACAATTGCGGAAAAGGTCATTTTAGCCCAAGCGCTGCCAAAGCCTTCGGCACCTACACCGAAGTTGGTATCAACATCTGCCAAATCCGCCAGCTTACAGAATAGTCCTGCACACTTGTCACCTAAAGCCTCGACCTCCGGAACTAAAGCTATTAAATTCACGACGTCTTCTGCCCCAGAAAAACAGTTTAAGACCAAGTATGTACGACAAGACTTTTTGAAAGAGAATGTGCAATCTATTACCAAGTCATCTAAAGGTAAGAAAAGTTCACGCAACTCCACACGTGTATCCTCCTCTGAAGGGTCATCTGGGGAGGAGGGCGTGAATCGGCGACGGCCGTCTTCGCCGATCAGCACATCAAATCGGTTCGAACTACTTGGACCGAAAACTGCTCTTGAAAAAGGGACCTCCCTTGTGGAGGAGATGGACCAGGAGGATTCTGCCGCCACTGCCAAAGGGACAGTGCGGAAACGGCAGGATCGTGCTCCTGAAAATAGTACTAGACCAACGCCTAAGAAGAACAAATTGAACCGACCAGCTAATCCCAATCTGCAGAAGCGTCTTTCGATTTGAAACTTATCCCATAATATACTCAATGGCTATCCTCCATTGGAACATACGCGGAATTCGACCACATCGACCAGAGCTTGACTTGTTGCTGCGCCAGCATGAACCCTTGGCTGTATGTTTACAAGAGACGAAGCTCCGTCCACAGGACACCGTTACCATCAGGCAGTACTCCTCCATACGATGTGATTTATTCCCGGAGGACGGTGTCCCGGCACATGGGGGCACTATGATGCTTATTCGAGATGATATTTTTGCCAACTCCGTACCCATACAATCTGCAATCCAGTCCGTTGCTGTCAGCATTAAGCTACCCTCCGCTTCATTCACCATTTGCAGTATCTATTTGCCTCCATCTGCGGACCTCTCGCACAGCGACTTAGAACACCTCATTTCGCAGTTGCCACCACCCTTTTTATTGGTAGGCGACGTGAATGCCCATCACCCTCTTTGGGGCTCTCCTCGGGCTTGTGCGAGAGGTACGCTACTTAAAGACTTCTTGGATAGTCAGAATCTTGCTCTCTTGAACACCGGAGAGCCCACCTTTCTATCTGACGCATTTCATAGTTTTTCACACATTGACATTGCAATTTGTTCCCCTCAGCTGGCAGTCACCTTATGCTGGAATATCATCTCGGATTTGCATTCTAGTGACCACTTTCCTTGTCGTATTAGTGTCTTGACACCCGTTGTATGTTCCACCCGTTTACCTAGTTGGCGCCTAGACCACGCCAGCTGGGAACTGTACTCCCACTTGGCTGAATTTAGCTACGAAGAGCACGACTCTGTGAACCACTTGGTCGAACATCTTACAGGGACCATTCTTTCTGCTGCTGAGCAATCCATTCCGCGTTCGACTGGCTACAGCCGTCGATTTCCGGTACCTTGGTGGACCGCTGACTGTCGGGATGCTATTCGCGCTCGCAGACGAGCTCTACGGGTTTTCCAGCGTTTTCCTACACTGGATAACCTGATACACTATAAACGGATGCGTGCACATTCTAGGCGGGTTATTAAGGATAGCAAAAAGATGTCATGGAATAAATTCGTGGGTTCCTTTAATCGACATACACCTTCCTCTGTCGTATGGGATAAGTTAAGACGTGTGGCTGGGAAACCGAACCATATGCCCATCGCCGGTCTCAAAACACCTACCGGAGCTGTTGTTGATACATTTGACGTGGCGAATACTTTAGGCAGTGCTTTCGCTCAGGTGTCTAGCTCAGGCAACTATTCCCCTGAGTTTCTTACAGTTAAGAACCAGGTGGAATCTCAAGAATTCTCGTTTCTTTCTGGCAACCTTGAGGATTATAATCGCCTTTTCACCCTGGCAGAGCTAGACAATGCACTCTCCTCTTCACGACACTCAGCACCAGGTCCAGATGGTATCCACGTCCAAATGTTGCAACATCTCTCTCCTGATGGCAAAGATTTCCTACTCGAGGTCTATAATCGTGTCTGGGTTGATGGCATTTTTCCAGACAAGTGGCGGGAGGCCAACATCATACCCATTCTTAAACCTGGAAAGGACCGCCATCTTCCTTCCAGTTACCGTCCTATTTCCCTCACCAGTTGCGTTTGCAAGGTGATGGAACGCATGATCAATGGACGGTTGGTGTGGTGGCTGGAATCCCACAATCTTCTGACGAACATCCAGTGTGGCTTTCGACGACGACGTTCAACTGCTGACCACCTTGTCGCTCTGTCAACTCAGATTATGGACGGGTTTCTTAAGAACAGCCCCACAGTTGGGATATTTTTTGACCTCGAGAAGGCCTACGACACGTGTTGGCGGGCGGGAATATTGCGTTCTCTGCACAACTGGAACATACGTGGACGCCTACCGTTGGTCATTCAGGAGTTTATGCGGGACCGCGTTTTTCGAGTGAGGGTGGGTTCGGTTTTTTCTAACCATTTTATTCAAGAGAACGGAGTGCCGCAGGGCTCGGTACTCAGCGTGACTCTATTTGCTATTGCGATAAATTCCATATCACTATGTGTGCCTCAAGGTGTCTCTTCCTGTTTATTCGTGGACGACTTTGCCATCTTCTGTACTTCTCAGCGTACACCGTTTTTGGAACGCCGTCTCCAGCGGTGTTTGGACAATCTCTATGCATGGAGCTCGAAACACGGTTTTCGTTTCTCCGCTGAGAAGACAGTCTGCGTTAACTTCTGGCGCCGTAAGTGGCATATGCCGCCGTCTCTTCGACTCGGGCCAGATTTACTTCCTTTCGCAGACGAGGCGAGATTCCTTGGTTTGATCTTCGATCGGAAACTTTGTTGGGCACCACAAATAGCACAGCTTAGAGCACGATGTGACCGTTCTCTAAATCTTTTACGGATACTAAGTGGCAAGTCTTGGGGTGCGGATCGGACGACATTGCTCAGTCTTTATCGTGCTGTGATTCGTTCGAAGTTGGACTATGGCAGCATTGTGTATTCTTCAGCTCGACCTTCAGTGCTCAGAAGGTTAGACACAGTCCATAACCAGGGCATCCGTGTGGCCGTTGGAGCTTTTCCAACGAGCCCAGTTGTTAGCCTCTACGCCGAATCGGGAGAACCTCCTCTGCGTTGTCGGCGTGATGTCCTGCTTGCTAATTATGGCTGTGGGCTGAAGTGTATGCCTGGGCATCCAACTTATCACGCGTTTTTCTCCCCTGAGCTTCACGAGCGATACTGCCTCCGCTCTCTGAGCCCCAGGCCAGCAGGTTTTCGTTTCCGTGAGCTTCTACGCCAGCACCATGTTGACATTCCTCGGCTGTTATCCAAGGGAGAGAGTATACACCCCCCTTGGTTACGCGCTACCTCCCATGTCGATCTCGGGATGACGCTCTACGGGAAATCTGTTACGCCTCTTGATAGTATTCGTCGTTGCTTTTTAGAATTTTTATCCAAATACAGTGGCCGTATTTGTATTTACACCGATGGTAGTAAGAGCCCCGACGGTGTTGGATGTGCCTTTGTAACTGGCACCGCAACTTCTACTTACGGTTTGCCTAGTTGCACATCTATATATTCTGCCGAGCTATATGCTATTTATCAAGCCCTTCTGTATATTCGACGTCGAAAATTAGGTGACTGCCTTATTCTTAGTGATTCCCTTAGTGCCCTTCAGAGCATTCGTGAGCTGTACAATTACCATCCTTTGGTGCAGCGCATCCAGGACGTTCTCCGCATTTTGCACGCTTCTGGTTTTAATGTGGAGTGCGCATGGATTCCTGGACACGTTGGCTTGCCAGGGAATGACACGGCGGATTTGGCAGCGAAATCGGCAGTCACAGCGCCCAGTGTTACGATTACCCATTCAACAGCAGAAGATTTTAGAGTGGCTGTACGGAGAGCCGTTTTTTCGACTTGGCATGCGGAGTGGTCGGCTCTCCGTGGTAATAAGCTGCGAGAGGTGAAGGACCTCCCTGTCAACTGGGTAACCTCCTCTCGTTTATTCCGCCGGGAGGAGGTAGTACTAGCTCGGCTAAGAATTGGCCACTGTATTTTTACTCACAGTTACCTTTTTAAACGTGAACCTGCTCCTGTCTGTGCGCTCTGTGGGGAGGCACAGACAGTTCGTCATGTGTTGCTGGAGTGTGGTCACCTGGCACACATTCGGTCATCTATGGGCATGCCGGCCTCTCTTGCTGAGGTCCTGGCAGATGACCCAAGAGCAGTGGACAGGGTTTTTAAATTTTTAGCAAAACTTTCTTTTACCTTGACGTTTTAGTGTGATAGCGGTTTTTTAAACTCTTTTGGTTTTAATGTGTTGATTTTAGATGGAGTTTTATATCCAGCTCTGGTTAGAGGGCTGGACGTTTCTGTTACTTCCGTTTCAACTGTGCTAGCTCTTTTATTTGTGTTTACTTTTTTGTTTGGTATTTTCTTACTGGCTATTGCCAAGTTTTAATCATAAGGGCGCTTATGACCTCGGCAGTTGAGCGCCCTTAAACACCATCATCATCTCATCAGAGCCTGGGCTTCTGATCTTTAGTAACTGGGGATGGTGCGGAACCTAATACACCGCTTTGGTTTGTGCTTCGCCTAAACGGGAGGCTGGGGATTAACCTTCCCTAGTCAATCGGCCAGATCTAGGTATTATACCGAACTCCAGGGTGAGTGGGACGGCATGCCTGCTATATCCCCGTGTGTAGCCCGGTGGGGTGACACCTTGTTGGGCTCCGTGGTGGGTGTGGAGCACTAAGAGATAAATGTATATGCTTTTTTATGACAAAACTAAAACTAAATTGGTAGTTGGAAAAGAAGTAGTCGAGTGTAGTGGTCCTCGCCACTTAGTTATAAATATAACTGAGGGAGGTAGAAAATTTACGTCGGTTAGCCCTTTTGCTATTCATAAGGGGCTAGACAATATTGCTGGTCCGGTGAAATCCTGTATTAGAGCTCGAAATGGTACCCTCCTGCTTGAGGCACTTCGTAAGCCATCGAAGTTAGGCCTTATGTACCGAACCTCCTAAGATGTTACAAATGGCAGCGGTTTGGGCATACAAGCGATTTCTGTACTGGTCGGTCTACGTGTGCTATCTGTAATAATTAACGCACAGTTTAATTGATAATAATTATGGCTTTAAGTGATATTTATAGCAATTTTTAGGCTAACTTAGGTTAAGTTATATCTGTAAATTTAAGTTGTATAATTAATTTTGTAATTGGTATAAGTAGTAATAAATATATAAAGTTTGGGATATTTTACCCTGGTTTAAGAAATTAGTTATCAGGGTTTAATATACAGATTTTATTTTATTATCTGTGGTAATGCATCACACGATGGGAAGTGTACAACACCGCCATCTTGTGTGAATTGCAGCGTGGTTGAGGCACTTTCAGTATCCTAGGTAGAGAAAATACTAAGAGCCAAAATGTTAGGCAGCTACCCCATTAAGGTCGAGAAGCATAAAACACTAAACTCCTCTCGCGACCCTATTACCACCTGCGCATTGAACGGCTTGTCCAATGAGAAGGTTCAAGAGGACCTGGCAGACCAATTTGTAACATCCGTTTACAGGGTTCAACGCAAAGTAAATGGTGAATTCGTGCCTTCCCGTACCCTGTTCCTTACCTCTCATAGCGTCGATCTCCCTCAAAGGATTAAGGCAGGGTACGAAGCCATCGAGGTTAGGCCTTATGTACCGAACCTCCTAAGATGCTACAAATGCCAATAGTTTGGGCATACAAGCGATTTCTGTACTGGTCGGTCTACGTGTGCTATCTGTAAATATTAACACACAGTTCAATTGATAATAATTATGGCTTTAAGTGGTATTTATAACAATTTTAGGCTAAGTTAGGTTAAGTTATATCTATAAATTTAAGTTGTATAATTACATTTGTAATTGGTATAAGTAGTAATAAATATATAAAGTTTGGGATATTTTACCCTGCTTTAAGAAATTGGTTATCAGGGTTTAATATACAGATTTGATTTTATTATCTGTGGTGATGAATCACACGATGGGAGGTGTACAACACCGCCATCTTGTGTGAATTGCAGCGGGGAACATGCATCTAGTTCCCAAGATTGCCCCCGTTTACAGAGGAGAGAGCGATCCAGGAGATACGGGTGAGGGAGAAGGTGCCCTTCTCGGAGGCCCGTAGGCTCCTGCGCCTCCGCCAATCCTCTGTCCTGCGCTCCGGTACCTATAGCTCAGTCTCAGATAAATCGGGAAATCGCGACTCAAACATGCAATATAAATGAGGCCACCATATCAGAGAGGATTCTCGTAGCCTGGTCGCTACCAAAGACTTAACTTCTATGTCTACGTCGCCACCCCTCTCGTAAATCCCGTTAGGAGGAGGTTCAATTGGCTCGCTTGCGGATCGGTCTCTGCAATTTAAGGCATAGTCATGTTTTTAAGAGAGATCCTCTACCTATCTGTACGCTCTGTGCGGCAGTATTGTCGATACGGCATGTCCTGCTAGAGTGTATTGCTTTAGCAGCCCTTCGATCAGCTTCATACCTGTCGGCCTCCCTCGTGGAGGTTCTTGACGACGACCGCAGAGTGGTCGATGAGTTTTTAACTTTTTGTCTAATATGACGTTTACTGCAAAAAAATTAGTTTTTTAAGTTTTCCCCTATCTTTATCGCTTCTAATGGAGCGGGGGTTCATGGGTTTTAATGCTTTTTAATGTTCTTCCTTTTTAAGTCATTTTAACCCGTCGACCACGTTTTAGCTATTTTGCCCTGTATTCGCTCCCTTTTTAAATATTCTTAGATTCCTGTTTGTCTTTTAGCCACCAGATTTTATCTTCTGGTTTTAAGTGACATTTGCTTTTATATTGTTCTTTTACCTTTGGTGTTTTCATTTATTCTTGTTTTCTGAGGGCGCTAATGTCCTCCGTAGTTCAGCAACCTTGAACTCCAACCATCATTATCTACGTGGGCACACCATCTGCTAAATCTACCACTGTAAAGAGCAGTCCGACAGCCGTTTCAACTAAACCATGGACCTCTGCCAAGGACACCGGTACCGCAGCTAAGACCTTTAAGACCAGTTATGTCCTCTCCGATTTGCTGAAACAAAGTGCGAAGTCCTCTCCCATAAGATCTAAGAGAAGGAAATGAAATGGCGTGTTATTTATGGACGCTCTTTAACTAATGTGGTTCTTAGCATCCCAATCTGTATTGGGCGTGAAAGACCGCTTAATTTTGCTGAGAAGCCTCTATCAGGCTTGAGGTTCTTTTACGTAAATCTACGACACGGGACCAACGGCTTTACGTCCCTTTCGAAGGAAGCCATGCTAAAGATTTTTCACCCGAAAAAATCCATCGTCCTCTGCCGGGTTTGAACCCGCGACCTTGGGTATTTCAAGTTAGCATGGTAACCATTACACCACAGAGGGCGACTCTAAGGGAAGGAAAAGTCGAGAAAATCTCCATGTAGATCCTCTTCTGGGGCCAGCGCGGATAGGCGGCCACCATCTTCACCGATCAATACCTCTAATCGGTTCGAGATTCTCGAACCGAACTTTTCTATTGGAAAGGGGTCCTCCCCCATGGAAGATATGGAACAAGAGGATTGTGCCCTCGCTGCCAAACGAACTGTGCGTGCGTAAGTGGCAGGATCACGCCCACAGGCAAAAAGAAGAGTGAGTGGTGTTTAAGGGCCGGTCGACAACTAGGTCATTTGGGCCCGAAGTAGCGAAAAAGGGAAACAGTAAAAAAAGAAGAAGAAAAAAAGGAATACAGCGTGAAAAGTTAAGAAATGCTAAAAACCCTTGCACACACGAAAAGCAAGTCCATGTGGTAAAAAGTGGGGGCTAAAGAGTTAAGGCTAAAAACTACACATACAGGCACCAAAAAAAAAAAAAAAAAACTGAGAGCATGTGGTAAAACACAAGGGCTTAAAACCTGAAAAAGTAAAAACTGCACACACGCATAAAACAGGTCAGATCTCTTTGCTGAGGTCAATAGAAGCAGTAATCCGGGGCACTTTATCAACGGATTTGGCGTTGTTGCATAAAATGGATGTACCGTGTCTTTGATAGTGTGAAGTTGGGTACCCGCTAAATTTTGCCAAGATTGCTGCCAGGCTAAAAGAAGAGACCGACGAAGGCGACGTGAAACATCCCCGGGGGGCGGCACAGCAGCTGCCGAGTAACCCTGCAAGGAACAAACAGCCTTAGCTAGCAGACCTGTCCGCTATCTCATTCATTACCTGCAACACCGACATGACCTGGAACCAATGTGAAGACGAGCTGGTAGCCGCAATCAATCAACTCAGAAATGCGAGATTGAATGCGCATAACGAGCTGTGAGGAGCTGGCATACTCATGCTGGGCCTATAGGGCACTCAGGGATTCGCTGCAAACTATAAAACTACCAGGTGCTAGAAACGATATAAAATCCAGAAAGTAAAAGATAGCGTACAGTTCAGCGGTGAATACCGATCTGGCGACCGCAAGGCCATAATTATGTGTTTCCCCATTGAAGTAAAAGGCACAACCTGTAGCTCCACCCAGCGTGCAACCGTCAGTGAATACAGGTGCATACACCCGGTAATTGCTCAGAAGTTCCTGAAACAATCGCCGAAACACCTCTGGAGCGATCGAGAGCTTCACATGGTTGGAGAGGGTCAGATCGAAACTGGGTCGCCTCAGTTGCCAAGGAGGTTCGTGGTATACAAACACGCGCTCCACAAGAGGCAATCTGAGACCCCTACCGGAGATCAGCTCACGAAACCGTATACCACAGGGGCGTGAAGCAGTGGCTATCCTCAGATAGCGGTGTGATTACTTCAGGAGTAATACAGGGTTAAAACAAAGATGGCAGAGCTCCGCAGACAGCTTAGCAGCATAAGAACAAAGTAAAAATGAGCGACGCACTGCCAGTGGGGATTCACCAGCATCGGCATACAAGTATTCCACACAACAAGTCCGGAAGGCTCCTGTAGCAAGACGTATACTGGTATGATGAACAAAGGTGTAAAAGGCGAAGTTTAGAGGCGCTCGCTACGGCGTAAATAAAACAACTGTAATCCAGTTTTGAGCGAACGAGTGAACGGTACAGATGCAGCATCATGAAACGATCACCGCCCCAAGACGCACCAGAAAGCAGTTTGAGGATTCGAAGCGATCGATCACAGGAAGCACGAAGGTCCCACCCCCCAGGGGCCTACTACGGTAGGTACGGGTTTGGCGCACCCGGGGGTTCCCGAACTACTCACCGTCATTTCATCCTTCCCATCGCCACCAACTCTGCCACGTTTTGTGTACGTGTGCGCGTGTGTGTGCGCACATTTGTTGTTTGTGTTTTATGTGAGCGCGAGTGTTTTCGCATCTTCTTCCTCTTATAGGCTTACTCTTTACATATTTAGTTTTAAGGCTTTAGATTTATTAAATCCTGCCTCACCAACAGGGATCTTTATTCCCTCTCCCCAGTGGCCTACTACGGTAGGTACGGGCTAGGCGCACCCGGGGACCCGAGCCACCTTGGCTCCCTCTGTGGGCAACCTCAGAGTGGTGATGGAGTCAGTAGGGCCAAATGCCCACCCACGTGGAGACCCGTGTCGGTGAAAAGGAATATCCTGGTTGGTTGAGGGTTGCGTACCTGAGCCGGGGCTTCTGTCTTTCAGTAACTGGGGAGGGTGCGCAACTTAATACACCACTTTGGTTTCTGCTTTGCTTAAACGGAAGGCTAGGGACTAGCCCACTCCTAGTCAATCGGCCAGGACTAGGTATTATACCGAAGTCCAGGGTGAGTGCGACGGCGAGCCTGCTATATCACCTGTGCAGCCATGTCACCTCAGTGGGGTGACCCCTTGTTGGGCTCCGTGGTGGGTGGGGAATATTGGGGGATGAATTTATACCCCTTTTTTCATGGGAAAACCTAAACCATCGTTTAATGTCCAAGGAAAAGAAGTAGTTTAGTCATGTGGTGCTCGCTCTTAATTGTCACTCGAACGGAGGAGGGTAAAAACTTCACGTCGGTCAGCCCTTTTGCCATTCAAAAGGGCTTAGATAAAATTGCTGGATCGGTTCAATCTTGTTTACGAGCGCTAAACGGTGCACTCCTGATAGAGGCAGTGTCAGCAACCCAGGCCTCTAAATTAGTACGAGCCACTTAGTTAGGCAGTTACTCAGTTAAAGTACAGCGACATAAAACCCTGACTCTTCGCGCGGTGTTGTTACCACCCGCGCTTTGGACGGCTTGAGCACAGAGGAGATTCAGGAGAATCTGGCGGAACAAGGCGTTAGTTCTGTGTATAGGGTCCAGCGCAAAGTAAATGGTGAATTCATGCCTACCCGTACGTTGTTCCTGTCCTTTGATCGGGTAGATCTCCCCCAAAGGATAAGGGCTGGGTACGAAGCCATCGATGTTAGGCCGTTCATTCCCAACCCACTCAGATGCTACAAGTGTCAGCGCTTTGGGCACACAAGTGCATTCTGTACTGGTCAGTCTAGATGTTCAATCTGTGGAGACGGCGCGCACGATGGAGCGTATACTTCCCCTCCATCGTGTGTTAACTGCGCTGGCGAACATTCATCTAGTTCCCGCGACTGTCCCCGTTATGCAGAGGAAAGAGCGATCCAGGAGATCCGGTTGAAAGACAAGTTGTCCTTCTTGGAAGCCCGGAAGCTCCTGTGCAGCCACCAACCCTCTGTCTCGCGGTCTGGTACGTACAGCTCAATTGCAGCTAAACCGGTACCGAGGCGGGAAATCGCAAATCAAACTGGCGATATTAACGGGGCCACAATTTCTGAAAAGATTCTGGCGGCTACGCCGCACCAACGCTCCTCGACTTCTATGACTGTTCCGGCATCAACATCGGCCAAACCCGCTCATTTAAAGAGTAACACAGTGAAAGTGTCACCCAAGCCTTCAACCTCGGGCACCAAGACCGTCTTACCCGCCACCACTTTTATGCCAGCAAAGAACTTTAAGACCAGTTACGTTAGGACGGACTTCTTAAAAGACCATGTAAAGTCTCCTCCCAAACCATCGAAGGGATTGAAAACTCAACGCTCATCCCCAAGTAGATCCTCTTCGGGAGAATCTTCTTGTGGGAGTGTAGATCGACGACGAACATCTCCGTCGATCACCACCTCAAATCGGTTCGAGGTTCTCGAACCGAAATGTTCTATTGGAAAGGGATCCTCTCCTGTGGAGGAGATGGAACAGCAGTTTCGAGCTCCTGAAAACAGTACAAACCCGATCCCGAAAAAGAACAAATTGAACCGACCAGCACAGCCCAATCTGAAGAAACGTCTTTCGATATAAACCTTATCCCATATTATAGAAAATGGCTATCCTACAATGGAACATACGCGGAATTAGACCTGGTCGACCAGAGCTAGCCTGTTGTTCAACCAGTAGCAACCATTAGTCGTCAGCTTACAAGAGACTAAAATCCGTCCCCATGACATAGTCACATTCAGGGATTATTCTGCTGTACGGTGTGATCTATCACCGGAGGCGGGTGTTCCTGCCCATGGGGTCACTATGCTAGTCGTCAGAGAATGCAGAATCCGTACCTTTAAAGTCTTGCATCCAGTCCGCTGATGTCAGCATTACGCTGGTGTCTACCAAATTCACAATTTGTTGTATCTGTCTGTCTCCATCTGCTGACCTCTCGCGCATTGATTTAGACGACCTAGTTTCCCAGCTACCAACACCATTGCTGTTGCTGGGGGACGTGAATACCCACCACCCACTTTGGGGCTCCCCTCGGGCTTGTGCGGGAGGTCATTTAATTACCGATTTTTTTACGGTCCTAATCTCTCTCTCCTGAATACCGGAGAGCCCACCTTTCTCTCTGACGCCTTCAATAGTTTCTCACACATCGACATAGGTGTTTGTTCTCCGCAGTTAGCCGTATCCTTACAGTGGACCGTCATCTCTGATCCATACTCTAGTAACCACTTTCCAGTTCTTCTAAGTCTACTAGAACACGACGTATGTTCAACGCCCTTACCTAGATGGCGCTTAGACCGAGCCAACTGGAATTTTTATTCCGATTTGGCTGCTTTTAACCGCTGCGAGCACGACTCCGTGGATGTTTTAGTCGAACACCTCATAGCCACCATTCTTTCTGCTGCTGAAACGGCCATCCCGCGGTCGACTGACCACTCCCGCCGATTTCCGGTTCCCTGGTGGACCGCTGAATGCCGGGATTCCATTCGTGCTCGCAGTCGTGCTTTACGGTTTTTCTAGCGTCACCCTACGCTGGATAACCTAATACAATATAAAAAGATGTGCTCCAAATCTAGACAAGTTATTAAGGATAGCAAAAAGCAATCATGGAGCCAGTTTGTATGCTCCCTTAACCGACATACACCTTCCTCTGTCGTATGGGATATGATAAGACGGGTAGCCGGAAAACCGACCCATATGCCGATCACCGGTCTAAAAACAGCGGCAGGCGCCCTGGTTGACACGTTTGATGTGGCCAACACTCTGGGCATTACTTTCGCCAAGATATCTAGCTCAGATAATTATGCGCCTGAGCTTCTTCCAGTTAAGGCCCAGGTTGAATCTCAAGATTTTGCCTTCCGCTCTGGAAACCTTGAAGACTACTACCGCCTTTTCACCATGGCGGAGCTAGAATTTGCCCTTTCATCTTCTCGAAAATCTGCGCCAGGTCCAGATGGCATCCACGTGCTTTACAACATCTCTCTCCTGCGGGTAAGGCTTTCGTCTTCGAGGTCTATAATCGTGTCTGGGTAGATGCCACTTTTCCTACTCAGTGGCGGGAGGCCACCACCATACCCATTTTGAAACCTGGAAAGGACCGTCATCTCACTTCCAGCTACCGTCCAATTTCCCCCACCAGCTGTGTATGCAAGGTGATGGAACGCATGATCAATCGGCGGTTGGTGTGGTGGTTGGAATCCCACAATCTTCTGACCAACATCCAATGTGGTTTTCGAAGACGTCGATCAGCGGTTGACCACCTTGTGTCGCTATCGACGAAGATCCTGAACGGCTTTCTTCGGAATTGTCAGATGGTTGGGATATTTTTTGACCTCGAGAAGGCTTATGATACGTGTTGGCGGGCAGGGATTTTACGCACCCTCTACAGTTGGAATATACATGGTCGTCTACCGTTCATCCAGGAGTTCATGCGGGAACGCGTTTTTCGAGTAACCAATAGAACGCAGGCTCGGTACTAAGCGTGACGCTGTTTGCTACAGCCATACATTCTATATCTCAATTTGTCCCCCCAGGTGTCTCTTCCTGTTTATATGTGGACGACTTTGCCATTTTCTGTACTTCTCAGCTCACACCGTTTATGGAACGCCGTCTCCAGCGGTGTTTGGACAATCTCTATGCTTGGAGCTCGAAACACGGTTTTCGTTTCTCCGCTGAGAAGACAGTCTGCGTTAACTTCTGGCGCCGTAAGTGGCAAATGCCGCCGTCTCTTCGACTCGGGCCAGATTTACTTCCTTTCGCAGACGAGGCGAGATTCCTTGGTTTGATCTTCGATCGGAAACTTTGTTGGGCACCACAAATATCACAGCTTAGAGCACGATGTGACCGTTCTCTAAATCTTTTACGGATACTAAGTGGCAAGTCTTGGGGTGCGGATCGGACGGCATTGCTCCGTCTTTATCGTGCTGTGATTCGTTCGAAGTTGGACTATGGCAGCATTGTGTATTCTTCAGCTCGACCTTCAGTGCTCAGAAGGTTAGACACAGTCCATAACCAGGGCATCCGTGTGGCCGTTGGAGCTTTTCCAACGAGCCCAGTTGTTAGCCTCTACGCCGAATCGTGAGAACCTCCTCTGCGTTGTCGGCGTGATGTCCTGCTTGCTAATTATGGCTGTGGGCTGAAGTGTATGCCTGGGCATCCAACTTATTACGCGTTTTTCTCCCCTGAGCTGCACGAGCGATACTGCCTCCGCTCTCTGAGCCCCAGGCCAGCAGGTTTTTGTTTCCGTGAGCTTCTACGCGAGCACCATGTTGACATTCCTCGGCTGTTACCCAAGGGAGAGAGTATACACCCCCCTTGTTTACGCGCTACCTCCCATGTCGATCTCGGGATGACGCTCTACGGGAAATCTGTTACGCCTCTTGATAGTATTCGTCGTTGTTTTTTTAGAATTTTTATCCAAATACTGTGGCCGTATTTGTATTTACACCGATGGTAGTAAGAGCCCTGACGGTGTTGGATGTGCCTTTGTCACTGGCACCGCAACTTCTACTTACGGTTTGCCTAGTTGCACATCTATATATTCTGCCGAGCTATATGCTATTTATCAAGCCCTTCTGTTTATTCGACGTCGAAAATTAGGTGACTGCCTTATTCTTAGTGATTCTCTTAGTGCCCTTCAGAGCATTCGTGAGCTGTACAATTACCATCCTTTGGTGCAGAGCATCCAGGACGTTCTCCACATTTTGCACGCTTCTGGTTTTAATGTGGAGTGCGCATGGATTCCTGGACACGTTGGCTTGCCAGGGAATGACACGGCGGATTTGGCAGCGAAATCGGCAGTCACCGCGCCCAGTGTTACGATTACCCATTCAACAGCAGAAGATTTTAGAGTGGCTGTACGGAGAGCCGGTTTTTCGACTTGGCATGCGGAGTGGACGGCTCTCCGTGGTAATAAGCTGCGAGAGGTGAAGGACCTCCCTGTCAACTGGGTAACCTCCTCTCGTTTATTCCGCCGGGAGGAGGTAGTATTAGCTCGGCTAAGAATTTGCCACTGTATTTTTACTCACAGTTACCTTTTTAAACGTGAACCTGCTCCTGTCTGTGCGCTCTGAGGGGAGGCACAGACAGTTCGTCATGTGTTGCTGGAGTGTGGTCACCTGGCACACATTCGGTCATCTATGGGCATGCCGGCCTCTCTTGCTGAGGTCCTGGCAGATGACCTAAGAGCAGTGGACAGGGTTTTTAAATTTTTAGCAAATGTTTCTTTTACCTTGACGTTTTAGTGTGATAGCGGTTTTTTAAACTCTTTTGGTTTTAATGTGTTGATTTTAGATGGAGTTTTATATCCAGCTCTGGTTAGAGGGTTGGACGTTTCTGTTACTTCCGTTTCAACTGTGTTAACTCTTTTACTTGTGTTTACTTTTTTGTTTGGTATTTTCTTACTGCCTATTGCCAAGTTTTAATCATAAGGGCGCTTATGACCTCGGCAGTTGAGCGCCCTTAAACACCATTATCATCATCATCATCATCATCATCATCATCAACCGTCACGCCTGAGACCTCCGAAGAGCACACAAGTTGGAAGCCGCGTTGGAACCGTGGGACAGGAACCATGGAGATAGAATAAAGATCCCTGTTGGTGAGGCAGGAGTTAATAAATCTAAAGACTTGAAACTAAACATGTAAAGAATAAGCCTAGAAGGGGAAGAAGATGAGGCGAGTAAATTCATTCCCACAAAACAGACCAACAAATATGCACTCAAACACAAAACGTGGCTCAGTTGATGGCCATGAGGATGACGAGATGGCTGTGAGTGGCTCGGGAAACCCCGGGTGCGCCAAACCCGTACCTAAGGTAGTAGGCCCCTGTGGGGGGGGATAAAAGAATTAGCTGTTTATTAAGAATTCTTGGTAAATTATGTTTGTACATTATCAAATGGATGTGGTTGAATACGTAATTGCATATTTTCTGAAACAATATAGTCATTTAATGTTTTTCTTCCTACAGGATATCCTGAATCTCATGTCTGGGCTTTACAGAGATGTGGTAGAAAGCTTCAACAAATCCCATACATTTGAAGCACATAAGTTTTCTTTAATGATGTCTTGGCTGTCAGAATCTTGTGGCGATATGCAGTCTTTCCTGGTTGACAATGATTAACTGTAAGTTAACGCAGAACTTGGTTACAAATGAATGCTAACAAATTCAGATTTGTTACTATAATGGAGTGTAAATGCCTGTAAGAATTCTAAACCTTAAAATATTGTTAAATATATGGCTTCAAACTCCTAGTGGTACAGAGCTACTGATTATATTTTTTAAACATTTAGAGAATGTCAGACTTAACAAAGTATTAGTGGGTGTATCAATACATGGATCATTTGAATAATTTCTAGCATGTAGACAGTGGCTTATAATATGAATCCAAAATGCTGGTCTGAGAATTGGGAATGGAAATGTTAAACCCTGACTAACTGCCTAATTTCCATTCATAGGTTATAGTAAGATTCCCAGTAATTTAAAAATTTTCCACATTGTAGTATGCATATTTTAACTTTGTTGCTACCTTTGCAAAAGTTGTTATTGCAGCAAATATGCAGCAGTTCATTTTGGCAATATAAGTTGTTAGTTTATAAGAGTTTATGTCTGCCGTCATAGTGTATGGAAGCAGTAACAAATTAAGTGTGGTTAAATGAAAAGATAATATAATTTTTGTATATTGTATATTTTTTACCTATTAAATGTTAAAGTAATGTGCATAAACTTTTACTTCATAGGCTGTAGTTAACTCACTAATTGTTGTTCTCAAGATTAACTCTATATGCACATACAGTTGGCAGATTCTTTAAATATTAACATATTGTGATTTTTTTTTATTCTGTGTATGTTGTGCTGTATTTTTTCATCTTCATGCTTCCAATTATGCCACTATTGTGGTGTAGGGGGACTTCCTTGGATCCATCTTTTTTATTGCACCCTTAATCTTCTGTTAAGCTGGGTTAGTCTTTTTCCTCTGTTTGTTTCAATCTGCTTGATCCTCTCTTCGTATATGATCCTAGGTCTCCATATTCTGTATTTTGCCTATAGTTTGAATAATACCTCTTTAAGTACGCATTACTCTGATATACATCTAAAAGGCAGTGCATTAATTTTCTTACACATATTTATAGTTCAGAAATGATGATGATGATGATGATAATGGTGTTTAAGGGCGCTCAACTGCCGAGGTCATAAGCGCCCTTACGATTAAAACTTGGCAATAGGCAGTAAGAAAAATACCAAAAAAAAGGAAAAAACACAAGTAAAAGAGCTAACACAGTTGAAACGGAAGTAACAGAACGGCCCAGCCCTCTAAACAGAGCTTGATATAAAACACCATCTAAAATCAACACATTAAAATTAAAGGAGTTTAAAAAAAAAAAACTGCTATCACACTAAAACGTCAAGGTAAAAGAAAGTTTTGTTAAAAATTTAAAAACCCTGTCCACTGCTCTTGGGTCATCTGCCAGGACCTCAGCAAGAGAGGCCGGCATGCCCATAGATGACCGAATGTGTGCCAGGTGACCACACTCCAGCAACACATGACGAACTGTCTGTGCCTCCCCAAAGAGCGCACAGACAGGAGCAGGTTCACGTTTAAAAAGGTAACTGTGCGTAAAATTACAGTGGCCAATTCTTAGCCGAGCTAGTACTACCTCCTCCCGGCGGAATAAACGAGAGGAGGTTACCCAGTTGATAGGGAGGTCCTTCACCTCTCGCAGCTTATTACCACGGAGAGCCGACCACTCCGCATGCCAAGTCGAAAAAACGGCTCTCCGTACAGCCACTCTAAAATCTTCTGCTGTTGAATGGGTAATCGTAACACTGGGCGCTGTGACTGCCGATTTCGCTGCCAAATCCGCCGTGTCATTCCCTGGCAAGCCTACGTGTCCAGGAATCCATGCGCACTCCACATTAAAACCAGAAGCGTGCAAAATGTGGAGAACGTCCTGGATGCGCTGCACCAAAGGATGGTAATTGTACAGCTCACGAATGCTCTGAAGGGCACTAAGGGAATCACTAAGAATAAGGCAGTCACCTAATTTTCGACGTCGAATATACAGAAGGGCTTGATAAATAGCATATAGCTCGGCAGAATATATAGATGTGCAACTAGGCAAACCGTAAGTAGAAGTTGCGGTGCCAGTTACAAAGGCACATCCAACACCGTCGGGGCTCTTACTACCATCGGTGTAAATACAAATACGGCCACTGTATTTGGATAAAAATTCTAAAAAGCAACGACGAATACTATCAAGAGGCGTAACAGATTTCCCGTAGAGCGTCATCCCGAGATCGACATGGGAGGTAGCGCGTAACCAAGGGGGGTGTATACTCAGCCGAGGAATGTCAACATGGTGCTGGCGTAGAAGCTCACGGAAACGAAAACCTGCTGGCCTGGGGCTCAGAGAGCGGAGGCAGTATCGCTCGTGCAGCTCAGGGGAGAAAAACGCGTGACAAGTTGGATGCCCAGGCTTACACTTCAGCCCACAGCCATAATTAGCAAGCAGGACATCACGCCGACAACGCAGAGGAGGTTCTCCCGATTCGGCGTAGAGGCTAACAACTGGGCTCGTTGGAAAAGCTCCAACGGCCACACGGATGCCCTGGTTATGGACTGTGTCTAACCTTCTGAGCACTGAAGGTCGAGCTGAAGAATACACAATGCTGCCATAGTCCAACTTCGAACGAATCACAGCACGATAAAGACGGAGCAATGCCGTCCGATCCGCACCCCAAGACTTGCCACTTAGTATCCGTAAAAGATTTAGAGAACGGTCACATCGTGCTCTAAGCTGTGCTATTTGTGGTGCCCAACAAATTTTCCGATCGAAGATCAAACCAAGGAATCTCGCCTCGTCTGCGAAAGGAAGTAAATCTGGCCCGAGTCGAAGAGACGGCGGCATTTGCCACTTACGGCGCCAGAAGTTAACGCAGACTGTCTTCTCAGCGGAGAAACGAAAACCGTGTTTCGAGCTCCATGCATAGAGATTGTCCAAACACCGCTGGAGACGGCGTTCCAAAAACGGTGTACGCTGAGAAGTACAGAAGATGGCAAAGTCGTCCACGAATAAACAGGAAGAGACACCTTGAGGCACACATAGTGATATGGAATTTATCGCAATAGCAAATAGAGTCACGCTGAGTACCGAGCCCTGCGGCACTCCGTTCTCTTGAATAAAATGGTTAGAAAAAACCGAACCCACCCTCACCCGAAAAACGCGGTCCCGCATAAACTCCTGAATGACCAACGGTAGGCGTCCACGTATGTTCCAGTTGTGCAGAGAACGCAATATTCCCGCCCGCCAACACGTGTCGTAGGCCTTCTCGAGGTCAAAAAATATCCCAACTGTGGGGCTGTTCTTAAGAAACCCGTCCATAATCTGAGTTGACAGAGAGACAAGGTGGTCAGCAGTTGAACGTCGTCGTCGAAAGCCACACTGGATGTTCGTCAGAAGATTGTGGGATTCCAGCCACCACACCAACCGTCCATTGATCATGCGTTCCATCACCTTGCACACGCAACTGGTGAGGGAAATAGGACGGTAACTGGAAGGAAGATGGCGGTCCTTTCCAGGTTTAAGAATGGGTATGATGGTGGCCTCCCGCCACTTGTCTGGAAAAATGCCATCAACCCACACACGATTATAGACCTCGAGTAGGAAATCTTTGCCATCAGGAGAGAGATGTTGCAACATTTGGACGTGGATACCATCTGGACCTGGTGCTGAGTGTCGTGAAGAGGAGAGTGCATTGTCTAGCTCTGCCAGGGTGAAAAGGCGATTATAATCCTCAAGGTTGCCAGAAAGAAACGAGCATTTTTGAGATTCCACCTGGTTCTTAACTGTAAGAAACTCAGGGGAATAGTTGCCTGAGCTAGACACCTGAGCGAAAGCACTGCCTAAAGTATTCGCCACGTCAAATGTATCAACAACAGCTCCGGTAGGTGTTTTGAGGCCGGCGATGGGCATATGGTTCGGTTTCCCAGCCACACGTCTTAACTTATCCCATACGACAGAGGAAGGTGTATGTCGATTAAAGGAACCCACGAATTTATTCCATGACATCTTTTTGCTATCCTTAATAACCCGCCTAGAATGTGCACGCATCCGTTTATAGTGTATCAGATTATCCAGTGTAGGAAAACGCTGGAAAACCCGTAGAGCTCGTCTGCGAGCGCGAATAGCATCCCGACAGTCAGCGGTCCACCAAGGTACCGGAAATCGACGGCTGTAGCCAGTCGAACGCGGAATGGATTGCTCAGCAGCAGAAAGAATGGTCCCTGTAAGATGTTCGACCAAGTGGTCCACAGAGTCGTGCTCTTCGTAGCTAAATTCAGCCAAGTGGGAGTACAGTTCCCAGCTGGCGTGGTCTAGGCGCCAACTAGGTAAACGGGTGGAACATACAACGGGTGTCAAGACACTAATACGACACGGAAAGTGGTCACTAGAATGCAAATCCGAGATGATATTCCAGCATAAGGTGACTGCCAGCTGAGGGGAACAAATTGCAATGTCAATGTGTGAAAAACTATGAAATGCGTCAGATAGAAAGGTGGGCTCTCCGGTGTTCAAGAGAGCAAGATTCTGACTATCCAAGAAGTCTTTAAGTAGCGTACCTCTCGCACAAGCCCGAGGAGAGCCCCAAAGAGGGTGATGGGCATTCACGTCGCCTACCAATAAAAAGGGTGGTGGCAACTGCGAAATGAGGTGTTCTAAGTCGCTGTGCGAGAGGTCCGCAGATGGAGGCAAATAGACAAATGGTGAATGAAGCGGAGGGTAGCTTAATGCTGACAGCAACGGACTGGATTGCAGATTGTATGGTTACGGAGTTGGCAAAAATATCATCTCGAATAAGCATCATAGTGCCCCCATGTGCCGGGACACCGTCCTCCGGGGATAAATCACATCGTAAGGAGGAGTACTGCCTGATGGTAACGGTGTCCTGTGGACGGAGCTTCGTCTCTTGTAAACATACAGCCAAGGGTTCATGCTGGCGCAGCAACAAGTCAAGCTCTGGTCGATGTGGTCGAATTCCGCGTATGTTCCAATGGAGGATAGCCATTGAGTATATTATGGGATAAGTTTCAAATCGAAAGACGCTTCTGCAGATTGGGATTAGCTGGTCGGTTCAATTTGTTCTTCTTAGGCGTTGGGCTAGTACTATTTTCAGGAGCACGATCCTGCCGTTTCCGCACTGTCCCTCTGGCAGTGGCGGCTGAATCCTCCTGGTCCATCTCCTCCACAAGGGAGGTCCCTTTTTCAAGAGCAGTTTTCGGTCCAAGTAGTTCGAACCGATTGGATGTGCTGATCGGCGAAGACGGTCGTCGCCGATTCACGCCCTCCTCCCCAGATGACCCTTCAGAGGAGGATACACGTGTGGAGTTGCGTGTACTTTTCTTACCTTTAGATGACTTGGTAATAGATTGCACATTCTCTTTCAAAAAGTCTTGTCGTACATACTTGGTCTTAAACTGTTTTTCCGGGGCAGAAGACGTCGCGAATTTAATAGCTTTAGTTCCGGAGGTCGAGGCTTTAGGTGACAAGTGTGCAGGACTATTCTGTAAGCTGGCGGATTTGGCAGATGTTGATACCAACTTGGGTGTAGGTGCCGAAGGCTTTGGCAGCGCTTGGGCTAAAATAACCTTTTCCGCAATTGTAGCCCCGTTCATATCGCCGGTCTGTGTTGCGATTTCCCGACGCGGTACCGGTTTAGCTGCAACTGAGCTATAGGTACCGGACTTCGGGGCAGAGGGTTGGCGGAGTCGCAGGAGCTTCCGGGCTTCCAAGAAGGACACCTTCTCTTTCACCCGTATCTCCTGGATCGCTCGTTCCTCTGCAAAACGGGGGCAGTCTCGGGAACTAGATGGGTGTTCGCCGTTACAGTTAACACACGATGGAGCTGAAGCACAAGCCCCATCGTGGGAGATGTCACCGCAGTGGACGCAGGTGGACTTGCCGGTACACAACTCACTAGTGTGACCAAAACGTTGGCATTTAAAGCACCTCAGCGGATTGGGTATATAAGGCCTAACTTCGATGGCTTCATACCCTGCCCTAATCTTTTGAGGCAGATCAACCCGATCAAAAGTAAGAAATAGGGTACGAGTAGGCAGGAATTCACCGTTGATCTTACGTTGTACCCGATAAACAGCTGAGACACCCTGAGTCGCAAGATTTTCTTGGATCTCCTCAATGGACAAACCGTCCAACGCGCGGGTTGTTATTACACCGCGGGAGGAGTTCAGCGACTTGTGCACCTCGACCTTCACTGGATAGCTGGCTAACATGGTGGCTTTAAGTATTCTTGCAGCTTGCGCGGCGGAGTTGGCTTCGACAAGAAGTGTACCATTGCGAGCTCGAACGCAGGATTTAACAGGACCAGCAATGGCATCGAGACCCTTTTGGATAGTAAAAGGGCTCACCGTAAGGAACTTCTTACCTTCTTCTGTCCTATGAATAACCAAGTAGCGAGGACCACATGACTCGACTACTTCCTTTCCAACGTTTGCATTTAAATTAAGGGGTTTTGGTTTTGGTGCCATAAAAAAATGGTATAAATTCATCCCCCAGTGCTCCCCACCCACCACGGAGCCTAACGAGGGGTCACCCCACTGGGTGACAGGGCTACACAGGGGATATAGCGGGCTCGCCGTCCCACTCACCCTGGAGTTCGGTGTAATACCTAGTCCTGGCCGATTGACTAGGGGTGGGTTAGTCCCTAGCCTCCCGTTTAGGCAAATCAGAAACCAAAGCGGTGTATTGGGCTGCGCACCCTCCCCAGTTACTGAAAGACAGAAGCCCAGGCGCAGGTACGCAACCCTTAACCAACCAACGTTAGGTAGAAATATTTTAAGTAAACATATTTTAACCTACAGACCACGGCAAAATAGCCCGAAAATTTTAAATTTTAAAACTATGGACACCGGCCGTGAAAGCTCACGCATATACCTTCCATTTGCTTCACTAACGCAGTATTTATGTACCTCCATCTGACGACCTCTCGCACGCTGATATAGGAGATCTAGTCTCCCAGCTACCAACACCTTTTCTGCTTGTAGGGGATGTGAATGCGCACCACACACTTTGGGGCTCCCCTCGATCTTGTGCGAGAGGACAACTGCTTGCCGATTTTGTGGATTCTATTAATCTCCTGAACACCGCGTAGCCTACCTTTCCTTCTGACGCCTACAATAGTTTTTCTCACCTGGATATGTCAGTTTGTTCTCCACAGCTGGCAGTTTCCTTACAATGGAATATCATCTCTGACCTACATTCTAGTCATCACATTCCTATTCTTATTTGTCTCTTAGCTCAGGACGTATGTTCTACAAGCGTACCTAGATGGCGCTTAGAACGAGCCAACTGAAACCTTTATTCAAACTTCGCCGTTTTTAATGCAACGAGCATGACTCGGTGGATTGTTTAGACCAGCACCTCACCGAGACTATTATTTGCTCTCCTGAGATTTCTATTCCGCGGTCGACAGGACGCCCCCGTCGATTCCCTGTCCCTTGGTGGACAGATGAATGCCGGAATGCCATTCGTACTCGCCGACGTGTTCTCAGGGTTTTCCAGCGGTGCCCTACTCTCTCTAATCTTATACAATATAAAAAGCTGCGTGCTGAATCTAGGAAAATTATTATGGATAGAAAGAAAACATCATGGAACAACTTTGTAGCATTTTTTACTAGTCATACCCCTTCCTCTGTTGTATGGGATAAGTTAAGGCGTGTGGCCGGAAAAGCGACTCATTTACCAATAGCCGGTCTGAAGACACTTGCCGGCACAGTGGTTGATCCGTTGGTTGTGGCTAATGCTCTTGGCAGTGCTTTCGCTCAAGTGTCTAGCTCAGAGAACTATTCCCCTGAGTTTCTTCCAACTAAGGCCCAGGTGGAATCGCAAGGGTTTGCCTTCTTCACTGGAAACCTTGAAGACTACAATTGCCTTTTCACCATGGCGGAGCTAGAGCATGCACTTTCATCTTCGCGAAACTCCGCACCAGGGCCAGATGGCATCCACGTCCAAATGTTGCAGTATCTCTCTCCTGAAGGTAAGGCTTTCCTGCTCGAAGTATAAAACCGTATTTGGGTGAACGCCTTTTCCCAGCTCTGTGGTGGGAGGCCACCATCATACCCGTTTTGAAACCTGGAAAGGACCGCCATCTCCCTTCCAGTTACCGTCCTATTTCCCTCACCAGCTGCGTTTACAAGGTGATGGAACGCATGATCAATGGACGGTTGGTGTGGTGGCTGGAATCCCATAATCTTCTGACCAACATCCAATGTCGTTTTCGAAGGCGTCGTTCAGCGGTTGACCACCTTGTGTCACTATAGACGCAGATCATGAACGGCTTTCTTCAGTTGGGATCTTTCTTGGCCCCGAGAAAGCTTACGACACGTGTTGGAGGGCGGGGATTTTACGTTCCCTCCACAACTGGAACATACATGGACGCCTGCCGTTGTTTATTCAGAAATTTCTGAGGGGCCGGGTTTTCCGAGTAAGGGTCTGCTCCGTTTTTTATCAAAAATTTATTCAGGAGAACGGGGTGCCACAGGGCTCGGTGCTGAGCGTGAAGCTGTTTGCTATAGCGATTAATTCCATATCGGAATGTGTTCCCCCGGGTGTCTCGTCCTGTTTGTCCGTGGACGACTTTGCCATCTTCTGCACGTCTTAGCGTTTTTGGAACGGCGTCTCCAACGGTGTTTGGTCAATCTGTATGATTGGAGCTCGAAAAACGGCTCTCGTTTTTCACCTGAGAAGATAATCTGTGTTAATTTCTGGTATAGAAGATTGCGAATGTCACCTCTTCATCTCGGGCCAAATATCCTTCCTTCCCTTTGCAGATGAGGCGAGATTCCTAGGTTTGATATTCGATCGAAAACTATGGTGGTCATCTCATATAGCACAGCTTAAAGCGCGGTGTGACCGGTCTCTGAATATTTTACCGATACTAAGCGGAAAGTCTTGGGGAGCAGATCGGACAGTGCTGCTGCGTCTTTATCGTGCACTGATCCGATCAAAGTTGGACTATGGATGTATATTTTATGCCTCTGCACGCCCATCTGTGCTGAGCAAGTTAGATATTGTCCACAATCGGGGCATCCGGGTGGCTGTTGGTGCGTTTCCAACTAGCCCTGCTTTGAGCCGCTATGCCGAATCTGCCGAGCCCCCTCTGCGTTGTCGGCGGGATGTTCTTCTATCTAACTATGGTGGTAGCCTGAAGTGCATACCTGCGCATCCATAGTTTACTCCCTTTTTTGATTCCGGATTGGACGACCGTTATAAAAACCTCTTACGTAGTCCAACACCTGCAGGATTTCGCGTCCGGGAGCTACTTCGAACGCACGGTCTTGAAATGCCTGACATTTTTCCCAAGGGGGAGAGTGAGTGAGTGAGTAGTGGTTAAGGGCCCGTTGACAACTACGTCATTTGGGCCCGAAGTTAAAAAAAGGAAAAACACATTAAAAACAAATCTAGAGAAGAAAAGTTAAAATTTGCTAAAAACCCTTACAAAGGCACACACGAGAAAAGGCCCGGGTGATAAAACCAAGGCTAAAAGGTTAAAAAAAAAAACTAAAAACACACACAAAAAGTGGTCCCATATGGTAAATGTCAGAGTCTAAAAAGTTGAAAAGGCTAAAATTGCACACACGCATGAAACAGGTCAGATGTCTTTGCTGAGGTCAATAGAGGCAACAAAGCATAGCACCATATCGATGGAATTGGCGTCGTCGCATAAAATGGCAGGTAAGGAGGTACCCAGGCCGATGGATTGCCGTTCACGATGAAATTTCGTACAATCAAGCAACACATGTGCCACAGACAGACGAACATCGCAGGTCTGACATATAGGAGCTGGCTCAGCGCGTAGAAGGTAGCCATGTGTTAGCCGCGTGTGACCGATACGCAGACGCGTAAGGATAACCTCGCGACGCCGGTTTGGCTGGCAAGATGTGAGCCATGGCTGTACCGTGTCTTTGAATATGCGAAGCTGCGTACCTGCTAAGTTTTGCCAAGATTGCTGCCAAGCTAAAAGAAGAGACCTCGAAAGTAACGTGAAACATCCCCTGAGGGCACAGCCGCTTCTGAATAATCCTGCAAGGAGCAGGCAGCCTTGGCAGACCTATTCGCAAACTCATTACCTGCAATACCGACATGACCTGGAACCCACGTGAAGATGAACTGGTAGCTGCAAGCAATCAATTCAGAGAAGCGAGATTGAATTCGCATAACGAGTGATGAGGAGCCACTATACTGATGCAGAGCCTGTAGGGCACTCAATGAATCGCTGCATACAAGAAAACTACCAGGTGCTAAAAGCGAGATAAAATCTAGAAAGTAAAAGATAGCGCACAGTTCGGCGGTGAACACTGAACTGGCGTCCGCAAGGCGATAATTATGTGTTACTCCATTGAAATAAAAGGCACAACCTGTGGCTCCTGCCAGCTGGGAGCCGTCAGTGAATACCGGTGCATATGCCCGATAATTGTTTAAAAGTTCGTAAAACTGTCGCTGAAATACCTCCGGAGCGGTCGAACGTTTCACAAGGTTGGAGAGGGTCAGGTCGAAACTGGGGCGCCTCAGTTGCCAAGCAGGTTCCGGATAAACAAAAACACGCTCCACAGGAGGCAATCTGGGACCCCTATCGGAGAGCAGTTCACGAAACCGAATACCACAGGGGCGTGAAGCAGTGGCGTTCCTCAGATAGCGGTGTGAATAATCCGGGCGTAACACAGGGTTAAAACAAGGATGGCGGGGGTTCGCAGACAACTTAGCAGCATACGAACAAAGTAAAAATGGTCGACGCACTGCCAGTGGGAGTACACCAGCATCGGCATACAAGCATTCCACACGACTAGTGCGGAAGGCTCTTGTAGCAAGACGTAAACCGATATGATGAACGGTGTCTAAAAGGCGAAGTTTAGAGGCGGTCGCTGCGCCGTAAATAAAACAACCGTAGTATAGTTTTGAGCGAACGAGTGAACGGTACAAACGCAGCATCACTGAACGATCGCCGCCCCACGACGCACCAGAAAGCAGTTTGAGGATCCGCAGCGATCGGTTACAGGAGGCACGAAGGTATCGGATGTGGGGTACCCAAGAAAGTTCACGGTCTAGGTGGAGACCTAAGAACTTCAAGGACGGAACGAAAGGCAGTGGCACACCGTTCAATTGGAGGTCAGGAGGAGGGTGTACTCCGCGAAGACGGTGGAAGTGTATGCACTGAGTTTTCGTAGGGGAAAAACGAAAACCATTGCGAAGCGCCCAACCAGCGATGGAGTTTATGGAGAGCTGGAGTTGTCGTTCGAGATGTTCAGTGCTGTAGGAGCGATAGTACAGCGCAAAGTCATCCACATACAGGGACTATGATATCCCACTACGAATCACGCTAGTAATGCCGTTGATGGCCACGGCAAAAAGCATAACACTAAGAACGGAACCTTGGGGTACACCATTCTCCTGAATCTTCTCCCGCGAGAGAGTATTGCTAATACGGACACGAAAGCGGCGCAGCTAATGAAAGTTGAACAGAAATAGGGCCAGATGGCCGCGTAACCCTGAACTGTGCAAATTACGCAGAATACCATATCGCCAAATAGTGTCGTAAGCCCTCTCGAGGTCAAAAAAGACACTCACGACTTGCTGCTTCTGAAGGAAAGCATTCCGTACATAAGCTTCCATACGCGCCAGGTTATCAACGCTTAAACGACCGCGACGAAATCCGCACTGCTCGGAACCGAGCACTTCGTTCGCCTCCAACCACCAAGTAAACCGAATACTGATCATGCGTTCCAAGGTCTTGAAAACGACGCTCGTGAGACAAATCGGCCGGTAAGAGGATGGGAGGGTCCGGTCTTTGCCAGGACGAGGGATAGGAATGACAATACCCTCTCGCCACACAGGCGGGAAAACCTGTTCGCGCCAAATGTGGTTATAGAGGTACAGAAGGAATGTAACGGCTGCAGGTGGGAGGTGAAGCAACATTTGTCGGTGAATATCATCGGGACCAGGAGAAGAGTCCCTCGCAGCGTGTAAAGCATGAGTTAGTTCCGCAAGGGTGAAGGGTGTATTGTACGGCTCACTACAGTCACTAGTAAAATCAAGGCGAAATCTCTCAGCAGCTTCCTTAATGGGAAGAAATACATTGTCGTAATTGTCCGTTGCACTTGTCGCAGCGAAGGAGGTGGCTAGAGCGTCGGCAACATCGCGTTCGCTGGTGAACGTGGAGCCCTGAACGGTAAGGCCAGGGATGTATGTCCTGAGACGTTTGCCGGTCATGCGGCGCACCGAAGTCCACACCTTCTGTGAGGAGCTCCTGCCAGAAAGCGAGGAGACATGCTTTCCACGAATACCGCTTGGCATTACGAACGATATAGCGCGCCTTAGCCCGGGCGCATTTGAAAGCAACAAAGTTCTCCGCCGTCGGGTGTATGTGGAAAAGACGAAGAGCTTTTTTACGTGCCTTTAATGCCAAGTTGCAATCTTCGGTCCACCACGGCACTGGAATACTCCGAGGGATAGAAGAGCTCTGAGGAATACTGGATTCTGCGGCGAGCAAAACCGAGCAAGTAAAATACTCCACCATGTCTTCTATGGAGGTACAGCCATCGGAATTGAGATTGAGCAAAGAGGAAAACATTTCCCAATCAGCTTTGGAGATAATCCAGCGGGGATGTTGAGTGGGTAAGGGATATTGTCCCGAAAAACGAATGTCAATGGTGAAATGATCACTGCCTTGAAGATCGGAAAATACCGACCAATCCAGGAAGGGTAGTAAAGCAGGGCTGCAGAAAGTTACATCTAGGGCGGATAGGGTGCCATATGCAGAAGATAAGAATGTGGGTGCACCGGAGTTTGAGTAATAAACCAGACCTGTCGCAAACGTCTGCTATTATTGTACCTCGAGCATCGTTAGCAGAAGAACCCCAAAGAACATTGCAAGTATTGACATCGCCCAAAAAGATCAGCGGCGGGGGAATTTGTGCTAACAATGCCAGAAGCTCAGGGTCTGAGATCACATCGTGCGGCGGCAAATAGACATTGCAAACAGAAAAGGAGATCGAAGGCAATGTGACGCGCACAGCTACCGCTTGTAGCGGGGTGTTGAGTGTAATACTGGCGGCAAGGATGGTAGGAGCCACGAGAGTAACAACACCGTTGCAAGCACGTTGGCCACCAACAAAGTCGTGTCTGAAGGATTGAAAATGACGAAGTGGAAGGGTATGGTGGGGATGTAAGTGTGTTTCCTGGAGACACAGGATTGAGGGTGAACGCTTGTTGATTATATGTTGAAGGTCTGGTAGACGAGCCCTGATCCCATTGACATTCCACTGGATTATATCCATGGTGAGATAGAAATTAAGGTGGTGTAATTTCTTTCTTTCTCACCTTAGCAGATTTAGGTCCAACTACTCTAAAATCCGTGTCTTCCTCAGACTCCACTGGTGGTCGGGAGTCAGAAGAAGTCTTACGGTTCGCAGAACGAGAGCGGGACGTTACCGAAGTTCGGCTCATCCGTCTACTACGTTGACGGGAACGATCTCCGGCGAAGGACGAACTAGGAGCACATGGGTTAGTCGACGGCTGAGATTGCTGCTGTGCATCAGAAGTTGTACACTGAGATGCAGATGATAGAGCACGTAAAGGAGCGGCTTCACACAAGTCAGTTTGCGTCGACGCATCCGCGACAGGCACAGTCTGTAAACCGACGGATTGGACAAGCTTACGGCGAACGGCTGAGGAGTATCCTCTGGTGTTGGCCGGCTTTAGCTGCTCAAAGCGCCGTCTCGCCTCAGGAAAAGTAAGATGTTCCTTCACACGTATTTCTTGTATGCTTTTCTCTGCCAAGTACATGGGACACTGTCGAGAGCTAGACGGATGACTGCCTTCACAGTTTACACAGCACGGTGCGCGCGTACAGACGGTGTCAACGTGTGCCACTAGACCACAACGATCGCAGGTTGCGGGTCGGGCACAAGCGGCTTGGGTATGCCCGAAGCGCTGGCACTTGAAGCACCGCATAGGGTTCGGCACATACGGGCGGACGGCAGCACGTTCGTAACCACAGTATATGAACTCCGGAACACTAGTACCCTTGAACGTGAGAAAGATCGTACGCAATGGGTACTCCTTGCTCTCACGTTTACCATGTAGACGGTACGCCTGACAAACTCGCTGTTCTGAAAGATGGGTGGCAATATCTTCATTGGTGAGGTCGTCTAAGCTAGAGGTGGTCACAACTCCTCTTCAGGTGTTCCTGGACTTGTGGGGGTAAGCTTTGATGTTGTACGATCCCAACAGAGTAGCACGAAGTAGCTTGTCCGATTGGTCTTTATTGTGGACCTCTACCAGTAGCGTACCGTCTCGTAGCCTTGTTGCGTTTTTAACCTTGCCGCAGATCCTGTTAACTTCCCTTTGCACGTAGAATGGACTTATGTCTGAAAATTTCTTCGTTTCGTTCAACATAGCCATAACAATAAACTGGTCAAAATAAGAAGGTGGTGCGCGGTTTGACATATTGAAAAGACCCCCTTCCGGAACCGTCGGCGTCAGCCTGCCATCCGGGGGTTAAAGAAGAAAAGACACCAAATCTCCACGGTCTGCGCCGTCACGGGAACCATCCCGTGACCGATACCCAAGGCCTACGTCACAAGGGTTACCCTCCAAACACCACTGCTGGTCCATATGCGTATACCGTTCACCATGCACGCCCCGGTTTTAAGCCCCTACCACAGGAATAACCGCCTGTGGCTCCCCGCTCTAGGCCGTGCAGCGACAGAACACATGCACGGATTAGGGGACTTGTGGTTGATTACGCCGGGGCAACGTCAGCGGTAACACGTCCGGCCCGTGAAACTATCCCAACGACGTAACGCGGTCGTCGGGACACCAGCACAGTCCGGGCTTACTAACAAGCTACGTGAATGTACTTGACGGTATGGACGGGCTCCGCACCTAAGGCTACACATAGGGGCAGTGGGGAGGGTGCACCCAACCTTCAAGCCTGGGACCTCCGTAGAGCACACAAAGTGGGAGCCGCGCTGGAACCGTGGGACAGGAACCACGGGGATAGTGAAAGATCCCTGCTGGTGAGACAGGAGTTAATAAAGCTAATGCCTTACAAACTACTAAGTTGTATAAGCCAAGAAGAGGAAGGGGGTGATAAAGTAAACAAACGAAAGAAACAGATACAGTACACAAGACGTGGCAACAGTGAATGGCGATGGGTAGGGTGAAGTGGCGGTGAGCGGCTCGGGAACCCCCGGGTGCGCCAAACCCGAACCTACCGTAGTAGGCCCCTGGGGGGCCAAGGGGTAGAGGGTTCACCCACCTTGGTTATGTGCTTCCTCCCGCATAGATCTCGGGATGACGGCTTATGCGAAATCTTCTACGCCTATGTTTAGTATCCGTTCTTGTTTTTTAGAATTTTTATTAAAATACAGTGGCCGCAGTCATATTTATACCGATGGCAGTAAGTGCGCCGATTGAGTTGGATGTGCGTTTGTCACTCGAAACGAACCATTTACTTTCCGTTTGCCGAGTAGCACATCAATTTATTCTGAACAGCTGTATGCTGTTTACCGAGCCGTTTTATATATTCGCTGTCGAAATTTGGGTGACTGGCTTCTTGTGAGTGATTCCCTTAGTGCACTTCAGCGCCTTCGTGAGCTGTACGTTTACCATCCTCTAGTACAGCGCATTCAGGACATCCTCCACATTTTGCACACTTCGGGTGTAGCTGTGGAGTGCCGGGGAATGAACTGGCGGATTTGGTGGCAAAGAAGGCATCATCTGCGCCCAGTGTTACGACTAACTTTGTGACGGCCGAAGATTTTAGACTTGTTGTCCGCAGAGCGGTAATTTCGAGCTGGCATTCTTCGCGACAACAAACTTCGGGTGGTGAAGGAGCTCCCAATACACTGGGTGACTTCTTCACGTCGCTCTCGTCGCGAGGAAGTTATTTTAGCAGGAATGCGTATTGGCCATTGTATTTTTAGTCATAGCCACTTATTTCAGAAGGAACCTCCACGTATCTGCCCGCTCTGTGGCGAAACGCTTTCAGTTCGGCACGTGCTTGTAGAGTGTGCTCCATTAGCGCCACTGCGAGCCACTCTACGACTGCCGGCCGGGCTTTCGGAGGTCCTGGCCGATGATCCCGTAGCGGTGGAGAACGTTTTGAAAATTTTATCTGAAGTGACATACGCCTTAAAGTATCTAGTTTTATTTTTGTTGTTATAGTTTTGGTGC
This sequence comes from Hymenopus coronatus, assembly GCA_030762935.1. Taxonomy (NCBI): domain Eukaryota; kingdom Metazoa; phylum Arthropoda; class Insecta; order Mantodea; family Hymenopodidae; genus Hymenopus; species Hymenopus coronatus. The sequence continues at coordinate 156,973,833 of CM060900.1, read as the reverse complement.
AGATACTTGAGTGATACGTGAGGTTTTTTGAAATCTGTTATAACCCTTGAAACTTTTAGTCACTATTGTTTTATGTTCCCTCTGGTTTTAGTAGTTCTATCGCCAGCTCTGGATTCAGGGCTGGACAGTTATTTTATCTTGGTTTTAGTTGTTTATGCTGATTTTATCTATATTTTAGCTCTTTTGATAGAGATCCGTCTTAGCATACAGCTCAGGTATTTTAACTCCCCAGTTTTATTTTAAGGGCGCTGATAACCTAGCAGTTGAGCGCCCTTAAACCCTATTCATCATCATCATCATCATCATCATCATCTTTGTTGTCGCCATCAATCCTATTGTCGAGTGTGTCCCTGCAGGCATTTCCTCCTCCTTGTACGTAGACGATTTTGCAATTTATTGCAGCTCTCGGCACACTTGCCTTTTGGAGCGTCGCCTGTAGGCATGTCTTGATCGTCTACACGTTTGGAGTGTTGAAAATGGTTTCCGTTTTTCTTCTGAGAAGACAGTTAGTGTAAACTTCTGGCGACGGAAACGTTACGATCTGCCTTCTCAACACCTTGGGCCGGAACCACTACCCTTCGCCGAAACGGTGAAGTTTCTCGGGCTGATGTTCGACAGAAAGCTTAGCTGGCCGTCCCATGTCACTTCACTGAAGGCTAGATGTGATCGTGCACTTAATATTTTACGTGTTTTATGTGGCACATCCTGGTGAGCAGATCGCACCGCGCTATCTAATTATTTATTATATTTGTTCTATTTTTTCTTCATTTTTATCTTTAATTTTAAGAAGATTGATACCTTAAGTAAGAGGAGTATATACTTCACCGTTCGCTTGTTCGCTCTAAACTTAATTACGGGTGCATTGTGTACTCTTCGGCCTGTCCTTCGGTTTTACGACGTTTGAACCCAGTTCTCCACCGAGGGATTCGTCTGGCACGGGGTGCGTTTCCGACTAGCCCGGTCATCAGCTTGACTGCGGAGGCTGCTGAACCTTCGGTATCTCATAGGCGTGACCTACTTCTTTGCAGCTATGCTATCCGCCTCTTTGCTTTGCCAGATCACCCGTCTTTCAGGTTATTTTTTGACGAGTCTCTTGACCGTCAATATGCTGTCAACGTGGTTGCCTTGCTTCCCGCAGGGGTTCGTTTTCGTCTGCTTCTTCGGCTCTTGGATGTTCGCCTACCGCCTGTGTTTCCACTGGGGGAATGTTCCTTCCCCCCTTGGTTACGTTGCGACACCCAGTTCTACCTTGGGTTGACATGCCTGCCGAAATCAACGACTCCACCTTCAGTCGTTCGCTCCGCATTTTTAGAATTACAGGCCGAGTTTCCCATCCATTGTTTTATTTTCACGGATGCCTTTAAGGAAGACCGTGGTGTGGGATGTGCTTTCGTTTTTAATTCGCGGAGTTATACATTTCATCTTTTGGGGCAATGTTCGATTTTTACCGCCGAACTTTTTAGTATCTATCAGGCTCTTGGTTTTATCCGGGGACTGGATTTAAGGCAGTTTGTTATTTGTAGCGATTCCTTCAGTGCACTACAGGGCCTGCGTGAGCAGTATCTATGCCATCCGTTGATACATTGTATACAGGATCACCTGCAATCGTTCGCTGAAGCTGGCGTCAGCGTGTCGTTTATTTGGGTTCCTGGTCACGTAGGTGTGAGCAGAAACGAAGACACAGCTGCCAAGTCTGTAGTTTTATTGCCTAATGTTTTTAGCACCACTGTTCCTCCAGGTGATGTTCGTGTTCACCTGCGCCGGGCCATTCTTTCGCGCTGGTTGGCGTAATGGTCTGCGGTGCGTGACAACAAACTGAGAGTGGTCAAGTCCCTTCCTATCCCCTGGCCTACTTCCTCGCGTGCATGTTGCCGCGATGATGTGGTTTTAGCGCGACTGCGTATCGGGCCTTGCCGTTTTAGCCACCAGCATCTTTTACGTGGGGAACCCTTACCACAATGTGCTTCGTGCAACGAGGCATTGACGGTGCGTCAACTTTCATTGGAGTGCCACCTTTATAGTGTGCTGCGTGCGTCCCTGTGTCTACCTACTGACTTCGCCAGCCTTCTGGGCTACAACTCTGTGTCTTGTGACGGACTTTTTAATTTCCTCCGCCGCTGCGGGATGTACAGTAGAGTTTAATTTGATCTTTGGGTTTTACCTTTACCGACTGTTTTTAGTGCCTCGTTTTTATTCTGGATGTGGTAGCCTTTTTATGCTTTTGCCTAGTTTTAACCCCTGTGTGGTACTCCTGTGTTAGTGATTTTTATGTCTTTTAACATTTAGCTCGTTTACTTACCCTAGGGCGCTAGTGACCTTTGCAGTTTTGCGCCCTAAAACTATATCACTCACCTCACTTGAAGTTGGGTGTCCATAAAAACTCATCTATCATCATCATCATCCCTTGGAGGAGATGGAACAGGAGGCTTCTATCCCCACTGCTAGACGCACAGTGCGTGACAGGATCGTGCTCCTGAGCAAAGTGTTAGCCCGACACCGAAGAAAAACAAATTAAACCCACCAGCACAACCTCATTTGCAGAAGCCAGTTTTAATTTAGCTTTTATCTCATACTCTGAACTATCCCTTGGCTATCCTAAAGTGGAACATACACGGCATTAGACCACACCGATCAGAGCTTGAATTGTTACTGCACCACAATCACCCTTTGGTCGTATGCCTACAAGAGACAAAGCTCTGTCCCCAGGACTGTCAACATCAAGCAGTACCCCTCTGTGTGGTGTGACATATCACCAGGCACATGGTGGCACTATAATGCTCAGCTGAAATGGTATATTTGCTGAATCCGGGCCTTTAACATGTGACATCCAGTCACCTAGCAGTGAGCTAGTCATTAAGGGAACCATATTCAGAAGGTTAAGGCTGTACCTGTCACCTGGAGATACCCTCTCATTCATGTTGTTCTGATGAAGTTCATTTTAGCTAGACTGAGTATCAGGCACTCTCGGTTTAGCCACAGACATCTTCTAGTTTTTTAACCTTGCACCAGTGTATGCTCATTGTAATTGACATTGTTAGTGTCATGTGTGTTATTAATCCTCTGTCAGTTTTTAGCTCAGTTACATGTTTCCCTGGCATTACCAGCCACTTTCTCATAGGGATATATATTGACTGACCCTGAACAGCATGTGCCATATTTTATTTGTTGCAGAGGTGTGAGACATAATGTCTGATCTTATTATTTCCTTTTTAGATTTTATATGTTTCAAGTTCAGCTAGTACCTTGTCACTTTTATATATATAAATGTGTGGTAAGTTTCCTGTGCTAATCTGCAGCTTCTGACACTATTTTAGCCGAGTTTTATTATTCTTATGTTTTGAAACATAGGATTCATCCTGCTTTCTGATTCTGTGGCTTTACTGGGCCATCAATTACTGCAGCAGTTGTGCAGCCTAAAGTCCAACTGCTGCTGCCATGATTGCAAAGGTCCCAGCAGGGTCATTTTAACTAAATAATATGCTGCTATCAACTCTTAGTTCTGTTTGCCCTTTATATCCTTGGATTTTAGTCAAATATGTCTATTCTATTTCAGGTTGTTAAACTTCTTTGAGCTGTGAGGATCATTCAGCATCAGCAAGTTCGTCAAAGAATCCAGTCTTGGTCTAATAGAAAAGGACCTGTTATGAAAAGTGGAAACATTAGTGTTTTTAGGCAGAAAGTACAAGAATATATGTTCATTGAAGAAGGAAGTTTAAAGCTTAAAATGTTTAAAATAAATTTTCACTGTTACATTCAGATGCAGTGTATTATGAGCTTAATTTACATAATAACTGAATTTTGAGTATGTTCCTTTTTAATTTTATCATGCATCCATAAACAAACATAATTTTATAAAAATATGTTCTGAATAAAGGTATGAAAAAACAATGGCTGTTGTAATTAAATAAATGATGGTTTATTGATTATTTAATGCAAGGTGATAAGATTTTCATAGCACTTCTATTCACAGGGAATGCTCTCTCAGAAGTTTCCACTAATAGCTGTCATATATATACAAAGACCAGGACCAACTTCAATTGGGCCACACACGTACATCATGTATATTGTTGACATGCACATAGGCATGTGATAATTATTAGCAAGGTGAGAAAGTGTGCTCTGGAGAAGAATTTTTGACAGAGTATTTAAAACATATTGCATTGTTACCCTATAATGTCCATTTCTAAGAAGAAATGTATTGCTTGAAACAATAAACTGACCCAAAATTATAGCATACTCGCACATAGAAGTGGCTGGAATTCGGGTTCAGTCTGTGCAACTAGGGTGCCATGGCTCAGTGGTGAGACCACTCGTCTCTCACTGAGGTGGCCTGGGTTCGATTTAGGAGATCATATATGGAATTTGAAATACACGAAGCAGTATCTGGGCAGATTTTCTGGTTTTTCTTGCCATTTATTCCATCAATTGCTACATAATCATCTTACCATTATTTCATATGATTCACTTCCTCACCTTTGTACCAAGCTTCCTTCCAATACAGAACCTATGCTCTTCATCATGCATCTGCTCCCAGGTGCCGGGTTGTGAGTCCTACATATGGGGAGGGTAAACAAAGAAAGAAACAAAACAAAGTAAGCAACTACTTACTCATTAAGTGGGTTCATGGGCTTCCACAACCTATGTCTTGATGTGTATCCCCCCAGGGGCCCACTAATAGGCACGGGTTAGGCGCACCCGGGGTCCCGAGCCACCTTGGCTTTCTCTGTGGGCAATCTCAGAGTGGTGAGGGTGTCAGCAGGTCAAAATGCCCACCCACGTGTAGGCCGTGCGTGGAGAACCGTGTCGGTGAAGAGGAATATTCCGTTTCGTTGAGGGTTGCGTACCTCAGCTTGGGCTTCTGTCTTGCAGTAACTGGGGAGGGTGCGCAGCCTAATACACCTCTTGGTTTCTGATTTGCCTAAATGGGAGACTAGGGACTAACCCACCCTAGTCAATCGGCCAGGTCTAGGTATTATACCGAAATCCAGGGTGAGTGGGACGGCGTGCCTGCTATATCCCCTGTGGTGCCCTGTCACCCCAATGGGGTGACCCCTATTGGGCTCCGTGGTGGGTGGGGAGCACTGGGGGATGAATTTATTCTGCTTTTTCATGGCAAAACATAAACCTTTTTATAGTAACATGTCTGGAAAGGTAGTTGAGTCCAGTGGTCCTCGCTACTTGGTTATCAATAGAACAGAGGAAGGGAGGAAATTTACCTCGGTTAGCCCTTTCGCTATCCAAAAGGGTTTAAACAAAATTGCTGGTCCGGTGAAATCTTGTATCAGAGCCCGAAATGGAACTCTCCTGGTTTCCACTGTCAGCATCCCAGGCACAGAAGATACTCAGAGCCAAACTCTTACGAAGCTATCCCATTAAGGTCGAAAAGCATAAGAGCTTGAACTCCTCGCGTGGCGTTATCACCTCCCGCGCCTTGGACGGTTTGTCTAACGAGGAGCTTCAAGAGGACCTAGGAGACCAAGGTGTAACATCTGTTTATTGGATTCAGAGGAAAGGTGATGGTGAGTTCATGCCTACCCGTACCCTGTTATTTACCATTGATCGGGTAAATCTTCCCCAAAGGATTAAGGCAGGGTACGAAGTCATCGAGGTTAGGCCCTATATACCCAACCCACTCAGATGTTACAAATGTCAGCGGTTTGGGCATACTAGTGACTTTTGTACTGGAAATTCTACCTGTGCTATCTGCGGAGCCGCATCGCATGATAGCAGTTGTACTACCACTCCAGCTTGTGTAAATTGCAGTGGGGAACATCCATCTAGTTCCCGCAATTGCCCCCGTTTCACAAATGAGAGAGCGATCCAGGAGATACGGATGAAGGAGAAGGTGTCCTCCGAAGCCCGTAGGCTCCTGCGCCTACAACAACCCACAGTTCCGCTCTCTGGTACCTATAGCTCGGTTGCAGCTAAACACGTACCAAACCGGGACATCGCGATCCAAGCCGGCGATATAAACGGGGCCACGCAGAGAGGATTATCGTTGCCAGTCCAATACCGAAGCCCGTTACGTCTAGATCGGCTGCATATACCACGCAATCTACCATCGTGGACAGCAGCGTCACCCAAACCGTCTTCCTCGGGCAAAAACACCGCAACACCCCTAGGTTATTCTACACCTATAAGACCAGATATGTGCGAACTGACTTTCTGAAGAATAATGCCAAGCCCTCTCCTAAAGTTTCTACGGGAAAGAAAAGTCCACGTGCTTCTCCTCGCAGATCCTCTTCTGAGGAATCTTCTGGGAGGAGTACCGATCGTAGACGACCATCTTCGCCGTTCTGCACCTCCAATCGGTTCGAGGTTCTCGAACCGAAATTCTCAATTGGACGGGGGTCCTCCCAGGTGGAGGAGATGGACCAGGAGGATTCTGCCCTCCCTGCAAGACGGCCAGTGCGTAAGCGGCAGGATCGTGCTCCTGAAAAAAGCATTAGTCCAACGGCCAAGAAAAACAAACTAAATCGACGTGCGCAGCCAAATATGCAGAAACGCCTTCCCATGTAAAACTTATCCTATACCAATCCCATTGCTATCCTTCAATGGAACATACGTCGAATCCGATCACACCGACCAGACCTGGAATGATTGCTCCATCAGAATCAGTCTTTAGTCGTGTGCTTGAGGGGGACCAAGCTCCGCCTCCAAGACCACCTTACAATAAAGCAGTACGCTTCTGTCCGGTGTGATATATCACCGGCAGATGCAGTACCTGCACATGGGGGCACCATGATTCATATGAGAGATGACGTTTTCGGCGAATCCGTACCCCTTCATTCCGACATACAGTCCATTGCTGTAAGGATTAAGCTACCTTCTATTTGCTTCACCATATGCAGTATTTATGTACCTCCATCTCAGGACCTCTGGCACGCTGATATAGCAGATCTAGTCTCCCAGCTACCAACACCTTTACTGCTGGTAGGGGATGTGAATGCCCACCACCCACTTTGGGGCTCCCCTCGATCTTGTGCGAGAGGTCAACTGCTTGCCGATTTCGTGGATTCTCTTAATCTCTCTCTCTCTCCCTCTCCTGAATACCGGGGAGGCTACCTTTCTTTCTGACGCCTACAATAGTTTTTCTCAACTGGATGTATCACTTTGTTTTCCACAGCTGGCAGTTTCATTGCAATGGAATATAATATCATCTCTGACCCGACATTCTAGTGGCCACTTTCCTATGCTTATTTGTCTCTTAGCTCAGGACGTATGTTCTACAAACTTACCGAGATGGCCCCCCAGGGGCCTACTACGGTAGGTACGGCTTAGGCGCACCCGGGGTCCCGAGCCACCTTGACTCCCTCTGTGGGCAACCTCAGAGTGGTGAGGGAGTCAGTAGGTCAAAATGCCCACCCACGTGTAGGCCGTGCGTGGAGACCCGTGTCGGTGAAAAGGAATGTCCTGGTTGGTTGAGGGTTGCGTACCTGAGCCTGGGCTTCTGTCTTTCAGTAACTGGGGAGGGTGCGCAACTTAATACACCACTTTGGTTTCTGCTTTGCCTAAACGGGAGGCTAGGGACTAACCCACCCCTAGTCAATCGGCCAGGACTAGGTATATACCGAACTCCAGGGTGAGTGGGACGGCGAGCCTGCTATATCCCCCCCATCCCCCCCTCCCCCCCAGGGGCCTACTGCGGTAGGTACGGGTTAGGCGCACCCGGGGTCCCGAGCCACCTTGACTCCCTCTGTGGGCAACCTCAGAGTGGTGAGGGAGCCAGAAGGTCAAAATGCCCACCCACGTGTAGGCCGTGCGTGGAGACCCGTGTCGGTGAAGAGGAATATCCTGGTTGGTTGAGGGTTGCGTACCTGAGCCTGGGCTTCTGTCTTTCAGTAACTGGGGAGGGTGCGCAGCCTAATACACCGCTTTGGTTTCTGATTTGCCTAAACGGGAGGCTAGGGACTAACCCACCCCTAGTCAATCGGCCAGGACTAGGTATTACACCGAACTCCAGGGTGAGTGGGACGGCGAGCCCGCTATATCCCCTGTGTAGCCCTGTCACCCCAGTGGGGTGACCCCTCGTTGGGCTCCGTGGTGGGTTGGCAGCACTGGGGGATGAATTTATACAATTTTTTTTATGGCACCAAAACTTAAACCCCTGATTTCAAATAAAGACGTTGGAAAGGAAGTAGTCGAGTCATGTGGTCCTCGCTACTTGGTTATTCATAGGACAGAGGAAGGTAAGAAGTTCCTGACGGTGAGCCCTTTTACTATCCAAAAGGGTCTCGATACCATTGCTGGTCCTGTTAAATCCTGCGTTCGAGCTCGCAATGGTACACTTCTTGTCGAAGCCAACTCCGCCTCGCAAGCTGCAAGAATACTTAAAGCCACCATGTTAGCCAGCTATCCAGTGAAGGTCGAGGTGCACAAGTCGCTGAACTCCTCCCGCGGTGTAATAACAACCCGCGCGTTGGACGGTTTGTCCATTGAGGAGATCAAAGAAAATCTTGCGACTCAGGGTGTCTCAGCTGTTTATCGGGTACAACGTAAGATCAACGGTGAATTCCTGCCTACTCGTACCCTGTTTCTTACTTTTGATCGGGTTGATCTGCCTCAAAAGATTAGAGCAGGGTATGAAGCCATCGAAGTTAGGCCTTATATACCCAATCCGCTGAGGTGCTTTAAATGCCAACGTTTTGGTCACACAAGTGAGTTGTGTACCGGCAAGTCCACCTGCGTCCACTGCGGTGACATCTCCCACGATGGGGCCTGTGCTTCAGCTCCATCGTGTGTGAACTGTAACGGTGAACACCCATCTAGTTCCCGAGACTGCCCCCGTTTTGCAGAGGAACGAGCGATCCAGGAGATACGGGTGAAAGAGAAGGTGTCCTTCTTGGAAGCCCGGAAGCTCCTGCGACTCCGCCAACCCTCTGCCCCGAGGTCCGGTACCTATAGCTCAGTTGCAGCTAAACCGGTACCGCGTCGGGAAATCGCAACACAGACCGGCGATATGAACGGGGCTACAATTGCGGAAAAGGTTATTTTAGCCCAAGCGCTGCCAAAGCCTTCGGCACCTTCACCCAAGTTGGTATCAACATCTGCCAAATCCGCCAGCTTACAGAATAGTCCTGCACACTTGTCACCTAAAGCCTCGACCTCCGGAACTAAAGCTATTAAATTCACGACGTCTTCTGCCCCAGAAAAACAGTTTAAGACCAAGTATGTACGACAAGACTTTTTGAAAGAGAATGTGCAATCTATTACCAAGTCATCTAAAGGTAAGAAAAGTTCACGCAACTGTACACGTGTATCCTCCTCTGAAGGGTCATCTGGGGAGGAGGGTGTGAATCGGCGACGGCCGTCTTCGCCGATCAGCACATCAAATCGGTTCGAACTACTTGGACCGAAAACTGCTCTTGAAAAAGGGACCTCCCTTGTGGAGGAGATGGACCAGGAGGATTCTGCCGCCACTGCCAGAGGGACAGTGCGGAAACGGCAGGATCGTGCTCCTGAAAATAGTACTAGCCCAACGCCTAAGAAGAACAAATTGAACCGACCAGCTAATCCCAATCTGCAGAAGCGTCTTTCGATTTGAAACTTATCCCATAATATACTCAATGGCTATCCTCCATTGGAACATACGCGGAATTCGACCACATCGACCAGAGCTTGACTTGTTGCTGCGCCAGCATGAACCCTTGGCTGTATGTTTACAAGAGACGAAGCTCCGTCCACAGGACACCGTTACCATCAGGCAGTACTCCTCCGTACGATGTGATTTATCCCCGGAGGACGGTGTCCCGGCACATGGGGGCACTATGATGCTTATTCGAGATGATATTTTTGCCAACTCCGTACCCATACAATCTGCAATCCAGTCCGTTGCTGTCAGCATTAAGCTACCCTCCGCTTCATTCACCATTTGCAGTATCTATTTGCCTCCATCTGCGGACCTCTCGCACAGCGACTTAGAACACCTCATTTCACAGTTGCCACCACCCTTTTTATTGGTAGGCGACGTGAATGCCCATCACCCTCTTTGGGGCTCTCCTCGGGCTTGTGCGAGAGGTACGCTACTTAAAGACTTCTTGGATAGTCAGAATCTTGCTCTCTTGAACACCGGAGAGCCCACCTTTCTATCTGACGCATTTCATAGTTTTTCACACATTGACATTGCAATTTGTTCCCCTCAGCTGGCAGTCACCTTATGCTGGAATATCATCTCGGATTTGCATTCTAGTGACCACTTTCCTTGTCGTATTAGTGTCTTGACACCCGTTGTATGTTCCACCCGTTTACCTAGTTGGCGCCTAGACCACGCCAGCTGGGAACTGTACTCCCACTTGGCTAAATTTAGCTACGAAGAGCACGACTCTGTGAACCACTTGGTCGAACATCTTACAGGGACCATTCTTTCTGCTGCTGAGCAATCCATTCCGCGTTCGACTGGCTACAGCCGTCGATTTCCGGTACCTTGGTGGACCGCTGACTGTCGGGATGCTATTCGCGCTCGCAGACGAGCTCTACGGGTTTTCCAGCGTTTTCCTACACTGGATAACCTGATACACTATAAACGGATGCGTGCACATTCTAGGCGGGTTATTAAGGATAGCAAAAAGATGTCATGGAATAAATTCGTGGGTTCCTTTAATCGACATACACCTTCCTCTGTCGTATGGGATAAGTTAAGACGTGTGGCTGGGAAACCGAACCATATGCCCATCGCCGGTCTCAAAACACCTACCGGAGCTGTTGTTGATACATTTGACGTGGCGAATACTTTAGGCAGTGCTTTCGCTCAGGTGTCTAGCTCAGGCAACTATTCCCCTGAGTTTCTTACAGTTAAGAACCAGGTGGAATCTCAAGAATTCTCGTTTCTTTCTGGCAACCTTGAAGATTATAATCGCCTTTTCACCCTGGCAGAGCTAGACAATGCACTCTCCTCTTCACGACACTCAGCACCAGGTCCAGATGGTATCCACGTCCAAATGTTGCAACATCTCTCTCCTGATGGCAAAGATTTCCTACTCGAGGTCTATAATCGTGTCTGGGTTGATGGCATTTTTCCAGACAAGTGGCGGGAGGCCACCATCATACCCATTCTTAAACCTGGAAAGGACCGCCATCTTCCTTCCAGTTACCGTCCTATTTCCCTCACCAGTTGCGTTTGCAAGGTGATGGAACGCATGATCAATGGACGGTTGGTGTGGTGGCTGGAATCCCACAATCTTCTGACGAACATCCAGTGTGGCTTTCGACGACGACGTTCAACTGCTGACCACCTTGTCGCTCTGTCAACGCAGATTATGGACGGGTTTCTTAAGAACAGCCCCACAGTTGGGATATTTTTTGACCTCGAGAAGGCCTACGACACGTGTTGGCGGGCGGGAATATTGCGTTCTCTGCACAACTGGAACATACGTGGACGCCTACCGTTGGTCATTCAGGAGTTTATGCGGGACCGCGTTTTTCGAGTGAGGGTGGGTTCGGTTTTTTCTAACCATTTTATTCAAGAGAACGGAGTGCCGCAGGGCTCGGTACTCAGCGTGACTCTATTTGCTATTGCGATAAATTCCATATCACTATGTGTGCCTCAAGGTGTCTCTTCCTGTTTATTCGTGGACGACTTTGCCATCTTCTGTACTTCTCAGCGTACACCGTTTTTGGAACGCCGTCTCCAGCGGTGTTTGGACAATCTCTATGCATGGAGCTCGAAACACGGTTTTCGTTTCTCCGCTGAGAAGACAGTCTGCGTTAACTTCTGGCGCCGTAAGTGGCATATGCCGCCGTCTCTTCGACTCGGGCCAGATTTACTTCCTTTCGCAGACGAGGCGAGATTCCTTGGTTTGATCTTCGATCGGAAACTTTGTTGGGCACCACAAATAGCACAGCTTAGAGCACGATGTGACCGTTCTCTAAATCTTTTACGGATACTAAGTGGCAAGTCTTGGGGTGCGGATCGGACGACATTGCTCAGTCTTTATCGTGCTGTGATTCGTTCGAAGTTGGACTATGGCAGCATTGTGTATTCTTCAGCTCGACCTTCAGTGCTCAGAAGGTTAGACACAGTCCATAACCAGGGCATCCGTGTGGCCGTTGGAGCTTTTCCAACGAGCCCAGTTGTTAGCCTCTACGCCGAATCGGGAGAACCTCCTCTGCGTTGTCGGCGTGATGTCCTGCTTGCTAATTATGGCTGTGGGCTGAAGTGTATTCCTGGGCATCCAACTTATCACGCGTTTTTCTCCCCTGAGCTGCACGAGCGATACTGCCTCCGCTCTCTGAGCCCCAGGCCAGCAGGTTTTCGTTTCCGTGAGCTTCTACGCCAGCACCATGTTGACATTCCTCGGCTGTTATCCAAGGGAGAGAGTATACACCCCCCTTGGTTACGCGCTACCTCCCATGTCGATCTCGGGATGACGCTCTACGGGAAATCTGTTACGCCTCTTGATAGTATTCGTCGTTGCTTTTTAGAATTTTTATCCAAATACAGTGGCCGTATTTGTATTTACACCGATGGTAGTAAGAGCCCCGACGGTGTTGGATGTGCCTTTGTAACTGGCACCGCAACTTCTACTTACGGTTTGCCTAGTTGCACATCTATATATTCTGCCGAGCTATATGCTATTTATCAAGCCCTTCTGTATATTCGACGTCGAAAATTAGGTGACTGCCTTATTCTTAGTGATTCCCTTAGTGCCCTTCAGAGCATTCGTGAGCTGTACAATTACCATCCTTTGGTGCAGCGCATCCAGGACGTTCTCCACATTTTGCACGCTTCTGGTTTTAATGTGGAGTGCGCATGGATTCCTGGACACGTTGGCTTGCCAGGGAATGACACGGCGGATTTGGCAGCGAAATCGGCAGTCACAGCGCCCAGTGTTACGATTACCCATTCAACAGCAGAAGATTTTAGAGTGGCTGTACGGAGAGCCGTTTTTTCGACTTGGCATGCGGAGTGGTCGGCTCTCCGTGGTAATAAGCTGCGAGAGGTGAAGGACCTCCCTGTCAACTGGGTGACCTCCTCTCGTTTATTCCGCCGGGAGGAGGTAGTACTAGCTCGGCTAAGAATTGGCCACTGTATTTTTACTCACAGTTACCTTTTTAAACGTGAACCTGCTCCTGTCTGTGCGCTCTGTGGGGAGGCACAGACAGTTCGTCATGTGTTGCTGGAGTGTGGTCACCTGGCACACATTCGGTCATCTATGGGCATGCCGGCCTCTCTTGCTGAGGTGCTGGCAGATGACCCAAGAGCAGTGGACAGGGTTTTTAAATTTTTAGCAAAACTTTCTTTTACCTTGACGTTTTAGTGTGATAGCGGTTTTTTAATCTCTTTTGGTTTTAATGTGTTGATTTTAGATGGAGTTTTATATCCAGCTCTGGTTAGAGGGCTGGACGTTTCTGTTACTTCCGTTTCAACTGTGTTAGCTCTTTTATTTGTGTTTACTTTTTTGTTTGGTATTTTCTTACTGGCTATTGCCAAGTTTTAATCATAAGGGCGCTTATGACCCCGGCAGTTGAGCGCCCTTAAACACCATCATCATCATCATGCTATATCCCCTGTGTAGCCCTGTCACCCCAGTGGGGTGACCCCGCGTTGGGCTCCGTGGTGGGTGCGGAGCACTGGGGGATGAATATACACCATATCTTTTATGGCAAAATTTAAACATAGCAATAATTTAGTATTGGGAAAGGAAGTAGCCGAGTCCGATGGTCCTCGCTACTTAGTCATATTCAGAACAGAGGAAGGAAAAAACTTTACATCCGTCAGCCCTTTCGCTATTCAGAAGGATTTAGACAAAATTGCTGGTCCGTTTAAATCCTGTGTTAGAGCCCGAAATGGAACCCTCCTGGTAGAGGCAATATCACCTACCCAGGCAGGACAAATACTTAAGGCGAAACTTTTAGGTAGCTATCCGGTTAGGATCGAAAAGCATAAGACCTTGAACTCCTCGCGTGGTGTTATCACCACCCGCGCATTGGACGGTCTGTCCAATGAGGAGCTTCAAGAGAATCTGGCAGAACAAGGCGTAACATCCGTTTATAGGGTTCAGCGGAAAGTTAATGGTGATTTTGTACCTACCCGTACTCTGTTCCTTACCTTTGATCGGGTAAATCTCCCTCAAAGGATTAAGGCAGGGTACGAAGCCATCCAGGTTAGGCCCTATATTCCCAACCCTTTACGATGTTACAAGTGCCAGTGGTTTGGGCATACCAGCGAATTTTGTTCTGGTCCGGCAACGTGTGCAACCTGTAGCGACGCTTCCCGCGATGGGGATTGCACTAAAACGGCGTCTTGTGTGAACTGCGGCGGGAAACATCCACCTAGTTCCCGAGCCTGCCCCCGTTTTGCAGAGGAGAGAGCCATCCAGGAGATACGGGTGAAAGAGATGGTGTCCTTCTCCGAAGCCCGCAAACTCCTGCGTATTCGACAGCCCTCTGTGCTATGGTCCGGTTCTTACAGCTCTGTTACAGCTAAACCGGTAGCGAAGCGGGAAATTGCCACACAAACCGGTGATATTAACGGGGTTACAATTTCGGAAAATATCGTCGTTGCCACACCACTACTGAAGACCTCAATGTCCACGTCGGCACCACCATCCGCCAAATCCGCCACAGTAAGACCTATTCGAGAACAATTGTCACCGCAACCGTCGACCTCTGGCAATAAGACCGGCAAAACCATAACCTATTCTGTGCCAGCAAAGCATTTCAAAAAAAAACTATGTTAGGACTGACTTCCTTAAAGCGCATGACACGTCTGCAGCAAAAACACCCAAGGGTGGTAAAAGTCCCCATCACTCTCCACCTGGATCCTCCTCTGAGGAATCTTCTGGGAGGAGTTCCGTTCGGCGACGTCCATCTCCGTCGGTCAGCACCCAAAATCGGTTCGAGATTCTCGAGCCGAAATTTTCTATGGGTAAGCGGTCCTCCCATGTGGAGGAGATGGAACAGGAGGAATCTGCCCTCACTGCCAGAGGGACAGTGCGTAAGCGGCAGGATCGTGCTCCTGGAAAGAGTATTAGCCCAACGTCAAAAAAGAATAAATTAAACCGACCAGAACCGGCCAGCCTGCAGAAACGCCTTTCTATTTAGAACATATCCCATCCCAGAGACCATGGCTATCCTACAGTGGAACATACGCGGCATTAGACCACGTCGACCAGAGCTGGACTTGTTGCTCCACCAGCATCAGCCTTTAGTCGTATGCTTGCAAGAGACCAAGCTTCGTCCCCAAGACAACCTAAAGTTCAGGCAGTACTCTGCTGTCCGGTGTATATATCTCCGGAGGATGGAGTACCTGCACATGGGGGTACTGTGATTCTCATCAGAGATGACATCTTCGCTACATCTGTACCCATTCAATCTGACATACAATCCATTGCTGTCAGGATTAAGCTACCTTCTATTAGCTTCACCATTTGCAGTATATATGTACCTCTTTCTGATGGCCTCTCGCGCACTGATCTTGAAGATCTAGTCTCCCAGCTACCATCACCTGTTTTGTTGTTGGGGATCTAAATGCCCACCACCCGCTTTGGGGCTCCCCTCGGGCTTGTGCGAGAGGCCAACTGCTCGCCGATTTCTTGGATCATATTAATCCCACTCTCCTGAATACCGGAGAGCCTACTTTTCTCTCTGACGCCTTTAACAGTTTTTCCCACATAGACTTAGCCGCCTGCTCTCCGCAATTAGCCGTTTTGTTACAGTGGAATGTCATCTCTGATTTATGCTCTAGTGACCACTTTCCGATCGTTATAAGTCTCTTAACCCACAATTTATGTTCCACACTTTTACCTAAATGGCGCCTGGATCACGCCAACTGGAACCTTTATTCCCGTTTGGATGTTTTTCAGTACAGTGAGAACGCCGCAGTTGATTCCTTAGTTGAGCACCTCACAACCACCATTCTGTCTGCTGCTGAGCAGTCTATTCCACGCTCGACTGGCCACTCTCGTCGTTTTCCTGTTCCTTGGTGGACAGAAGACTGCCGAACTGCCATTCGTGCTCGCAGACGAGCTCTTCGGGTTTTCCAGCGTCGCCCTACACTGGATAACCTGATACACTATAAAAAACTGCGTGCAAAATCTAGATAAGTTATAAAGGATAGCAAGAAGACATTATGGAGCAACTTTGTAGCGTCTTTTAATCGACATACACCTTCCTCTGTCGAATGGGATAAGTTTAGGCGTGTAGCTGGCAAAGCGACCTATATGCCCATATACGGACTAAAACCATCCGCAGATACTGTAGTAGATCCGAATGACGTGGCTAACACTCTTGGCCGGTTCTTCGCCCATGTATCTAGCTCAGACAACTATCCGCCTGAGTTTCTTCCTGTTAAAGCTCAGGTGGAAGCTCAAGGGTTCGCCTTCCGTTCTGGAAACCTTGAAGACTATAATCGCCTTTTCACCATGGCGGAGGTAGAACACGCACTTTCATCTTCGCGAAACTCTGCGCCCGGTCCTGATGGCATCCACGTCCAAATGCTACAACATCTCACTCCTGAAGGCAAGTCCTTCCTCCTCGAGGTCTACAATCGTGTCTGGGTTGATTCCACTTTTCCTTCTCAGTGGCGGGAGGCCACCATTATACCTATTTTGAAACCTGGAAAGGACCGTCAACTTCCTTCCAGTTACCATCCTATTTCCCTCACAAGCTGCGTATGCAAGATGATGGAACGCATAATCAATGGACGGTTTGTGTGGTGGCTGGAATTCCACGATCTTTTGACCCCCATCCAGTGTGGTTTCCGACGACGCCGTTCAACAACTGACCACCTTGTTTCGCTGTCAACTCAGATTTCTGACGGGTTTCTGAGGAACAGCCAAACAGTTGGGATATTTTTTGACCTCGAGAAGGCCTATGATTCGTGTAGGCGAGCGGGAATATTACGTTCCCTCCACAGTTGGGACATTCTAGGACGCCTTCCGCTATTCCTTCAGGAGTTTGTGCAAGACCGCGTTTTCCGGGTAAGGGTCGGCTCGGTATTTTCTAACCCTTTTAGTCAAGAGAACGGAGTGCTGCAGGGCTCGGTACTAAGCGTCACGATGTTTGCTATAGCGATTAATTCGATATCGCAATGTGTTCCCCCAGATATCTCGTCCTGTTTATTCGTGGACGACTATGCGATATACTGTACTTCTCAGCGTACACCGTTTTTGGAACGCCGTCTCCAGCGGTGCTTGATGAATCTCTATAATTGGAGCTTAAGAAACGGCTTTCGATTTTCCCCTGAGAAGACGGTCTGTTTTAACTTGTGGCGCCGCAGGTGGCGCATGGCACCTACTCTTCACCTTGGGCCAACTTTACTTCCTTTCGCAGATGAGGTGAGATTCCTGGGATTGGTATTTGGCCGAAAACTCTGCTGGTCACAACATATAGCACAGCTTAAGGCGCGGTGTGACCGTTCTTTTAATATTTTACGGATACTAAGTGGTAAATCTTGGGGATCGGATCGGTCAGTTTTGCTGCGTCTTTATCGTACACTCATCCGATCAAAGTTAGACTATGGATGAATTGTTTATTCCGCGGCACGACCATCTGTGTTGAGAAAGTTAGATGCTGTCCACAATCAGGGCATCCGTGTGGCTGTTGGAGCCTTCCCAACTAGCCCAGTTGTGAGTCTCTATGCCGAATCGGCGGAACAACCCCTTCGATTTCGGCGTGATGCCCTGCTAGCAAATTATGGTAGTGGACTTAAAAGCCAGCCTATGCATCCAACCTTTCCCCATTTTTATTCTACTGAGCTAGACGACCGTTATTGTCGCCCAACACTTAGTCCCAAGCCTTCAGGTTTTCGTTTTAGAGAGCTCCTTCGGGACTCCAATATCGTAATGCCTAGCATGTTTCCTAAGGGAGAGAGGGTGCACCCTCCTTGGTTACGTGCTTTCTCCCACGTCGACCTCGGAATGTTGGCATTTGGGAAGTCTGTGATGCCCATCATTAGCATCCGTACTTGTTTTTTAGAATTTTTATCCCGTTACAGTGACCGAATTTGTATTTATACCGATGGCAGTAAATCTATCGACTCGTTGGGTGTGCCTTTGTAATTAGCAGCGAATCACATACTTTCGGTTTGCCTCTTCACACATCCGTTTATACTGCGGAGTTGTATGCTATCTATCGAGCCATTCAGTACGTTTGCCGTCGAAACTTGGTTAACTGCCTTATTCTGAGTGATTCGCTTAGCGCACTTCAGAGCGTTCGTGAGCTGTACAGCTACCATCCTCTAGTGCAGCTCATTCAGGATGCCCTCCACGTTTTGCACGGCCTTGGCGTCAATGTGGATCTCGCATGGCTTCCAGGACACGTTGGGTTGTCAGGCAACGAATTAGCGGATGAGGCGTAAAGTCAGCAGCCACGGAGCCCAGTGTTACCATTAGTTGTTCAACAGCCGAAGATTTTGGACTTGTTTTGCGGAGGACGGTGATTTCGCGCTGGCACGCGGAGTGGCTTGCTCTCCGCAACCATAAACTAAGGGCAGTGAAAGATCTTCCGGTACACTGGACTACTTCGTCACGCACTTCCCGTCGTGAGGAAGTGGTTTTGGCTCGTCTCCGTATCGGTCACTTTTTTTACACACAGCTACCTGTTCAAAAGGGATCCTGCTCCTGCCTGTCCACAGTATGGGCAAGCACTGACTGTTTGCCATGTGCTGGTAGAGTGTGCTCTTCTAGCCCGATTACGAGCCACTCTACACCTGCCGGCCAGTACTAAAGAGATCTTGGTAGACGATAACGGAGCAGTAGATCGGATTTTTAAGTTCCTATCATCATTGCCTTTTAACCTGAATATCTAGTTCTATTTTATTTTGCAGTCTGGTATGTTCCTGAACAGGTAGCTGCTGATTTTACCTATTTTAGCCTCTCAGGGCTAGGGCCTGTTTTATTTATGACATTTAGATTCTGTTTTACTAGTTTTTAGCTGTATGAATTATGTACTGGGTAGTTTTTTCTATCATTTTATTTAGTTTTACTGACTGATTTTAACTTTTTATTGCGCTTTTATCTTGTCTTAGCACGACTTGTTTTTATTGGGCGCTAATGACCATGTAGTTCTGCGCCCTTAAACTTTCATCATCATCATCATCATTTACCGAGATGGCGCTTAGAACGTGTCAACTGGAACCTTTATTTAAAGCTGGTCGTTTTTCAGTACAACGAGCATGACTCGGTCGATTGTTTAGTCCAGCACCTCACCGGGACTATTATTTGCACCTCTGAGGTTTCTATTCCACGGTCGGCAGGACGCCCCCGTCGATTCCCTGTCTCTTGGTGGACAGATGAATGCCGGAATGCCATTCGTACTCGCCGACGTGCACTCAGAGTTTTCCAGCTCTGTAATGTTATAGAATATAAGAGGCTGTGTGCTCAATCTAGGAAAAATATTACGGGTAGCTAGAAAACATCATTGAACAACTTTGTAGCATCTTTTACTCGACATACCCCTTCCTCTGTTGTATGGGATAAGTTAAGGCGTGTGGCCGGAAAAGCGACCCATTTGCCAATGGCCGGTCTGAAGACACTGGCCGGCACTGTGGTGAATCCGCTGGACGTGGCTAATACTGTTGGCAGTGCTTTCGCCCAAGTCTCTAGCTCAGAGAACTATTCCCTTGACTTTCTACCAACTAAGGCTCAAAAGGAATCGCAAGGGTTCGCCTTCTGCTCTGGAAACCTTGAAGACTACAATTGCCTTTTCACCATAGCGGAGCTAGACCATGCACTTTCATCTTCGCGAAACTCAGCACCAGGGCCAGATGGCATCCACGCCCAAATGTTGCAATATGTCTCTCCTGAAGGTAAGGCTTTCCTGTTCGAGGTATATAACTGTATTTGGGTGAACGCTTCTCTCCCAGCTCTGGCGGGAGGCCACCATCATACACATTTTGAAACCTGGAAAGAACTGCCATCTCCCTTCCAGTTACCGTCCTATTTCCCTCACCAGCTGCGTTTGCAAGGTGATGGCACGCATGATTAATGGACGGTTGGTGTGGTGGCTGGAATCCCATAATCTTCTGACCAACATCCAATGTGGTTGTCGAAGGCGTCGTTCAGCGGTTGACAACCTTGTGTCACTATCGACGCAGATCATGAACGGCCTTCTTCAGAATTGTCAGACGGTTGCGATCTTTTTTGAACTCGAGAAGGCTTACGACACGTATGGGAGGGCAGGGATTTTACGTTCCCTCCACAACTGCAACATACGTGGACACCGACCTATGTTTATTCAGGAATTTCTGAGGGACCGCGTTTTCCGAGTAAGGATCGGCTCGGTTTTTTCTCACCATTTTATTCAAGAGAATGGGGTGCCGCACGACTCGGTTCTAAGCGTTACGTTGTTTGCTATAGCGATTAATTTCATATCGGAATGTGTTTCCCCGGGTGTCTCGTCCTGTTTGTTCGTGGACGACCTTGCCATCGTCTGCATTTCTCAGCGTACGCCGTTTTTGGAACGCCGTCTCCAGCGGTGTTTGGACAATCTCTATGCATGGAGCTCGAAACACGGTTTTCGTTTCTCCGCTGAGAAGACAGTCTGCGTTAACTTCTGGCGCCGTAAGTGGCATATGCCGCCGTCTCTTCGACTCGGGCCAGATTTACTTCCTTTCGCAGACGAGGCGAGATTCCTTGGTTTGATCTTCGATCGGAAACTTTGTTGGGCACCACAAATAGCACAGCTTAGAGCACGATGTGACCGTTCTCTAAATCTTTTACGGATACTAAGTGGCAAGTCTTGGGGTGCGGATCGGACGACATTGCTCAGTCTTTATCGTGCTGTGATTCGTTCGAAGTTGGACTATGGCAGCATTGTGTATTCTTCAGCTCGACCTTCAGTGCTCAGAAGGTTAGACACAGTCCATAACCAGGGCATCCGTGTGGCCGTTGGAGCTTTTCCAACGAGCCCAGTTGTTAGCCTCTACGCCGAATCGGGAGAACCTCCTCTGCGTTGTCGGCGTGATGTCCTGCTTGCTAATTATGGCTGTGGGCTGAAGTGTATTCCTGGGCATCCAACTTATCACGCGTTTTTCTCCCCTGAGCTGCACGAGCGATACTGCCTCCGCTCTCTGAGCCCCAGGCCAGCAGGTTTTCGTTTCCGTGAGCTTCTACGCCAGCACCATGTTGACATTCCTCGGCTGTTATCCAAGGGAGAGAGTATACACCCCCCTTGGTTACGCGCTACCTCCCATGTCGATCTCGGGATGACGCTCTACGGGAAATCTGTTACGCCTCTTGATAGTATTCGTCGTTGCTTTTTAGAATTTTTATCCAAATACAGTGGCCGTATTTGTATTTACACCGATGGTAGTAAGAGCCCCGACGGTGTTGGATGTGCCTTTGTAACTGGCACCGCAACTTCTACTTACGGTTTGCCTAGTTGCACATCTATATATTCTGCCGAGCTATATGCTATTTATCAAGCCCTTCTGTATATTCGACGTCGAAAATTAGGTGACTGCCTTATTCTTAGTGATTCCCTTAGTGCCCTTCAGAGCATTCGTGAGCTGTACAATTACCATCCTTTGGTGCAGCGCATCCAGGACGTTCTCCACATTTTGCACGCTTCTGGTTTTAATGTGGAGTGCGCATGGATTCCTGGACACGTTGGCTTGCCAGGGAATGACACGGCGGATTTGGCAGCGAAATCGGCAGTCACAGCGCCCAGTGTTACGATTACCCATTCAACAGCAGAAGATTTTAGAGTGGCTGTACGGAGAGCCGTTTTTTCGACTTGGCATGCGGAGTGGTCGGCTCTCCGTGGTAATAAGCTGCGAGAGGTGAAGGACCTCCCTGTCAACTGGGTGACCTCCTCTCGTTTATTCCGCCGGGAGGAGGTAGTACTAGCTCGGCTAAGAATTGGCCACTGTATTTTTACTCACAGTTACCTTTTTAAACGTGAACCTGCTCCTGTCTGTGCGCTCTGTGGGGAGGCACAGACAGTTCGTCATGTGTTGCTGGAGTGTGGTCACCTGGCACACATTCGGTCATCTATGGGCATGCCGGCCTCTCTTGCTGAGGTGCTGGCAGATGACCCAAGAGCAGTGGACAGGGTTTTTAAATTTTTAGCAAAACTTTCTTTTACCTTGACGTTTTAGTGTGATAGCGGTTTTTTAATCTCTTTTGGTTTTAATGTGTTGATTTTAGATGGAGTTTTATATCCAGCTCTGGTTAGAGGGCTGGACGTTTCTGTTACTTCCGTTTCAACTGTGTTAGCTCTTTTATTTGTGTTTACTTTTTTGTTTGGTATTTTCTTACTGGCTATTGCCAAGTTTTAATCATAAGGGCGCTTATGACCCCGGCAGTTGAGCGCCCTTAAACACCATCATCATCATCATCATGCTATATCCCCTGTGTAGCCCTGTCACCCCAGTGGGGTGACCCCGCGTTGGGCTCCGTGGTGGGTGCGGAGCACTGGGGGATGAATATACACCATATCTTTTATGGCAAAATTTAAACATAGCAATAATTTAGTATTGGGAAAGGAAGTAGCCGAGTCCGATGGTCCTCGCTACTTAGTCATATTCAGAACAGAGGAAGGAAAAAACTTTACATCCGTCAGCCCTTTCGCTATTCAGAAGGATTTAGACAAAATTGCTGGTCCGTTTAAATCCTGTGTTAGAGCCCGAAATGGAACCCTCCTGGTAGAGGCAATATCACCTACCCAGGCAGGACAAATACTTAAGGCGAAACTTTTAGGTAGCTATCCGGTTAGGATCGAAAAGCATAAGACCTTGAACTCCTCGCGTGGTGTTATCACCACCCGCGCATTGGACGGTCTGTCCAATGAGGAGCTTCAAGAGAATCTGGCAGAACAAGGCGTAACATCCGTTTATAGGGTTCAGCGGAAAGTTAATGGTGATTTTGTACCTACCCGTACTCTGTTCCTTACCTTTGATCGGGTAAATCTCCCTCAAAGGATTAAGGCAGGGTACGAAGCCATCCAGGTTAGGCCCTATATTCCCAACCCTTTACGATGTTACAAGTGCCAGTGGTTTGGGCATACCAGCGAATTTTGTTCTGGTCCGGCAACGTGTGCAACCTGTAGCGACGCTTCCCGCGATGGGGATTGCACTAAAACGGCGTCTTGTGTGAACTGCGGCGGGAAACATCCACCTAGTTCCCGAGCCTGCCCCCGTTTTGCAGAGGAGAGAGCCATCCAGGAGATACGGGTGAAAGAGATGGTGTCCTTCTCCGAAGCCCGCAAACTCCTGCGTATTCGACAGCCCTCTGTGCTATGGTCCGGTTCTTACAGCTCTGTTACAGCTAAACCGGTAGCGAAGCGGGAAATTGCCACACAAACCGGTGATATTAACGGGGTTACAATTTCGGAAAATATCGTCGTTGCCACACCACTACTGAAGACCTCAATGTCCACGTCGGCACCACCATCCGCCAAATCCGCCACAGTAAGACCTATTCGAGAACAATTGTCACCGCAACCGTCGACCTCTGGCAATAAGACCGGCAAAACCATAACCTATTCTGTGCCAGCAAAGCATTTCAAAAAAAAACTATGTTAGGACTGACTTCCTTAAAGCGCATGACACGTCTGCAGCAAAAACACCCAAGGGTGGTAAAAGTCCCCATCACTCTCCACCTGGATCCTCCTCTGAGGAATCTTCTGGGAGGAGTTCCGTTCGGCGACGTCCATCTCCGTCGGTCAGCACCCAAAATCGGTTCGAGATTCTCGAGCCGAAATTTTCTATGGGTAAGCGGTCCTCCCATGTGGAGGAGATGGAACAGGAGGAATCTGCCCTCACTGCCAGAGGGACAGTGCGTAAGCGGCAGGATCGTGCTCCTGGAAAGAGTATTAGCCCAACGTCAAAAAAGAATAAATTAAACCGACCAGAACCGGCCAGCCTGCAGAAACGCCTTTCTATTTAGAACATATCCCATCCCAGAGACCATGGCTATCCTACAGTGGAACATACGCGGCATTAGACCACGTCGACCAGAGCTGGACTTGTTGCTCCACCAGCATCAGCCTTTAGTCGTATGCTTGCAAGAGACCAAGCTTCGTCCCCAAGACAACCTAAAGTTCAGGCAGTACTCTGCTGTCCGGTGTATATATCTCCGGAGGATGGAGTACCTGCACATGGGGGTACTGTGATTCTCATCAGAGATGACATCTTCGCTACATCTGTACCCATTCAATCTGACATACAATCCATTGCTGTCAGGATTAAGCTACCTTCTATTAGCTTCACCATTTGCAGTATATATGTACCTCTTTCTGATGGCCTCTCGCGCACTGATCTTGAAGATCTAGTCTCCCAGCTACCATCACCTGTTTTGTTGTTGGGGATCTAAATGCCCACCACCCGCTTTGGGGCTCCCCTCGGGCTTGTGCGAGAGGCCAACTGCTCGCCGATTTCTTGGATCATATTAATCCCACTCTCCTGAATACCGGAGAGCCTACTTTTCTCTCTGACGCCTTTAACAGTTTTTCCCACATAGACTTAGCCGCCTGCTCTCCGCAATTAGCCGTTTTGTTACAGTGGAATGTCATCTCTGATTTATGCTCTAGTGACCACTTTCCGATCGTTATAAGTCTCTTAACCCACAATTTATGTTCCACACTTTTACCTAAATGGCGCCTGGATCACGCCAACTGGAACCTTTATTCCCGTTTGGATGTTTTTCAGTACAGTGAGAACGCCGCAGTTGATTCCTTAGTTGAGCACCTCACAACCACCATTCTGTCTGCTGCTGAGCAGTCTATTCCACGCTCGACTGGCCACTCTCGTCGTTTTCCTGTTCCTTGGTGGACAGAAGACTGCCGAACTGCCATTCGTGCTCGCAGACGAGCTCTTCGGGTTTTCCAGCGTCGCCCTACACTGGATAACCTGATACACTATAAAAAACTGCGTGCAAAATCTAGATAAGTTATAAAGGATAGCAAGAAGACATTATGGAGCAACTTTGTAGCGTCTTTTAATCGACATACACCTTCCTCTGTCGAATGGGATAAGTTTAGGCGTGTAGCTGGCAAAGCGACCTATATGCCCATATACGGACTAAAACCATCCGCAGATACTGTAGTAGATCCGAATGACGTGGCTAACACTCTTGGCCGGTTCTTCGCCCATGTATCTAGCTCAGACAACTATCCGCCTGAGTTTCTTCCTGTTAAAGCTCAGGTGGAAGCTCAAGGGTTCGCCTTCCGTTCTGGAAACCTTGAAGACTATAATCGCCTTTTCACCATGGCGGAGGTAGAACACGCACTTTCATCTTCGCGAAACTCTGCGCCCGGTCCTGATGGCATCCACGTCCAAATGCTACAACATCTCACTCCTGAAGGCAAGTCCTTCCTCCTCGAGGTCTACAATCGTGTCTGGGTTGATTCCACTTTTCCTTCTCAGTGGCGGGAGGCCACCATTATACCTATTTTGAAACCTGGAAAGGACCGTCAACTTCCTTCCAGTTACCATCCTATTTCCCTCACAAGCTGCGTATGCAAGATGATGGAACGCATAATCAATGGACGGTTTGTGTGGTGGCTGGAATTCCACGATCTTTTGACCCCCATCCAGTGTGGTTTCCGACGACGCCGTTCAACAACTGACCACCTTGTTTCGCTGTCAACTCAGATTTCTGACGGGTTTCTGAGGAACAGCCAAACAGTTGGGATATTTTTTGACCTCGAGAAGGCCTATGATTCGTGTAGGCGAGCGGGAATATTACGTTCCCTCCACAGTTGGGACATTCTAGGACGCCTTCCGCTATTCCTTCAGGAGTTTGTGCAAGACCGCGTTTTCCGGGTAAGGGTCGGCTCGGTATTTTCTAACCCTTTTAGTCAAGAGAACGGAGTGCTGCAGGGCTCGGTACTAAGCGTCACGATGTTTGCTATAGCGATTAATTCGATATCGCAATGTGTTCCCCCAGATATCTCGTCCTGTTTATTCGTGGACGACTATGCGATATACTGTACTTCTCAGCGTACACCGTTTTTGGAACGCCGTCTCCAGCGGTGCTTGATGAATCTCTATAATTGGAGCTTAAGAAACGGCTTTCGATTTTCCCCTGAGAAGACGGTCTGTTTTAACTTGTGGCGCCGCAGGTGGCGCATGGCACCTACTCTTCACCTTGGGCCAACTTTACTTCCTTTCGCAGATGAGGTGAGATTCCTGGGATTGGTATTTGGCCGAAAACTCTGCTGGTCACAACATATAGCACAGCTTAAGGCGCGGTGTGACCGTTCTTTTAATATTTTACGGATACTAAGTGGTAAATCTTGGGGATCGGATCGGTCAGTTTTGCTGCGTCTTTATCGTACACTCATCCGATCAAAGTTAGACTATGGATGAATTGTTTATTCCGCGGCACGACCATCTGTGTTGAGAAAGTTAGATGCTGTCCACAATCAGGGCATCCGTGTGGCTGTTGGAGCCTTCCCAACTAGCCCAGTTGTGAGTCTCTATGCCGAATCGGCGGAACAACCCCTTCGATTTCGGCGTGATGCCCTGCTAGCAAATTATGGTAGTGGACTTAAAAGCCAGCCTATGCATCCAACCTTTCCCCATTTTTATTCTACTGAGCTAGACGACCGTTATTGTCGCCCAACACTTAGTCCCAAGCCTTCAGGTTTTCGTTTTAGAGAGCTCCTTCGGGACTCCAATATCGTAATGCCTAGCATGTTTCCTAAGGGAGAGAGGGTGCACCCTCCTTGGTTACGTGCTTTCTCCCACGTCGACCTCGGAATGTTGGCATTTGGGAAGTCTGTGATGCCCATCATTAGCATCCGTACTTGTTTTTTAGAATTTTTATCCCGTTACAGTGACCGAATTTGTATTTATACCGATGGCAGTAAATCTATCGACTCGTTGGGTGTGCCTTTGTAATTAGCAGCGAATCACATACTTTCGGTTTGCCTCTTCACACATCCGTTTATACTGCGGAGTTGTATGCTATCTATCGAGCCATTCAGTACGTTTGCCGTCGAAACTTGGTTAACTGCCTTATTCTGAGTGATTCGCTTAGCGCACTTCAGAGCGTTCGTGAGCTGTACAGCTACCATCCTCTAGTGCAGCTCATTCAGGATGCCCTCCACGTTTTGCACGGCCTTGGCGTCAATGTGGATCTCGCATGGCTTCCAGGACACGTTGGGTTGTCAGGCAACGAATTAGCGGATGAGGCGTAAAGTCAGCAGCCACGGAGCCCAGTGTTACCATTAGTTGTTCAACAGCCGAAGATTTTGGACTTGTTTTGCGGAGGACGGTGATTTCGCGCTGGCACGCGGAGTGGCTTGCTCTCCGCAACCATAAACTAAGGGCAGTGAAAGATCTTCCGGTACACTGGACTACTTCGTCACGCACTTCCCGTCGTGAGGAAGTGGTTTTGGCTCGTCTCCGTATCGGTCACTTTTTTTACACACAGCTACCTGTTCAAAAGGGATCCTGCTCCTGCCTGTCCACAGTATGGGCAAGCACTGACTGTTTGCCATGTGCTGGTAGAGTGTGCTCTTCTAGCCCGATTACGAGCCACTCTACACCTGCCGGCCAGTACTAAAGAGATCTTGGTAGACGATAACGGAGCAGTAGATCGGATTTTTAAGTTCCTATCATCATTGCCTTTTAACCTGAATATCTAGTTCTATTTTATTTTGCAGTCTGGTATGTTCCTGAACAGGTAGCTGCTGATTTTACCTATTTTAGCCTCTCAGGGCTAGGGCCTGTTTTATTTATGACATTTAGATTCTGTTTTACTAGTTTTTAGCTGTATGAATTATGTACTGGGTAGTTTTTTCTATCATTTTATTTAGTTTTACTGACTGATTTTAACTTTTTATTGCGCTTTTATCTTGTCTTAGCACGACTTGTTTTTATTGGGCGCTAATGACCATGTAGTTCTGCGCCCTTAAACTTTCATCATCATCATCATCATTTACCGAGATGGCGCTTAGAACGTGTCAACTGGAACCTTTATTTAAAGCTGGTCGTTTTTCAGTACAACGAGCATGACTCGGTCGATTGTTTAGTCCAGCACCTCACCGGGACTATTATTTGCACCTCTGAGGTTTCTATTCCACGGTCGGCAGGACGCCCCCGTCGATTCCCTGTCTCTTGGTGGACAGATGAATGCCGGAATGCCATTCGTACTCGCCGACGTGCACTCAGAGTTTTCCAGCTCTGTAATGTTATAGAATATAAGAGGCTGTGTGCTCAATCTAGGAAAAATATTACGGGTAGCTAGAAAACATCATTGAACAACTTTGTAGCATCTTTTACTCGACATACCCCTTCCTCTGTTGTATGGGATAAGTTAAGGCGTGTGGCCGGAAAAGCGACCCATTTGCCAATGGCCGGTCTGAAGACACTGGCCGGCACTGTGGTGAATCCGCTGGACGTGGCTAATACTGTTGGCAGTGCTTTCGCCCAAGTCTCTAGCTCAGAGAACTATTCCCTTGACTTTCTACCAACTAAGGCTCAAAAGGAATCGCAAGGGTTCGCCTTCTGCTCTGGAAACCTTGAAGACTACAATTGCCTTTTCACCATAGCGGAGCTAGACCATGCACTTTCATCTTCGCGAAACTCAGCACCAGGGCCAGATGGCATCCACGCCCAAATGTTGCAATATGTCTCTCCTGAAGGTAAGGCTTTCCTGTTCGAGGTATATAACTGTATTTGGGTGAACGCTTCTCTCCCAGCTCTGGCGGGAGGCCACCATCATACACATTTTGAAACCTGGAAAGAACTGCCATCTCCCTTCCAGTTACCGTCCTATTTCCCTCACCAGCTGCGTTTGCAAGGTGATGGCACGCATGATTAATGGACGGTTGGTGTGGTGGCTGGAATCCCATAATCTTCTGACCAACATCCAATGTGGTTGTCGAAGGCGTCGTTCAGCGGTTGACAACCTTGTGTCACTATCGACGCAGATCATGAACGGCCTTCTTCAGAATTGTCAGACGGTTGCGATCTTTTTTGAACTCGAGAAGGCTTACGACACGTATGGGAGGGCAGGGATTTTACGTTCCCTCCACAACTGCAACATACGTGGACACCGACCTATGTTTATTCAGGAATTTCTGAGGGACCGCGTTTTCCGAGTAAGGATCGGCTCGGTTTTTTCTCACCATTTTATTCAAGAGAATGGGGTGCCGCACGACTCGGTTCTAAGCGTTACGTTGTTTGCTATAGCGATTAATTTCATATCGGAATGTGTTTCCCCGGGTGTCTCGTCCTGTTTGTTCGTGGACGACCTTGCCATCGTCTGCATTTCTCAGCGTACGCCGTTTTTGGAACGGCGTCTCCAACGGTGTTTGGTCAATCTATATGATTGGAGCTCGAAAAACAGCTTTCGTTTTTCACCTGAGAAGACAATCTGCGTGAATGTCTGGCGTAGAAGATTGCGAATGTCACCTTCTCTTCATCTCGGGCCAGATATCCCTCCCCTCGCAGATGAGGTGAGATTCCTGTGGTTGATATTCGATCGCAAACTATGCTGGTCATCTCATATAACACAGCTTAAAGCGCGGTGTGACCGTTCCCTGAATATTTTACGGATACTAAGCGGAAAATCTTGGGGAGCAGATCGGACAGTACTGCTGCGTCTTAATCGTGCACTGATCCGATCAAAGTTGGAATATGGATGTATTGTTTATCCATCAGCACGCCCATCTGTGCTGAGGACGTTAGATACTGTCCACAATCGGGGCATCCGGCTGGCTGTTCGAGCGTTTCCAACTAGCCCTGTTGTGAGTCTTTATGCCGAACCTGCTGAGCCCCCTCTCTGTTGTCGGCGGGATGTTCTTCTATCTAACTATGGCTGTAGCCTGAAGTGCATACCTTCGCATCCATCGTTTACTCCCTTTTTTGATTCCGGATTGGACGACCGTTATAAAAACCTCTTACGTAGTCCAACACCTGCAGGATTTCGCTTCCGGGAGCTGCTTCGAACGCACGGTCTTGAAATTCCTGACGTGTTTCCCAAGGGGGAGATGGTTCACCCACCTTGGTTACGTGCTGCCTCCTACATAGATTCCCCCAGGGGCCTACTACGGTAGGTACGTGCTTGCCCCCCTCCCCAGGGTCTACTACGGTAGTAGGTAAGGGTTTGGCACACCCGGGGGTTCACGAGCTACTCGGGGTTCACGAGCTACTCGCCACCATATCATCCACCTCATCGCCATCCACTACCACATTTTGTGTTCTTGTCTGCATGTGTCGGTGCGCATTTGTTTGTGTATGTTATTGTTTGTGCGAGTTTACTCGCCTCAACTTCTTCCTCTTCTAGGCTTATTCCCTGTATATTTAGTTTTAAGGCTTTAGGTTTATTAACTCCGGCCTCACCAACAGGGATCTTTTTTCTATCTCCGTGGTTCCTGTCCCACGGTTCCAGCGCGGCTTCCAACTTGTGTGCTCTTCCGAGGTCTCAGACGTGACGGTTGAGTGGTCCCTTCACACTGCCCCTATGTGTGAGCCTTAAGTGCGGAGCTCATCCATACCGATATGTATACCCACGTAGCTTCTCTGGGAGCCCGGCCCGTGCTAGTCTCCCGACGATCGCAGGTCGTCGGGTTAGAATCACGGGCCGGTCGTGTTACCGCTATAGAAAACCCAATGTAATCAACCACAAGTCCCCTGAATACATGGATGTCATGACACACCATGGCCTAAAGTGGGGGGCCACAGGTGGTTATACCTGAGGTAGGGATATAAAGCCGGGTTGTGCGTGGTGGAGGGCTTACCCGTATGGACCAGCAGTGGAGGCTGGAGGATAACTCCTCCTAAGTACTCCGTGAGATCGGTCTGGGAGGGGCCCACCAGGCGGCACAGACCGGAAAGTATTTTTGGTGTCTTTTTCCTTTTTCCCCCGGATGGCAGGCTGACGCCGACAGTACCGGAAGGGGGCTATATCATAATGAATTCTCCAGGCAAAACTCTTCCATTTGACCGCTTGTTGGGTTCCTACCCAATAAAGTTAGCCCCACATAAAACTTTGAATACTTGTAGAGGCCACGTGACCTCCAGCTGCCTAGACGGTCTTTCAGATGCAGACCTTGTTTCGAATCTCTCCGACCAGGGTGTATGTCAGGCGTACCGTCTTCTAGATAAACGTGATGGTCAGTCTGTTGCGCTGCGAACTGTATTCCTTACGTTCAAAGTCACCACCTTACCTGAGGCACTCTACTGTGGATATACACGTGCTGCTGTGAGGCCGTATATACCGAACCCTATGCGTTGTTTCCGCGGCCAGAAGTTTGGTCACACCCAAAGCCGTTTCACCTTCGACGCTACATGTAAACGCTGTGACCAAGCTGCCCACGGAGAAACTACTTGTGCTCGAGACCCTTTTTGCGTCGATTGTAAAGGGACCCTCCATCTAGCTCCCGGCAATGTGCAGGTTTTCTCGAGGAAAAGCCCATTCAGGAGCTGCGAGTTAAGGAACGCCTGACTTTTCCGGAATCCAGACGGCGCTTCTACCAGCTGCAGTCTTCGACCATCTCAGGCTACGCTTCAGCGCTCCGCCGCACTCCTGTTTCCTCAGTGGCACTACAAAGCGTGCCTATAGCCGACGCATGTACTCAAACAGAACAGACGCCGACCACACCAACCTCGCAGTCTACAACATCCACAGCACCCACTGCCTCAAATTATATTTCTCTAGAACCTGCTCGTAATCCGCTAGTTCGACCGACACCATCTGTCGCTGCTGTTCACGAGCGCAGTCGAAAGAAACTCAAGGCCACTGATAAACCTTTCAAGTCCCGTTCTCCCCCCCAGGGGCCTACTACGGTAGGTACGGGTTAGGCGCACCCGGGGTCCCGAGCCACCTTGACTCCCTCTGTGGGCAACCTCAGAGTGGTGAGGGAGTCAGTAGGTCAAAATGCCCAACCATGTGTAGGCCGTGCGTGGAGAACAGTGCGGTGAAAAGGAATATATCCTGGTTGGTTGAGGGTTGCGTACCTGAGCCTGGGCTTCTGTCTTTCAGTAACTGGGGAGGGTGCGCAGCCTAATACACCGCTTTGGTTTCTGGTTTGCCTAAACGGGAGGCTAGGGACTAACCCACCCCCTAGTCATTCGGCCAGGACAAGGTATTACACCGAACTCCAGGGTGAGTGGGACGGCGAGCCCGCTATATCCCCTGTGTATCCCTGTCACCCCAGTGGGGTGACTCCTCGTTGGGCTCCGTGGTGGGTGGGGAGCACTGGGGGATGAATTTATACAATTTTTTTATGGCACCAAAACTTAAACCCATGATTTCAAATAAAGACGTTGGAAAGGAAGTAGTCGAGTCATGTGGTCTTCGCTACTTGGTTATTCATAGGACAGAGGAAGGTAAGAAGTTCCTTACGGTCAGTCCATTTACTATCCAAAAGGGTCGCCATGCCATTGCTGGTCCGGTTAAATCCTGCGTTCGAGCTCGCAATGGTACACTTCTTGTCGAAGACAACTCCGCCTCTCAAGCTGCAAGGATACTTAAAGCCACCATGTTAGCCAGCTATCCAGTGAAGGTCGAGGTGCACAAGTCGCTGAACTCCTCCCGCGGTGTAGTAACAACCCGCGCGTTGGACGGTTTGTCCATTGAGGAGATCCAATTAAATCTTGCGACTCAGGGTGTCTCATCTGTTTATCGGGTACAACGTAAGATCAACGGTGAATTCCTGCCTACTCGTACCCTGCAGCTGTTACTACGGTCCTATAACCCTCTAGTTCTGTGTTTGCAGGAGACAAAGCTTTGCCCCCACGATGCCTTTGGCCTGCATCAATACTTTCCTGTTCGTTTTAACGTTACACCGGAGCAGGGCTCTCCTGCTCATGGGGGTGTTATGATCCTAACGCGCAATGACATCTCCGGTCACCCGGTCTCACTTACCACTACCTTGCAAGCTGTTGCTATCCGACTTACTCTTTCTGGTTTCTGCTTCACTGTATGTAATGTCTACTTTCCGCCTTCATCTTCCCTCTGCGCCGCAGACATGCACCATCTTTTGTCTCAGCTTCCGGCACCTTTTCTTCTGTTGGGTGATTTTAATGCCCACCATCCCCTATGGGGTTCTCCTAGGGCCTGCGTGCGGGGGACTATTCTTGCTGACCTTTTCTGTCAATCTAGTCCTTCTGTTGTGAACACCGGTGAACCTACTTTCATTTCTGATACTTCTGCCACGCTCTGCCACCTGGACCTTTCTGTTTGCTCTGCACAGCTTGCTCGCCGTTTTCAGTGGAACGCAGTATCAGACATTCATTCCAGCGATCATTGTCCTTGTGTCATTACTCTGCTATCACACAACATTTCCTCCTCGCGTGCGATTTCTTGGCAGCTGCCTAAGTCGAATTGGGCTCTTTTCTCCGCTCTGGCTGCATTTTGGGACTGCCTAAACGACTCCTTTGCCCACATGGTTGAACATTTCTACTCAGTCGTGACTTCCGCTGCCGAGCAGTCCATCCCGCGGTCGTATTGCTACCCTAGACGCTTACCGGTCCCTTGGTGGACTATAGAGTGCCGCGATGCTATTCATGCTCGCAGGAGGGCTCTTCGGGAATTTCGCCATCACCCTACCTGGCAGCTTTTGATCAATTTAAAAAAAACACGCGCCCGGCCACGGCGCATTATTCAAGATAGCAAACGGGCTTCCTGGGCTTCGTTTGTTGAAACATTCAGTCGCACAATACCTTCATCTGTTGTGTGGGAGAAGCTCCGCCGTGTTGCCGATAGGCAGACTGGTACTTCCATAACGGAGTTTCTCGTGGAAGCTCTCACCGTAGTTGACCCGGTTGCTATTGCAGATGCCCTTGGTAGCACGTTTTCAACTGCGTCAAGCTCCGCCAATTATCACCCAGCGTTTCGTGCCGTCAAGGCGGAGGTGGAGTCTCAGAGTCTCTCTTAACGGTCCTTGGATTCCGAGTGCAATAACTCGGATTTTAGCATGCGGGTGCTGTATGCCTGTTTAGCATCCTCTCGACACTCCGCTCCAGGACCCGATGGTATCCATATCGCCATGCTACAGAACTTCTCTTCTGAGAGTAAGCAATATCTCCTGAACCTGTACAACCTCGTTTGGCGCGAAAGTGTGTTTCCTACAGCTTGGCGCGAAGCCACCGTTGTTCCCATCTTAAAACTGGGGAAGGACCGTAGTCTTCCTCATAGTTACCGTCCTATCTCCCTCACTAGTTCTGTTTGTAAGGTGATGGAACGCATGATCAATGGACGATTACGATGGTGGCTTGAGTCTAAGAAACTTCTGTGCAACATACAGTTCGACTTTCGCCGATACCGCTCCAAGACTGACCACCTTGTCTCCCTCTCGACTCACATCCTGAATTGTTTTCTTCGGAAATGTCAAACTGTGGCCATATTTTTCGATCTGGAGAAAGCTTATGACACTTGCTGGAGGGCTGGCTTACTGCGCACCTTGCATAGTTGTGGTTGCCGTGGCCGCCTTCCAGTGTTCCTGCGGAAGTTCATGAACAACCGGGTATTTCATGTGCGTGTGGGCTCTTTTTTTCTCTCGTTTTAGTCAGAACGGAGTGCCTCAAGGGTCGGTACTCAGCGTCACTCTCTTCGCTATTACCATCAATCCCATTGTCGAATGTGTTCCTGCTGGTATCTCCTCTTATTTGTGGATTTTGCAATTTATTGCTTTTCTCGGCGCACGTGCCTTTTGGACCGTCGCCTACAGGCACGACTTGACCAAATACATGCTTGGAGTGTCACAAATGGCTTCCTTTTTTCTTCCGAGAAGACAGTTTGTGTCAACTTCTGGCGTCGGAAACCATACGAGCCGCCTTCTCTACATCTTGGGGCCGAACCGCTGCCCTTTGCCGAAACTGTAAAGTTTCTTGGTTTGCTGTTCGACAGGAAGCTTAGCTGGTCTCTTCTCTGAAGGCTAGATGTGATGGTACACTTAATATTTTACGTGTTTTATGTGGCACATCCTGGGGAGCAGATCTCACCGTGCTATTACAGCTTTACCGTTCGCTTGTTCGGTCTAAACTGGATTACGGGTGCATTGTATACTCTTCAGCTTGTCCTTGGGTTTTACGATGTTTAAACCCAGTCCACTATCGTGGGATTCGGGCCTTTCTATAATGATCCTTCCGCGCAAAACTTCTATTTTTGGAAAAAATTTTGTGATGACCTTGGCTTGTAATTCAAAGACAATGTGAGACCTTAACCCCTTTTAATTGAACGTCAACTCGACAGGTTATGTGGCAGAGTGACAAATGCAACCAGGACTAGAGACGGTACGCTGTTAGTTGAAACCAGGACCGAAGACCAGTCCAGAAAGCTCTTGAAAGCCGGTTTATTGGGTTCCTACCCAAAAACGGAGGCCTCCCACAAATCGTTAATCACCTCAAGAGGCGTGGTGACTACCTCGAGCTTAGACGGCTTAAATTGTCGCCAATCTCTCCGACCGGGTGTGTGTCTTGGCAAACGTAATGGTGAGTCGGTTGCGTTACGGAAAGTCTTCCTAACGTTCAAAGGCACCAACTTGCCTGAGGCACTCTACTGTGGATACGAACGCGCTGCTGTGAGACCGTATATACCGAACACTATCCGTTTTTTCCGCTGCCAGAGGTTTGGTTACACCCAAAACCGGTGCACTTTCGACGCTATATGTGAACGCACCGGCCAAGCTGCATACGGAGGAACTACTTGTGCTCGAGACCCTTGTTGCGCCCATTGTAAAGGGACCCATCCATCTAGCTCCCGGCAATGTGCACATTTTATCGAGTAAAAGGCCATCCAGGAGCTGCGAGTTAAGGAACGTCTGACTTTTCCGGAGCCAGACGCCGCTTCCAACAGCTGCAGCCTTCGACGATCTCAGGCTACGTCTGAGCGCTCCGCCGCACTCCTGATTCCTCAGTGGCACAAACCGTGCCTGTAGCCGACGCGTGTACTCAAACAGAACAGACGCCGACCACAACCTCGCTGTCTACAGCACCCACTGCCTCAAGTTCTATTTCTCCAGAACCTGCTCGTAAACCCCTATTTAGACCGATACCATCTGTCGCTGCTGCTCATGAGCACAGTCGTAAGAAACTCAAGGCCACTGTTAAACCTTCCAAGTCCCGTTCTCGTTCTACGAGCCGTAGGGGATCTTCCGCATCCCGAACATCAGCGGATAGCGCCAAAAAAGGTAGCTATATTCTTGTGGGTCCAAAATGTTCAAAGAACAAGAAACACCCACCTTAACTGCATCTACTTCGTTTCCGCCAGTCGTTTGCTACCCAGCTGCAAACTCATAGTTTGATTCATCGACAATCTTTCTCGCCTCTAACTGTTCCATGGCTCTCCTGACGTTGAATATCCGCGGTGTGCGTACACATAGGGCCAAATACAGCTGTTACTACGGTCCTATAACCCTCTAGTTCTGTGTTTGCAGGAGACAAAGCTTTGCCCCTTCGATGCCTTTGCCCTGCACCAATACATTCCTGTGCGGTTTGATGTTACACCGGAGGAGGGCTTTCCTTCTCATGGGGGTGTTATGATCCTAACGCGCAATGACATCTGCGGTCAGGCGGTCTCACTTACCACTAGCTTGCAAGCTGTTGCTATCCGACTTATTCTTCCTGGTTTCTCCTTCATTGTATATAATGTCTACGTTCCGCCCTCTCTATCCTCTGCGCCGCTGACATGCTCCACTTTTGTCACAGCTCCCAGCACCTTTTCTTCTGCTGGGTGATTTTAATGCCCACCATCCCCTATGGGGTTCCCCTAGGGCCTGCGCGCGGGGGACGTTTCTTGCTGACCTTTTCGTTCAATATAGTCTCTCTGTTCTGAACACCGGTGAACCTACTTTCATTTCCGATTATTCTGCCACGCTATCGCACCTGGAACTTTCCTTTTGCTCTGCACAGCTTGCTCGCCGTTTTCAGTGGAACGTAGTATCAGACACTCATTTTAGTTATCATTGCCCTTGTGTCATTACTCTTATATCACACCACTTTTCCTCCTCTCGTGGGATTTCTTGGCAGCTGTCTAAGTCGAATTGGGCTCTCTTTTCCGCTCTTGCTGTTTTCAGCGACTGCCAGTTCGACTCCGTTGATCAGCTGGTCGAGCATTTCAAATCTGTCGTGATCTCCGCTGGCGAGCAGTTAATACCGCGGTCGTCTGCCTACCCTAGACGATTACCGGTCCCTTGGTGGACTGCCCAGAGCCGCGATGCCATTCGTGCTCGTAGCGAATGAGCTAGCGGAAGCAGCTGCCAAGTCTGCGACTTTAAATCCTACGGTTTTTAGTACCGCTGTTTCTCCCAATGATGCTAGTGTCCTCCTGCACCAGGCCTTTCTTTCGCGCTGGTTGGCGGAATCGTCCGGGGTGCGTGGGAACAAACTAAGAGAGGCAAAGTACCTTCCTGTCCCCATGGACTACTACTTCGCGTGCATCTCGCCGCAATGAAGTAATTTTGGTGCGACTGCGGGTTGGACACTGCCGTTATAGCCATGAGTACCTTTTACGTGGGGAAGCCGCACCTCAATGTGCTTCGTGTAACGAGCCTTTGACGGTGCGTCATGTTTTATTGGAGTGCCACTTTTATAATGTGCTGCGTGCGTCCTTGTGTCTGCCTACTGACATCCCCACCCTTCTCGTCGACAACCCTGTATTTTGTGCCGGACTTTTTAATTTTCTCCGCCGCTGCGGTATGTACAGTAGGGTTTAAATTTTGTCTGGGTTTTATCCTTTCCCGACTTGTGTTTTAGTCCCTTGTTTTTAATCTGGCTTAGGTAGCCTTTTTATTCTCTCTCTCTCTCTCTCTCTCAAGTTTTAACCCTTGTATGGTAGTTCTGTTTTAGTGGTTTCTATGCATTTTAACTTTTGGCTCTTTTAACTACTTTAGGGCGCTAATAACCAATTCAGTTGTGCGCCCTAAAGCCATACTACTACTACTACTACTACTACTACTACTACTACTACTACTACTACTACTACTACTACTACTACTACTACTACTACTACTACTACTACTACTACTACTACTACTACTACTACCCCCCAGGGGCCTACTACGGTAGGTGCTCCGCCAACGTAAAGCATACTCCAGGAAAATTGTCAGCCCAACCATCGATTTCAGGAAATAAGACCGGTAAAACCGTTGAGTATTTTGCACCAAAAATGGCTTTCAAGACCAGCTATGTTCGGACAGACTTCGTTAAAGAGCGTGTTTCGCCTGCGCCCAAAACAACCAAGGGTGGTAAATCTCCATGTCCCTCTCCCCGCAGATCCTCTTAGGAGGAATCTTCTGGGAAAAGCTCCGATCGGCGACGTCCATCTTCGCCGATCAGTACCTCAAATAAGTTCGAGATTCTCGAACCTGGGTTCTCTATTGGTAAGGGCTCCTCCCCTGTGGAGGAAATGGAACAGGACGATCCTACCTCGCCTGACAAACGGACAGTCCGTAAGCGCCAGGATCGTGCTCCTGGGAAAAGTGTTAGTCCGACGGCCAAAAAGAACAAACTCAGCCGACCAGCACCTTCCAATATGCAGAAACGTCTATCTATTTAGAACTTATCCCATATTATAGGCCATGGCTATCCTACAGTGGAACATACGTAGCATTAGAAAACATTGAGCGGAACTTGAACTGTTACTCCACGCGTATCAACCTCTAGTCGTCTGCCTACAAGAGACTAAGCTCCGTCCACAAGACAATGTTACATTCAGGCACTATTCTTCTGTACGGTTTGATTTAAGTCCGACAGTATGGTTTTCCCGGACACGGGGGCACTATGGTGCTCATCAGGGATGATATTTATGCTGATTCCGTCTCCTTACAGTCTGACCTCCAGTCAGTTGCTGTAAAGATCACACTGCCATCTGCCAGCTTTAGCATTTGTAGTATAAAACTGCCTCCCTCTAATGACCTCTTGGGCACCGAGTTAGAAGACCTTATTTCCCAGCTACCTCCGCCATTTGTGTTGGTGGGGGACGTGAATGACCACCTCCCACTTTGGAGCTCTCCTCGGACTTGTGGGAGAGGTCAGCTAATTGCAGACTTCCTAGACACTAAGAATCTTGCTCTCCTGAACACCGGAGAGCCAACCTTTCTTTCTGACGCCTTTCACAGTTTTTCACACCTTGATATAGCGATTTGTTCACCACAGTTAGCGGTCTCGTTATCCTGGAATATCATTTCTGATTTGCACTCTAGTGACCATTTCCTCTGTCTTATTAGTCTCTTGACACACGCTGCATGCTCCACTCGCTTACCTAGATTTCGCTTAGATCGCGCCAACTGGGACCTGTATTCCCGCTTGGCTAACTTCAACAATGCTGAGCACGACTCCGTGAACTATTTAGTCGACCATCTCACCGAAACTCCCCCCAGGGGCCTACTACGGTAGGTACGGGTTAGGCGCACCCGGGGTCCCGAGCCACCTTGACTCCCTCTGTGGGCAACCTCAGAGTGGTGAGGGAGTCAGAAGGTCAAAATGCCCACCCACGTGTAGGCCGTGCGTTGAGACCCGTGTCGGTGAAAAGGAATATCCTGGTTGGTTGAGGGTTGCGTACCTGAGCCTGGGCTTATGTCTCTCAGTAACTGGGGAGGGTGCGCAGCCTAATACACCGCTTTGGTTTCTGATTTGCCTAAACGGGAGGCTAGGGACTAACCCACCCCTAGTCAATCGGCCAGGACTAGGTATTACACCGAACTCCAGGGTGAGTGGGACGGCGAGCCCGCTATATCCCCTGTGTAGCCCTGTCACCCCAGTGGGGTGACCCCTCGTTGGGCTCCGTGGTGGGTGGGGAGCACTGGGGGATGAATTTATACCATTTTTTCTATGGCACCAAAACTAAAACCCCTTAATTTAAATGCAGACGTTGGAAAGGAAGTAGTCGAGTCATGTGGTCCTCGCTACTTGGTTATTCATAGGACAGAGGAAGGTAAGAAGTTCCTTACGGTGAGCCCTTTTACTATCCAAAAGGGTCTCGATGCCATTGCTGGTCCTGTTAAATCCTGCGTTCGAGCTCGCAATGGTACACTTCTTGTCGAAGCCAACTCCGCCTCGCAAGCTGCAAGAATACTTAAAGCCACCATGTTAGCCAGCTATCCAGTGAAGGTCGAAGTGCACAAGTCGCTGAACTCCTCCCGCGGTGTAGTAACAACCCGCGCGTTGGACGGTTTGTCCATTGAGGAGATCCAAGAAAATCTTGCGACTCAGGGTGTCTCAGCTGTTTATCGGGTACAACGTAAGATCAACGGTGAATTCCTGCCTACTCGTACCCTGTTTCTTACTTTTGATCGGGTTGATCTGCCTCAAAAGATTAGGGCAGGGTATGAAGCCATCGAAGTTAGGCCTTATATACCCAATCCGCTGAGGTGCTTTAAATGCCAACGTTTTGGTCACACTAGTGAGTTGTGTACCGGCAAGTCCACCTGCGTCCACTGCGGTGACATCTCCCACGATGGGGCTTGTGCTTCAGCTCCATCGTGTGTGAACTGTAACGGGGAACACCCATCTAGTTCCCGAGACTGTCCCCGTTTTGCAGAGGAACGAGCGATCCAGGAGATATGGGTGAAAGAGAAGGTGTCCTTCTTGGAAGCCCGGAAGCTCCTGAGACTCCGCCAACCCTCTGCCCCGAGGTCCGGTACCTATAGCTCAGTTGCAGCTAAACCGGTACCGCGTCGGGAAATCGCAACACAGACCGGCGATATGAACGGGGCTACAATTGCGGAAAAGGTTATTTTAGCCCAAGCGCTGCCAAAGCCTTCGGCACCTACACCCAAGTTGGTATCAACATCTGCCAAATCCGCCAGCTTACAGAATAGTCCTGCACACTTGCCACCGAAAGCCTCGACCTCGGGAACTAAAGCTGGTAAATTCACGACGTCTTCTGCCCCGGAAAAACAATTTAAGACCAAGTATGTACGACAAGACTTCTTGAAAGAGAATGTGCAATCTATTACCAGGTCATCTAAGGGTAAGAAAAGTACACGCAACTCCACACGTGTATCCTCCTCTGAAGGGTCATCTGGGGAGGAGGGCGTGAATCGGCGACGGCCGTCTTCGCCGATCAGCACATCCAATCGGTTCGAACTACTCGGACCGAAATTTGCTCTTGAAAAAGGGACCTCCCTTGTGGAGGAGATGGACCAGGAGGATTCTGCCGCCACTGCCAGAGGGACAGTGCGGAAACGGCAGGATCGTGCTCCTGAAAATAGTACTAGCCCAACGCCTAAGAAGAACAAATTGAACCGACCAGCTAATCCCAATCTGCAGAAGCGTCTTTCGATTTGAAACTTATCCCATAATATACTCAATGGCTATCCTCCATTGGAACATACGCGGAATTCGACCACATCGACCAGAGCTTGACTTGTTGCTGCGCCAGCATGAACCCTTGGCTGTATGATTACAAGAGACGAAGCTCCGTCCACAGGACACCGTTACCATCAGGCAGTACTCCTCCGTACGATGTGATTTATCCCCGGAGGACGGTGTCCCGGCACATGGGGGCACTATGATGCTTATTCGAGATGATATTTTTGCCAACTCCGTACCCATACAATCTGCAATCCAGTCCGTTGCTGTCAGCATTAAGCTACCCTCCGCTTCATTCACCATTTGCAGTATCTATTTGCCTCCATCTGCGGACCTCTCGCACAGCGACTTAGAACACCTCATTTCGCATTTGCCACCACCCTTTTTATTGGTAGGCGACGTGAATGCCCATCACCCTCTTTGGGGCTCTCCTCGGGCTTGTGCGAGAGGTACGCTACTTAAAGACTTCTTGGATAGTCAGAATCTTGCTCTATTGAACACCGGAGAGCCCACCTTTCTTTCTGACGCATTTCATAGCTTTTCACACATTGACATTGCAATTTGTTCCCCTCAGCTAGCAGTCACCTTATGCTGGAATATCATCTCGGATTTGCATTCTAGTGACCACTTTCCTTGTCGTATTAGTGTCTTGACACCCATTGTATGTTTCACCCGTTTACCTAGTTGGCGCCTAGACCACGCCAGCTGGGAACTGTACTCCCAATTGGCTGAATTTAGCTACGAAGAGCACGACTCTGTGAACCACTTGATCCAACATCTCACAGGGACCATTCTTTCTGCTGCTGAGCAATCCATTCCGCGTTCGACTGGCTACAGCCGTCGATTTCCGGTACTTTGGTGAACCGATGACTGTCGGGATGCTATTCGCGCTCGCAGACGAGCTCTACGGGTTTTCCAGCGTTTTCCTACACTGGATAACCTGATACACTATAAACGGATGCGGGCACATTCTAGGCGGGTTATTAAGGATAGCAAAAAGATGTCATGGAATAAATTCGTGGGTTCCTTTAATCGACATACACCTTCATCTGTCGTATGGGATAAGTTAAGACGTGTGGCTGGGAAACCGAACCATATGCCCATCGCCGGTCTCAAAACACCTACCGGAGCTGTTGTTGATACATTTGACGTGGCGAATACCTTAGGCAGTGCATTCGCTCAGGTGTCTAGCTCAGGCAATTATTCCCCTGAGTTTCTTACAGTTAAGAATCAGGTGGAATCTCAAGAATTCTCGTTTCTTTGTGGCAACCTTGAGGATTATAATCGCCTTTTCACTCTGGCAGAGCTAGACAATGCACTCTCCTCTTCACGACACTCAGCACCAGGGCCAGATGGTATCCACGTCCAAATGTTGCAACATCTCTCTCCTGATGGCAAAGATTTCCTACTCGAGGTCTATAATCGTGTCTGGGTTGATGGCATTTTTCCAGACAAGTGGCGGG
Organism: Hymenopus coronatus; assembly: GCA_030762935.1. Taxonomy (NCBI): domain Eukaryota; kingdom Metazoa; phylum Arthropoda; class Insecta; order Mantodea; family Hymenopodidae; genus Hymenopus; species Hymenopus coronatus. Next base: position 156,931,221 of record CM060900.1, on the reverse strand, counting down.
AGGCCACCATCATACCTATTCTTAAACCTGGAAAGGACCGCCATCTTCCTTCCAGTTACCGTCCTATTTCCCTCACCAGTTGCGTGTGCAAGGTGATGGAACGCATTATCAATGGACGGTTGGTGTGGTGGCTGGAATCCCACAATCTTCTGACGAACATCCAGTGTGGCTTTCGAAGACGACGTTCAACAACTGACCACCTTGTCTCTCTGTCAACTCAGATTATGGACGGGTTTCTTAAGAACAGCCCCACAGTTGGGATATTTTTTGACCTCGAGGAGGCCTACGACACGTGTTGGCGGGCGGGAATATTGCGTTCTCTGCACAACTGGAACATACGTGGACGCCTACCGTTGGTCATTCAGGAGTTTATGCGGGACCGCGTTTTTCGAGTGAGGGTGGGCTCGATTTTTTCTAACCATTTTATTCAAGAGAACGGAGTGCCGCAGGGCTCGGTACTCAGCGTGACTCTATTTGCTATTGCGATAAATTCCATATCACTATGTGTGCCTCAAGGTGTCTCTTCCTGTTTATTCGTGGACGACTTTGCCATCTTCTGTACTTCTCAGCGTACACCGTTTTTGGAACGCCGTCTCCAGCGGTGTTTGGACAATCTCTATGCTTGGAGCTCGAAACACGGTTTTCGTTTCTCCGCTGAGAAGACAGTCTGCGTTAACTTCTGGCGCTGTAGGTGGCAAATGCCGCCGTCTCTCCGACTCGGGCCAGATTTACTTCCTTTCGCAGACGAGGCGAGATTCCTTGGTTTGATCCTCGATCGGAAACTTTGTTGGGCACCACAAATAGCACAGCTTAGAGCACGATGTGACCGTTCTCTAAATCTTTTACGGATACTAATTGGCAAATCTTGGGGTGCGGATCGGACGGCATTGCTCCGTCTTTATCGTGCTGTGATTCGTTCGAAGTTAGACTATGGCAGCCTTGTGTATTCTTCAGCTCGACCTTCAGTGCTCAGAAGGTTAGACACAGTCCATAACCAGGGCATCCGTGTGGCCGTTGGAGCTTTTCCAACGAGCCCAGTTGTTAGCCTCTAAGCCGAATCGGGAGAACCTCCTCTGCGTTGTCGGCGTGATGTCCTGCTTGCTAATTAAGGCTGTGGGCTGAAGTGTATGCCTGGGCATCCAACTTATCACGCGTTTTTCTCCCCTGAGCTTCACGAGCGATACTGCCTCCGCTCTCTGAGCCCCAGGCCAGCAGTTTCCGTTTCCGTGAGCTTCTACGCCAGCACCATGTTGACATTCCTCGGCTGTTATCCAAGGGAGAGAGTATATACTCCCCTTGTTTACGCGCTACCTCCCATGTCGATCTCGGGATGACGCTTTACGGGAAATCCGTTACGCCTCTTGATAGTATTCGTCGTTGTTTTTTAGAATTTTTATCCAAATACAGTGGCCGTATTTGTATTTACACCGATGGTAGTAAGAGCCCCGACGGTGTTGGATGTGCCTTTGTCACTGGCACCGCAACTTCTACTTACGGTTTGCCTAGTTGCACATCTATATATTCTGTAGAGCTATATGCTATTTATCAAGCCCTTCTGTATAGTCGACGTCGAAAATTAGGTGACTGCCTTATTCTTAGTGATTCCCTTAGTGCCCTTCAGAGTATTCGTGAGATGTACAATTACCATCCTTTGGTGCAGCGCATCCAGGACGTTTTCCACATTTTGCACGCTTCTGGTTTTAATGTGGAGTGCGCATGGATTCCTGGACACGTTGGCTTGCCAGGGAATGACACGGCGGATTTGGCAGCGAAATCGGCAGTCACAGCGCCCAGTGTTACGATTACCCATTCAACAGCAGAAGATTTTAGAGTGGCTGTACGGAGAGCCGTTTTTTTCGACTTGGCATGCGGAGTGGTCGGCTCTCCGTGGTAATAAGCTGCGAGAGGTGAAGGACCTCCCTGTCAACTGGGTAACCTCCTCTCGTTTATTCCGCCGGGAGGAGGTAGTACTAGCTCGGCTAAGAATTGGCCACTGTATTTTTACTCACAGTTACCTTTTTAAACGTGAACCTGCTCCTGTCTGTGCGCTCTGTGGGGAGGCGCAGACAGTTCGTCATGTGTTGCTGGAGTGTGGTCAGCTGGCACACATTCGGTCATCTATGGGCATGCCGGCCTCTCTTGCTGAGGTCCTGGCAGATGACCCAAGAGCAGTGGACAGGGTTTTTAAATTTTTATCAAAAGTTTCTTTTACCTTGACGTTTTAGTGTGATAGCAGTTTTTTAAACTCTTTTGGTTTTAATGTGTTGATTTTAGATGGAGTTTTATATCCAGCTCTGGTTAGAGGGCTGGACAGTTCTGTTATCTCCGTTTCAACTCTTTCACTTGTGTTTACTTTTTTTTTGCAATGGTATTTTCTTACTGCCTATTGCCAAGTTTTAATCATAAGGGCGGTTATGACCTCGGCAGTTGAGCGCCCTTAAACACCATTATCATCATCATCATCATCATCATCAAGCCCCTGTGGTATTTGGTTTTGTGAACTGCTGTCCGATAGGGGTCTCAGATTGCCTCCTGTGGAGCGTGTTTTTGTATACCCGGAACCTGCTAGGCAACTGAAGCGTCCCAGTTTCGACCTGACCCTGTCCAACCTTGTGAAACTTTCGACCACTCCGGAGATATTTTGGCGACTGTTTTACGAACTTCTAAGCAATTACTAGGCATATGCACCGGTATTCACTGACGTCTCCCAGCTGGCAAGAGCTATAGGTTGTGCCTTTTACTTCAATGGGGTAACACACACTTATCGCCTTGCGGACGCCAGTTCGGTATTCACCGCCGAACTATACGTTATCTTTTACTTTCTAGAATTTATCTCGCTTTTAGCACCTGGTAGTTTTCTTGTTTGCTGCGAATTCTTGGGTGCCCTACAGGCTCCGCAGCAGTATACCGGCTCCTCATCACTCGTTATGCGTATTCAATCTCGCGTTTTGAATTGATTGCTTGCGGTTGCCAGTTCGTCTTCACATGGGTTCCAGGTCATGTCGGTATTGCAGGTAATGAGGTAGCGGTTAGGTCTGCCAAGGCTGCCTGCTCCTTGCAGGATTATTCGGAAATGGCTGGCCCTCAGGGGATGTTTCACGTGACTTTCGCGGGTCTCTTCTTTTAGCCTGGCAGCAATCTTGGCAAAATTTATCAGGTACACAGCTTCGCACACTCAAAGACACGGTACACCCATGATTCACATCTTGCCATCCAAACCGGCGCCGCGAGGTTATCCTTACGCGTCTGCGTATGGGTCACACGCGGCTAACACATTGCTACCTTCTACGCGCAGAGCCAGCTCCTATATGTCACACCTGCGGCGTTCGTCTGTCTGTGGCACATGTGTTTGGTTGATTGTCCGAAATGTCATCGCGAACGGCAATCCATCGGCCTGGGTACCGCTTTGCCTGCCATTTTATGCGACGACGCCAATTCCGTCGATAAGGTGCTTCGCTTCGTTGCCTCTATTGGCCTCAGCAAAGACCTCTGACCTGTTTCATGCGTGTGTGAAGTTTGAGTCTTTTTAACTTTTTAGCCTCTGACTTTTACCACATGAGACCACTTATTGTGTGTGTGTGTTTTTAGCTTTTTTTATCCTTTTAGCCCTGTTTTTATCACCCGGGCCTTTTTTCGTGTGTGCCTTTTTAAGGGATTTTAGCACTTTTTAACTTTTGACCCTGTAGTTTTGTTTTAATGTGTCTTCCTTTTTCTTAACTTGGGGCCCAAATGACCTGGTTGTTGGCGGGCCCTTAAACACCATTCACTCACTCCATGACTTCTTGTGCGCTACTCCTGCTTTAGCTGTTTTTATGGATTTTAAATTTTAGCTTTTTGTTTACCATAGGGCGCTAATAACCTCGGCAGTTGTGCACCCTTAAGCACTACTACTACTACTACTACTACTACTACTACTACTACTACTACTACTACTACTGCTACTGCTACTGCTACTGCTACTGCTACTGCTACTGCTACTGCTACTGCTACTGCTACTGCTACTGCTCCTGCTCCTGCTCCTGCTCCTGCTCCTGCTCCTGCTGCTGCTGCTGCTCCTGCTGCTCCTGCTGCTGCTGCTGCTGCTGCTGCGACGACGACGACGACGACGACGACTACGACTACGACCCCTGCTCCTGCTCCTGCTACTGCTCCTGCTCCTGCTCCGGCTGATGCTTCAATCGCTGCAGCATTAGATTCATGTGCGTAATTTCTGAAACTGTGCCATATAAGTTGTAGTATTTAACACATTATCTGTTTCACTATTGGGGTGAACATTTTGCTAGTACATTGATCATCAATGTTATTTTTGTTCATTTTATTCTTAATTTTTCATTTGTTTATATAAGCCATGATCCAAAACTGAAAACAAAATACTTTAAACGTTCTTTTGCTTCCCTTTGTTTTAGTTTGAGGTTCATTCAAATTGAACATAATCTGAAACTTAATGCTTGGGCCATGTTAATGAAAATAATGGAGCATTGTAATTGTGATTTTTAATTCTAAATAATTACGTGTTTGTGTCATTTTACTAATGATCTCATCGTAATGGACTTTCGTTTGTGAACAGTTTTGTATGTGACATAGTTTGCACATGAGGTCATTTTAAACCTTATAATTATGAAGGTGTTTGAATATCGGATGCTTTCTTTATAGACGCCGTTTATAGAATTTTTAAGGCTTTGAATATTTTTAGATGTGATTGTTGGTCTTTTGGTTATATTCTATCGGACTATTTAGCTGTGAACATGTTTGTACATTGCATTATTACTTTTCACCTCGGTTTATTGAATTATTTAGCTGTGATATTTCTGTGAATCGGATATGTTGACTTGCGGTATCACTTTATTGGACATTTTGTACACAGGACATTCTAACTTTTGACTAATTTTATCATATTTTATCATACTTTTAGTTGTGTACATTGCTATATGGGACTTTTGATTTAGGAGTAATTTTATTTAATTTCTAATTGCGTACTTTTTCAGGTGAAGTTTCTATACATTGGACTTCGGTGGACAACTGACCTGGAATGATTTCGTAAAGTGCTGTTATTTACTCTGAAATATAGAATATTAAAGCCGAAAATGAAATTCGTGCTCAATTTGTTTCACATACAATTAAATCCTTAACGACTAGCTGTGTCAATTTCTCCATTCTGTGGTTTCGTGCCGTTCACTCCCCGACAGACTTCCGACTCCCAGGCATCCCCTAGTAAGTCGTAGGGGGTAGTCAGTTCTAAATTCGGGGAGGGTAAGCCGACTACGAAACGAAACTGTTAGCTGTGATGAATTTATGGTTGGAAAATTGAGTTAATTCATTCTTTTCCACCTTTCAGGAGAGAAAAGAATCCGTTTACAAACTGAATATATTGTAAAGAGTATCCCTATAGAAATATATTGTCTTAGTTTAATTTAACATTTTAGGCATAATTACTTAAAAAAGGGCGGTTTACTTAGCTTTATGTTATGAGTATTCCTCAAAAAAAAAAATATAAATTTTGGAGGAATTTATTTAGCTCCTTTTCCGATTGATCTTTTTATTTCTGTTTGATGTCAAATGATGAAAACAGGATCAAATTTGTTGGATAATTTACGGTTTATAAGGAGCAGAATGTCTAATATATGTACATTAATAATTATAAGTTTATTTTACAAGTACGTTTGAAAAAAGAAATCCTACAAGTGTATGCAAACATCACTGTTAAGAACTAGTATTAATGCCATAAATCTTACATTTATTATTTTAGGCAGTGCATATAATTTCAGATATAGTTTGAGATTCTTTAAAGTCTGTTAAATTAAGTTTTCTTTTACACAAATACATTAAGACGTATGCTGCATTTTCAGAGCTAAGATACTGCATATCTGAAAGGGTGCCCTTATAGATTACTTTTTATCATGTTCTTTCACAAAGGTAGTTGCACTCAGCAATGTCATAAAGGGTATCAATGGTCAGAAAACTGTACAACATTCCTTTTTATCAAGTGGATAATATTCCTAAGCCACTTGTTTAATCACACAATATAGATAGACCTCCGACACTTCCCAATTATCTAGGAGCGTAAAAAGGCATTTGTGGCAACTAAAATTTACATTTATCGCTTTCGTTGCGGAGATTTTGCATGCTAAATCCAGATTAGGCTAATCACAGTACAGAAAAAGCATCCTTACGAGAATGATATGGCGAGCGTTATAGATTATGAAAATCAAAGTTCACTGCAATTAAATCGAATATCGGCATATAAAGGCCAGCTCAGAACCTGGTGTCTATACATCGGCTTTCCATTCTTGTAAGCAGCTGCTGCACCTTAGGTAAGTTACTGTACTCTCGAAATTAGAAGTAATTTAATTTCTGTTTGTAACAAAATATTTTTTTATCAATTTGCTCAGGAGAATGTATTGTGGAGAAAAATGTATCAGAATTTTCCGTGCGCAAATATTACAGATTCACAACTGGGAGAGGAAACGTCAGATGGTTAGCCTAATGTCCCTTCATAATGCTAGAAGAGCTTACATTTGAAGGAATGAGTCACAACCTTATAAAAGATTGTACTAATTAAAAATACAAAAATATTGCTTAATTACTTCAGACCCTTGTTTGTGCTCTACACCTCTTCACGTAGTGTGATGCTATTTTCCTGGAAAACAAAGAAAACAACTTTAATTTTCAGAAACACCACTTCATGGATTTTATACCAAATTATAGCTATAACATTCTCTAAGATCATATTCATTATTTCCATAATTCAATGAATTTATTAAATGCAATCAGTGAAGTAAATAGACGAAGTATGGCCACGCTTTCTTTCATAACATAATTATGAAGAAACAATCGCAGCTTATAAATGATTTAATGTGTTAGTTTTTAAATAACGATATTTCAGATCATTGCAAAGTGATCCAGAAATTAAATACCACACCGTTTGAGAAATGTCACAAATATGTATTATCCTTCACCGAAAACTCGGTAAATGGAATTCCCGTACAGTTGAACCTTATTGTCTTCCATCCTCACTTTAATGCTTACAAACTCATATGTCTACTTATTAAAATCAGTTTTCGCTTAAAAAGCAAATTGCATAATTAAAGTTTTCCACTGGCATGAATAAAATTATTTAAGTTGTTCTCTACTTAGAAATCATGATCATTTATTTATCTTTTTATACTAGTGCTCTAACAGTGATATATCTTTCTTCTTCCAGCCATGACTCACAACTTTAGCTATTGCGTAACCGTTATGGTTGCCATGTTCACAATGATGTCCAGAATTGCGACAGCGTTTAATGGTAAGTATGTCATTAGGGAAACAAGCAAACTTGTGCTAAAGATCTTAGCATCGATATTCCAGGTTTAGGGAATATTAAAACAAAGAATATTGCAAAACACGGATGAATGATTAAGCCCGAATGCATTTTTGCTTTAGTACGGTTGACATTAACAAAAAAAAAATAAATAAATAAAAATTGAAAACGTTCAGACTATAGCACTTATTCTATTCTAATATTTACTTCAAACAGAAGAGTACTGTTTCAAATCAAATTATTCTGAAAATTGCATATACTAAATGCTGAAATTCTTAAAGCTCAACTCAGAAAAGTCTGCTTACAGATTGGATGATAACTTCATAAAATATTAAACAACATTTTATTCAATGCTTTATATTTTCATAAAGTAAGTTAGTTCGTAGTTGTTTTAGAAAACGACTGAAAAACACATGAAGAATTTACGTAATTTAATATTATTTGGGTTCAAACCTTAGTTATTTGTATGCTATGTGTAAAACTGACAGAGAGTTCCCTAAAACTAATGAACACATTTGTTCCGTCTCCAGGTAAATGGCGCTAAATGAAACAGTGGCAGGTCTAGAAGTAAGAGGGTACTTCAAAATAACATATATTAGAATTCTTAGAGTACGGACAAATTTATTGGAAGTTTTGCGTACAGTCTTACACTTAATGAACGTGGATCTGCAATATAAAACATACATTGGATTTTAAAATTGAATAAGACACCAAATTCATGCGTTTTTTGGGATATTAACTTACTTTACGATTTATCTTGAAACCTCTTTCAAGCAGCATTTCCATGGCTTTGTGAACATTCTAGTATATATTTAACTGGTGGGACACTAGACAATATGTTTGTAACTATCAAACCTTTTTGTTCAACATGTTAATGTTATCAGGATATTTCCCCCACTTTGCCATTTGCACAAATAGCAGATTTCCTAGTTTCAGATAAGTTTATCAAAACTATGCTTCATATTCCTTCAGGATTTGTATATGCTTACGCATTTTAAAATGTATTCTTGTTGTTTCTGTCTGATGTTTGTTGAAGTTTATGATATGTAAAGCGTAGTTTAGGATGAGAGGTTTTCCTGATAGTCTTCGTGTCGCATCCTTGGAAGATGCTGAACTTAAATAGCAAGTTTCGTATTTAAACAACTTTTTGTTTTTGAGTTATGCTGCCCGCCCACACACACACACACACACACACACACACACATATATATATATATATACACATACACATCTGCTATGCCGGTACACCATGCGAGACGTGGTGGTGGCATGGTCTGAGAGGAAAATGAGTTTACGGAGTATGACGCGGCATAACATCGGATGATGATGATGATGATGTTGGCTTAAGGGCGCTCAACTACGAGGTTATCAGCGCCCTTAGAAAACTAAATGGGGTATCAAGACAAGACTAAAAGTTGTGTTAAAATTAGTACAGGATAAAATGGGAGCTAAAATTAGACATAAAAGCAACTTTAGAACTATACATTGTTAAAACCATAAAATCTCATAAAACCATGTAAGGAAAGGAGCGTTAAAGGGCATAAAAGTGGTAAAACTCAACGCCTAATACAATGAGGAATAAAAGGAACTACATCCTGACAGTAAAACTAAGTGTGGATAAAAATTTAAAAACCTTATCAATCACATTGCAGTCATTGCCAAGAACCTTCGCTATGGACCCCCTAGGGTCTACTACGGTAGGTACGGGTTCGACGCACCTGGGGGTTCCCAAGCCGTTCACCGCCACTTCACACTACCCATCGGCATTCACTGTTCCCACGTCTTTTGTTCTGTATTTGTTTCTTTCGTTTGTTTACTTTATCACCCTCTTCCTGTTGTAGGCTTATGGAACTTAGTAGTTTGTAAGGCATTAGGTTTATTAGCTCCTGTCTCACCAGCAGGGATCTTTCACTATCCCCGTGGTTCTTGTCCCACGGTTCCAGCGCGGCTCCCAATTTGTGTGCTCTACGGAGGTCCCAGGCCTGAAGGCCCACTGCCCCTATATGTAGCCTTAGGTGCGGAGCCCGTCCATACCGTCAAGTACATTCGCGTAGCTTCTTAGTCAGCTCGGCCTGTGCTGGTGTCCCGACGACCGCGTTACGTCGTAGGGATAGTTTCACGTACCGCTGACGTTGCCCCGGCGTAATCAACCACAAGTCCCCTGAATCCGTGTATGTGTTCTGTCGCTGCACGGCCTAGAGTGGGGAGCCACAGGTAGTTATTGCTGTGGTAGGGGCTTAAAACCGGGGCGTGCATGGTGAACGGTATACGCATACGTAGCAGCAGTGGTGTTTGGAGGGTAACCATTGTGACGTAGGCGTTGGGTATCGGTCACGGGATGGTTCCCGTGACGGCACAGACCGTGGAGATTTGGTGTCTTTTCTTGTTTAACCCCCGGATGGCAGGCTGACGCCGACGGTTCCGGAAGGGGGTGCTTTCAATATGTCAAACCGCGCACAACCTTATTTTGACCAGTATTTAATTATGGCCATGTTAAACGAGACGAAATTCTGTGATATAAGTCCATTCTACATACAAACGGAAGTTGACAGCATATGCGGCAAGTTTAAAAACGCGTCGAGGCTGCGAGACGGTATGCTACTGGTGAAGGTCCACAATAAAGAACAGTCGGCCAAACTACTTCATGCTACTCTGTTGGCTTCGTACAGCGTCAAAGTTTACCCTCACAAGTCGAGGAACACCTGTAGAGGAGTTGTGACCACTTCTAGCCTAGACGACCTGTCCAATGAAGATATTGCCACCCATATTTCCGAACAGCGAGTTTGTCAGGCGTACCGTTTACATGGTAAACGTGACGGCAAGGAGTACCCATTGCGCACGATCTTTCTCACGTTCAAGGGTACTATTGTTCCAAAATTTATATACTGTGGTTAGAACGTGCTGCCGTGCGCATGTATGTGCCGAACCCGATGCGGTGCTTCAAGTGCCAGCGCTTCAGGCATACCCAAGCCGCCTGTGCCCGACCTGCAACCTGCGATCGTTGTGGTCTAGCGGCACACGTTGACACAGCCTGTACGCGTGAACCGTGCTGTGTGAACTGTGAAGGAAGCCATCCGCCTAGCTCTTGACAGTGTCCCAGGTATTTGGATGAGAAATGTATACACGAATTACGAGTGAAGGAACATCTTACCTTTCCTGAGGCGCGGCGCCACTATCAACAGCTGAAGCCTGCTAACACCACAGGTTAATTCTCAGCTGTTCGCCGTAATTTTGTTCACTCTGTCGGTTTACAGACTGTGCCTGTCACAGGCGCGTCGCCGTAAATTGACTTGTGCGCAGCCTCTGCTCCTTTACCTGCTCGTTCATCTGCATCCTCGTGTACGCCAGCTGATGCACAGCAGCAAGCTCAACCGTATGTTAATCCATGTGTTCCCAGTTCGTCCTTCGCAGGAGACCGTTCCCGCCAACGTAGTATACAGACGAGCCGAACTTCGAACACCTCACGCTCTCGTTCTGCGAACCGAAGGGCTTCTTCGGACTCCCGACCTCCGGTGGAGTCTGAGGACGACACAGGGTTTACGATAGTTGGTTCAAATCCGCTAAGGTGAGAAAGAGAAAATTACACCACCTTATATTTCTATCTCACCATGGATATAATCCAGTGGAATGTCAATGGCATCAGGGCCCGTCGTCCTTAGCTTCAACATATAGTCCACCTGCGATCACCATCAATCCTTTGTCTCCAGGAAACCAACTTACATCCTCATCATACCCTTCCTCTTCGTCATTTTCAATCATTCAGACACGACTTTGTTGGTGGCCCGCGTGCTTGCAATGGTGTTGTTACTCTCGTGGCGCCTACCATCCTTGCCACAAGTATTCCTCTCAACACCCCGCTACAAGCGGTAGCTGTGCGTGTGACATTGCCTTCCATCTCCTTTTCTGTTTGCAATGTCTATTTACCGCCGCACGATTTGATCACAGACACTGAGCTTCGGGCATTGTTAGCACAAATTACCCCGCCGCTGATCTTTTTGGGCGATGTCAATGCGAGCAATGTTCTTTGGGGTTCCTTTGACAATGCTCGAGGTACCATAATCGCAGACGTTTGCGACGCGTCTGGTTTATTACTGTTAAACTCCGGTGCACCTACATTTATATCTTCCGCCTATGGCACATTCTCCGCTTTAGACGTAACTTTTTGTAGCCCTGCTTTACTGCCATTTCTGGATTGGTCGGTATTTTCCGATCTCCTCGGCAGTGATCATTACCCCATCGACATTCGTTTTCCGGGACAACATCCATTGCCCAAGAGACATCGCCGCTGGATTATCTCCAAGGCCGATTGGGAAAGTTTTCTTCTCTGCTCAATCTCCATTGCGGTGGCTGTGCTTCCATAGAAGACATGGTGGAGTATTTTACTTGCTCGGTGTTGCTCGCAGCAGAATCCAGTATTCCTCGGAGCTCTTCTACCCCTCAGCGTATTCCCGTGCCGTGGTGGACCGTGGACTGCAGCTTGGCATTAAAGGCCCGGAAACGGGCTCTTCGTCTTTTCCACCAGCACCCAACGACGGAGAACTTTGTTTCCCTTAAACGCGCCCGGGCCAAGGCGCGCTATGTCGTCCGTAATGCCAAGCGGATATCGTGGAAATCTTACGTCTCTTCCCTTTCTCGCAGGAGCTCTACCCAGCGAGTGTGGGTCTCCGTGCGCCGAATGTCCGGCAAATATCCCAGGACGGTAATCCCTGGCTTTACTGTTCACGGCGCCACATTCACCAGCGAAGAGGATATTGTCGACGCCCTCGCCACCTTCTTCGCTGCCACAAGTGCAACGGAAAGTTACGATAACGCTTTCATTCCCCTTAAGGAAGCTGCTAAGAGTATTCGCCTTGATTTTACTAGTGATTGTAGTCAGCCGTACAACAATGCACCCTTCACAGTTGCGGAACTCACTCATTCTCTACATATTGCGATGGACTCTACTCCTGGTTCCGATGATATTCACCGGCAAATGCTACTTCACCTCCCTCCTGCAGCCGTTATATTCCTGCTGAATCTCTATAACCGAATCTGGCGTGAGCAAGTTTTCCCGCCTTTGTGGCGAGAGGGTATTGTCATTCCTATACCTTGTCCTGGTAAAGATCGCATCGTTCCATTATCTTACCGGCCGATTTGCCTCACGAGCGTTGTTTGCAAGACCTTAGAACGCATGATCAGCATTCGGTTTACCTGGTGGTTGGAGACGAACGATGTGCTGTGTTCTGCGCAGAGCGGATTTCGTCGCAATCGTTCCAGCATCGATAACCTGGCGCGTATGGAGGCTTATGTGCAGAATGCTTTCCTTCTGAAGCAGCATGTTGTGGGAGTCTTTTTTGACCTCGAGAAGGCTTGCGACACTACTTGGCGCTACGGAATTCTTCGTAGTTTGCACGGTTCCGGGTTACGTGGCCATCTGGGCCTGTTTCTATACAACTTTCTCTAGCTCTGCAGCTTTCGTATCCGTATTGGCAATACTATCTCGCAGGTAAAGATTCAGGAAAACGATGTACCCCAAGGTTCGGTTCTTAGTGTTATGGTTTTTGCTGTGGCCAACAGTATTACTACCGTCGTTCGTAGTGGGATCTCATCGTCACTATATGTGGACGACTTTGCGCTATATTATCGCTCCTACAGCACTGATCATCTCGAACGACAACTTCAGCTGGCCATAAACTCCCTCGCTGGCTGGGCGCTTCGTAATGGCTTTCGTTTTGCCCCTACAAAAACGCGATGCCTACACTTCCACCGTCTTCATGGAGTACACCCACCTCCTGACCTTCACTTGAACGTTGTGCCACTGCCTTTATTTCCGTCCTTGAAGTTCTTAGGTCTCCACCTGGACCACCAACTTTCTTGGGTGCCGCACATCCGACAACCTCGCGCCTGCTGTGATCGATCGCTTCGGATCCTCAAACTGCTTTCTGGTGCGTCTTGGGGCGGTAATCGTTCCGTGATGCTGCGTTTATACCGCCTACTCGTTCGCTCCCAACTGGGTTACAGTTGTTTTATTTACGGCGCGGCGACTGCATCTAAACTTCTCGTTTTAGACACTGTTCATCATACCGGTATACGTCTTGCTACAGGAGCCTCCCCCCAGGGGCCTACTACGGTAGGTACGGGTTAGGCGCACCCGGGGTCCCGCGCCACCTTGACCCCCTCTGTGGGCAACCTCTAAGTGGTGGGGGAGTCATTAGGTTAAAATGCCCACCCACGTGTAGGCCGTGCGTGGAGACCCGTATCGGTGGAAAGGAGTATCCTGGTAGGTTGAGGGTTGCGTACCTGTGCATTGACTTCAGTAACTGGGGAGGGTGCGCAGCTTAATACATCACTTTGGGTTCTGCTCCGCCTAAACGGGAGGCTAGGGACTAACCCACCCCTAGTCAATCGGCCAGGACTAGGTATATACCGAACTCCTGGGTGAGTGGGACGGCGAACCTGCTATATCCCCTGTGTAGCCCTGTCATCCCAGTGGGGTGACCCCTTATTGGGCTCCGTGGTGGGTGGGGAGCACTGGGGGATGAATTTATACCATTTTTATGGCACCAAAACTCAAACCTATGATTTCAAATAAAGACGTTGGAAAAGAAGTAGTCGAGTCATTTGTCCTCGCTACTTTGTTATTCATAGGCGAAAGGAATGTAAAAAGTTCCTTACGGTGAACTCTTTTACTATCCAAAAGGGTCTCGATGCCATTGCTGGTCCGGTTAAATCCTGCGTTCGAGCTCACAACCGTACATTTTTTGTCGAAGCCAACTAAGCCTCGCAAGCTGCTAGGATACTAAAAGCCACCATGTTAGCCAGCTGTCCAGTGAAGTCGAGGTGCACAAGTCGCTGAACTCCTCACGCGGTGTAGTAACAACCCGCGCGTTGGACGGTTTTCCATTGAGGAGATCCAAGAAAATCTTGCGAATCAGGGTGTCTCATCTGCTCATCGCGTACAACGTAATATCACTGGTGAATTCATGCCTACTCGTACCCTGTTTCCTACTTTTGATCGGGTTGACCTCCCTCAAAAGATTAAGGCAGGGTATGAAGCCATCGAAATTAGACCTTATTTAGCCAATCCGCTCAGGTGCTTTAAATGCCAACGTTTTGGTCACATAGTGAGTTCGGTACCGCCAAGTCCACCTGCGCCCACTGCGGTGTTATCTCTCACGATCCCCCCAGGGGCCTACTAAGGTAGGTACGGCAACCTCAGAGTGGTGAGGGAGTCAGTAGGTCAAAATGCCCACCCACGTGTAGGCCGTGCGTGGAGACCCGTGTCGGTGAAAAGGAATATCCTGGTTGGTTGAGGGTTGCGTACCTGAGCCTGGGCTTCTGTCTTTCAGTAACTGGGGAGGGTGCGCAGCCTAATACACCGCTTTGGTTTCTGATTTGCCTAAACGGGAGGCTAGGGACTAACCCACCCCTAGTCAATCGGCCAGGACTAGGTATTACACCGAACTCCAGGGTGAGTGGGACGGCGAGCCCGCTATATCCCCTGTGTAGCCCTGTCACCCCAGTGGGGTGACCCCTAGTTGGGCTCCGTGGTGGCTGGGGAGCACTGGGGGATGAATTTATACCATTTTTTTTATGGCACCAAAACCCCTTAATTCAAATGCAGACGTTGGAAAGGAAGTAGTCGAGTCATGTGGTCCTCGCTACTTGGTTATTCATAGGACAGAGGAAGGTAAGAAGTTCCTTACGGCGAGCCCTATTACTATCCAAAAGGGTCTCGATGCCATTGCTGGTCCTGTTAAATCCTGCGTTCGAGCTCACAATGGTACACTTCTTGTCGAAGCCAACTCCGCCTCGCAAGCTGCAAGGATACTTAAAGCCACCATGTTAGCCAGCTATCCAGTGAAGGTCGAGGTGCACAAGTCGCTGAACTCCTCCCGCGGTGTAGTAACAACCCGCGCGTTGGACGGTTTGTCCATTGAGGAGATCCAAGAAAATCTTGCGACTCAGGGTGTCTCATCTGTGTATCGGGTACACCGTAAGATCAACGGTGAATTCCTGCCTACTCGTACCCTGTTTCTTACTTTTGATCGGGTTGACCTCCCTCAAAAGATTAGGGCAGGGTATGAAGCCATCGAAGTTAGGCCTTATATACCCAATCCTCTGAGGTACTTTAAATGCCAACGTTTTGGTCACACTAGTGAGTTGTGTACCGGCAAGTCCACCTGCGTCCACTGCGGTGACATCTCCCACGATGGGGCTTGTGCTTCAGCTCCATCGTGTGTGAACTGTAACGGGGAACACCCATCTAGTTCCCGAGACTGCCCCCGTTTTGCAGAGGAACGAGCGATCCAGGAGATATGGGTGAAAGAGAAGGTGTCCTTCTTGGAAGCCCGGAAGCTCCTGCGACTCCGCCAACCCTCTGCCCCGAGGTCCGGTACCTATAGCTCAGTTGCAGCTAAACCGGTACCGCGTCGGGAAATCGCAACACAGACCGGCGATATGAACGGGGCTACAATTGCGGAAAAGGTTATTTTAGCCCAAGCGCTACCAAAGCCTTTGGCACCAACACCCAAGTTGGTATCAACATCTGCCAAATCCGCCAGCTTACAGAATAGTCCTGCACACTTGTCACCGAAATCCTCGACCTCGGGAACTAAAGTTGGTAAATTCACGACGTCTTCTGCCCCGGAAAAACAGTTTAAGACCAAGTATGTACGACAAGACTTCTTGAAAGAGAATGTGCAATCTATTACCAAGTCATCTAAGCGTAAGAAAAGTACACGCAACTCCACACGTGTATCCTCCTCTGAAGGGTCATCTGGGGAGGAGGGCGTGAATCGGCGACGGCCGCCTTCGCCGATCAGCACATCCAATCGGATCGAAATTCTCGGACCGAAATTTGCTCTTGAAAAAGTGACCTCCCTTGTGGAGGAGATGGACCAGGAGGATTCTGCCGCCACTGCCAGAGGGACAGTGCGGAAACGGCAGGATCGTGCTCCTGAAAATAGTACTAGCCCAACGCCTAAGAAGAACAAATTGAACCGACCAGCTAATCCCAATCTGCAGAAGCGTCTTTCGATTTGAAACTTATCCCATAATATACTCAATGGCTATCCTCCATTGGAACATACGCGGAATTCGACCACATCGACCAGAGCTTGACTTGTTGCTACGCCAGCATGAACCCTTGGCTGTATGCTTACAAGAGACGAAGCTCCGTCCACAGGACACCGTTACCATCAGGCAGTACTCCTCCGTACGATGTGATTTATCCCGGAGGACGGTGTCCCGGCACATGGGGGCACTATGATGCTTATTCGAGATGATATTTTTGCCAACTCCGTACCCATACAATCTGCAATCCAGTCCGTTGCTGTCAGCATTAATATACCCTCCGCTTTATTCACCATTTGCAGTATCTATTTGCCTCCATCTGCGGACCTCTCGCAGAGCGACTTAGAACACCTCATTTCGCAGTTGCCACCACCCTTTTTATTGGTAGGCGACGTGAATGCCCATCACCCTCTTTGGGGCTCTCCTCGGGCTTGTGCGAGAGGTACGCTACTTAAAGACTTCTTGGATAGTCAGAATCTTGCTCTATTGAACACCGGAGAGCCCACCTTTCTTTCTGACGCATTTCATAGCTTTTCACACATTGACATTGCAATTTGTTCCCCTCAGCTAGCAGTCACCTTATGCTGGACTATCATCTCGGATTTGCATACTAGTGACCACTTTCCTTGTCGTATTAGTGTCTTGACACCCGTTGTATGTTCCACCCGTTTACCTAGTTGGCGCCTAGACCTCGCCAGCTGGGAACTGTACTCCCACTTGGCTGAATTTAGCTATGAAGAGCACGACTCTGTGAACCACTTGATCGAACATCTCACAGGGACCTTTCTTTCTGCTGCTGAGCAATCCATTCCGCGTTCGACTGGCTACAGCCGTTGATTTCCGGTACTTTGGTGGACCGATGACTGTCGGGATGCTATTCGCGCTCGCAGACGAGCTCTACGGGTTTTCCAGCGTTTTCCTACACTGGATAACCTGATACACTATAAACGGATGCGGGCACATTCTAGGCGGGTTATTAAGGATAGCAAAAAGATGTCATGGAATAAATTCGTGGGTTCCTTTAATCGACATACACCTTCCTCTGTTGTATGGGATAAGTTAAGACGTGTGGCTGGGAAACCGAACCATATGCCCATCGCCGGTCTCAAAACACCTACCGGAGCTGTTGTTGATACATTTGACGTGGCGAATAACTTAGGCAGTGCATTCCTCAGGTGTCTAGCTCAGGCAATTATTCCCCTGAGTTTCTTACAGTTAAGAACCAGGTGGAATCTCAAGAATTCTCGTTTCTTTCTGGCAACCTTGAGGATTATAATCGCCTTTTCACCCTGGCAGAGCTAGACAATGCACTCTCCTCTTCACGACACTCAGCACCAGGTCCAGATGGTATCCACGTCCAAATGTTGCAACATCTCTCTCCTGATGGCAAAGATTTCCTACTCGAGGTCTATAATCGTGTCTGGGTTGATGGCATTTTTCCAGACAAGTGGCGGGAGGCCAACATCATACCCATTCTTAAACCTGGAAAGGACCGCCATCTTCCTTCCAGTTACCGTCCTATTTCCCTCACCAGTTGCGTTTGCAAGGTGATGGAACGCATGATCAATGGACGGTTGGTGTGGTGGCTGGAATCCCACAATCTTCTGACGAACATCCAGTGTGGCTTTCGACGACGACGTTCAACTGCTGACCACCTTGTCGCTCTGTCAACTCAGATTATGGACGGGTTTCTTAAGAACAGCCCCACAGTTGGGATATTTTTTGACCTCGAGAAGGCCTACGACACGTGTTGGCGGGCGGGAATATTGCGTTCTCTGCACAACTGGAACATACGTGGACGCCTACCGTTGGTCATTCAGGAGTTTATGCGGGACCGCGTTTTTCGAGTGAGGGTGGGCTCGGTTTTTTCTAACCATTTTATTCAAGAGAACGGAGTGCCGCAGGGCTCGGTACTCAGCGTGACTCTATTTGCTATTGCGATAAATTTCATATCACTATGTGTGCCTCAAGGTGTCTCTTCCTGTTTATTCGTGGACGACTTTGCCATCTTCTGTACTTCTCAGCGTACACCGTTTTTGGAACGCCGTCTCCAGCGGTGTTTGGAGAATCTCTATGCTTGGAGCTCGAAACACGGTTTTCGTTTCTCCGCTGAGAAGACAGTCTGCGTTAACTTCTGGCGCCGTAAGTGGCAAATGCCGCCGTCTCTTCGACTCGGGCCAGATTTACTTCCTTTCGCAGACGAGGCGAGATTCCTTGGTTTGATCTTCGATCGGAAACTTTGTTGGGCACCACAAATAGCACAGCTTAGAGCACGATGTGACCGTTCTCTAAATCTTTTACGGATACTAAGTGGCAAATCTTGGGGTTCGGATCGGACGGCATTGCTCCGTCTTTATCGTGCTGTGATTCGTTTGAAGTTGGAATGGCAGCATTGTGTATTCTTCAGCTCGACCTTCAGTGCTCAGAAGGTTAGACACAGTCCATAACCAGGGCATCCGTGTGGGCGTTGGAGCTTTTGCAACGAGCCCAGTTGTTAGCCTCTACGCCGAATCGGGAGAACCTCCTCTGCGTTGTCGGCGTGATGTCCTGCTTGCTAATTATGGCTGTGGGCTGAAGTGTATGCCTGGGCATCCAACTTATCACGCGTTTTTCTCCCCTGAGCTGCACGAGCGATACTGCCTCCGCTCTCTGAGCCCCAGGCCAGCAGGTTTTCGTTTCCGTGAGCTTCTACGCCAGCACCATGTTGACATTCCTCGGCTGCTATCCAAGGGAGAGAGTATACACCCCCCTTGGTTACGCGCTACCTCCCATGTCGATCTCGGGATGACGCTCTACGGGAAATCTGTTACGCCTCTTGATAGTGTTCGTCGTAGTTTTTTAGAATTTTTATCCAAATACAGTGGCCGTATTTGTATTTACACCGATGGTAGTAAGAGCCCCGACGGTGTTGGATGTGCCTTTGTCACTGGCACCGGAACTTTTACTTACGGTTTGCCTAGTTGCACATCTATATATTTTGCCGAGCTATATGCTATTTATCAAGCCCTTCTGTATATTCGACGTCGAAAATTAGGTGACTGCCTTATTCTTAGTGATTCCCTTAGTGCCCTTCAGAGCATTCGTGAGCTGTACAATTACCATCCTTTGGTGCAGCGCATCCAGGACGTTCTCCACATTTTGCACGCTTCTGGTTTTAATGTGGAGTGCGCATGGATTCCTGGACACGTTGGCTTGCCAGGGAATGACACGGCGGATTTGGCAGCGAAATCGGCAGTCACAGCGCCCATTGTTACGATTACCCATTCAACAGCAGAAGATTTTAGAGTGGCTGTACGGAGAGCCGTTTTTTCGACTTGGCATGCGGAGTGGTCGGCTCTTCTTGGTAATAAGCTGCGAGAGGTGAAGGACCTCCCTGTCAACTGGGTAACTTCCTCTCGTTTATTCCGCCGGGAGGAGGTAGTACTAGCTCGGCTAAGAATTGGCCACTGTATTTTTACTCACAGTTACCTTTTTAAACGTGAACCTGCTCCTGTCTGTGCGCTCTGTGGGGAGGCACAGACAGTTCGTCATGTGTTGCTGGAGTGTGGTCACCTGGCACACATTCGGTCATCTATGGGCATGCCGGCCTCTCTTGCTGAGGTCCTGGCAGATGACCCAAGAGCAGTGGACAGGGTTTTTAAATTTTTAGCAAAAGTTTCTTTTACCTTGACGTTTTAGTGTGATAGCGGTTTTTTAAACTCTTTTGGTTTTAATGTGTTGATTTTAGATGGAGTTTTATATCCAGCTCTGGTTAGAGGGCTGGACAGTTCTGTTACTTCCGTTTCAACTGTGTTAGCTCTTTTACTTGTGTTTACTTTTTTGTTTGGTATTTTCTTACTGCCTGTTGCCAAGTTTTAATCATAAGGGCGCTTATGACCTCGGCAGTTGAGCGCCCTTAAACACCATTATCATCATCATCATCATCATCATCATCATCTTCTCTTTTAGGACTTAGATGGTGTTTCGTTTTTACAGTTTCTTTTAGGTGTATATTTAGCACGCTTTTTGACATTTTAAAGCCCCTTTTTTATGCCATTTCATGTCCCGTTTAGTTTTCTAAGGGCGCTGATAACCTTGGTAGTTGAGCGCCCTTAAACCCCAATATTATTAACAATAATAATAATAATAATAATAATAAACTACTACTACTCCTCGCTGTTATTTCTGTCCCTCCTTTTTAGTCTGGCCTTGGCAACCTTTAAATGCTGGTTTTTACACTTGTGCGGTACTCCTTTTTTGTGATTTTTATGCCTTTTAACTTTTAGCGCTTTTATACACCCTAGGGGGCTAATAACTTAAGCAGTTATGCGCCCTACAGCACTATTATTACTACTACTACCACTACTACTACTACTACTACTACTACTACTATATCATCATCATTAGCACTGGGTACTTTATTTTCAATAAATCTGCCATTACAGTTTGGTTACTAGAAATATTAATAAGGTTACATAAATAGTACATTACTCATAGCACCGTTTCAATTTACTGTTCAGCTCTAAGCTGTTTATGAAAATTTACTGAATTATATATGCAATAAATCTGTGTGTATGTGTGTAGACACACCCACAATATTAGTGTGCTAAAAATATATTTTATCAAATTCTGTTCACAGATCTTGATATGGGAATTATAAGACAAACCGGCACTGATCCCTATGACGGCTCCGGAGGTTACGCAGCTCCAAGAATATATTACCTACGTAAAGTTGCAAGGGACAGTAGTAGAGGATTTGGAGCACCCCCTTCATTTGAGACAAATATGGGGCATCCTAGGAGTGGAATATTTAGCAGCACCAGTTCAAGTATACATGGTTCTAGCAGCGGCACTGCTGGACCTGCTGCTGCCTTTGGGACCAGTGCCGCAGGAGGTGCTCAGAGTAGCAGCTTGCAGGATGGGACTGCAGGTGCCACAAGTGGCTTAGCAGCAACGCATAATGTATATGGGGCAAACCGTGCCACAGGGAGTAGTGCCGAAGGGGGTACTAGCTCCAGTACCGGCGGACATGGCGCAGCAAGTGGTTTTGGTCACGCAAATTATCGTAAGGGGCAATTTGGAATAGGTAACACAGGCGCTCAAGAAGGATATGCAGGTCACACTAGTGTTGTAAAGGCAGGGCGTTACATTAGTAGCAACCGTCCTGAAGCTTACACCGGTGGTTATGCCTTAGAGAAGAGCGGTGTTACAGGACTAGTTGATTACCTAGGTCATGCAGATGACTATGGGTACATTGGCACGCATTCCTTAGGGAGTAATATAATGAGTAAAGGGTATGATAGTAGAAATACATTTGGACGCCATGTAGGTGGTTCAGGTACCACAAATTTAATAGGGGGTCACAGTTATGGTGGAACAAACGTATTGGAAGGTAGTATAGGAAATTACAAACAAGTTAGCGCTAACACAATAGGAAAACAATATGAAAACAATGAAGGAAAGTTGTCAGCAGGTTACATAGGAGGTTTTACCTCTGATGGTGCCAGTGTAAAAGGACATTATGTGGATATGTATGGGGAAGGAGGGACTGGATCCCTATATGAAAGTGGTGCGATACATGGTGGAAGGGGAGCTTATGCGGGCTCTGGTTATGAAGGTGTAGGTTTATTCAGTAACATAAAACAATCCTTAGGGGCACACGAAATGGGAGCTACTGCGGGAAATGCCTATCATGCAAAGCAAGGGTATGCTGGTACTGGTAAATACTTAGGTGCTGGTTTTGAAGAACAGTGGGCAAACATCTATGCTCCAGCTATCATGAGCGGGGATTCGTCTGAGGATTATGGAACACATATCGGTGAACATGTATTTGATAATATCCATGCCGCTCACTCAAGGAAAGATATTGGAATATCAGGAGGGGCAGGAGGATATGGAAGTTTAATTGGAAGTTCTAGCTCCAGTGAATCTGGAGGTTCTAGCAGCGCAACTTCTGGTTATGGTGCAGCATTAGCTGCAAGCGCAGAAGGAAGAGTCCAAAGCAGTAGTTTGCACGACGGCGCCTCTGAGGCGACAAGTGGGCTTGCTGCTGCGTTGGGCATCCATGGAAAAAATAAAGCTATAGGTAGCAGCAGTGAGAAAGGCACAAGTACTGGAACAGGAGGTATGGCAGCTGCAAATGCCCTTGGAGGAATCAAAACACGAACAGGTACTTTTGGAAGCTCAAGCTCAAGCAATTATGGTGGTGCAAGTAGCGGCACAAGCGGATTTGGAGTAGGTTTGGGAGTAAGTGGGTTTGGTAGGGCTCAGAGTAGTAGTTTGCATGATGGTACCTCAGGGGCTACCAGTGGGCTAGCTGCCACCCAGAGCTTGTATGGCAGAAACCGTGCTTCTGGAAGCAGTGGTACTGGTGGCACAAGCTCCAGCACAGGTGGTTTTGGAGCTGCTAGTGGTTTGGGATATAACATTGGAGGAAACAAAATCAGAAACTTCATTCCTATAGAAATGCCACAAAATACTTTCTATGGCGATGCACGGCATTTGGAGAATCCATATGGAGAACATCCAACGCTCATGAGACACTATCCTGCAGGGGAATATGGATCACCATATGGTCCCAATTAGTCACTGGTGCAGTCATTGTGAAAAAGGAATGATAGGTAAGATAACAAACACAATTCAGTAAACTTGACATATTCATTAAATCTCTCTGAAATGAAAATATTGTATAACTTCACTATGCTGCATTATTCATTGAGTACCTTTACTTTAAACAGCTATGGTAACTAACGAACAAATTACAAAGCTAGAAATTGCTTTATTGGGTAATTTTCAAACTTACAATCTGTATGGGTTAGAATTACGGACCGGTCGTGTTACCGCTAACGGAATTCCGGTGTAATCAACCACAAGCAATAGCATTTTCTTACTGCCTATTGCCAAGTTTTAATCACAAGGGCGCTAATGACCTCGGCAGTTGAGCGCCCTTAAACACCATTATCATCATCAACCACAAGTCCCCTGAATCCATCTTTGCTTTATTATGCAGCATGACCTAAAGTGAGGAGCCACAGGTGGTTATACCTGTTTTAGGGGCTTAAAGCCGGGTTGTACATGATGAAGGGCTTACCCTTATGGACCAGCAGGGTAACTCCTTCTGAGGTATTCCTTGAGATCGGTCTGGTAGGGGTCTACCAGGCGGCACAGACCGGAAAGTTTGTTGGTGTCTTTTCTCTACCCCCGGATGGCAGGCTGACGCCGACGGTTCCGGAAGGGGGTCTTTCCATTATGTTATCTCCGCGCAAAACCTCTACTTTTGAGCGCTTTATTGTTGTGACCTTGGCCTGCGAAAAGAAAACAATGCGAGATATTTGTCCCTTCTATATTCAACGAGAAATGGACCGGATTTGCGGTAAAGTGATCAATGTTACCAGAACGAGAGACGGTACCCTTCTAGTGGAAACCAAGACAGAGGACCAGTCAAAGAAGCTCATTAAGGCCAGTTTGTTAGTTTCGTACCCCATAACAGTGGCTCCGCGCAAGTCTTTGAACACTTGTAGGGGCGTAGTGTCCACCGCCTGCTTAGACGGCCTTTCAGATGCAGACATTGCTTCCAACCTCTCCTACCAGGGTGTGTCAGGCGTACCGTCTTCTAGGTAAACGTGATGGTCAGTCGGTTGCGTTGCGAACGGTATTCCTAACGTTCAAAGGCACCACCTTACCTGAGGCACTTTACTGTGGTTATGAACGCGCTGCTGTGAGACCGTATGTACCGAATCCCATGCGTTGTTTCCGGTGTCAGAAATTCAGTCATACCCAAAGTCGGAGCACCTTCGACGCTACATGTGAACGTTGCGGCCAACCTGTGCATGGAGAGTGTGTTTGTACTCGGGACCCTTGCTGCGTCCACTGTAAAGGGAACCATTCATCCAGCTCCCGGCAGTGTCCGCGTTTTCTAGAGGAAATAGCCATCCAGGAGTTGCGGGTTAAGGAACGCCTAACTTTTCCTGAAGCCCGGCGTCGCTTCCAGCAATTGCAGCCTGCGACCATCTCAGGCTACGCATCAACGCTCCGCCGCACTCCAGCTTCCTCAGTGGCACTACAAACCGTGCCCGTAGCCGACGCGTGTACGCAAACAGAGCAGTTGACGAGCAAAACCTTGCAGTCAACATCCATAGTACCCACTGCCTCAAGGTCTAATTCTCCAGAACCTGCTCGTAAGCCGCTTGTTCGACCGAATCCACCTGTTGCTGCGTCTCATGAGCTCAGTGGTAAAAAACTCAAGGTCACTCATAAGTCTTCCAAGTCCCGTTCTCTTTCTACAACCCATAGGGAATCTTCCGCATCCCGAACATCAGCGCATATCGGCGACGTAAGTGGCTATACTATTTTGGGTCCAAAGAGTGTAAAGAACAAGAAACGCCCACCTTAACCTCATCTAATTCGTTTCCACCGTTCGTTTGCATCCCAGCTGCAAACACATATGATTATTCGGTAACCTTTCATGCATCTAAGTGTGCTCCATGGCTCTCTTGACGTGGAATATCCGCGGTGTCCGTACTCATAGGGCCAAATTGCAGCTGTTACTACGGTCCTATAACCCTCTAGTTCTGTGTTTGCAGGAGACAAAGCTTCGCCCCCACGATGCCTTTGCCCAGCATCAACACTTTCCTGTTCGGTTTGACGTTACACCGGAGGAGGGCTCTTCTGCTCATGTGGGTGTTATGATCGGCACGCGCAATGACATCTGCGGTCAGCCAGTCTCGCTTACTACTACCTTTCAAGCTGTTGCTATCCTACTTACTCTTCCTGGTTTCTCCTTTACTGTATGTAATGTCTACGTTCCGCCCTCATCTATCCTCTGCGCCGCTGACATGCTCCATCTCTTGTGACAGCTCCCAGCACATTTTCTTCTGCTGGGTGATTTTAATGCCCACCATCCCCTAAGGGGTTCCCCTAGGCCCAGCGCAGGGGACTGTTCTTGCTGACCTTTTTGTTCGATATAGTCTCTGTTCTGAACACCGGTGAACCTACTTTCATTTCCGATTCGTCTGCCACGCAATCGCACCTGGGCCTTTCCTTTTGTTCTGCACAGCTTGCTCACCACTTTCAGTGGAACGTAGTGTCAGATACTCATTCTAGTGATCATTGCCCTTGTGTCATTACTCTTATATCACACCACCTTTCCTCCTCGCGTGCGAGTTCTTGGCAGCTGTCTAATTCGAATTGGGCTCTCTTTTCCGGTCTTGCTATTTTCAGTGTCTGCCACTTCGACGCCGTTGATCAGATGGTCGAGCATTTCAACTCTGTCGTGATCTCCGGTCGTCTGGCTATCCTACACGATTGCCGGTCCTTTGGTGGACTGCCGAGTGCCGCGATGCCATTTGTGCTCGTAGGAGGGCTCTTACGGTATTTCGCCATCACCCTCCGCTGGAGCATTTGATCCCTTTTAAACACGTGCACGGGCACGCCGAATTATTGAGGATAGCGAAAGGGCTTCATGGAATTCGTTTGTGTGTACCTTTAATCGCACAACACATTCATCCGTTGTGTGGGAGAAGCTCCGCCTTTTTTCCGGTAAGCGAACTGGTACTTCAATACCGGGGCTACTCGTGGGCACCGACACCGTAGTTGATCCGATTGCTGTTGCAGACGTCCTTGGTAGCACTTTCGCAAATATGTCCAGTTCCGCCAATTATCACCCGGCGTTCCGTGCCATTTAGGTGGAGTCTCAAAGACTCTCTTTCCGGTCCTCTAACACCGAGTGCTATAACCCACTTTTTAGCATGCGAGAGCTGGTTGCCTCATTAGCATCTTCTCGGCACTCTGCCCCAGGCCCGGATAGTATCCACATCGCAATGCTGCAGCACCTCTCTTTTGATGGTAAACTCCATCTCCTGAGCCTATAAAACCGTGTTTGACAAGAGGGTGTGTTTCCTGCGGCTTTTCGTGAAGCCACCGTTGTTCCCATTTTAAAACCGGGAAAGGATCGTAGACATCCTTCCAGTTACCTTCCTATCTCCCTCACAGTGCTGTTTGCAAGGCGATGGAGCGCATGAACAATGGACGGATACGATGGTGGCTCGAGTCTGAAAAACTGCTTTGCAATATCCAGTGGGGCTTTCGCCGGTACCGCTCCTCGACTGACCATCTCGACTCACATCCTGAATGATTTCTACACAAGTGCCACACTGTTGCGATTTTTTTGATCTGGAGAAAGCTTATAACACGTGCTGGAGGACTGGTTTATTGCGCACGTTGCACAAGTGGGGTTGTCGAAGCCGCCTTCCAGTGTTCCTCTGGGAGTTCATGATGTTTCGTGATGGGTTCTGTTTGCTCTTGTGTTTTTAAACCGGAGAACGGAGTACCTCAAGGTTCGGTACTCAGCGTCACTCTCTTTGCTGTCGCCATCAATCCTATTGCTGAGTGTGTTCCTGCAGGCATTTCCTCCTTCTTGTGTGGACGACTTTGCAATTTATTGCAGTTCTCGGCGCACTAGCCTTTTGGAGCGTCGCCTGCAGGCATGTCTCGATCGCCTACAGACATGGAGTGTTGAAAATGGATTCCGTTTTTCTTCTGAGAAGACAGTTTGTGTAAACTTCTGGCGACGGAAACGTTACGATCCGCCTTCTCTACACCTTTGGCCGGAGCCGCCACTTTTCGCCAAAACGGTGAAGTTTCTCGGCCTGGTGTTCGACATAAAGCTTAGCTGGTCTTCCCATATCTCTTCTCTGAAGGCTAGATGTGATCTTGCACTTAATATTTTACGTGTTTTATGTGGCACATCCTGGGTAGCAGATCGCACCGTGCTATTACAGCTTTACCGTTCGCTTGTTCGCTCTAAACTTGATTACGGGTGCATTGTGTCCTCTTCAGCCTGTCCTTCGGTTTTACGACGTTTGAACCCAGTTCACCACCGGGGGATTCGTCGGGCACTGGGTGCGTTTCCGACTAGCCCGGTCATCAGATTGTCTGTGGAGGCTGCTGAACCTCCGCTATCTCATAGGCGTGACCTACTTCTTTGCAGCTATGCTATCCGCCTCTTTGCCTTGCCAGATCACCCGTCTTTCAGGTTATTTTTTGACGAGTCTCTTGACCGTCAATATGCTGTCAGCGCGGTTGCCTTGCTTCCCGCAGGAGTTCGTTTTCGTCTGCTTCTTCGGATCTTGGATATTCGCCTACCGCCTGTGTTTCTACGGGGGGAATGTTCCTTCTCCATTGGTTACGTTGCGACACCGAGTTCCACCTTGGGTTGGCATCCATGCCGAAATCGACGACTCCACCTTCAGTCTTCCGCTCCGCATTTTTAGAATTACAGGCCGAGTTGCCCATCCATTGTTTTATTTACACGGATGCTTTTAAGGAAGACCGTGGTGGGGGACGTGTTTTCGTTTTTAATTCGCGGAGTTATACATTTCATCTTTTGGGCAATGTTCTATTTTTACCGCAAAACTTTTCAGTATCTATGAGGTTCTTGTTTTTATCCGGGGACAGGATATAAGGCAGTTTGTTATTTGTAGCGATTCCCTCACTGCACTACAGGGCCTGCGTGAGCTGTATCCATGCCATCCATTGTTACAGCGTGTAGAGGATCACTTGCAATCGCTCGCTGATGCTGGCGTCAGCGTGTCGTTTGTTTGGGTCTCTGGTCACGTAGGTGTGACCGGAAACGAACAGCCTGACACAGCTGCCAAGTCTGCAGTTTTATTGCCTAATGTTTTTAGCACCACCGTTCCCCCCAAGTGATATTCGTGTTCACCTTCGCCGGGCCATTCTTTCGCGCTGGTTCGCGGAATGGTCCGGGGTGCGTGACAACAAACTGAGATCGGTCAAGTCCCTTCCTGTCCCCTGGCCAACTTCCTCGCGTGCATGTCGCCGCGATGAGGTGGTTTTAGCGCGACTGCATATTGGGCATTGCCGTTTTAGCCACCAGCATCTTTTACGTAGGGAACCCGCACCTCAATGTGCTTCGTGCAACGAGCCATTGATGGTGCGTCATCTTTTATTGGAGTGCCACCTTTATAATGTGCTGCGAGCGTCCCTGTATGTACTTACTGACATCCCCAGCCTTCTGGGCGACAACCCTGTATCTTGTGACGGACATTTTAATTTTCTCCGCCACTGCGGGATGTACAGTAGCGTTTAGTTTTATCTCTGTGTTTTACCTTTACCGACTTATGTTTTTAGTGCCTCGTTTTTAGTCTGGCTTTGGGAGCCTTTTTATGTTTTTTCCTAGTTTTAACCCGTGTGTGGTACTCCTGTTTTAGTGGTTTTTATACCTTTTCAAAATTAGCTCTTTTATCTACCCTAGGGCGCTAATGACGTTTGCAGTTTTGCACCCTAAAAGTACATCACTTGCTATCACTTACAATCTGTAAAAAAAAAAAAAAAAAAAAAAAAAAAAAAAAAAAAAAAAAAAAAAAAAAAAAACTTTATTCTGTTTCTATTAACATCACCTTCTTATAGTTTTCAATTTTTGAATCTTCTCACTTCTTATTGAAAAATAGACTGCTTTGCGGAAAATTTCTTATGAAATACAACGTTATAATCTCCTAGAGTGATATTTAGGGAATGTAATGGAGCTATATTGCAAGTGTCGTCTTAATATGCACATCTTCATATCTTTGTGCACCTACCAGATATTGTTCTGGTTGGCAGAGGAAATGTTATATTAGAAATACCTTTGTCTGTACAATCCCCCCGCCTAGGGGCCTACTTCGGTAGGTACGGGTTTGGCGTATCCGGGGGTTCCCGAGGGATTCGCCGCCACCTCACCCTGCTCATCGCCATCCACTGTTGCCATGTGGCTGAATTTAGCTACGAAGAGCACGACTCTGTGAACCACTTGGTC
The DNA here is from genome assembly GCA_030762935.1 of Hymenopus coronatus. Lineage (NCBI taxonomy): Eukaryota > Metazoa > Arthropoda > Insecta > Mantodea > Hymenopodidae > Hymenopus > Hymenopus coronatus. The sequence goes on along the minus strand of CM060900.1, from coordinate 156,902,077 downwards.
GAACATCTATCAGGGAACATTCTTTCTGCTGCTGAGCAATCCATTCCGCGTTCGACTGGCTACAGCCGTCGATTTCCGGTACCTTCGTGGACCGCTGACTGTCGGGATGCTATTCGCACTCGCAGACGAGCTCTACGGGTTTTCCAGCGTTTTCCTGCTTTCGATAACCTGATACACTATAAGCAGATGCGTGCACATTCTAGGCGGGTTATTAAGGATAGCAAAATATGTCATGGAATAAATTCGTGAGTTCCTTTAATGGACATACACCTTCCTCTGTCGTATGGGATAAGTTAAGACGTGTGGCTGGGAAACCGACCCATATGCCCATCGTCGGTCTCAAAACACCTACCGGAGCTGTTGTTGATACATTTGACATGGCGAATACTTTAGACGGTGCATTCGCTAGGTGTCTAGCTCAGGCAATTATTCCCCTGAGTTTCTTACAGTTAAGACTCAGGTGGAATCTCAAGGATTCTCGTTTCTTTCTGGCAACCTTGAGGCTTACAATCGCCTTTTCACCCAGGCAGAGCTAGACAATGCACTCTCCTCTTCACGACACTCAACACCAGGGCCAGATGGTATCCACGTCCAAATGTTGCAACATCTCTCTCCTGATGGCAAAGATTTCCTACTTGAGGTCTATAATCGTGTCTGGGTTGATTGCATTTTTCCAGACAAGTGGCGGGAGGCCACCATCATACCCATTCTTAAACCTGGAAAGGACCGCCATCTTCCTTCCAGTTACCGTCCTATTTCCCTCACCAGTTGCGTGTGCAAGGTGATGGAACGCATGATCAATGGACGGTTGGTGTGGTGGCTGGAATCTCACAATCTTCTGACGAACATCAAGTGTGGCTTTAGACGACGACGTTTAACAGCTGACCACCTTGTCTCTCTGTCAACTCAGATTATGGACGGGTTTCTTAAGAACAGCCCCACAGTTGGGATATTTTTTGACCTCGAGAAGACCTACGACACGTGTTGGCGGGCGGGAATATTGCGTTCTCTGCACAACTGGAACATACGTGGACGCCTACCGTTGGTCATTCAGGAGTTTATGCGTGACCACGCTTTTCGAGTGAGGGTCGGCTCGGTTTTTTTCTAACCATTTTAATCATGAGAACGGAGTGCCGCAGGGCTCGGTACTCAGCGTGACACTATTTGCTATTGCGATAAATTTCATATCACTATGTGTGCCTCAAGGTGTCTCTTCCTGTTTATTCGTGGACGACTTTGCCATCTTCTGTACTTCGCAGCGTACACCGTTTTGGAAAGCCGTCTCCAGCGGTGTTTGGACAATATCTATGCTTGGAGCTCGAAACACGGTTTTCGCTTCTCCGCTGAGAAGGCAGTCTGCGCTAACTTCTGGCGCCGTAGGTGGCAAATGCCGCCGTCTCTTCGACTCGAGCCAGATTTACTTCCTTTCGCAGACGAGGCGAGATTCCTTGGTTTCATCTTCGATCGGAAACTTTGTTGGGCACGACATATAGCACAGCTTAAAGCACGATGTGGCCGTTCTCTAAATCTTTTACGGATACTAAGTGGCAAATCTTGGGGTGCGGATCGGACGGCATTGCTCCGTCTTTATCGTGCTGTGATTCGTTCGAAGTTGGACTATGGCAGCATTGTGTATTCTTTAGCCCGACCTTCAGTGCTCAGAAGGTTACACACATTCCATAATCAGGGCATCCGTGTGACCTTTGGAACCTTTCCACCGAGCCCTGTTGTTAGCCTCTGTGCCGTATCGGGAGAACCTCCTCTGCGATGTCGGCGTGATGTCCTGCTTGCTAATTATGGCTGTGGGCTGATGTGTATGCCTGGGCATCCAACTGATCACGCGTTTTTCTGCCCTGAGCTGCACGAGCGATACTGCCTCCGCTCTCTGAGCCCCAGGCCAGCAGGTTTTCGTTTCCGTGAGCTTCTACGCCAGCACCATGTTGACATTCCTCGGCTGTTATCCAAGGGAGAGAGTATATACCCCCCCTGGTTACGCGCTACCTCCCATGTCGATCTCGGGATGACGCTCTACGGGAAATATGTTACGCCTCGTGATAGCATTCGTCGTTGTTTTTTAGAATTTTTATCCAAATACAGTGGCCGTACTTGTATCTACACCGATGGTAGTAAGAGTCCCGACGGTGTTGGATGTGCCTTTGTCACTGGCACCGCAACTTCTACTTACGGTTTGCCTAGTAGCACATCTATACATTCTGCCGAGCTATATGCTATTTATCAAGCCCTTCTGTATATTCTGCGTCGAAAATTAGGTGACTGCCTTATTCTTAGTGATTCCCTTAGTGCCCTTCAGAGCATTCGTGAGCTGTACAATTACCATCCTTTGGTGCAGCGCATCCAGGACATTCTCCACATTTTGCACGCTTCTGGTTTTAATGTGGAGTGCGCCTGGATCCCTGGACACGTTGGCTTGCCAGGGAATGACACGGCGGATTTGGCAGCGAAATTGGCAGCCACAGCGACAAGTGTTACGATTAGCCATTCTACAGCAGAAGATTTTAGAGTGGCTGTACGGAGAGCCGTTTTTTCGACCTGGCATGCGGAGTGTTTGGCTCTCCGTGGTAATAAGCTGCGAGAGGTGAAGGACCTCCCTGTCAACTGGCTAACCTGCTCTCGTTCATTCCGCCGGGAGGAGGTAGTACTAGATCGGCTAAGAATTGGCCACTATTTTTACTCACAGTTACCTTTTTAAACGTGAACCTGCTCCTGTCTGTGCGCTCTGTGGGGAGGCACAGACAGTTCGTCATGTGTTGCTGGAGTGTGGTCACCTGGCACACATTCGGTCATCTATGGGCATGCCGGCTTCTCCTGCTGAGGGCCTGGCACATGACCCAAGAGTAGTGGACAGCATTTTTAAATTTTTAGCAAAAGTTTCTTTTACCTTGAAGTTTTAGTGTGATAGCAGTTTTTTTTTAACTATTTTGGTTTTAATGTGTTGGTTTTAGATGGAGTTTTATATCCAGCTCTGGTTAGAGGGCTGGACAGTTCTGTTCCTTCTGTTTCAACTCTTTTAGCTCTTTTACTTTTTTGCCATGGTATTTTCTTAGTATATTAACAAGTTTTAATCATAAGGGCGCTAATGACCTCGGCAGTTGAGCGCCCTTAAACACCATTATCATCATCATTATCATCATCTCTATCGTTTTCTGTTTCAGGATAAACTGCCTAAGATCGGAAGTGGTGGTAAACCTGCGGATGATGTACAAACGCTCGATAATGTAAATTACATAATATGTAATGTGATTTGATGTAATACCATTATAGGTGTAGTGGTTATAGTAAATAAAACACCTTTTGCAGTGCATTACAATTCTCAATATTAAGACTCAGTAGTCCTATTTATTTGTTTCCTCTAAACAGAATCCCCTAACCCTGTCCAGAAAAAATTTCTATAAAAATACAATTGTACTAAACATTAGCTCAAAGTAAATTAACATTTAAAGCTTCATTTACTGGTTGTAGAAATTATTTTTAAGCGATTAAATGGATAATAATACTCTACAGTTAATGCTACAGAGTTTCGGTAAAGCTCCTGAAATGCATATTACTTTATGTATACAATATATCTATGGTATGAAAATACCTTGGACTGTTTTTAAACATATCAGAATGACAGTCGTGATCCTAAAGCCTAATTGCCCACACTCATCCAACCAAGCCTTTGTCCCCCCCCAGGGGCCTACTACGGTAGGTACGGGTTAGGCGCACCCGGGTTCCCGAGCCACCTTGACTCCCTCTGTGGGCAACCTCAGAGTGGTGAGGGAGTCAGAAGGTCAAAATGCCCACCCACGTGTAGGCCGTGCGTGGAGACCCGTGTCGGTGAAAAGGAATATCCTGGTTGGTTGAGGGTTGCGTACCTGAGCCTGGGCTTCTGTCTTTCAGTAACTGGGACGGTTGCGCAGCATAATACACCGCTTTGGTTTCTGATTTGCCTAAACGGGAGGCTAGGGACTAATCCACCCATAGTCAATCGGACAGGACTAGGTATTACACCGAACTCCAGGGTGAGTGGGACGGCGAGCCCGCTATATCCCCTGTGTAGCCCTGTCACCCCAGTGGGGTGACCCCTCGTTGGGCTCCGTGGTGGGTGGGGAGCACTGGGGGATGAATTTATACAATTTTTTCTATGGCACCAAAACTAAAACCCCTTAATGCAAATAAAGACGTTGGAAAGGAAGTAGTCGAGTCATGTGGTCCTCGCTACTTGGTTATTCATAGGACAGAGGGAGGTAAGAAGTTCCTTACGGTGAGCCCTTTTACTATCCAAAAGGGTCTCGATGCCATTGCTGGTCCGGTTAAATCCTGCGTTCGGGTTCGCAATGGTACACTTCTTGTCGAAGCCAACTCCGCCTCGCAAGCTGCAAGGATACTTAAAGCCACCATGTTAGCCAGCTATCCAGTGAAGGTCGAGGTGCACAAGTCGCTGAACTCCTCCCGCGGTGTAGTAACAACCCGCGCGTTGGACGGTTTGTCCATTGAGGAGATCCAAGAAAATCTTGCGACTCAGGGTGTCTCATCTGTTTATCGGGTACAACGTAAGATCAACGGTGAATTCCTCCCTACTCGTACCCTGTTTCTTACTTTTGATCGGGTTGACCTCCCTCAAAGGATTAGGGCAGGGTATGAAGCCATCGAAGTTAGGCCTTATATACCCAATCCGCTGAGGTGCTTTAAATGCCAGCGTTATGGTCACACTAGTGAGTTGTGTACCGGCAATCCACCTGCGTCCAATGCGGTGATATCTCCCACGATGGGGCTTGTGCTTCAGCTCCATCGTGTGTGAACTGTAACGGGGAACACCCATCTAGTTCCCGAGACTGCCCCCGTTTTGCAGCGGAAGGAGCGATCCAGGAGATACGGGTGAAAGAGAAGGTGTCCTTCTTGGAAGCCCGGAAGCTCCTGCGACTCCGCCAACCCACTGCCCCGAGGTCCGGTACCTATAGCTCAGTTGCAGCTAAACCGGTACCGCGTCGGGAAATCGCAACACAGACCGGCGATATGAACGGGGCTACAATTGCGGAAAAGGTTATTTTAGCCCAAGCGCTGCCAAAGCCTTCGGCACCTACACCCAAGTTGGTATCAACATCTGCCAAATCCGCCAGCTTCCAGAATAGTCCTGCACCCTTGTCACCCAAAGCCTCGACCTCGGGAACTAAAGCTGGTAAATTCACGACGTCTTCTGCCCCGGAAAAACAGTTTAAGACCAAGTATGTACGACAAGACTTCTTGAAAGAGAATGTGCAATCTATTACCAAGTCATCTAAGGGTAAGAAAAGTACACGAAACTCCACACGTGTATCCTCCTCTGAAGGGTCATCTGGGGAGGAGGGCGTGAATCGGCGACGGCCGTCTTCGCCGATCAGCACATCCAATCGGTTCGAACTTCTCGGACCGAAATTTGCTCTTGAAAAGGGGACCTCCCTTGAGGATGAGATGGACCAGGAGGATTCTGCCGCCACTGCTAGAGGGACAGTGGGGAAACGGCAGGATCGTGCTCCTGAAAATAGTACTAGCCCAACGCCTAAGAAGAACAAATTGAACCGACCAGCTAATCCCAATCTGCAGAAGCGTCTTTCGATTTGAAACTTATCCCATAATATACCCAATGGCTATCCTCCATTGGAACATACGCGGAATTCGACCACATCGACCAGAGCTTGACTTGTTGCTACGCCAGCACTAACCCTTGGCTGTATGCTTACAAGAGACGAAGCTCCGTCCACAGGACACCGTTACCATCAGACAGTACTCCACCGTACAATGTGATTTATCCCCGGAGGACGGTGTCCCGGCACATGGGGGCACTATGATGCTTATTCGAGATGATATTTTTGCCAACTCCGTACCCATACAATCTGCAATCCAGTCCGTTGCTGTCAGCATTAAGCTACCCTCCGCTTTATTCACCATTTGCAGTATCTATTTGCCTCCATCTGAGGACCTCTCGCAGAGCGACTTAGAACACCTCATTTCGCAGTTGCCACCACCCTTTTTATTGGTAGGCGACGTGAATGCCCATCACCCTCTTTGGGGCTCTCCTCGGGCTTGTGCGACAGGTACGCTACTTAAAGACTTCTTGGATAGTCAGAATCTTGCTCTCTTGAACACCGGAGAGCCCACCTTTCTTTCTGACGCATTTCATAGTTTTTCACACATTGACATTGCAATTTGTTCCCCTCAGCTAGCAGTCACCTTATGCTGGAATATCATCTCGGATTTGCATTCTAGTGACCACTTTCCTTGTCGTATTAGTGTCTTGACACCCGTTGTATGTTCCACCCGTTTACCTAGTTGGCGCCTAGACCACGCCAGCTGGGAACTGTACTCCCACTTGGCTGAATTTAGCTACGACGAGCACGACTCTGTGAACCACTTGGTCGAACATCTCAAAGGGACCATTCTTTCTGCTGCTGAGCAATCCATTCCGCGTTCGACTGGCTACAGCCGTCGATTTCCGGTACCTTGGTGGACCGATGACTGTCGGGATGCTATTCGCGCTAGCAGACGAGCTCTACGGGTTTTCCAGCGTTTTCCTACACTGGATAACCTGATACACTGTAAACGGATGCGTGCACATTCTAGGCGGGTTATTAAGGATAGCAAAAAGATGACATGGAATAAATTCGTGGGTTCCTTTAATCGACATACACCTTCCTCTGTCGTATGGGATAAGTTAAGACGTGTGGCTGGGAAACCGAACCATATGCCCATCGCCGGTCTCAAAACACCTACCGGAGCTGTTGTTGATACATTTGACGTGGCGAATACTTTAGGCAGTGCTTTCGCTCAGGTGTCTAGCTCAGGCAATTATTCCCCTGAGTTTCTTACAGTTAAGAATCAGGTGGAATCTCAAAGAATTCTCGTTTCTCTCTGGCAACCTTGAGGATTATAATCGCCTTTTCACCCTGGCAATGCACTCTCCTCTTCACGACACTCAGCACCAGGTCCAGATGGTATCCACGTCCAAATGTTGCAACATCTCTCTCCTGATGGCAAAGATTTCCTCCTCGAGGTCTATAATCGTGTCTGGGTTGATGGCATTTTTCCAGACAAGTGGCGGGAGGCCACCATCATACGCAGTCTTAAACCTGGAAAGGACCGCCATCTTCCTTCCAGTTACCGTCCTATTTCCCTCACCAGTTGCGTGTGCAAGGTGATGGAACGCATGATCAATGGACGGTTGGTGTGGTGGCTGGAATCCCACAATCTTCTGACGAACATCCAGTGTGGCTTTCGACGACGACGTTTAGCTGCTGACCACCTTGTCTCTCTGTCAACTTAGATTATGGACGGGTTTCTTAAGAACAGCCCCACAGTTGGGATATTTTTTGACCTCGAGAAGGCCTACGACACGTGTTGGCGGGCGGGAATATTGCGTTCTCTGCACAACTGGAACATACGTGGACGCCTACCGTTGATCATTCAGGAGTTTATGCGGGACCGCGTTTTTCGAGTGAGGGTGGGCTCGGATTTTTCTAACCATTTTATTCAAGAGAACGGAGTGCCGCAGGGCTCGGTACTCAGCGTGACTCTATTTGCTATTGCTATAAATTCCATATCACTATGTGTGCCTCAAGGTGTCTCTTCCTGTTTATTCGTGGACGACTTTGCCATCTTCTTTATTTCTCAGCGTACACCGTTTTTGGAACGCCGTCTCCAGCGGTGTTTGGACAATCTCTATGCTTGGAGCTCGAAACACGGTTTTCGTTTCTCCGCTGAGAAGACAGTCTGCGTTAACTTCTGGCGCCGTAAGTGGCAAATGCCGCCGTCTCTTCGACTCGGGCCAGATTTACTTCCTTTCGCAGACGAGGCGAGATTCCTTGGTTTGATCTTCGATCGGAAACTTTGTTGGGCACCACAGATAGCACAGCTTAGAGCACGATGTGACCGTTCTCTAAATCTTTTACGGATACTAACTGGCAAATCTTGGGGTGCGGATCGGACGGCGTTGCTCCGTCTTTATCGTGCTGTGATTCGTTCGAAGTTAGACTATGGCAGCATTGTGTATTCTTCAGCTCCACCTTCAGTGCTCAGAAGGTTAGACACAGTCCATAACCAGGGCATCCGTGTGGCCGTTGGAGCTTTTCCAACGAGCCCAGTTGTTAGCCTCTACGCCGAATCGGGAGAACCTCCTCTGCGTTGTCGGCGCGATGTCCTGCTTGCTAATTATGGCTGTGGGCTGAAGTGTATGCCTGGGCATCCAACTGATCACGCGTTTTTCACCCCTGAGCTGTACGAGCGATACTGCCTCCGCTCTCTGAGCCCCAGGCCAGCAGGTTTTCGTTTCCGTGAGCTTCTACGCCAGCACCATGTTGACATTTCTCGGCTGTTATCCAAGGGAGAGAGTATACACCCCCCTTGGTTACGCGCTACCTCCCATGTCGATCTCGGGATGACGCTTTACGGGAAATCTGTTACGCCTCTTGATAGTATTCGTCGTTGTTTTTTTAGAATTTTTATCCAAATACAGTGGCCGTATTTGTATTTACACCGATAGTAGTAAGAGCCTCGACAGTGTTGGATGTGCCTTTGTCACTGGCACCGCAACTTCTACTTACGGTTTGCCTAGTTGCACATCTATATATTCTGCCGAGCTATATGCTATTTATCAAGCCCTTCTGTATATTCGACGTCGAAAATTAGGTGACTGCCTTATTCTTAGTGATTCCCTTGGTGCCCTTCAGAGCATTCGTGAGCTGTACAATTACCATCCTTTGGTGAAGCGCATCCAGGACGTTCTCCACATTTTGCACGCTTCTGGTTTTAATGTGGAGTGCGCCTGGATCCCTGGACACGTTGGCTTGCCAGGGAATGACACGGCGGATTTGGCAGCGAAATCGGCAGGCACAGCGCCAAGTGTTACGATTACCCATTCTACAGCAGAAGATTTTAGAGTGGCTGTACGGAGACCCGTTTTTTCGACCTGGCATGCGGAGTGGTTGGCTCTCCGTGGTAATAAGCTGCGAGAGGTGAAGGACCTCCCTGTCAACTTGGTAACCTGCTCTCGTTCATTCCGCCGGGAGGAGGTAGTACTAGATCGGCTAAGAATTGGCCACTATTTTTACTCACAGTTACCTTTTTAAACGTGAACCTGCTCCTGTCTGTGCGCTCTGTGGGGAGGCACAGACAGTTCGTCATGTTTTGCTGGAGTATGGTCACCTGGCACACATTCGGTCATCTATGGGCATGCCGGCTTCTCCTGCTGAGGTCCTGGCAGATGACCCAAGAGCAGTGGACAGTATTTTTAACTTTTTAGCAAATGCTTATTTTACCTTGAAGTTTTAGTGTGATAGCAGTTTTTTTTTTTTTTTTTTTTTTTTTTTAACTCTTTTGGTTTTAATGTGTTGGTTTTAGATGGAGTTTTATATCCACCTCTGGTTAGAGGGCTGGACAGTTCTGTTCCTTCTATAACAACTCTTTTAGCTCTTTTACGTCTGTTTACTTTTTTGCCATGGTATTTTCTTAGTCTATTGCGAAGTTTTAATCATAAGGGCGCTAATGACCTCGGCAGTTGAGCGCCCTTAAACACCATTATCATCATCATTATCATCATCTCTATCGTTTTCTGTTTCAGGATAAACTGCCTAAGATCTGAAGTGGTGGTAAACCTGCGGATGATGTACAAACGCTCGATAATGTAAATTACATAATATGTAATGTGATTTGATGTAATACCATTATGGTTGTAGTGGTTATAGTAAATAAAACACCTTTGGCAGTGCATTACAATTCTCAATATTAAGACTCAGTAGTCCTATTTATTTGTTTCCTCTAAACAGAATCCCCTAACCCTGTCCAGAAAAAATTTCTATAAAAATACAATTGTACTAAACATTAGCTCAAACTAAATTAACATTTAAAGCTTCATTTACTGGTTGTAGAAATTATTTTTAAGCGATTAAATGGATAATAATACTCTACAGTTAATGCTACAGAGTTTCGGTAAATCTCCTGAAATGCATATTACTTTATGTATACAATATATCTATGGTATGAAAATACCTTGGACTGTTTTTTAACATATCACAATGACAGTCGTGATCCTAAAGCCTAATTGCCCAAACTCATCCAACCAAGCCTTTGGGAAAATACATTTGCTTTTCTTTTGTGCATTTAAATTCCTGATTAACAACTCAGATCAGCAACGACCAGATTAAAATAGTTGAAATGTTACACAAATACAATACTAATTCACTGATTTGAAAGTTAACCTACACCCCAACAAAAATTTGATCTCGAAACCTCTGGGTTGTTAAGCAGCGAAGTTCTTCCCATAATAGTACAGTGGGTAGATAATGATAGTGATAATGCTTAAGGGCGATCAACCGCCGAGGTTACTAGTGCCCTTACCCCCCCCCCCCAGGGTCCTACTACGGTAGGTACGGGGTTGGTGCACCAGGGGGTTCCCGAGCCACTCACCGCCATTTCATTCTTCCATCACCACCAACAACGTTTTGTGTACGTGTGCTCCTTTGCTGTTCCTGTTTTATATGAGCGCGAGTGTTTTCGCCTCATATTCTTCCTCTTCTAGGGTTAGTCTTTACAAGTTTAGTTTTAAGGCTTTAGATCTATTAACTCCTGCCTCACTAACAGGGATCTTTATCTCCGTGGTTCCTGTCCCACGGTTCGAGCGCGGCTTCCAACATGTGTGCTCTTCGGAGATCTCAGGCGCGAAGGTTGAGTGGGCCCTTCCTACTGCCCCTATGTGTAAGCCTTAGGTGCTGAGCCCGTCCATACCGTTATGTACACCCACGTAGCTGCCTTGGGAGCCCGGTCCGTTTTAATCTCCCGACGAACGCTGTTCGCTGGGTTATAATCACGGACCAGTCGTGTTACCGCTAACGGAAACCCGGTGTAATCAACCACAAGTCCCCTGAATCCATGTCTGCCTAATTACCCAGCATGGCCTAAAGTAGGGAGCCACAGGTGGTTCCCCCCAGGGGCCTACTACGGTAGGTACGGGTTAGGCGCACCCGGGTTCCCAAGCCACCTTGACTCCCTCTGTGGGCAACCTCAGCGTGGTGAGGGAGTCAGTAGGTCAAAATGCCCACCCACGTGTAGGCCGTGCGTGGAGACCCGTGTCGGTGAAAAGGAATATCCTGGTTGGTTGAGGGTTGCGCACCTGAACCTGGGCTTCTGTCTTTCAGTAACTGGGGAGGATGCGCACCCTAATACACCGCTTTGGCTTCTGATTTGCCTAAACGGGAGGCTAAGGACTAACCCACCCCTAGTCAATCGGCCAGGACTAGGTATTACACCGAACTCCAGGGTGAGTGGGACGCCGAGCCCGCTATATCCCCTGTGTAGCCCTGTCACCCCAGTGGGGTGACCCCTCGTTGGGCTCCGTGGTGGGTGGGGAGCACTGGGGGATGAATTTATACCTTTTTTTCTATGGAAAAACCTAAACCAAAGTCTAATATGCGTGGAAAAGAAGTAGTCGAGCCTCAAGGTCCTCGCTACTTAGTTAAATCTAGGACAGAGGAAGGAAAGAAGTTTTTTGTTAGTTAGCCCTTTCGCTAACCAAAAGGGATTAGACAACATCGCTGGCCCGGTTAATTCTTGTGCTAGAGCTCGAAATGGTTCCCTTCTGGTTGAGGCAATTTCAGGCTCCCAGGCAGCAAAAATTCTTCGAGCTAAAATGTTAGGCAGCTACCCAGTTAAGGTTGAAAAGCACAAGACTTTGAACTCCTCGCGTGGCGTTATCGCCACCCGCGCATTGGACGATATGTCCAATGAGGAGCTTCAGGAAGATCTGGCAGACCAAGGCGTATCATCCGTCTATAGGGTTCAACGGAGAGTAAATGGTGAATTCGTGCCCACCCGTACCCTGTTCCTCCTCTTTGACCGGGTAGATCTCCCTCAAAGGATTCAAGCAGGGTACGAAGCTATCGAGGTTAGGCCCTACATTCCGAACCCCTTACGCTGTTACAAGTGCCAGCGATTTGGTTATACGAGCGAATTTTGTACTGGTCAGTCCACCTGTGCTACCTGTGGTGACGCTTCGCACGATGGGTATTGCGGCATCCCTCCAACTTGTATGAACTGCAGCGGGGAACACCCATCTAGTTCCCGAGATTGCCCCCCTTTTTGCTGAGGAGAGAGCGATCCAGGAGATTCGGGTGAAGGAGAAGGTGTCTTTCTCCGAAGCCCGTAAGCTCCTGCGTATCCGACAACCATCTGTCCCGCGTTCCGGTTCTTATAGCTCTGTTGCAGCTAAACCGGTGCCGAGGCGGGAGATCGCAACACAGACCTGCGATATCAACGGGGCCACTATTGCCGAAAGAATTATCGTTGCCTGGACTAGTACGAAGACCTCTACAGCTGCGTCAGTGTCGGCATCACCATCTGCCAAATCCGCCAACGTAAAGCATACTCCAGGAAAATTGTCAGCCCAACTTCCGACTTCAGGCAATAAGACCGGTAAAACCGTTGAGTATTTTGCACCAAAAAAGGTTTTCAAGACCAGCTATGTTCGGACAGACTTCCTTAAAGAGCGTGTTTCGCCTGCGCCCAAAACAACCAAGGGTGGTAAATCTCCATGTCCCTCTCCCCGCAGATCCTCTTCGGAGGAATCTTCTGGGAGAAGCTCCAATCGGCGACGTCCATCTTCGCCGATCAGTACCTCAAATAAGTTCGAGATTCTCGAACCTAGGTTCTCTATTGGTAATGGCTCCTCCCCTGTGGAGGAAATGGAACAGGACGATCCTACCTCGACTGCCAAACGGACAGTCCGTAAGCGCCAGGATCGTGCTCCTGGAAAAAGTGTTAGTCCTACGGCCAAAAAGAACAAACTTAACCGACCAGCACCTCCCAATATGCAGAAACGTCTATCTATTTAGAACTTATTCCATATTATAGGCCATGGCTATCCTACAGTGGAACATACGTGGCATTAGAACACATCGAGCAGAACTTGAACTGTTACTCCACGCGTATCAACCTCTAGTCGTCTGCCTACAAGAGACTAAGCTCCGTCCACAAGACAATGTTACATTCAGGCTCTATTCTTCTGTACGGTTTGATTAAAGTCCCACAGAAGGTTTTCCCGCACACGGGGGCACTATGATGCTCACCAGGGATGATATTTATGCTGATTCCGTCTCCTTACAGTCTAACCTCCAGTCAGTTGCTGTAAAGATCACACTGCCATCTGCCAGCTTTACCATTTGTAGTATCTATCTGCCTCCCTCTAATGACCTCTTGCGCACCGAGTTAGAAGACCTCATTTCCCAGCTACCACCACCATTTGTGTTGGTGGGGGACGTGAAAACCACCACCCATTTTGGGGCTCTCCTCGGGCGTATGCGAGAGGTCAGCTAATTGCAGACTTCCTAGACATTCCCCCCAGGGGCCTACTACGGTAGGTACGGGTTAGGCGCACCCGGGTTCCCGAGCCACCTTGACTCCCTCTGTGGGCAACCTCAGAGTGGTGAGGGAGTCAGAAGGTCAAAATGCCCACCCACGTGTAGGCCGTACGTGGAGACCCGTGTCGGTGAAAAGGAATATCCTGGTTTGTTGAGGGTTGCGTACCTGAGCCTGGGCTTCTGTCTTTCAGTAACTGGGGAGGGTGCGCAGCCTAATACACCGCTTTGGTTTCTGATTTGCCTAAACGGGAGGCTAGGGAGTAACCCACCCCTAGTCAATCGGACAGGACTAGGTATTACACCGAACTCCAGGGTGAGTGGGACGGCGAGCCCGCTATATCCCCTGTGTAGCCCTGTCACCCCAGTGGGGTGACCCCTCGTTGGGCTCCGTGGTGGGTGGGGAGCCCTGGGGGATGAATTTATACCATTTTTTCTATGGCACCAAAACTAAAACCCCTTAATGGAAATAAAGACGTTGGAAAGGAAGTAGTCGAGTCATGTGGTCCTCGCTACTTGGTTATTCATAGGACAGAGGAAGGTAAGAAGTTCCTTACGGTGAGCCCTTTTACTATCCAAAAGGGTCTCGATGCCATTGCTGGTCCGGTTAAATCCTGCGTTCGAGCTCGCAATGGTACACTTCTTGTCGAAGCCAACTCCGCCTCGCAAGCTGCAAGGATACTTAAAGCCACCATGTTAGCCAGCTATCCAGTGAAGGTCGAGGTGCACAAGTCGCTGAACTCCTCCCGCGGTGTAGTAACAACCCGCGCGTTGGACGGTTTGTCCATTGAGGAGATGATGATGATAATGGTGTTTAAGGGCGCTCAACTGCCGAGGTCATAAGCGCCCTTATGATTAAAACTTGGCAATAGGCAGTAAGAAAAATACCAAAAAAAAAGAAAAAAAAAAGGAAAAAACACAAGTAAAAGAGCTAACACAGTTGAAACGGAAGTAACAGAACGGTCCAGCCCTCTAGACAGAGCTGGATATAAAACTCCATCTAAAATCAACACATTAAAATTAAAAGAGTTTTAAAAAAACTGCTATCACACTAAAACGTCAAGGTAAAAGAAAGTTTTGCTAAAAATTTAAAAACCCTGTCCACTGCTCTTGGGTCATCTGCCAGGAACTCAGCAAGAGAGGCCGGCATGCCCATAGATGACCGAATGTGTGCCAGGTGACCACACTCCAGCAACACATGACGAACTGTCTGTGCCTCCCCACAGAGCGCACAGACAGGAGCAGGTTCACGATTAAAAAGGTAACTGTGAGTAAAAATACAGTGGCCAATTCTGAGCCGAGCTAGTACTACCTCCTCCCGGCGGAATAAACGAGAGGAGGTTACCCAGTTGACAGGGAGGTCCTTCACCTCTCGCAGCTTATTACCACGGAGAGCCGACCACTCCGCATGCCAAGTCGAAAAAACGGCTCTCCGTACAGCCACTCTAAAATCTTCTGCTGTTGAATGGGTAATCGTAACATTGGGCGCGGTGACTGCCGATTTCGCTGCCAAATCCGCCGTGTCATTCCCCGGCAAGCCAACGTGTCCAGGAATCCATGCGCACTCCACATTAAAACCAGCGTGCAAAATGTGGAGAACGTCCTGGATGCGCTGCACCAAAGGATGGTAATTGAACAGCTCACGAATGCTCTGAAGTGCACTAAGGGAATCACTAAGAATAAGGCAGTCACCTAATTTTCGACGTCAAATATACAGAAGGGCTTGATAAATAGCATATAGCTCGGCAGAATATATAGATGTGCAACTAGGCAAACCGTAAGTAGAAGTTGCGGTGCCAGTGACAAAGGCACATCCAACACCAACGGGGCTCTTACTACCATCGGTGTAAATACAAATACGGCCACTGTATTTGGATAAAAATTCTAAAAAGCAACGACGAATACGATCAAGAGGCGTAACAGATTTCCCGTAGAGCGTCATCCCGAGATCGTCATGGGAGGTAGCGCGTAACCAAGGGGGGTGTATACTCTCTCCCTTGGATAACAGCCGAGGAATGTCAACATGGTGCAGGCGTAGAAGCTCACGGAAACGAAAACCTGCTGGCCTGGGGCTCAGAGAGCGGAGGCAGTATCGCTCGTGCAGCTCAGAGGAGAAAAACGCGTGATAAGTTGGATGCCCAGGCATACACTTCAGCCCACAGCCATAATTAGCAAGCAGGACATCACGCCGACAACGCAGAGGAGGTTCTCCCGATTCGGCGTAGAGGCTAACGACTGGACTCGTCGGAAAAGCTGCAACGGCAACACGGATGCCCTGGTTATGGACTGTGTCTAACCTTCTGAGCACTGAAGGTCGAGCTGAAGAATACACAATGCTGCCATGGTCCAACTTCGAACGAATCACAGCACGATAAAGACGGAGCAATGCCGTCCGATCCGCACCCCAAGATTTGCCACTTAGTATCCGTAAAAGATTTAGAGAACGGTCACATCGTGCTCTAAGCTGTGCTATTTGTGGTGCCCAACAAAGTTTCCGATCGAAGATCTAACCAAGGAATCTCGCCTCGTCTGCGAAAGGAAGTAAATCTGGCCCGAGTCGAAGAGACGGCGGCATTTGCCACTTACGGCGCCAGAAGTTAACGCAGACTGTCTTCTCAGCGGAGAAACGAAAACCGTGTTTCGAGCTCCAAGCATAGAGATTGTTCAAACACCGCTGGAGACGGCGTTCCAAAAACGGTGTACGCTGAGAAGTACAGAAGATGGCAAAGTCGTCCACGAATAAACAGGAAGAGACACCTTGAGGCACACATAGTGATATGGAATTTATCGCAATAGCAAATAGAGTCACGCTGAGTACCGAGCCCTGCGGCACTCCGTTCTCTTGAATAAAATGGTTAGAAAAAACCGAGCCCACCCTCACTCGAAAAACGCGGTCCCGCATAAACTGCTGAATGACCAACGGTAGGCGTCCACGTATGTTCCAGTTGTGTAGAGTACGCAATATTCCCGCCCGCCAACACGTGTCGTAGGCCTTCTCGAGGTCAAAAAATATCCCAACTGTGGGGCTGTTCTTAAGAAACCCGTCCATAATCTGAGTTGATAGAGAGACAAGGTGGTCAGCAGTTGAACGTCGTCGTCGAAAGCCACACTGGATGTTCGTCAGAAGATTGTGGGATTCCAGCCACCACACCAACCGTCCATTGATCATGCGTTCCATCACCTTGCACACGCAACTGGTGAGGGAAATAGGACGGTAACTGGAAGGAAGATGGCGGTCCTTTCCAGGTTTAAGAATGGGTATGATGGTGGCCTCCCGCCACTTGTCTGGAAAAATGCCATCAACCCAGACACGATTATAGACCTCGAGTAGGAAATCTTTGCCATCAGGAGAGAGATGTTGCAACATTTGGACGTGGATACCATCTGGACCTGGTGCTGAGTGTCGTGAAGAGGAGAGTGCATTGTCTAGCTCTGCCAGGGTGAAAAGGCGATTATAATCCTCAAGGTTGCCAGAAAGAAACGAGAATTCTTGAGATTCCACCTGATTCTTAATTGTAAGATACTCAGGGGAATAATTGCCTGAGCTAGACACCTGAGCAAAAGCACTGCCTAAAGTAATCGCCACGTCAAATGTATCAACAACAGCTCCGGTAGGTGTTTTGAGACCGGCGATGGGCATATGGTTCGGTTTCCCAGCCACACGTCTTAACTTATCCCATACGACAGAGGAAGGTGTATGTCGATTAAAGGAACCCACGAATTTATTCCATGACATCTTTTTGCTATCCTTAATCACCCGCCTAGAATGTGCACGCATCCGTTTATAGTGTATCAGGTTATCCAGTGTAGGAAAACGCTGGAAAACCCGTAGAGCTCGTCTGCGAGCGCGAATAGCATCCCGACAGTCATCGGTCCACCAAGGTACCGGAAATCGACGGCTGTAGCCAGTCGAACGCGGAATGGATTGCTCAGCAGCAGAAAGAATGGTCCCTGTGAGATGTTCGACCAAGTGGTTCACAGAGTCGTGCTCTTCGTAGCTAAATTCAGCCAAGTGGGAGTACAGTTCCCAGCTGGCGTGGTCTAGGCGCCAACTAGGTAAACGGGTGGAACATACAACGGGTGTCAAGACACTAATACGACAAGGAAAGTGGTCACTAGAATGCAAATCCGAGATGATATTCCAGCATAAGGTGACTGCCAGATGAGGGGAACAAATTGCAATGTCAATGTGTGAAAAACTATGAAATGCGTCAGATAGAAAGGTGGGCTCTCCGGTGTTCAAGAGAGCAAGATTCTGACTATCCAAGAAGTCTTTAAGTAGCGTACCTCTCGCACAAGCCCGAGGAGAGCCCCAAAGAGGTTGATGGGCATTCACGTCGCCTACCAATAAAAAGGGTGGTGGCAACTGCGAAATGAGGTGTTCTAAGTCGCTGTGCGAGAGTTCCGCAGATGGAGGCAAATAGATACTGCAAATGGTGAATGAAGCGGAGGGTAGCTTAATGCTGACAGCAACGGACTGGATTGCAGATTGTATGGGTACGGAGTTGGCAAAAATATCATCTCGAATAAGCATCATAGTGCCCCCATGTGCCGGGACACCGTCCTCCGGGGATAAAACACATCGTACGGAGGAGTACTGCCTGATGGTAACGGTGTCCTGTGGACGGAGCTTCGTCTCTTGTAAACATACAGCCAAGGGTTCATGCTGGCGCAGCAACAAGTCAAGCTCTGGTCGATGTGGTCGAATTCCGCGTATGTTCCAATGGAGGATAGCCATTGAGTATATTATGGGATAAGTTTCAATTCGAAAGACGCTTCTGCAGATTGGGATTAGCTGGTCGGTTCAATTTGTTCTTCTTAGCCGTTGGGCTAGTACTATTTTCAGGAGCACGATCCTGCCGTTTCTGCACTGTCCCTCTGGCAGTGGCGGCAGAATCCTCCTGGTCCATCTCCTCCACAAGGGAGGTCCCTTTTTCAAGAGCAGTTTTCGGTCCAAGTAGTTCGAACCGATTGGATGTGCTGATCGGCGAAGACGGCCGTCGCCGATTCACGCCCTCCTCCCCAGATGACCCTTCAGAGGAGGATACACGTGTGGAGTTGCGTGTACTTTTCTTACCTTTAGATGACTTGGTAATAGATTGCACATTCTCTTTCAAAAAGTCTTGTCGTACATACTTGGTCTTAAACTGTTTTTCCGGGGCAGAAGACGTCGTGGATTTACCAGCTTTAGTTCCCGAGGTCGAGGGTTTCGGTGATAAGTGTGCAGGACTATTCTGTAAGCTGGCGGATTTGGCAGATGTTGATACCAACTTGGGTGTAGGTGCCGAAGGCTTTGGCAGCGCTTGGGCTAAAATGACCTTTTCCGCAATTGTAGCCCCGTTCATATCGCCGGTGTGTGTTGCGATTTCCCGACGCGGTACCGGTTTAGCTGCAACTGAGCTATAGGTACCGGACCTCGGGGCAGAGGGTTGGCGGAGTCGCAGGAGCTTCCGGGCTTCCAAGAAGGACACCTTCTCTTTCACCCGTATCTCCTGGATCGCTCGTTCCTCTGCAAAACGGGGGCAGTCTCGGGAACTAGATGGGTGTTCCCCGTTACAGTTCACACACGATGGAGCTGAAGCACAAGCCCCATCGTGGGAGATGTCACCGCAGTGGACGCAGGTGGACTTGCCGGTACACAACTCACTGGTGTGACCAAAACGTTGGCATTTAAAGCACCTCAGCGGATTGGGTATATAAGGCCTAACTTCGATGGCTTCATACCCTGCTCTAATCTTTTGAGGCAGATCAACCCGATCAAAAGTAAGAAACAGGGTACGAGTAGGCAGGAATTCACCGTTGATCTTACGTTGTACCCGATAAACAGCTGAGACACCCTGAGTCGCTAGATTTTCTTGGATCTCCTCAATAGACAAACCGTCCAACGCGCCGGTTGTTACTACACCGCGGGAGGAGTTCAGCGACTTGTGCACCTCGACCTTCACTGGATAGCTGGCTAACATGGTGGCTTTAAGAATCCTTGCAGCTTGCGAGGCGGAGTTGGCTTCGACAAGAAGTGTACCATTGCGAGCTCGAACGCAGGATTTAACAGGACCAGCAATGGCATAGAGACCCTTTTGGATAGTAAAAGGGCTCACCGTAAGGAATTTCTTACCTTCCTCTGTCCTATGAATAACCAAGTAGCGAGGACCACATGACTCGACTACTTCCTTTCCAACGTCTTTATTAAGGGGTTTTAATTTTGGTGCCATAGAAAAAAAGGTATAAATTCATCCCCCAGTGCTCCCCACCCACCACGGAGCCCAACGAGGGGACACCCCACTGGGGTGACAGGGCTACACAGGGGATATAGCGGGCTCGCCGTCCCACTCACCCTGGAGTTCGGTGTAATACCTAGTCCTGGCCGATTGACTAGGGGTCATTGAGGAGATCCAAGAAAATCTTGCGACTCAGGGTGTCTCATCTGTTTATCGGGTACAACGTAAGATCAACGGTGAATTCCTGCCTACTCGTACCCTGTTTCTTACTTTTGACCGGGTTGACCTCCCTCAAAGGATTAGGGCAGGGTATGAAGCCATCGAAGTTAGGCCTTATATACCCAATCCGCTGAGGTGCTTTAAATGCCAACGTTATGGTCACACTAGTGAGTTGTGTACCTGCAAGTCCACCTGCGTCCACTGCGGTGATATCTCCCACGATGGGGCTTGAGCTTCAGCTCCATCGTGTGTGAACTGTAACGGGGAACACCCATCTAGTTCCCGAGACTGCCCCCGTTTTGCAGAGGAACGAGCGATCCAGGAGATACGGGTGAAAGAGAAGGTGTCCTTCTTGGAAGCTCCTGCGACTCCGCCAACCCTCTGCCCCGAGGTCCGGTACCTATAGCTCAGTTGCAGCTAAACCGGTACCGCGTCGGGAAATCGCAACACAGACCGGCGATATGAACGGGGCTACAATTGCGGAAAAGGTTATTTTAGCCCAAGCGCTGCCAAAGCCTTCGGCACCTACACCCAAGTTGGTATCAACATCTGCCAAATCCGCCAGCTTACAGAATAGTCCTGCACCCTTGTCACCCAAAGCCTCGACCTCGGGAACTAAAGCTGGTAAATTCACGACGTCTTCTGCCCCGGAAAAACAGTTTAAGACCAAGTATGTACGACAAGACTTCTTGAAAGAGAATGTGCAATCTATTACCAAGTCATCTAAGGGTAAGAAAAGTACACGAAACTCCACACGTGTATCCTCCTCTGAAGGGTCATCTGGGGAGGAGGGCGTGAATCGGCGACGGCCGTCTTCGCCGATCAGCACATCCAATCGGTTCGAACTTCTCGGACCGAAATTTGCTCTTGAAAAAGGGACCTCCCTTGAGGATGAGATGGACCAGGAGGATTCTGCCGCCACTGCCAGAGGGACAGTGGGGAAACGGCAGGATCGTGCTCCTGAAAATAGTACTAGCCCAACGCCTAAGAAGAACAAATTGAACCGACCAGCTAATCCCAATCTGCAGAAGCGTCTTTCGATTTGAAACTTATCCCATAATATACCCAATGGCTATCCTCCATTGGAACATACGCGGAATTCGACCACATCGACCAGAGCTTGACTTGTTGCTACGCCAGCACGAACCCTTGGCTGTATGCTTACAAGAGACGAAGCTCCGTCCACAGGACACCGTTACCATCAGACAGTACTCCTCCGTACAATGTGATTTATCCCCGGAGGACGGTGTCCCGGCACATGGGGGCACTATGATGCTTATTCGAGATGATATTTTTGCCAACTCCGTACCCATACAATCTGCAATCCAGTCCGTTGCTGTCAGCATTAAGCTACCCTCCGCTTTATTCACCATTTGCAGTATCTATTTGCCTCCATCTGAGGACCTCTCACAGAGCGACTTAGAACACCTCATTTCGCAGTTGCCACCACCCTTTTTATTGGTAGGCGACGTGAATGCCCATCACCCTCTTTGGGGCTCTCCTCGGGCTTGTGCGAGAGGTACGCTACTTAAAGACTTCTTGGATAGTCAGAATCTTGCTCTCTTGAACACCGGAGAGCCCACCTTTCTTTCTGACGCATTTCATAGTTTTTCACACATTGACATTGCAATTTGTTCCCCTCAGCTAGCAGTCACCTTATGCTGGAATATCATTTCGGATTTGCATTCTAGTGACCACTTTCCTTGTCGTATTAGTGTCTTGACACCCGTTGTATGTTCCACCCGTTTACCTAGTTGGCGCCTAGACCACGCCAGCTGGGAACTGTACTCCCACTTGGCTGAATTTAGCTACGAAGAGCACGACTCTGTGAACCACTTGGTCGAACATCTCACAGGGACCATTCTTTCTGCTGCTGAGCAATCCATTCCGCGTTCGACTGGCTACAGCCGTCGATTTCCGGTACCTTGGTGGACCGATGACTGTCGGGATGCTATTCGCGCTCGCAGACGAGCTCTACGGGTTTTCCAGCGTTTTCCTACACTGGATAACCTGATACACTATAAACGGATGCGTGCACATTCTAGGCGGGTTATTAAGGATAGCAAAAAGATGTCATGGAATAAATTCGTGGGTTCCTTTAATCGACATACACCTTCCTCTGTCGTATGGGATAAGTTAAGACGTGTGGCTGGGAAACCGAACCATATGCCCATCGCCGGTCTCAAAACACCTACCGGAGCTGTTGTTGATACATTTGACGGGGCGAATACTTTAGGCAGTGCTTTCGCTCAGGTGTCTAGCTCAGGCAATTATTCCCCTGAGTTTCTTACAGTTAAGAATCAGGTGGAATCTCAAGAATTCTCATTTCTCTCTGGCAACCTTGAGGATTATAATCGCCTTTTCACCCTGGCAGAGCTAGACAATGCACTCACCTCTTCACGACACTCAGCTCCAGGTCCAGATGGTATCCACGTCCAAATGTTGCAACATCTCTCTCCTGATGGCAAAGATTTCCTACTCGATGTCTATAATCGTGTCTGGGTTGATGGCATTTTTCCAGACAAGTGGCGGGAGGCCACCATCATACCCATTCTTAAACCTGGAAAGGACCGCCATCTTCCTTCCAGTTACCGTCCTATTTCCCTCACCAGTTGCGTGTGCAAGGTGATGGAACCCATGATTAATGGACGGTTGGTGTGGTGGCTGGAATCCCACAATCTTCTGACGAACATCCAGTGTGGTTTTCGACGACGACGTTCAACTGCTGACCACCTTGTCTCTCTGTCAACTCAGATTATGGACGGGTTTCTTAAGAACAGCCCCACAGTTGGGATATTTTTTGACCTCGAGAAGGCCTACGACACGTGTTGGCGGGCGGGAATATTGCGTTCTCTGCACAACTGGAACATACGTGGACGCCTACCGTTGGTCATTCAGGAGTTTATGCGGGACCGCGTTTTTAGAGTGAGGGTGGGCTCGGTTTTTTCTAACCATTTTATTCAAGAGAACGGAGTGCCGCAGGGCTCGGTACTCAGCGTGACTATTTGCTATTGCGATAAATTCCATATCACTATGTGTGCCTCAAGGTGTCTCTTCCTGTTTATTCGTGGACGACTTTGCCATCTTCTGTACTTCTCAGCGTACACCGTTTTTGGAACGCCGTCTCCAGCGGTGTTTGGACAATCCCTATGCTTGGAGCTCGAAACACGGTTTTCGTTTCTCCGCTGAGAAGACAGTCTGCGTTAACTTCTGGCGCCGTAAGTGGCAAATGCCGCCGTCTCTTCGACTCGGGCCAGATTTACTTCCTTTCGCAGACGAGGCGAGATTCCTTGGTTTGATCTTCGATCGGAAACTTTGTTGGGCACCACAAATAGCACAGCTTAGAGCACGATGTGACCGTTCTCTAAATCTTTTACGGATACTAAGTGGCAAATCTTGGGGTGCGGATCGGACGGCATTGCTCCGTCTTTATCGTGCTGTGATTCGTTCGAAGTTAGACTATGGCAGCATTGTGTATTCTTCAGCTCGACCTTCAGTGCTCAGAAGGTTAGACACAGTCCATAACCAGGGCATCCCTGTGGCCGTTGGAGCTTTTCCAACGAGCCCAGTTGTTAGCCTCTAAGCCGAATCGGGAGAACCTCCTCTGCGTTGTCGGCGTGATGTCCTGCTTGCTAATTATGGCTGTGGGCTGAAGTGTATGCCTGGGCATCCAACTTATCACGCGTTTTTCTCCCCTGAGCTGCACGAGCGATACTGCCTCCGCTCTCTGAGCCCCAGGCCAGCAGGTTTTCGTTTCCGTGAGCTTCTACGCCAGCACCATGTTGACATTCCTCGGCTGTTATCCAAAGGAGAGCGTATACACCCCCCTTGGTTACGCGCTACCTCCCTTGTCGGTCTCGGGATGACGCTCTACGGGAAATCTGTTACGCCTCTTGATAGTATTCGTCGTTGCTTTTTAGAATTTTTATCCAAATACAGTGGCCGTATTTGTATTTACACCGATGGTAGTAAGAGCCCCGTTGGTGTTGGATGTGCCTTTGTCACTGGCACCGCAACTTCTACTTACGGTTTGCCTAGTTGCACATCTGTATATTCTGCCGAGCTATATGCTATTTATCAAGCCCTTCTGTATAGTCGACGTCGAAAATTAGGTGACTGCCTTATTCTTAGTGATTACCTTAGTGCCCTTCAGAGCATTCGTGAGCTGTACAATTACCATCCTTTGGTGCAGCGCATCCAGGACGTTCTCCACATTTTGCACGCTTCTGGTTTTAATGTGGAGTGCGCATGGATTCCTGGACACGTTGGCTTGCCAGGGAATGATACGGCGGATTCGGCAGTCACAGCGCCCAGTGTTACGATTACCCATTCAACAGCAGAAGATTTTAGAGTGGCTGTACGGAGAGCCGCTTTTTCAACTTGGTATACGGAGTGGTCGGCTCTCCGTGGTAATTAGCTGCGAGAGGTGAAGGACCTCCCTGTCAACTGGGTAACCTCCTCTCGTTTATTCCGCCGGGAGGAGGTAGTACTAGCTCGGCTAAGAATTGGCCACTGTATTTTTACTCACAGTTACCTTTTTAAACGTGAACCTGCTCCTGTCTGTGCGCTCTGTGGGGAGGCACAGACAGTTCGTCATGTGTTGCTGGAGTGTGGTCACCTGGCACACATTCGGCAAGAGCAGTGGACAGGATTTTTAAGTTTTTAGCAAAAGTTTCTTTTACCTTGAAGTTTTAGTGTGATAGCAGTTTTTTTTTTTTAACTCTTTTGGTTTTAATGTGTTGGTTTTAGATGGAGTTTTATATCCAGCTCTGGTTAGAGGGCTGGACAGTTCTGTTACTTCTGTTTCAACTCTTTTAGCTCTTTTACTTGTGTGTACTTTTTTGCCATTGCATTTTCTTAGTCTATTGCCAAGTTTTAATCATAAGGGCGCTAATGACCTCGGCAGTTGAGCGCCCTTAAACACCATTATCATCATCATCATCATCACTTCCTCGCATGTTTTCCAACGGAGAGAGGTTGCACCCCCCTTGGTTACGTGCTACATCCCACGTAGATCTGAAGATGACGGTGTACGAGAAATCTGCGATGCCTCCATCTAATATCCGTATTTGTTTTATAGAATTTTTATCCCACTACAGTGACCGCATCTGTATATACAGCGACGGCAGTAAGTGCGCCGACGATGTTGGATGTGCGTATGTGATGGAGACCGAAACGCATATCTTTAGCTTGCATAGTAGCACATCCATTTATACTACTGAACTGTATGCCATCTATCGAGCCATTTTGTACGTTCGTCGACGAAATCTTGGTGACTGCCTCATAATGAGTGATTCTCTTAGTGCCCTTCAGAGCATTCGCGAGTTGTACCAACACCATCCTATCGTGCAGCGCATTCAGGACTTCCTCCGCATTCTACACACTTCTGGTGTAAATGTGGAGTGTGCATGAATTCCTGGTCACGTCGGCCTGCCGGGTAATGAAATGCGGATTTGGCAGCTAAGACGGCAGCTACGCAACCCAGGATAATGATCCCGTTTATGACCTCGGCGGACTTTCGGCTTGTTGTGCGGAGGGCGGCGCTTCGTGCTGGTCAGGTGAGTGGTCGTCTCTCCGCATGAACAAACTCAGGGAAGTTATGGATCTGCCTATAAACTGGGTAACCTCCTATCGTATATCTCGTCGGGAGGAGGTGATATTGGCTCGTTTGCGGATCGGTTACTGCGTTTTTACACATAGTCACATTTTTAGAAAAGAACCCGCTCCTATCTGCCCGCTCTGTGGGGCGATCATGTCAGTGCGGCATGTCCTGCTGGAGTGTGTTGCGCTAGCAACCCTTCGCTCATCCCTGCAGCTGGCGGCCTCCCTTAAGGAGGTTCTTGCCGACGACCACAGAGCGGTAGAGAAGCTTTTATCGTTTTTATCTCGAATGCCATTTCCAATAAGGGTTTAGGTTTTATTTATTTTATCCAGGCAGTTTTCTTAGAGCGACAGTTCGTGCATTTTGTTTCCCACTGGTTACGTTTAACCAAGGGGCTGGTTTTAGTCACCTGTTTTAATCCTATTTGGCTGTTTTAACAACACCCGTTTTAAATGCATCGGTGGCCTTTGCCATGAGTATTTTTATCTGAATTTTATACATAACCCTCCTTTTTTTAGTTTATTTTGGTATTTTACATTGTATTTTACTTCTGGTGTTTTTTATTGGAACTTGTTTTTATAAGGGCGCTAATGACCATCGTAGTGGAGCGCCCATAAACAAAAAAAAAAAACAAAAAAAAAATCTATGCCATATACCGACCCATTCTCTATGTTCGCCGCCGCAGACCGGGTAATGCTCTTATTCTGAGTGATTCGCTTAGTGCACTTCAGAGCATTCGGGAGCTTTACAGTTAACACCCTCTAGTGCAGCGCATCCAAGATGCCCTCCACGCCTTACACCTTTGTGGTGCTAATGTGGAGCGTGCATGGCTCCCTGAACACGTAGGCTTACCGGGAAACGAACTGGCGGATTTGGCAGCAAAGACGGCGACCATATGCCTTCGCTTGTGCAACTTCTGAAGACTGTAAGCTCGAAGTGCGGAGAGCAGTACTTTCGGGCTGGCATGCTGAGTGGTCGGCTCTCCGCAGAAATAAACTACGAGCAGTGAAGTAGCATCCAATACATTGGGTAACCTCTTCGGGATTATCTCGGCTGGAAAAGGTCATATTGGCACGCCTACGGATTGGCCACTGTGTCGTCACACAGTTACCTACTTAAGAGGGAACCCGCTCCCATCTGTGCACCATGTACAGCGGCGTTGTCGGTCCGGCATGTGTTGCAAGAGTGTGCTCGTCTAGCATCACTACGAGCCACTGCAACTGCCGGCCAGTCTTCCAGCGGTCTTGGCTTACGATACCGGAGCGGTTGATAAGATTTTTAACTTTTTATCACAAATGCCTTTTACGTTCCGAGTTTAGTTTATTTTTATCCTTCCAGAAGAGGTGAGAGCTAGGGGTTTTTAACTTTATTTTATCCTTCTGTGACCTGTTCAGGGTGGCATTTTCTTTTAACTTTCCTTTTTTCGCTCCATTGTGGTACTGGGTTTTAGATATATCCTGCTGTGGTCCGTATACAGAGGAGTGTTGCTCTGTTTTACCTCTGAATTTAACTGTTTTACTCCCTTTTTGCTATTGATTTTATCGTTTTACTTCTGCCACATTTTCATTTACCCATGCACTTGAATGCCCTGAAACATCAATCATCTACAGATGTTGGATGTTTTATGGTGG
Source organism: Hymenopus coronatus (assembly GCA_030762935.1). Taxonomy (NCBI): domain Eukaryota; kingdom Metazoa; phylum Arthropoda; class Insecta; order Mantodea; family Hymenopodidae; genus Hymenopus; species Hymenopus coronatus. The sequence continues at coordinate 156,875,028 of CM060900.1, read as the reverse complement.
CAGCACTGATTTAGCTTAGTATGGTTTTAGTTTTAGGTCATTTTAACCCTTTCTATGAACCATTGTTCTTAACGGTTTTATCGTTTTAACCTAGATTGTAGCACAGGATGATTTTAATAGGTATTTTATTCCTTTATTAGCAGTTATCTTATCTTTCATGATCTTTATCATGTTTTAATGCTGAACTCTTGCTGCTTTTAGATATTTTAAGGGCACTGATAACCAAGGAGTTGAGCGCCCTAAAATCCTCCTCCTCCTCCTCATCATCATTCCCCCTGTGATTTTTAGGTCAAGAAAGGAGAGCATGTTATTGGATTCTGTTTCTACTGTAAATTGCACTGATGTAAGTTCAGTAGGGTTATTGCACCTTTCACAAACTTCTTGTTCACCTATGTTCAAAATGTAGCTTACATATCTGTTCCACAGTTTATATATGTGCTGAAATGCTTTTATTACATGTTAATACCAAGAACCTCAGATATAAGTTTGCCAGGAGTGGAAAAAATGGGGTTCCATTGTAAACCATGCTTCTGGAAGTATAATTTGTTCCCTTAAGCAAAGTAAATATGATTTTTTTTATACAGTGTTTATTGCCCACTTTTACTACATATGTCACTGCATGCAATGACACTGATGATCTCGAATGAAGATGGAGCACCAGTGGAATGCAATGATGGGGGAAACGAAAATCCACAGGAAATCCACCCCTGAGCCACTTTCTGTACAAGTGCCGTATGCAGTCATCTGGGATCGAACCCAGTCCACCTTGGTGACAGGCAAATGGTCTAAGCACTCAGCCATGGTGCAGTCGTGCATATATGACTGATGTATAGTTTGATCAGTTTCAAGCATTCCTTTATTGTTTCCTTATCGACATCGGTGGAGTGTATCCATTTTATCAATGCCCCATCCAGCTCATCCTTCGATCCTTTGGTGTAGTGGGGAACAGGTAGATGATATCAAAAGAAACTAGTAGATAGTCTTCCTTTATTTCTATACAGTTTTAATTTTATTAATGTTCAGATGTTTTAGCTGGGAGAAGTCCTGTAGCCAATTTACCAGATTGGATGTGGGTGACTCTTTTACTACTATAGCACTGCTGGCAATGACATTGATGATACTTGGAATGAAAATGGAGCATCGGTGGAATGTGATGGTGAATGCTGGGGTAAACTGGAGAACCCAGAAAAAACCTGCCCTTGCACCACTTGTTTACCACAAATCCCACATGTGGTCACCTGGTATCAAAGCCGGGCCACCTGGGTGAGAGGTAAGTGGTCTAACCACTCGACCATGGCACAGCCAGGTGACACTATGATGTTGATGATTGAGTACACTTTATTGCTGGTTTTCTGAATCTCTGGTATTCCACATGTTCTGTGCATGGTAGCACAGTTTTCTTTTTTTGTTTGCCTATAATGGTTTTTATTTCTTTTAGAGTGGAAAGAAGAGCTTTTCTGTGTTGAATGTTATCCCATATGAAAACGCTCTTATCATACAGTATATCCAGGCACAAAATGACATCTATAAGTCACAGGAAGAAGCTTGGCAATGAAACTAGGCAGATGATGGAGACAAAAGTCTTCAAAAGTTGTTTCAGTAAGTGTAGAAAGTGAAGCTAAGGTAATAAAAATGTTAAATTTGTGAATACAAATTTAAAAAACAAATAACTTCACTGTGTTTTACCAACACAGATTAATGAATTATGTATTTGTTTTCACATATTGTAGTTGCAGTTGAAGCCAAGGTACAAGAACGAATCACAGAGTTACTGAATCTCTCAGTTTTGCTTTATCATTTGAACATTGTTGGCTGCATAAAGTAGAATAATGGTCAAATAATTCATGTTTTGATTATTTAGCAGATATGCATCTTGTTTATGGAAACTACAGGTAACCATTATGAAGTCATGCAATTTTAAAATGCAGGTATACTAATAGATGTCATCCCTACTATTCAATTGTTCAGCAGTTTACCACTGTCTACAGGAAATGACCTTTGGAGATGCACAGACCAAACAAGGTGCAGGAAGTATATGTTCCATTTCCACATTTGAAGAGATGCTCAGATGGATATAAAAGACCACTTCAACCAGTATGAATGCCTTTGCATGTATAATGGGCATGTACCATTCCGGGATACAGCCCTTGATATCAGCATACTTTGGCTGCTATAAAATGCATTAATATAACAGGGTCCCTGAAATGGCATAATTTCCGCTTCCAAGTGCTCTTCATCAATGATTTTTAAAGAGACAGAATGACACCAAATCAGAGGCACAACCATTTGGAGGATCATGGAAATTCACATGCTATCATTCAGAGGAGTCATTAATATACATTCAACATCAAGATATGAGCTGGCATAATTTGTGATTAGCTAATCAGTCCATATATTTCTTCTGGCACACAAATTGGTATATATACTATATATATATTGCCAGGTTTTGATTCATTTACTGGGTTTTCTGAGATGTTCCTCTGTTCTCCACTGGTATATGTGACTTTAGCAAGTTGATGTTGCTGAACCTGAACAACTTGGTTGCAAGATGATGGCCTGGTCATAATGGTAATATTGCTTGGGCCCAAGTTCTCCTGATTTCACTCCTCTAGATTTTTAAGGCAGACATATTAAGAGCCTTGTGTGCAACACTCCAAAGAACTCAGATTTAATCTATGATGGACTGGATTTCTTCAAAGCATTACAAAACTTCTTTTTCGATGAACTTCCTGCTTGGAGGTTCGACATCACCCTCTGCAGTTCTTCTGAACACTCTCTCTCTCTCTCTCTCTCTCTCTCTCTCTCTCTCTCTCTCTCTCTCTCTCTCTCTCTCTCTCTCCCCCCTCTTTATTTTTTATAAATTTTGTTTGCTCAGTGTAAACAAGTTCTTTAATTAACCTCTATCTTTTCAAATTTCCTTCACTTTAAGGTATGAAGAACAACTTATTCTTCTTTATGGGCTGTCTTTCCCTCACTTAGGGAAATAGGTAGAGAAGAAAGTAGTTTTAAGCATTATACATACATCCCACATAAGATTACATACATTACTCCCTCTATTCTGAAGTATAACTAACCAGTACATTTTATATTAGGTATCCCTTATCAGTGTTCACATCTGTTCTCCAAATGAGGCAACACTACAGAATTATATTTCATTCTTACTCTGGTCTGAGGTGAAACTGAAGGCAGTGTTTATTATTCCATTCATTTTCACTAGCATTATGCTCATTACATAAATGCTCAAAACCAACATACTTATTAGTCTGCTGCTATGTTAATACTGTTACATTATTTCAAATTCCTTTCTTATATATTCTATAGTAGATTCTGGATTAACTGTTTTATGGATTATCCATAGCTATTTTATAGTTCTTCATTTTTTCCTCCTCCCCAATTCCATTGCCAGGGTGTACAGTTTGCATTTCAAAGGAAGTTCTATGTCTCTCAAAGTGTTTTGAGTGATTGCAGTATTCTAAAGACTATACAGGACCTTTCACCAATTAAACTTTTACCTTTAAGGTACTTAATAGTTCTCAGGCCATTCACCCTTCAAATGGGATTTCCATGGTCAGAATATGTAACCTCAACTTCTGCATTAAAAGTTGCACCAAGCTGTACAAACATGACCAGTGAGAACATTGAAGAACAGTTTGTGGTTGACTGCACATTGCCAAGTTACATGGTGCTGAGTGATCAAGAAATTTTGATGCATGTATGGGGGGGGGGGTTGACGTTCCAGTCATCCCAAAAATGAATAACTGTGAATTTGCAGCTCTTTAATGGACAGACAATTTGATAGATTACCTTGAATAACAAGAATTCTTTACTGTCTTGACAAATTAATGCTTTGAAAATTACGATGAGTAATATGAAAATAGAATGTGTATATTACATACTGTAGTTTTTTAAGTGTAAATAGCTTATTTTTGGCAAGAAAGTATTACAATATTCAAAATGGATCAAAAATGGGTTCCTACTAAATTTATTGTGTAGACAGAAATGTCTTCTATAAAATGGTGAGTTAAATACCAACTTCTGTATTGTAACCTTTTAATATGTATAGACATATCTAACATTGATACATGATGATGATAATGATGCTGATAAAATTTGAATGGCCACATTAAAGGAGCCTCATGGATACTGTAGAGCTGCAACAGTTTCTGAATTAGCCACTGTTTAGTTTTATATGCAGTAGTGTTTACCTGCATTATTATGAATAATCAAGATTATACTGTTTATATTACATTTGTTATAACAGTGTATATGGAATACTAATTGCCATCTCTGCTGTACATTTTTTCACAATTAATCTGATGGCATTGAGAAACATAAAAGAGAGGGCAGTCACAGCCATTTGTATTCAGTGTCTTTTTCATAACCTCAAGCTGTTTATAATTTTTTTTTTTTTTTTTGTAATTCAATAAAACATCTGGCAGCACTGGATTGAGAAGTGAAAAGGAGATTTCCAAAAGTGTGTCCCACAAGGTGGAATTATAATTTTAAGCTTGTTGAAACAATTAGAGAGAATAAATGTGCTCTAATAAACCTATTCTCTGCAATCTTAAACAGTGCAAAAAATTGGGATGAAGGCACTCATCACAAAGCTGGGAATTTGACTCCATACGTTCAGATTTTGACTTCTTTTTTTTTTGTTTTGTTTTTTCTTTTTCACATTCAGAGAAATTTTTTAACAAGTTCTCTGTACTCCATACTACAATTCAGAGCACTTGATGTGAGGTACTGTGCTCAAAAGGTAAAAGAAACAGATAGCTTCTAAGGAACAAGAAAAATGACTGAACAGTTTGAGATAAATGTGAAGAGAACATTGGATAACTACAGAAGAATGATTGTGTAAGTTATGACTTATGTAAAATCATGTTTTTGTCACTTATATTGTGAAATATTTGACAATGTGTGCAACCAAATTGGAGTTCAATTTTGTAATGTTGGCAGTTTGGTTTTCCTTCAGCTAGTTGATGAAAAAAACAGAGCATATATTCCCAGAAGAAGCATTTTCTTTCTTAAAGCAAAGCTATGGCCTGCACTTTGATTTTGTCTGGCTTAGAAGTAAACAATGTGTTGTATATTCAAGCAATGAATATTTACCCATGGGCATATCTAATTTGCTTTTGTATTTAAATAGTACTGGTTTGTCATCTGCCTTTAAGAAATGTTATAAATGTATTTCGGTTGCCACCATTCCAGTTACAAGTTCCGCTGCCAAACTTCTTTTTATGTGCTCCAGTGAATATATATGTATTGTAGAAATAAACAATGGCAAGATAGATTTTCACAGCTCTCCCTTCAATTGAAAGAAACTTAATTTGTTGAAGGAATTTAGTAATGAAAGAAATTTGGTGAAAGAAACAAGGCATCAAAGAAACTTGATAAAACTGAAACAAATCGGAAAGGAAGATGAGTTTTGTAAAACGGTGATTGACAAATTTGGGAAAAAAGCAGAAGAGTCATCTAGCATTTTAAATGAACTAAAGGTGGCACCAGCAGCTGTGTATGCTACCATAAACATTCTATAGGTGAGTAATGTTTATAAGGACATTGCTTCCCCTTGTCTGAACCTACCGACTGCCACTGGATGATTAAAATGTTATATGTTGAACAGAAGGTCATCTCCTTAGCGCGGTGGTAGCTCAGCTGCTTACCAAGCGGGAGACCTGGGTTCGATCCCCAGTACCGGCTTGGGGATTTTTTCCCCGCTGGGAGACCTGGCCCGGGGTGCACTCAGCCTCGTAAGGTCCCTGGGGGGCCAATTGAGGAGCTACTTGATGGAGAAGTAGCGGCTCCAGGTCATGAGGACCGCATTAACCGGCTGGGAGGGACTCGAGGCGCTGACCACATCTCACCCTCCAATACTGCACCCTATCCATGACGTCTGTAGTGGACCGAGATGGGGGACGCAGAGGCCGGGCGGTAGGCCAAGGTTCCCCGTGAGCTGTCGTGCCATGGAGTTATGTTGAACAGAATATGTGCAATCATAGCATGGGTTATAACACAACATGGGTTTGTGATTATCATTGCACAGAGAGCAACTAAGTCATTGTTAATTTATAGCCGTATAGGATGGATGCAACCCAATTTGGACAGTGCGTATATATCAAAACAGTGATGTCCATGGGGGGAATGCCAGAGAAAGTTGATAGAAGCTGTCAAGAATGTCCTATACTAGACAGTCATGGATCATAAAGTAATTAAGTATCTGCTGGTAACAAGAGAAACAATGGATGCTATTTGAGTTAGAGAAAGCAGTATTAAGAAATGCATTACTCACAGGATTTTGTGGAATAATTTGCATCTAAGTGTGTACCACATGCACTTATGGAATTTCAAAAGCAGATTTGATATAAAACATGCTGCACCTAGTAAGCTGGCAAAGGTACAGAAACCACTTGCTTTCATGAACCATTACTCTGAATTTACTTTGGGCTAGAACAATATCAACTAGAGCCTCAATCATTATTTTACAGAGTGGGAACATACAGGATCACCAAGAAGGAGCCTCAATCATTATTTTACAGAGTGGGGACATACAGGATCACCAAGAAGGCAGTAGTTGCATTAGAATCCTTCACCTGTGAAATCGATGGTATCTGTCATATATCAGCCACATGGCAAAACAATGAAGCAGATTACTCCAGGAACTTTATGCTGAGACAGACACACACTGTGCACTGTATAAAGAAGAAATGTCATGATCTTCTGGACAGTGCATCTCCATGACAATCCATATAGCACAATGTGTAGGACAGCTACTATGGCACCGGGGCTGGTAATTATTGGACAACTGTCATACTCTCCAGACTTTTCTCCTTGTGATTCTGATTCTGACCTTACAACAGGTAAAAAAAAATTACATTGTAGATGATTTGGGACACAAATGGACATTGTAAATGCTACACAACAGTAGGATTCATGTATATTAAGGAAAATTGTAACACAAATGGTAGCAGCACCTCCCAAAATGTTGTGAATGTTGCTGAGAACTAACTCTGAACACATTCAGAACTGGTACATGTGCTGTAGTGATTTGGGAATGTGGAACCTGTAGTGTTCTGTCAACTACCTTAACTAATATCATGTCCAGAATGTTGGCTGTTGTTAAATGCCCATTTGTTTTGTGCAATCACTGTCCTTTCATTTGTATTTCCTCTTTCCCACCTGTGGTTGTATTCTCAGAAAAAAATGGTTGTCATGACTTAGTTCCAACTTCTGTATTCCTTTGTAAAGTATATGAGTTAACCTCATGTGTTTTTACTCAAGAGTTAGAACAATGCTGGGAAGGGTGATCCTACTAGATATTGACCACGTGTTGTTATTTTTAAGATACATAACAGCATCCTGGAAAAACTTAATAGCTGCAGATTTGTACTATGTAAATGTGTTACTACTTAGATAGATTATATACAGCAGGTGCACAAATTTGCCCACTATCTTACCAGGAGTCTATTCCATGAACAAATTGGAAAAAAAAATGTTTATGGCACGTCTGTTCAAAGTGCAATAGCTTGTGGCCATAGGCATCATGGTTAGTCACAGAAAGGCATGATAACACATTACAGTTTAGCACTGCACCATCTGCCAGCATGTTGCTGATAGCAGTCATTCAGGCTGGCCCAGCTACCTAGGAAAGAGGTCAAATTGCTGCTGCTCTTCAACACCCTTACACATATTGTCCACAATTACAGTACAGTTGAGATAGCTGAGGACAATGTGGGATTGTGCACAAGTTGAAAACAATGGCAAATAGACTTCTAGTTTGGTTCTTCACTTGCCTACATGGGTGTAGTAGCAGCAGACTGGCAAGTTCTGTAGTGCTGAACTGAGATGGCACATCATGGCTTTTCATTGGATAATATATTTTGCTATAATTTGAGAGCTATGAATATGTTCCATGACACTTTGGTCTCTAATTTTTCTGTAGAATAAATTGGATTCTGTAGAGTTAGTGCAGGAATTTGTGGCCAACCTGTATGTCTATTCAATAACACAGCAAATCTAGAAAAATGGGAGACCAAAGAGAAACAAATGAGGTTTCATGTATATTAAATCTTACATATAAGATTAGGATAACTCATTTAACTCACAAAAATGAAACCATTGTTTATGTTTAGTGGATAACTTATGCGGTCTTATGATTGTACAGTTACAATATAAGAAATTGGAGACCTGTTTATACTAATTAAATGTCAATATCAATATGGCAGTCTCTGATGGAACATTCCTTTGTTTGGAGTTATGTTCTAAATGTCATACAACAGAAATTATATGACCTTCAGTAGCCTAATTAATTATTGAGTTTTAATATTCTAGCATCCATCAGAGACCTAAAATTTTTAAATGTAACATTATTTTCATCACCATTAATTATTAATAATAATTAATAGGAATGAGAAGTATTAATTTATTGTTCCACAGGTAAAATTTGTAACCACCTTGAAACTTGCAATCACAACTTCTCAATCTTAAACTTCATTCCTTCTGAATAAAAATATTACATGCTGTTTTAGATTTTAATTGCAGGTGTCTTAAGCAACCAGGAGTTACTATGGTCAAGAGAGATAGATTCAGTGCAACAGTGAATTTTTAGTACTTAATTTCCACCTTGTTTACATGTCATACCATAACCATTTTATAATATTTAATTCTATTTTGAAGCTTACAAGGGAATTATATTTTCTTACAGGCCTAAAGAACCGTAGAAAACATTCTTAAAATGTTGAAAATATTTATGTGCAGTTGCAGATTTTCATGCACGTTTACTGCTGCATATGCCACAACCATAAACATGGATAGGCCCAACATATACTTCACAAACTCAATACACGTAAATGCAAAAACCTTTCCAGGTTGCAAAACAATGCATAAAAATCTACACTGCTTAAATAGCATACTGCATACAGCTTGTTCAGGTGAAACTATTAAAAATGTTCAATATAAAATTGTTATACAATCATGCAGGCACCTTGAAATTGTATATTTTTTATAAGGGAGTAAATAACAAGACAAAGTTAACTCTTAAATAATTTATTTGCAAATTTTGTGCAATTTCATTATGATTCAGTACGTGACAAGTTTTCCAGTCTTTGAGAGGCAGGGAGACAACCTGTCTGATCCATGTACAATAATTCATGGCAACATCACAGGATTTATATATTTATATTATTTTCGCAACATGACACAGTTACTGCTCTCATCGCAAAGAACTCCCAATACAGAGAGATCTGTGACAATGAAACACATGAGTAACAACACTGCTGAGAGTACTCAGTTCTTGTATCCAACATGTACAAAGCACTTATTTACATTATATACACAAATGCTTGTATAATTTTGATAAATTGTGCTTTAAGATATAAGGCATTATGAGTTATGGATTCAAGCAGCAAATCATCACGGGATCTTGTGAATTCTACACAACTCTGGTAGCTTGCTAGGAAGCTCTCTGAATGGATGTATGGACTTGTTCACTGTTAATTTAAGCCCATATAAATAGAGAATATAAACACAGTGCTTCTGTTCGCAACATTCGCTTGCTCATCAGTTCTCAAAAAACGGCATTAGCATTCACTATATGGAGGCAGTACCATGGTCCTAGAATTATATGGATCATGAGGGTAAAGTTGGTCTGATTGCTGTAGATGACAAACTACTGTTTCTCCATCTAGAACAGCAACAGTGCGAGCATTTTCACCAGAGTACAAGTAGGCATTGGCATTGGGCGGATGTCTTGGAAGGTCACCTGGTGTTCGGAAACCTGGAGGGGAAAGACGACAGAGATCCATATCACCCACATCTCTGTCCAGTCCTGGATGATATCTGATGTGATCTTTGAGGCGATGCTTGAAAGCAGCATCCAAGCAGGATTGGAAGTTACGGTCTGTGGCAGGACTATATGGTATTAATGGGCGGTGATCACCATAGCTACGTGAAGACTGTCGACTTACATCACTCTGTCTTTTACCATCCTCATCACTCATGTCTGACACTTGGATTTCACTTCGTTCTATTTCCTCATACACAGGATCATCTTCGGGGAGACTAGGTTGGGAGGTAATAGCATGAGGATGAGAATGTGAATGAGAATGTGTGTGCCCATGGCTGTGGCCATGAGATCTTCCATCACGTATCTCTGTGTATGTATGATTCCAGGGACTGGTTGACCGCAGGAGATTGTTATTTGATTTTTTTGCTGTGCGCATTCCATGTGGAATGTGTAGTACTGGAGGCTGAAGCTGTGAAAGCTTCTGCTGCTGTGAAACAGGTGCTTCTACACCTGCAACAGTGTTAGGAAGTTCATGGTCCCTACAGTATTCAGATGTACTGTCCACTTCACTACAAGTTTGTTCTTGTCTTAATGTCAACACTCCTCCATTGTTACTCCCTCCACTGGCTCCATTCCCACAACTGGCACTGCGATCTGCTACTGTGAGGTCATTTGTAACCCCCTGATGATAATCTGGAGGCATGTAAGGTTGTCGTCGAGTATCTTTGGCGTTGTTCAGGCTTCTCGCATTGTTGAGACTGTTGAGAGTGGTGGTGTTGTGAGAACGAGGTGAATCCTCTTGCTCTGAACCACCATGGCCAGAATCTCTGCTATATGACTTAAACGAAATGTTCTGTGAAAAGACAACAGTAACAAATATTAAAATGAAGTACAAGAAACAAATAATGCATAATGTTACTGAATAACATAAACTATCTTATTCTGTTGCAATGCCATAAATCAAGAGTTTCTTAATCTTATATCGTTTCATGCGCAATTCATATCTGTGCTACTACAGTGCAACAGCAGTGAGGATAGGGAAACTAGGTAGAAACATGCTGCCAGGTTTGCCTAAGTGTCATGTTACTTCATTTTAAATATGAGAAATACAATTTATATGCTGTGATCCATAATATTCACTGGAGGCAAAGATGAATACAAATAGCATGGTGTATAAAATAATTTGTCTTGTAGCCCAACAAAATGGACACATTTATATGTTTACAACTCTGCAATTTTCACTTTTAAAATCAATAATGATTTTACACTTAAACTGCTTTCTTATCCTCATCTAATTTCCATCTTCATTGCAAGTTTTATTTCCTTTTTCTTAACCTTATTAAACCAATTTTTCAAAAACTCACTTGAGTAGTAATTGTTTTGAAATTTAAATCAATCTGTTTTTACACTAAGGGTTAAAAATGTCCTATAGAGTACTTAAGATATTTATGATAAGTAAAAAACTATTTTTGTTTTCTTTCAATACTTCATGCATTTTGCCAAAAGGTACAGCATCAAAAGTAAAATCTGCAATGGCAAAAGCCTCTTGTATATCTGCTATTAGCAACCAGCAGAAAGTTTGAGTTTATATTTTTAGATTGTGGAACCATAAATTTTAATATCTTTATAGGTTGCAGTGAATACATACAAGATACATATTAAAGAATCATATTAGAAATTAAAACATGCAAGACAATGCTAAACCTGTATCTTGTACACATGGGGTTGTTTCTGTTTGCTTCTATATTTATTTTCACTGGACGTAGGAATGTGTGTAGGGTTGTTTCTGTTTGCTTCTATACTTATTTTCACTGGACGTAGGAATGTGTGTAGGGTTGTTTCTGTTTGCTTCTATACTTATTTTCACTGGACGTAGGAATGTGTGTAATTTGCTGTAACTATCTTCCAAGTTGTTTATAACAATTTTAATTCTTTTGTCATTGTCAAGTTAACATACGAGTATGTGATTATGTTGCAAACAAAAGATACTGTATGTTCGTGTTGTGTAGCTTTGGTAAGCTTCTGCTTGCTTTGTTTATGTTGGCTAGTATAGCTTTATGGCATATCAGCAAATATTAACAAGGCAAGCTTTAGAGAGAATTAAAATGCTGCATTATCTAATCAAATAGAATTAGGTGGTGGTGTCAACATACATGTATGTATATTACTATGCATTCTGGCCTTGTTCCCATAAAACCTATTTTGCTCCATATTTTCATTCTTAAAACTTGGTAAACTTACTTCAGATTAATTTTTGACTGTACTTTATATAATTTTCCAATAATGAGGAATCTGTTGGGTAAATTTTCTAGGAGTACCTCAATTGTTGGAGCATACAATTTGAAACCAAAAGAATATTTTCTGGATCTTCAAGCTCAAAGGGCTTCACTCTGGGTCCATTAGAGTTAATGAAACCCTGATTATACTTAATATGCAGAAGTTTTAATTTAAGCACATCTAGTGGTACTCTAAGCAGGGTGCTCCAACATCACTTGCAACATCAAACGCTTGCATCCAACTTCTTGGCACACCCAGGAATAAATCTGAATGTATTTCTAGTTACTTGAATGTTCCAAACTTTTTTGTCTATCAGAAGTTCCTTTTTTATAACCTAAATATGTAATACATTTGTTTTTCCCATTAAATTATCTAACCCATTGTAGGACATAGGATATAAAGTTCTTAATTCCTCTTTTCAGATTATTAATACAGCAGACTCATGATTAACAAGTCCTGGTTAATCAGGGTTTAAGCATAATTTAGATGTTGGGATATAAACAGGTATTAGTGTGGTGCTAAGCAGCATGAGTCAATGAAGCTGAATAGTACCATATTTACTGATGAGCTACCAGTGAAAATGCCAATCGAAAAAAAGATGTTCTCAAATGGTGTAACCAGATGGCATTCTGAGAGCCTGAGTGTGATATTGAACATCAAGAATGGTTTATGCTGCTTGATCTACTGTCTCTATAGTATTGGCATTTCATCACAGGTTCAAATGAGGCAAGAGGTTAATAAATTATGAACGACTTTTACAAAAATGAATCATCTCATTTAGTATTGTAATATGCTTGTTTTATTTAAACCATATAGGTATTCATTGTTTTTTTTAATGATCTATAACCACAGTATCTCCATATTATTATTTGAAGGTTTTTTTTTTTTTTTCTTTTCTTTTCTTTGAGGTAGTGTCGGAACAAATTATCTGAAATAATCATGAGTTACTGTAATTTATACTTTTTTGCCACTAAATGCTAGGAGTTTGAGGCAATCAAAGATTTTGTCAAATGAATGATTTTTTTCTATCCAATGAACCTAAATTTCTGTAACTGTTAAAAGTTGTACACTAGGTTTCTTGAGCTAAAAGTAAAATCTTAGAAAAATCTCTATCATGGAACTACAGCTCTTGGAATTTGAATCTTGCTTCTTTTCAATTAAGAGTAATAGGTACTACCTCTTCACTAACCAATTACAAGCTCATCTGTCTTTGATAAGCAGCAGAGTTGCTAATATTTAGGGTTTATTATTAAAGTTAACCTATAATGCTTCTTTGTAAAGTAATGAATAAATTAGAATCTGCTACAAGGTTGTTTTGCTGTTCATCAGTTTATTATATGAAACATTAGTACTGTATGAACACAATCTACATTTTTATTTAGTTAAAGTAAATTTTGTTTTTAAACAAATGCTTGCTGAAGCCAAGAGACGTGCATAAATTCTTAAAACGACACTCCTAAAACCACAAACAGTTCCTAAAATTGCAATGAAGGATGATTTCCTCTTATTTTGTGTTTCATCTCCAAAAAACTAAGTGAAAGTTGTACACACAATGCCTCACCTCGCCACCACCAACATTACTGCCTTGGCCATTACAGTATATCACTTTTTCAGAAACAGAAATATTCTAAAAGAAGTTATAGAGTATCTGAGACAGATGCCTTAAAATTAAACTCAAAAATGGAACTAAGCTGACTGACACTTTTCCCAGATTCCAAAATACCTCAAATGTAAAATAAGATTGCCAAAAATGTATTTTTATTATTATGTTTTTATACATAGTAGTAAATGGTCTTTATGCTACAGAATATGTTATACCACCACTTACTCCTATTGCTGTGATATTGTGCCTGTTCTATCACATTTCATGAGTTACAGAGTTAATGATTATAATAAACAGCAAAACTTCCTTGTCTGATATGCAATTAACGTATTATTTAAAAAATAAATAAAGCATTAAAAAGTGCCTTTAGGTTAGATTTTATTCAAGTATTCATGTTTTAATAACTGGACAAGATTTCATATTACCAAGTGATTTAGCAGAAGCATAATACAGTATAGAGAATTACTGTGACTTGGGGAATTACTTTAACCAGCAATACCAGAAATCTTTCAGATTCAATTTCTTTTTTAATAATCCTACATACTGACAGTTTGCAATGCTCATAGCATGGCTTATATTCAAGTAACGGCACTAAAACCTTTGTAAAGTTTGTTCTGTGCAGTTGTTCAGCCTACTTTCATCTATAGTAAATTGCTTAATATCTTGCATTCAAATCAAATAACTTATAATAAATACCTACAGGAAAGTACTAATATTGTTCGTCAGTTAAAATGTGTATTTTAATCTTTAAATTAAAATGTATATTTTAATCTATAAAATGATATGGAATTGTTTGAAAATGATGACCAATTCTTTATACACAGCCTCACTGTTCAGAAATAGGCATACTTTGACCAGCAGTCAAAAGTTACACATGCCATATCCCCTGATAATAATAAGAATTGGTTATTATTCCTTTTTGTAGGTTATAATAAGGAAGCAATCCTACTAAACCAGGTTCAAGGCAGTATAATGCCTACAGTCAAGATTTTGTAGGCAGTATAGAAAACATAAGAACTGGAAGGTTATTAATCACCAAAGCAGTAGAAATATACGGCATTAGCAAAGGAACACTCTATAATAAAATAATGTGAAGCACCACTACAAATTTGGTAGACCAACAGTTTTTAATGCTCTAGAAGAGGATGTATTAATGCAACACATTTTAACTTTAAGTGGTTCAGGATTCCCATTTGATTCGCAGGATATGTGCTTCCTAACTAAATTACATTTAGATCAAGCTGGTAGGAAAGCCTCTACATTGATGTTCCTGTAATGGAATGACCACTAGTTTCATGAAAAGGCACAAACTGTCTAATTGCTTTCAAAGGTGGAGGTGACTGCTGCAAGTACGGAGGAATACTTTGGTGATCTCATAGTATCTCTACATGAAATTGATGCTGATGTACCATTTATCTAGGTTAGTTTGACCAGAAATACTAAATGAATAAACAAATAAATAATATTAAAATGTATTCTGTCTAAATACAGTCAGTATGACCATAATCTTTCTTACTGGTGGTTTTCTTACACCAACCAGATGGCTGGAAACTTATAATTTTATTTTATGTGTATAATTGGTAATCACATTTGTGTTTAGAAAATGTATGTTGTTTCTCCACCAAAAGTAGAGATTGTGTAAGTTATTAATCATACCACATTTAATTTAAACACACTTTTCTAACTTTCTCTCTTAAATGCTTTTTCTTTCTACTTACAAAGGGTATTAAATTATTTGTTCTTGTTGTCAGCTTATTTATTAAAGCTTAACTTTAAATTAATATGTGAAGACCACATGGAACAATAAAGTAAGTCACCTTTTTGGTGAAATGGAGATATTGCACTCATTGTGTTCTTCTCTAAGGCTTAACCTATCTTTCTACAACAAATACAAGTTGAGAATGTGATTAGTACTGCAGAGTATTATGATTTGAACAAACAGTGTATGTGAAGAGAATGAGATAAGTCACAGCTGTGGATTTTGTTAGTGCACATGCAACTGTGGGTTAGCCACATTATTAGCAATGTTTATTATTAATGCTAGGCATTTATAAGTTTCTTGATAAATAATTTTAGTGGCAGACATGAGTTCTTTGAGTCAGAAGGAACAATTCCTACACAAAGTGAGAAAGAGGAAGTCTTACAGATCAATTGAGTATGTAACATGTTAAAGAGTGCAGAGCCCTGAACCAAGGGAAGACTGCAGATGTTAAAGTTGTAAATGTTTTATTGCGATTACTACAGATGAAAGAAACACTTTTAGAGCTTGCAATCTACTACAGTCATGGATGGAACCACTTTCATGTCTCATAGGGTTAATAAAGTATTACCTGTTAACAAGAGGTGGTCTCTTAAATTCCTGAAGATGAAGCTACATAGTTTTCAATATAGATGTGCATAAAAAAGGGTGACATTTTTTATGAAATTTCAGGATATCTTGAGGTATTGTGTCTTTTTATACTTGAAGGAGAAAACTTTCTATTCCACATGAAGAAAAGTAGTTTAGTATTCTAAACAAGAAAATTAATGTATATACGTTTATTGTACAACAGTTTAATAATAATAATAATAAAAAAAAAAAAAGATTTGGTAAAAGATAATAATTCTGCACTTAATTACCTCATTCTTCCCATGTATAAACTGGTACAACAATCATATTCCTCTATTTTTCAACAAAGGTGTGATTTTAAGACTTGAAAATTTCAGGCTCATTTTATTTAAGCTCGCAAAAATGTGGTTATATTTTTGGAAGTGTACAATTAATTGTTTCTTAGTTATAAGCTTTCTAACTTTGAAATTCCTCTCCAGAAAATTTTAATGAAAGTGATATACCTCATTCTTCCTGTGTGGTCTATATGTATTTAAATGAAAATGAATGCAGTGGTCAAAGTATCTCCAATTATAGGGTAACTTCAACCACTTAGATTTACTTATATTACCTTCATGATAACAATATTCAGTGATAACCACCAACTATATCTGATTTAACTCTAAATTTTCTCCGGCTTCTAGCCAGGTAAATACATGGATTGACTCCAACATTTCAAAGAATCTTCAGGGTAAAGTGATGACTTGAAAGTCTGGATTTGCGTAGTTATAGTGTCAGAATGAAGCTAGCATCTGATTGGTTCACATGATATTGCTTTAGTCATGAAACAACTGATATTTAATATGACTGAGGCATGGGTACAGACCTCAAAGGAAATTATATATGGCGATTATATGCCTAATGTTTTAAATGAACATGGACCTGTTGGAAAACATTTTATAGCATACATGGTTTTAAGCACAATCTATTGTATAAGAATGCAATGAAGTTTTCTAAAGTCTTGGGAGATGAGAGGTTGGAAATTAGGTGCTAAGGCCCTTTATCATCAGTGCCCATGCTGTACTTAGTTGTAAGCCTGAATCATGATTAAGATTATTTACTTCAGATGAGATGGCTAAGGCTTTGATATTCTTTCCCAGTAGCTTGAACACTTCACCACTATCCTGATGTTGGTAAAATTTACCCTGTAGCTGTTTTCAACACAATGTTCAGCAAGTCCAGATTTTTTGGGTTGCATAAAGCCTGATGGTTCTTTAGTGTTCAGTGACACCTGTGGCAATAGTGGGTCCTGTTTGGCTGATGTGCATTGTGCACAAAGAATGTGGTAGACACCAAGTACCCTTAGAGCTAAATTATCTTTTATTAGCCTGATCAAATTTCTGATTTTAGGCAGTAGCTTATGGATGCTTTTGATGCCATATTTGTAGAGCAGTCTACTTATCTTTCCTGAAAAGTTAATTTAATTACTGCCATTAATATGTCATCAAGAAAGCTTCAGCTCTTACTTTATAACTGATTTATACTACTGAGGACTCCCAAATCCATTAAAGAGAACTTAGTTATAGTTAACGGTCTAGACTGTATATTAACAGAACTTCAAAATTGTTCAAAGTAACCCTGTTTTACTGTGCATCAATGGAGCATCATTAGGAACTAGTTTACATTTCAGTGAGAATAAGGAATTTATAAGCTTAGGAATGCAATAAGTTACAGTGATACTTGATAAGTTTTGTTATTCAATCATTAGTGATGTCTATCCCAACCTAAACGAATAACAAGCTTAAGAACATGTGGTTGATTTGCTTGCATAATTTGATGTCCAGAACGTTACATAACTGATCTATAAACTGTATTTTGTTTGTACCTTTTAGTTTAGGACTGGATGTCAGTTAGCACTTCAAATTTAATTTTATTCATGAAGGTATGTTTGCAGCAAACTGCATGTTATAAATTTGATTTTTGTTACATTTGGCATATTCTTCCCTCCTTGCACCTATCTGCTTAAGAAACACTGACAATCAAAACAAAGTGCACTCTAGTGCCTAGTATTGTACAGTATTGAATTTATTTCCACTTAATAGTACAAAAGTTTCTATAATAATAATTTTACAGTCACTTGACCATACAAAGAAAATACAGCAATAGTAAATATTAATAGTGCCTAGTATATAGATATCAGGTATAGAAGTTTAGATCCCCTCAAAAATACAAGGTTATTCTTAATCCTTTTCAGTTTGAATGATAATAAAACTATGACCACATGGAATCTCCATTTGACAATGCAATCCAAGTTTTTACAAGCTGGTGGTTTTCAATGGACATAGGATTATTAGAAGACTGGTGATAAATTTTGACTAATGCAAGGAATTCAGCCTCTTTAGTTATGTTTATTGCTTCAACTGTTGGATCTGCATTTTGTAGAAAGTGGGAAGGTGCCTGTTAGAATTTCTATCATGTATTTATGTATTTGGAGAATGCTGGAGGTATAATATATTGAAGCAAAGTATATTTATCTATGTTTTTATGGAAAATAAATTTTAAAAGTACCTACTGTAGATGAAAATCTAATGCTGAACTTTCAAATGTAGCCAACATCTCAATTGAAAAGTACAATTTTCAGATGATGTCCCTTACCACAACAAAATATCCAGTGCGCAGAATACAGTATTCAACATAAGGAATTTTGGTGAGTCTTTTCCTTCTTTTTCATTTGAATAAATATACAAATATCCTCAACACTGCAGTTTTAGTTCTGAAGTTGACATGTTATTTCCTATGCAAGACAATACACACTTTGGCAAATTATAAATGCAGTCAATGTTGTCATGTGAAGATTTGGTCACACTTGCCACACAGAATACATTGCTAACTGACTTTGCTTTCCCTATGATAAAAATAGCATTCTGATCACCCTACCGCCCTTTCTTGATTGCATCTGTCACATTATCATTGTTGGCATATCATCTACCCATTAGATACTTCTTTAATTTTACAATATTCAATTCCAAAGGGTTAAGTACAAAGTATAAGGTTGATGGGGTAACTTTTCTAGTGACAGAAGTGCAGAAAATTGTTGTGATGTCAGCAACTAATTGACTATAGTTATAGTGCAATTCCACTTATGTGCAAGATGAGATTGTTCACTTCAAATTTCCACTCATTTCATTATGCCTCTCTTTTTTTATTGTTCTCATAATTTTATGAGAATATTGTGTTTTGTCAAAGTTAGTAGTGTAACTATTGATTCTCTTGCATTTTGGATGAACCTCCTTTAATAGCTAAAGCAACTAAGAATGAGGCCAAGGCTTCCAAATATGTCCCATAAAACTAAGGAAGTGCAACAATGCAAGCTTGAAAAAGGTTTTATTCATGATGGTGAACATACTGTTTGCAATAAAAAAAAACAACATATTTATATGTACCACAAACCTGTAACATGTATGCAGTTCATGAATATTTTGTAGTCCTATTTTCTTTCCTAATGCAAAAGAGACATCATCAGATTCTGAAAGTGTTGGATTTTGTAGCTGGTTCTTCAGGCATTCCTGCCAACCTCTTAACATTTGCTCTCAACTCATAAGACAAGTTTCACATAGCTAATCTGGCCTTCATTTGATCCAAAGTGAAATGGCAAAAATCTTCATAAACTTCCTGGACATGCTTTCCTAGATGGTAAACTGGAAAACTATACAGCTGTTAGAGCCAACAACACTCATTAATGAGGAAAAAGAACAAGATGCCACCTATCCATCTTCTTGATACTGGATGTGCAGCCTTCAATTCATCCATTATAGTAGTGCCATCATCATCATCATCATCATCATCATCATCATCATCATCATCATCATCATTATTATTATTCATGCATTTACTTTATTTGTTTAAATATGGCAACTACAAACAACTTTTGATGATAAGAGTTCACTGCTAGGGGTATTGAACTGAACCAATTGTTGGTGTGATGTTTCTTTTTCTGTTCCTGATATCGACTCACCCATAGAAGTATTAAATGGGGTGTATTGTTTGCCAAAAAGGCCCAGTAGGTTGTTGTCCAACATGTACATGTTTGCTGCATAAAGTCTTCTAGCATCAGAAAGGGAAAATATTATTACATCATATATTGTTGGTTTTGATTTCATGAATACCCAAAAGCTGTAGAATCCTCCAATGCAGGAATATCAGCCTGAGCACATATGCACAAGAGAGCATGTATGCACTACTAGAAATTAAACTGAGTTTTATTTATGGACGCTCTTTAACTGTGGTGGTTCTCAGCTTCCCATTCTATGTTGGGCTTGAAAGATTGCTTAATTTTGCTCAGAGACATCTTTATCAGACTTAAGGTTCCTTCACGTGACATAAATCTAGACATGGGACCAATGGCTTTACTTCCCTTCCTAAGGAAGTCATGCTAAGGATTTTTATGCACGATAAAACCCACCACCCTCACCCAGATTTGAACCTGCAACCTTGGGAACCAAAGGCTAACATGTTACCACTAAACCAAGGAGATCTCATGCTAAGAACATCTCTAATAGGTGCTAACTTGTTAGGATGATTTCTGTATTCCTGCTAGTGTAGTCATCAAAATAAAATGCTATCATTAAAAGAAATCCATCTCTTAAAGTGGTATTACTGCTGAGAAAAATTCCGCTCCTGTATTATCCTTGAAATAAATACCATCCAATTTTCAATGTACTGACTTCATGACTCCTGCAAGATACAATAAACAGCACCTTTTATTTCAGCAATTTTGGTAGCTTGAGCATCTCTTTCTCTACTGTAATTTTCACTGGGTCTACAAATACAATGATTCCACAAATTTTCTACATCATGTTGTTTGAAAAAAAACATGCATTACTCATTTGGTTTATGAGCTTGTTTGGCTTACTCCTTGACTCCGGCTAACTGCGTCACAATGTTCTGTGGACTTACCTATTTTAACGAGGGCAGTACATAAACCATTTTGCAGTGTTATCCTTTCCAAGTAAGTATGATATGTCAGCATAGAAAACAGGTGGTGGTATTGCATGACCTGAAATGTTAGCTTGTTGATATATAGTCAAATCTTCAACAACCAATTCATGATTATAATTTTCCACAATGTACATCTTTTTCATTTGTTGGCTCTGCAAATATATCTGCTTCATCATTTTCACTGCCATTCAAAAATGTTGATAATAAATTATAAACTCTTTCTTCTTCTGTTGTATAATCTTCTATATTTCAGATATATTGAAGTATTTTAGAAAATCAAACAAGTGTGTTGCAGTTATTCGGATAAGGTTTTTTGGGGTTTTCCCTTATCCTGAGAAGATGAATGTCGAGTAACTTTAAGCTCCATGGACCCCAAGATAATTTGAGCATCATTTCACCAATTTCAATCATTGTCCAATATGACCAATCAGGTTAAAGGACTTTTTTTTTTTTTTTTTAAAAACAGTTACGGAGTCTGATCAGGACTCCGGTACTGTATCCCTATTTACATTTCCCCCCATAGGTTTTACTGATTACTGGTTTACTGGTTTTACTGTTTCTTTTACAAACATATACACATTGCACAAACATATAACATCCATGCCCAAGGCGGGACTCGAACCCACGATTCCCTGCCCACGAAGCACCAAAGCGAGACGCTTTAGCGAGCGTGGCCATGGGGACCGGCGGACATTCAGCACAAAAAAACAAAAAAAGTGTGTTGGTGTATAAGTAACAATTTTACTTGGTTGCACACAAGAATTATTCTCTGTACAAGGCACGGTTGAAATGAAGTGAACAGTATTCCACAATGGAACAACAAACACTCATTGCTGTAACAGATACCTAATAATGAAATTTAAGACTGCAGCTAGAGTGTTTTAAAGAGAAATGCATTGATTTATGTAGTAAGCTTTTGTCTATTCTTATATAAAATTAATTTTAATGAAAATAACTTGAAAGGCTATCTGTAGGAAATTTTTAATATACATATTATGTAAATATCTTAAACATATTGTATTTTAATAAAAATCCTTCGAGCTATTTCTCAGAAAGTAAAAAGTAACAAAAAGATGTTAATACCAAAGTTTTTATCTGACATTTCATTTTCTCCTCACCTGCCTGTCAGTCTTCTTTCTTTTTTATTACTCAGGAGATCTCAAAATGGTAAAAATTTCAAATTTAAATTTTGGGGAGGAATACATGATTTCCTCTACCTTAGTAAACACTAAAGAAAGTAAAATTGGACAAAGCAGCCCCTATTCCTGTATTAGGATTACTTCATTCTTCAAGGTATTGGTGAAATCTTTATTATAAATTTTGGGGTGGAATACAGTACTTGTTTACCTAGGTAAATATAAAGTAAAAGTAGACGAAGTATTGAGTCCACCTCGTTTGTTTTGCTTTTACATAGCTTTATTTTGTTTGGATAAGAGGTCCTACTTCTTCCAGTCAAAATATGTAGTTTTAATGCCATGCATGTAAAGTTTTCAAGATGTGAGTGGTAATAGTTATACTGTTCAATGGACTAACCACTAGTCCTAATATTTTGAAACATATAATTAAATACCAACCATGGAAAAGAAAGTGAAGGAGAAACAGCAGTGCCTGCAAACAAGATTTGCATAATACATCTCACTATAAGGAGATGCCTTAACTGTTATTAATGGAATTATGATTTTTAGTTTAACATGAATACCTAACTTGACATGCAGTTCTGACTCAGAATACAAGTGAGGACAAGAATGTTATGTGTAGGAACCTCTGAATGTGAGATCCATGAGTCAGCTCATTACTTTTCCCATTTAATGTACATGCATTAATAAGGAGTATGATAAATTTTCATGACCCAAGTAGTGAACTCACTTTGATGTCCTCCTTTTAGATGATTTGAAAAAAAAAATACCACCTTTTCTGGCATACTGATAAACATCATATGCAAAATCAAGCAGTATCAAATTTATCCAAAGTTCTAAAGAGGTTTGTAACTTTTGTATAGCATCCACTGTCATAAAATGGGAAATAAAAGTTCCTAAGAAAAATTTGCTGCCTGCAAATAAGTCAGCCTATACATCACAGTTCAAAATGCAATTTTCCCCATGTTCTGAATACTTAATACCAAATTCATGTTCTGGTTTGCTTCAGTAAATAACAACTTTACTATCGTCCACAACTTAAATGTCTGAAACATATGTTTTTAATATAATGAACGTAAACCTTTTAACGATTTACTCAAGGGCATAACCAATGCTGACTCTCACATATGTCACCACTGCTGTATTTCACTGATTATGACAGACGTAAATCAATGCTTTTAGAAATCTTGCACTTTTAAAATATTTAGTACATTATGTATTATTGGTAATACCTTGGATCTGAAGTTTCAGAAAAATTGCATAAGATGATAATGCCTTTGGCTTTTAAGATCTGATAGTAAAACACCTGTTAAAATTATTATTTCACACTTGAAGACTGCAATTTATACTGAAAATAAACATTAAATTAAATTTCATCTCTACGTTAGGCCCATATGTCAATTTCAATTATCATAAAAATTTAAAAACCTATGAATGCACTTTTAATTAAAACATTTATTGCACTGTTTAAAAAAAATATGTATACATGCTTCATTTACCAGAACATTTATGCACATATATTTTAACTTATAATACAAGATTTAGCTATGAAATAATTCAACTGATTACTTTCTACTTGATCTGTGTTTACATCAGAGAGCGAGGGAGATATATGACCTATGTTGTTCCCTTATTTTATTCTTAACATTTTCAAGATCACATTATCAATAGTTAGGCTGTATTTAAAGTAAACTATGTACCTGACTGTCATCAGATAGATCTTTGGCAGTGAGAGGACAATGCATTAATGATTTTCTTTTTTCAAAAAATTTGGGAAATCCACTACAGAAACACATATAATATAAAGTTTTAGTGATGAGCATCTAATCCATATTCAAGTTTGTGAATGGATAAAATACTCCCATGCAATATGAATGGGCATCAGTCTCATATTGTGCTCCAACTGTCTTTAAAGAGAAAATAAACAAGTAATAAAACAAAACCTCTTTATATGAACACCCAGAAATTCTTGAATTGTAACCCAAGTTTGTTATTGCTCAGAGAGCAGCTTTAAGAAATTGTGAAACATTTGCTATGTCATATTCAACTTAACATGGCCTTTGCTGTAGGAGCATAATGCAAAGGTCTATATGATTTATAAGCCCATAGAATTTCTGCTAGAAGCAAACTTTAGCAAATTTAAAATATTTGATTTTTGATAAAATGTTATTCAAAGACCTGATGTTAATTTAGTCTAACTTTTTAAATTGAAAACATAATTGGATGAGATGAAATGAAGTCATAAGTTCAGATAAGCAAACTCTTGTCATTTGAATTCTAGTATTGTCCTCTCTGCAGTTTTCTAGTCAGCAGCAGAAAACATATCTAATATTATTGCTCTGCGCTCTCTCATCTTTCATTCACAGAGGTATTGCTTATGCTGGTGTACTGTTCTAAAAAGCTTCATGCTATGAACTCAAATACTATACCAAAACTGTAATCTAATGTACCGTTTTCAGAAACTGAATTATTTTCCAGTTCTACTTTCAGTCTCGTTTGGTTTTCTGAGACTGTTGCAATAATTATTTTTGATAGGGTACAGTATAATTAATGAACTAGTGAATTGAAGCTTCAGCATCTTAATGGGGTTTAAAGACAAAGACAAAATAGTGAATTGGAAAATGGTACAAATCGATTAATGAAGATAAATTAATTTTTCTGTGCATCTAGTTTCCAGTATTGCTATAATAAACATATACTAGAGGTTATGATGATTTCGAATAGAAAGAAATAATAATAATAATCATGAAGAAGACGATGATGGCAATGATAATCATAATAAGTAACAATGCTGGTTATGAAGATGAAGATGTTTCCAAGTCTTTTTATTTTGAATATAGTCATAAATATAGCTTTTCTTAATAGAGATAATATAAGCAATGTAAATGATAATATCAATGAAGAAAAGAGTAAAGTATCAACCCTCTTCACCAAATTGAGAGTACTGTATTTAATTAATGTAAAGTTGTTTCACAATTCTATATTTTGTGTACTTAGTTTATACTGGCAGATTTACTTGCTTAATAATGAGATTATTATACTATTTTTATGGCATATCTAAATATCTGTATCTAAGATTTCATTAAATGAGAAGTCAATCAAAAAATATAAATTGTATGGGAAGGGGTCACTCATAGAGCTACCATGACAAGAGGGTAGTCAAAATGTAATATGTCCTTTTTTTCCTGAATATCTCCTCTTTTCTAGTGCAAAAAGGACATCTGGATAGATTTTTGGAAATTCTGGCAAATGTTTTTTTTTTTAAAGAAAATATTAGTGTAAATCGCATGAATTGTAAATGATTGAGATATTGAATATAAACAAAGGACAAGGCAAAGCAAAGACTATATACATTGTATCAAGATTCTAATTTTTACTAAGTTCTTTGGTTGTAGTGCTTTGGTTGACTAGAATTTGTTACTATCATGCTACTGTTCCACGATATCTGTAACAAGTTTCCTGCATTTCTAACTTCTTGTTCTGAGCTATTACAAATAGCAGAATGCATTTTGATACCCCCAGTCATAAGTAATGCAAATGTACAAAGGTCATTTTCTTTGATATATGTTGAATGGACGAAATAGAGGAAATAAAATAAAGACACAATGAAGTCAATAATAACAATTCAATACAATTTCTAACACCTAAATTGTCTGCACTAACTACTTGTCAGAGAATAACAAATTCTTTAAATAAATAGATTCAAAATGAAATATTCCTGGTATACAAAAAAGGGAGAAGTGCTGATACAATGAAACATGTGAAGATAAGTTATGCTTCTACTGTTGAATGATGCTGTAGTAAGTAGACTGAAATAACAGAAATGTTGTAGTGGTGAAACATGTGAAGGTCAAAGTTGTGCCACTACTTTTGAGTATCAGTGTAACACTAGATAGGAATAATTTTAAGTGAAATAATTTCCTAGGTGATTCTGAATGTATAGCTCTTCCTTTGGTTAAGGAGTTCATCAAGCACTGCAAAAGGGGATACAGTCGCATTTATCATCTGCTATGATGGAAATGTGTACCACACAGTGTAGGAAAGCAGAAATACCATAGGTACTAGAGGTGAGTCCCTCAGAAGCAGTTATAAAATAATATTATCAACAGAGGAGACAACCCCACTTTTTTTAAAACTTGAAAAGTTTTAAATCTAACTTTGGCCAGTCCTTATTTTAGCAATATGGTTGAAAATTGGCATATTTCCAAAGAAGCCTCCATCAGATCACAGACATCCAAACTCAGAAATTTAGGCAAGCTATACTGACAAATTACAGGCCAGAATTCCTTGGCAAACCAAAAGCGCAACCTACTCAGAATACCTCAAGTCAGAATTTGAAGATTTTGGTAAACCTTTAGTCTTATTTATAAATTTCAGTATACTGCAACTCAACTCAGTAAACTCATTATAACATTGTATAAGTAATAACATTGCATGACACCGCTAAAGAGGGCAAGCCGAATACTCCTTGGTGGAATAGGCAACTTGTCAAGTAGAGAGCTAATGTTAGGATATTTTTTAATGAAGCAAAACTATCAGGTAGCTGATGTGAGTACAGGAAGGCTCTGAGCAATTACAATAAAGAATTACGGAAATCCAAAAGGATTGTAAGAGCTTTCATGAAGCTATAAATGGAGTACTTCTTACAGCTTGAATGCACAAGATCTTATCAGAAAGAAGTCAAGTTAATAACATTGGCTACTTAAGAATGATGTAGAGTATACTAAGAGTCAGACTTGGTAAGTCACAGACTCACTTCCCTGATTCTGATATAGCTGAGGAGGAAGAACAGGTGAACAATAATGAACCTACTCCTGAAGTGCACAGTAACAGAGCCAAAAGCCTAGCTGGATGCATCTTCACCCCAATTATATAAAATGGGCCATAAACTCATTTGAAGTATTTAATGATGCAGGATGACATGAAATCCTCTTGGCTCTTTTAAAAAGATCCAAAGGTCCTCATACCTATATTAAAAGGGTTGTCCAATCCAAGCCTCAGACTAGGTTATATTCTTCTGGCATGGAGGAATGTTAGGCTGATATTCATACCTAGGAATGATTCTACGAAGGCTAATGCATATTGCCACATAAGTCTAACATCCTTCCTACTTAAAGGTATGGAGATCTTAGACAATTATATTTGAAGCAAGACATTACCCAAGATGATGCCTCAAAAAACAAAATTTGCAAATCAAGCAGGCAAATTAACAATATCCACCCTCCATAATCTTTTTACCAGTATTGACAGGACGTTAACTTACAAGGAAATTGGTCTGTGTGTCTTCCTGGATATTCAAGAGGCCTTTGACAGTACTAGTCATGAATCCAGTGAAATTCCTACAGGGATGAAGGGAATAAATCTGACCATAATCGATTGAATGCTAACCATGCTATAATGCTGTAAAATCACAGCCAGTCTTGGAAGTAAAACATCTCCATAACACATAATAAAGGGTGCCTCCAAGGAAGGATATTTTATGGATTTTGGTGGCTGATTAACTTATCAAGAAATTTGTGTATGCTGGCTTTGATTTTCACATGGCTTTTCTTTTGGGTAGTGTTTAGTGCCCACTTTTACTATTTGTGGCACTGCAGGCAATGACACTGGTGATAGATGGAATGAAGATGGAGAGCACCGCTGGAATGCGATGGTGGGAGAAACCAGAGAACCCAGAGAAAACCCGCTCCTGTGCCGCTTTGTCCACCACAAATCTCACATGCGGTCACTTGGGATTGAACCTGGGCCGTCTAGGTGAGAGGCAAATGGTCTATCCACTTGGCCACGGTATGGCTTATATGGCTTTGTCATCGTGATTAGAGGAGGAGATAAGTTTATACCTATGGACCTCTTTCAGAAGGCTCTCAACCTTATTAATGGTACGAAATGGAGGTGTTATCTGTAAACCCTAAAAAGGTAGTCATCATACTATGCATGAAGAAGAACTGCCTTGTCTAGTGCCCTCAGACTGTGAAAAAGTACGACATTCAAATCAGATGACCTAACACTAGACACAAGAAAATTCTCTGTGAAATCAGGAGGAGAATTTCATTACATTATGGGACTGGATAACCAAACATAATCTAGACTATTCCTTTGCAGTTATAATCACTAATTAACTAATTTGGAATGAACATGGACCAAACTTTGGAAATGAATAACATGTACAGCATACAGATGGCTCAAAAATGAATGAGAGAACCAGCAGAGGAGTTTATGGGCCCAACTTTGCCCTGGCAGAAACTCTTGTTAAAGAATCCACTATATTTCAATCTTAAGTTCATGTGCTCTTTAACTGCCAATAAAGGCATTCATAGTACCAGGATCTACAGTACAAAACTTGGCCGCCAGGTGCATGGCCCATGTGATCTTCATTGCATTTCCCTGTGCACACGTTCCTACACCCATTCTGTCATCAAACATATGTCAGTCTTCTGTTCTAGTCCAGGAATCTTTATAGGAATTTAGCTTTGCTTGAAGTACTTTCAAAATGCAGTACATAATACCACAAAGAATGTTTATGTACGATATGTATGTGCTTACATCATCTTGAAGGGAAGTTGTAAGGTAATTTGAAATTAAATTTCCTGGCATACATATTCCATGTAGAGATGCCATTCATTTGCTTGTAAATAAATTTAGGGAAACAGGATCAGTTTGTGATAGGAAAAGAAAGGTAAACAGATGTGTCGCTTACAGAGCAGAAACTAGATGAAATTGGAGAAAGGTTGAAACAGCCATTCCTGAAAATCTCTTTGGCGCCTTGCACAAGAAACTGATATTTCGAAAGCATCAGCATGGAAAGGAACAAAACTTTTAAAACTTGAGCCATACAAGGTTACTGTTGTTCAGGAATTGTTACCATGTTATCACCGGATTCGAGTAAGTTTCTGTAACTGAATTTTGAGGAAAGTTAATGATGGAACAGAAGACTTGCTCCTGCTATTGATATTGGATCACTTTGACCTCCTTTAAGAATTATTCCACGATTAATACTGTTCAGTGACAAAGTATGGTTTTATTTGTATGGTCATGTGTCATCATAGCACAGCCGATATTATGCTACAGACAAACCGAATTTTGTTCATGAAAATCAGGGCATGGTGCGCAATAAATGGTTACAGAATAATAGGGCCTATTTTCATGATAGTACCATAAATGCAGAAAGATACAGAAAGAACATACTGGCACCATGTTTCAAACAGCTAAAGGTTTGGATATTTCCAGCTGGATTCTGCCACTGTGCATACAGCTGATGTATCATTACAGTTTATTGCAGACATTTTTGATGATAGAATCGTTAGTAAGGGTTTATGGCCCACTTGGTACCCTGATCTCTCAGCATACAATTTTTATTTATGGGGCAAATTAAAAAACTACTCCTCACACATTAGAAGAATTAAAACAAAATATTAGGACAGAAATTAATGCTATTTTGGAAGCTGAGCTAATGTGTGTGAATGAAAATTTCCTCAGAAGATGTCGTAGATGTATTAATGCAGATGGATAGCATATCCAGCATCTCCTGTGACAAGGTATGTTTTGTGTTTATTCTGATAATTGTTAATGTGATTTGAAATTTTATTTGGCATCCACATATATGTGACTGGGTGACTGGCCCTGCACCTTACGGCCAAGTTCTGTAGCATACTTACTGTATATTTTATTAGATAGTCAAGCAGCACCAAAGGCTGCTTGACTATCTAATTACAATATTGCATCAAAGCTTGTTAAGGACTGTCTGCAAATATTAAATCAGCTGGTGAAATACAATAAGGCTACCTTAAAGTGGCTGCCACAACACAAAAGAATCGAGGGCAATGAAATTGCAGATTTCTTAGCCAAGGAACTAATACTCCTTCAGTGGTCCAGAACCATTCTGTGGAGTGGCAGATGGCTATGTCAAAGTTAAGATAAAAGCCTGGGAAAACAGAAAAATAACAAGCTATTGGGAAAAAGTTCTAAACCATGCAAAGTTGTTCATTGAACTGTGTGCCAAAAGATCGATATAGATCCTCACACTCAGCAAACAGAGCTGAGGATAATAAATGGACATCTTATTGGGCATTGCCCTTTTACAACTCATCTTTACAAGTTGGGTAAGGCTGAGGTGAACATACAGAGATTCCGTTTAGAAGAAAAAGAAACAGCAAGGCAAATACTTTATACATATGTAACAACTGCTCAACAGAGAATTAGGCACCTGGAGTTTGTTTTCCAACTCCAGGACAGATGGCCTTAACATCATCCGAAAAAAAATTATAGACTATATTAAAAGTATTAAATTAAAATGGGACTTATAGAGGAGGTTATAGATCTATTGAGGTTGCAATGTGAGAAGCCATAGGGCTTATACTACCCCCTTTTAATCTAACCTAATGAGGGAGAGGTATCTATATATTTTGTTGCAGCATTAGTTCGCTTCATGGCTTTATTAAAGTTTTCAATTGGTGATTGCAAATCACAGAACGTGTAAATAATAGTTAACTAGACATTGATATTAACTTTTCCCAAGAAAAATTAGTTTTTTTAAACTGATTTCAAAACCATCTAAAGTTTAAGATCAGCTAAGTAACTGCAAAAGCAAATCAATAGAAAGGTATTTTTAAAAAAGTACACTAATAACAGTACATCTCCATAGTTCTGTGGAAAATTAATATATTTGTGACATTTGTTTTCTGTAAGGTTGACATATATATTTTATTAAAACTGTGTTTCTGTGGTAAATATTTTTTACATTTTCTCATATTTTTAGTTTTCATGTTGACAATTAGACATTGATGAATGTAATGTCATAAAAGCAAGAATGAAGGAAAATATCTGTCATAATCACAAAAATTATCAAATAAAGAACGAGTTAATGAATTAATAATATTGCTGTTTGCAAATAACATCCAAGTAAATTCCACATAAAAGAAACATGTAACATGATTGAAATAATTATAATTTTTTCCAACATCATAATTCCAATTTGTCAATGGTATTTCATTTTAACTATAGTGCTTACTAATATTACAGTCATAGTCACAGTGATGTCATTGTTTGCATCCATATGAAATTAGGTCTGAGAAAGCCTCCCATTTCATGAAAAGTTTCACTTTTAACCATGTAGAAAAGCAAGGTACACAGTCCACTGCAAACAATAGTTGTTGCAACCTTGAAAACATCAGGATAAAATTAATATAAATCAAAGATCTTTCTCGTTCCCTGCTGTAAACACTGAACAAAACTAGAAAAATTATTTTACAGCCACATTTCATACTGTCTACTACTGCAAATGCTATTCTAACTACAGGGAAGGATATTGGTTCCACTTAGGTACACTTACTGATATACAAAGATTCTTTGGCATCATAGCATGTGTAACAATTGTAAGTTGCTTGTTCCTTAAAAGCTACAACATGTACATGAACTGCGGGTAATAAAGCTTTTAAAAATTCTTGAAAATCTCAACCTTTTATAATGCATGAGGATCATAGCTGTAATTATTTCATTGTAGGCCACTGTACTGCCTTTGCACTGTCATATTACAAGACCACACAAGAACATATACCTTTCACTATCTATTCTAATTAGATTAAAATTCAAACACTACATACTGCAATGCATTTACAAATGAGTTTAAGAGCATTAAAGAGCTGTGAGTAGAGGTTTACATCAAACAATTGGAACCTGTTTGACCACTTAAATTCCTAGGGCAGACTAAGTCTTTATTCGGTACCTGTTCTGCAAATCATGAATTCTATATATTCCACTTGAGGCAGTATGCTAAAGCTCTGAAATGATTAATATTGCAATATAGCCAAATAATAATTATTTATTTATTGGAGTACCAAGTTATTATATGTGTTAGGCTGTCCACTAAAATTTGGCCCAGGCCACTGTTCACGTAGACAGTCCATTAGCATATTCAATTAAAATCACATTGATCTTAATTCTTGAATATATAATAATACATTATGTTTTCTTTCTTTTAACACTCCAATTCCATTTTATCTTTGTCTTCTCTAGATAGTAACTGACATTCTTACAATTTCTATTAAAGAGTTATTTCATATCCCAATTCTTATTCATTTTAGCCCATACAATCTCCATTTCCCTGCTTTCAAATAGTAAATGTTTTGCATCTTTTTTGTCTTCTACAGTGAACGTTCACTTGCAAATAAATGCTTTATTGACCTATTTGCATATTCCTAATCTAAACCATGCAAACCCTCTCCCTTTCTTTCTTTTTACATTAATCAACATAGCACTAACTCATACGGGCAGTCTTTAATTCCAATTTAGCACCAAGGAAATTTTCTCTCTAGTAGCAGCAAACAAATTTTGTCTATATCCTGAAATTTTGTTTATCATCTTCTAAAATATGATCATCTATAATCAAATGGCAATCAGCAGGAAGTGTTGTGGAAAAAATAATTCAATGATTGTCTTTGGCAACTAGCACTGACAGACTCTACCAGGTGGCACTCACTAGGGGTGGTTTTCTCTACAGAATGTTAAGGAGAGACGTGTATGTGTAATGCACGTGTCAGGTCCTCCTGAGAGTTTGTGAAGACACTTGCCCCTGGTAGTCCAGGACACAGCAGAAGCTTAATTTCAGGACGCAACTTTATAAAAATAATCACTTATATTAATTCAAAATCTTCTCGGGCTTCTAGCCAGGTAAAAACTTGGCTTGACACCTGGCTAGAAGCCTGAGAAGATTTTGAATTAATACGTCATCAGGAAAGCTTCAGTTCTTATTTTATAATCACTTATAGTCCCTAATATTTATATAAATGGATTGGTGCAATATTGCATTGATATTGCAATAAAAAATAAATGTGTTAAATTCATGGGGAGCCAATCCTATTATTCACAGCAACTATGACCTGGGATTCACTGAAACCCAGTGAACTTTGACAACATATACTGTTACATACTTCACTATTAAACAAGTTAATCTACAGCAATGAAACCTATAAAAGTACTTATGCTTATTTAAATATACTAAGAGAAAGTAATTTTACCATAACAATAATGGAATGTTTGCATATTTAATAGCTAAATTAAATTCAGGTACAGGATTGTGCAGACTCTAGAAATTAAAGAATATGTACTACTATCTGTATATTTAGGAAATGGAAACAGAAATGAGAACCAGTATGGGAAAAAAATGTTAAAACATTAATTTTTAAATATCAACATAATTAATCAAATGGAAACTTTCTGATCTTAGAAATACTAATGGAAAGATTGGCCAAGTTTCATGTTTCCCATTCCCAATCATAGCATAGTGTATGTTAATGTTTCTGTCTTCACTGGAAAATATAGTCAAAGAGGGCATAACCAGCAGATGCAGTGTTTCTATTCTGTTTCATTTCTGCTGTCAGAAATGTATCAGAATTTGTTTCTTGAATCACAAGTAATACTATTACTTTTTAAGAGTGTTTACCATATTGAACTTAAAAGATGGCTAGCCTGCTTTCGAACAGAAAATATATTGGATTAAAATAAATTACATCAAAATACAAACACTAGATAATGCATCTTATTATCTATATAACCATCTGCATACTTTCCTATTTCCACCCTCAGCTTGTTGTAATTGTGAAAAATTAACTCTTATGGCTTGTTGTAATTTTTTAAGCATTATCTTCACGTTCTGCTTACCATTTTCAATTTATTGTGGAATAACCTTAAAAACCGATCAATTTAAATTAGACTTAGGTTAGGATCACTGTTTCCCTTTCTTGTTCTGAACTGTTTGTGTGTGGAATTTTCACCATCCTGTTCCGCTACCATCCTGGTAGAAATAGGCAAATGTGCATCAGCCTTACCAACTAATATATTTAGGAGCTTCACAAGTTACCTTAATTAATGAGGCAACTATATATGGGAAACCTGAATGGAGATAAGCGAATTAAACTCAAATCTCATTTCAAAATGTTTCTTCAGCTTTTATGTTTCTAAACTTTTCAGCCACCTGTGCTATTGGCATTATCATTAAAGTGAGGTATACTTAATGACATAGGCTTAACAGTTCATAATCAGTTAATATTTTACCTTCTTCTTCTTCTTCTTATTGTTGTTTTTACAACAATAAAACCTCATTGATCGGATTTTGCTTAATCCGAACAAGCATCCTTAAAAAAAGAAAATCTGCGAATTGTTCCATTTTATTTTTACACAGACTGTACAATTGGAATTTATTAGGAATACCAGGAATACATTAGTGACAATGGTACATTAGGCTGCATTCCTTCCCATATTCTTGCCATGCCTATGATAGGGCTTGCAACTCTTGTCACAAGAGTTAGTTTAACACTTGCCTTTCTCAGTTATTAAGCTAAAGAAACAAATTGAGTGCATAATGTCATTAAGTAAACCTACAATATCATTGGGGAAATGAAAGCATAAATCGCTTACAATACACAATAAACTGAAAATTATTGAAAGGCTTGAAAATAGTGGTGCCACTGTTGCATGCATATGTACAGAATATGGAATTACAGAACAAACGGTTTCAGACATAAAGAAGAAAAAGGTTAACTCTTATCATTTTTTACTAAATGTGATGTAAATGAGGAAAATTGTCAAGTCAAACGAATGCGGCAGCAGGCTCAATTCAAGTTAGAAGATGCAACATACAAGTGGTACAAACTATTTCATGCAAGCAGAATTGCAGTGAGAGGTGTTGAAATTGAAGCTGTTGCCGAACGTCTTGTGAAACAACTTGGTATCAATGGTTTTTTGGCTAATTTGGGCTGGTCTTACAGATTCTGCAAGCATCATAACAGAGAGAACAAAAACTGTGTGGAGAGAGCTTAAGTGCTGATATGTCAGCTGTTGATCCATTTAGAAAAAAACTAAAATCTATCATTCAAGAAGAAAAGTTAGGCTATCACATCATAACTGACGAAGAAATTGTGGAAAGTGTAAGCAATGCAAGGGACACTAGTAAGCAAATCTGGGGCTGAGGTTGTGGATTTCTGAAGGTCAAAAGAGAAATTAAGTGAGGTTAAATAGCATCTTAATCGTGTAATTGACTTTGTCGAGAAAACTGACAAACAGACTTCCACATACTACCATCACATGAGGAGTCATCGTGATCTCATTGTGAAAGAGATGTGTGATAGACCAGAAAAGAAAATAGATAGTCTTTTAAACAAAACAAATAAAGAATGTGTAATTAAAATCTGGTGGGCCTATTGTATCTTATGTTCTAATAAAATTATACAGTGCTTTAATTTCATTCAGAATTTTTCTCTGTGGCGTTTATTTCACATAACCCGGACTTTTGGTAATCTGGACAACATTGAGCCCCAATTGGTCCAGATTAACAGGGTTATTATTATTAATTTTATTATTATTGTTGTACTTACAGCTGTTTCAAATCCTAGATCCCATTTCCTGATCTTTACCCAATACATCACAACAGATCTCAATATTTAAGCTCAACCCTTTAACACTAGAAGAACAAACCACTCAAACTAACCAATTGTTAACAATTTACAATTTCAAACTGTATACGTGTCACAGAGTATTGAACCCAGAGAAATGAAACTTTATGAATTCTCATTAATTTATTAGCTGTAGAATACCTTAAAATTTTATTTTTTATGTATAGTTATAAATGTTGTAATTCTATACTGCTATCGTTTAGAACCACAGCCAATGAATTTCACTAGTAACAAGTAGCGTTTCTGTAGCATTAAGAATAAAATACTTTAATTGCTATTTTAAACATAAATTTATTGTTCCAGCTAACTCGAGAATCATTTATCAATGCATCATGTATGATAAAAAGCTGAAAACCTGTACTTCATTAGTTTATTTATGATATAGTTTGCTTTTTGTACTAACACAGAATGGAGATATATGAAAGATGACAAACTATTGTCATGCTTTTGAATAATTATCTGATATTGAATCAGAAGGTGAAGATGCTTTAAATTTATTTGAAAAAGGTAAGCTTGCAATTGTATATGAGAATGGTGATTTCAATTACATCTCTTTAAAACAGGATAAGATAATGGTGAGAAGAAAAAGCTTTCAGAAAAGGAATTGTTAACTTTAAAAATCTTCAGCTAAAGATGTGATAAAGCTCTAATTAACAGTATGAACAGTGAGGAATACTACAGTACGTTTGTTACAAAACTTGGCTACAAGGAGCATGGCCCATGTGACCTTCACTGCATTTCCCTGCACGCTCAACTACATCTGTTCTGTCATCTCATGTGCGTCAGTCTTACTTCTTTTCTAGTCCATTTCACACATGAATAACTTTAGAAATATTTAGAAGTATTTAGTTTTGCTTGAAGGCTTTTAAAATACAATATACAGTACCACAAAGAGTGTTCATGTTCGATACATATGTGTTTTCATCCTCTTGTAGGGAAGTTATAAGGTAATTTGAAACTAAATTTCCTGGCATGCGTGTTCCAAGCAGAGAGGCTGTTCGTTTGCTTGTAAATAAACTCAGAGAGATGGGATCAATTTGTTATAGGAAAATAAAGATAAAACAAGCATGTGCTTGTGGAGCAGGAATTAGACAAAATCGAAGAAAGATTAGAACAGTGACCCGCTCAGTCCCCTGTTCTTACAGCGTGTGATTTTTATTTATGGGGCAACTTGAAAAATAAAGTTTACAAAACTAATCCGTGCACATTAGAAGAATTAAAACAAAATATCAGGACAGAAATTAATGCTATTTTGGAAGCTGAGCTAATGTGTTTGAATGAAAATTTTCTCAGAAGATGCCGTAGATGCATAAATGCAGATGGATGGCATTTCCAACATCTCCTGTGATAAGGTGGGTTTTATGTTTATTCTGATAATTGTTAATGTGATTTGAGATTTTATTTGACATCTACGCATGTGTGACTGGGTGACAGGCCATGCGACTGCCAGCCAAGTGTACAGTATGTGCCCGGGAGATGGACCATGCACCTGACAGCCAAGTTTTGTAGCATACTTACTGTAGTTTATGGTAGCATTTTTTATGAGAAGTCTTCTACATGTGTTTCATTTATAACCAGGCCATAGATTGTGTAGATGCATAGTTTGCTTTCATTACTGTAACCTCAGTATTCTTCTGCAGCACACTAGCGGTGAATAACTTACTCAAGACTATGTTTATCATTTGTGTTATAAAATGTCATTTGGTGCCTTCAGTTCATGCAGTAAAAACTACAGTTTGTTCATTGTCTATCTGAAAAGTGAAAGTTTATTTAAGGCATGCTGAGTGTGAATTACATTAGATTATTATTATTATTATTTGTCCACTGAAATCCTCCTGAAAAGTTGATGATTAAAGAAAGAATTTGTATGTATGATACACATGTATAAAGAACTGAATCATGTGTGCAGGTGATAGACAATTTCTGGAAGAATTTCCAGGCAATCCAGTAACTGGTACAGAAACTCTTGAATGTCTAACTAATAAGTTTAGAATGACAAACCTAAGTGAAAAATAAATGTATTCGCAGAGGAAAAAATTGACAAATTGGTGTATCTGCAAGAAGGGTAGGAAGACATGTGGTATAGCAAATGGGTGTTCATAGAAGTTGAACATAAATGTTAAAATTTAAACCCTAAAGAGTGACCATTGTTCATGAACTGCAATCTTGTGACAATGGGAAACTCCAGGAGATTCTGAATGCAGACAAAAACTTTCAAACAACTTAAATAAGGTTTAGTTGTTATAGTGCATATTAGTATCCTCATGGGCCAGTAATTTGGGAGTTTCAAAAAGAAAAGCCACAGTATAACAAACAGTATGGAGAGCACACATACATGTGATCTGCAGCCTGGCTATAGAAGGAATTATTTCTTTACATATTTTGTGGTAGTATTTTTGATGAAATTAACTTCAGTTTATTTAGAAATAAACTGTACATTTTATTAAATTGAAAGCTTTAAAACTAAAGAGTTTCTGGTTCTAAAATGTAGGCTAAATATAAATACAACCTGAAAAAGGTGAAAGTTATCAAGAAATGATGTACCAGTTAAAATGACGGATGCTGGTCCTTCTAGTGTTAATACGTGCACTGGAATGTTGTTTATGCACTTTAAACTGCTAGATGGTTGTTTAGCATAAGTTTGGCAGGAACTAAGCTCATTTCCTACCCTGCCTATGATCCTCAGACAGTTCACATTAAGTTTATCATGTAATGCAGTTTCTGGCAAGTTCATGTACAGGTTTATTGAACACTCAATGTGACATGCCTATTTCTGAGAGAAACACTACATGTATACTACTTTGTTGGTCTAGAATGGCATCCAAAGTTATTTGAAATACTTGACCATAGCACAGGTGTTGTTTGGCATGCTCATAATACATTTTCTTTATTGAGTGTGTTTCTAAATATCACAAGCTGGTGTTGGAATTAACTTATGGTGTAACTTAGCACCAGAAACTCTATTGGGCACATAATGTCCCTTTCTAACACTCTTTAATACCTTCCATTCTCTTTACTTTCTCTAGCACACAATGTACATCCAATGTACATAATATCTAGAGAAGGTATTGTATTCCACCCAAAAATTTGATGTCAAGATTTCACCAGCAATATGTTTTGAGGTCCCCTGATCCCAATTTTTTTTTATAAAAAGGTGTGTGTGTGTGCACGTGTGAGTGTGTGTGTGTGGGGGGGGGACATTATAGTAGCTCAAAAGTAAAGTTCGTTAACTTGGTATTTATGTTTAGTATCTATAAAGATGTTCAAGAATATCCCTCCGCTCACCACAAACTACCCTAACAAGCAAAAATTTTTGAAAATGTTGTTTTTCTCAAAAATGGCTGCAACAATTTTGATTAAAATACTGTATATTAAAGATATTTACATCACAAATAAGGTATTTTGAATTTTCTGGTAATAGCCTCTGAAGAGCTCCTTATTCTGAATGAGTTTTGCACAATTTTGCATAACATTTAAACCACAAGAGGTAGACAGCAATTTACTGTGTTTGTTAGAAAAATATAGGTCTCATTAAAACATATAATTTATGTTGTATATATTTTCCTTGTACAGTTAACCATTTTGAAAATATTCCTTGTTATTGGTTTCAATGTTAAATTACCTAACTTTTCTCAAATGAGACCATTCAATGCAAACCAAACCTCAATTGTTTCACTTGTAATCAGCTTTTAAAACATCGGGCTATCACTTTAGCCTAATGTATTCCCTTTTTCTCCTTCTACTTACAAGGAAGCCAGTAATAAGACCATTTCTGCTAATGGTTATCTCGATTAGCATGAAGTAAATAAAAGAATAATCTTTAGTAAGAATAGTTAGATCAGCTAGAGAAAGTTATGGATGGAACACATCAGATTTTATTTATATTTGCATTGCAGCATGTAACAAAATATAAAATATGCTCTTTCATATCGCATAAAATGTTTAGAAGTCTTGACATTCTTTGATGTTTGCTTGTTGTTATTTCTCATTACAGTTTGCTTCATCTTATAAGAACCACTTTAAAGTGGTTCTTAATAGGTTATAAAATTGTTCAGTGAATGCTAATCAATAACAATTAAGCATCAGGATGAATGAGTATCATAATGTATACCTAACAGAGGCCCATATGTTTAGAATTTGATAGCATTAAGTGCTGTTTACACATTTAGTTTACACATTTCATTGAAAAAAAAAAAAAAAAAATCAGTTAAACAGGTATTCCAGCTCAAGCAAAATATGTAAACAAGTTCTTCAATTGTTTGGTAATATATTGTTTATAAATAGATCACTATTAATACCTTCAGAATAAACATTAAATTCTTTGATCTGGTAGTTGGGTCAAGAAAATAATAAAATAAAAGTGGTGTACGTCTATATCTGCTAAGACAAACCTAATGAGTAAAACAGCCAATACAAGTGCTTTAATATAGCGCATATGGGTCAGTATGAATTGTGTTCTTGTAATGAAAACTATTTGGCTGGGCCTGACTTTAGAGTTTTCACCCATGCCACTATTAATAGAAGGAAGGAGCATGAAGAAATTCTAATAGTATTGCTTCATTCTCATTTGTTCATCTGCTATATCTGTTGCCAATTATACTTCATAAAACATTTCGGTTCTACCAAAAGCAATTACTATATTGGTTGGAATATCTTCATGTTATTTAATTTTTTATTCTTCATTTTAATGATTCAATGGTTTCTTATTATTCAAAAAGGCTTGAATTATTCAAAATTTTAAAATATTTCCTCTAGATTGGAAAACTGATTATTATTTGAGGTATATTCTAATAGTATGAGTGTTTTGAGTAATTGTGGTTTTAGTAATTTTCTGATAAATATGTACAGAATTTGTTGCGTTATTGAGGCATTTTAGCTTTACAAACAAGAGCATGTTTCTCTACTATTTAAAAAGAATTTTAAAAGTGTAGTATCATTGTTTAACAACTTAGTTCAATTGTGTGATGGTTTGTGTATCAAAGTATTCTTACATCTTTATAGTTCAGTAGCAAAATATTCCTGTGATTTATTTTTATTTTTTTCTCCTAATAGCTAAATGTGGATTATAATGTGTTAAGTAACTTTCTTGTAGCATTTAAATGAGTAATAATTGCCTAATTCAAAGGTTTTACTGGACTCAGAAAAATTAAAATGCTTTACTATAGCATTATGTGAAACAAAAACTTTCTAAGTTACCACATATAAAATAAAACTATAATAAACAGAATTACAGTATTTAATCCTTAAACCTGTAGGCAAATCTATGAAAGGGGATTAGAATCTGAAGTCAGCTAACACAAGAACACCACTAAATCACCAAAAAGTTAGGAAACTGGACTATTTAAAATGGGTAATGTTAAGTAATTCCTACATGAAAAGGGGCTGTTCTAAGCATACAATTTTCAAAATTATAGCTGGTAACTAAATGGCATGAGGCATTCGGTTAAAATCGCAAAATTCAGCATAAACCTACTTTACCTGATACTACTACTGTAGTTAGCAAAGTGTACAATTTGGTGATGTTACTTGAGTTTTCTGGTGTATTCTTGGTGATTAGTTTGCCCTAAATTTACTTCTAAATTCTGATGCACAGAAGTAATCTATCTATTTTGCCACAACAAAAGATATGGCATTGTGATTAGGATAATACAGGAATTGGAATAGCAGTAAGCTTTCTGGGCACCTTATAAGCTTTTGTGTTTTCAATGAAAAGGGAGAGTGATTTAAAAGATTTAGTACATCATCAAGGTATTCTAACAAACACAGTATCATTATTTACAGGGACAAATAAAAAGCTGTCTCCTTGTGCCTTGTGTAGCCATTTTAATCTGGTTCATTAAACAAGAATTAGAATTATGGTCTTTATCATGTATGGTTGTTCTTGTTTTAGCTGAATGACCTATTGCAAAATGAAAAGCATTAAGGATACTGATTTACCAAAATTATTCTGTTTCATTCTGAAACATTTGCAATACAAAACTTAGCACCTACACCATGCAGCATCTCATGGTACATGCACACATTTACATAAACACATATTTTAAAACCAAAAATATGAGCAAGCAAGTTGTGATTGTGGGACAGGCGAGAGATTGCATTAATCCATAGGCTCACCTTCCAAATTAAAGGCTTATGAAGCGGTCCCCAGGTGGTAGCAGATTTGGGAAGGTTAGGGGTAGGTATACCGCGCCCACGGACATAAGGCAAGGTGGCAACACACACCTCGACTTCCTGGTCGGAGGGTTTGGAGGTAGCGGTGCGACTACTAGTGCTAGCGCGATGGTTGGCTCGGGTGAGCCCGGGGGCAGTAGGTGCGGAGACCTGGCTGGACTTTCCGCGGCTGCTGCGTGAGCTCCACCCCCGCTGGAGGAAATACTGCAACAGCCAGACATACCCCATCGTCACCCTGTATGTAGCCCCCGCTTTTCCTCCCTTCCCATTATATTAATGCATTCCTATCACCAAGCATATCAAAAAGTTCATATCCAATTTTTTTTCTTAACTCTCTGCATTTCCAGCACTTCTCTAAATCAAGATTTAAAAAAAGGAAAATAAAATGAAATAAAGCTAAAGCAATTGTAAAGTTCCTTCAACTCACATCCCAGTTACATGTGGTGCACTCTGTAGCTCATGCATATCAAAACACCATAATGATGTTAACCCTTGAATAACAGGAAAGAATAAAAGAGATTATGGAAAAACCAAGCCTTTAAGATCTGCAACATGAAATTTTTCCATATTAACATCAATAAGTTCTATGAGTGATGTAGCTAAGATGTGCACTACAGCTTCAAACATTTTGACTCATGCATTATTATTCACATTCACATGTCAGGTGCGATTATGATGAACTGGCTCTTCTTACATGTCTTTGCCTATTTTAATAAAACTGAAAATTTGTTGTATACATTTTATTACCATTATGATATGTATGAGTAATAATTCCATATAAGAAAAGTCAAGTCATCATCAGTAAATTGTTCTGTGAGCACTTACTAGCAGATAGCTGCTGACTTCGGTGAACACCACTTGTTAGGCAGTCCCAACTTTTGGGTTACAACTTTCACTCCCTATGCATTTAGCATGATATGAACTTCAAATTCTACTGAGCTTCCCATATGGAAAATTACTTAAATTAAATTCCCAAGAATGGCCAGAAGAGAGCTATACTATTTACTGTTAAGATTACTGAAGCTAGCAAATGTGTACTACATAGAAGCCCCACCACAACACACGACCAGGTAAGGCCAGGCTTGGCTGGGTTGAGTAGTCCAGCTAGCCACCACTACCACTCCCACCTGCCCGCCTGCACCTGCCCCTGTTTGCAAAAGCCACATCACGTGTTAGTCAAAGCGAGCCATGTCAGATCATTTCTGTTATCAATGCTTACTTGCAATATACCCCAGGCATTGTTAATAAATTTTCTATAGGATATGCACAGCCACAGTTTCTATTACTAATTCCTTTTAATTTTAACTAGCCAAAAACTGATACTTATTTTAATAGGTGAAAAGTAAAGAGTGGGGATACAAAACTAGTCCGAAAAAGAGTGCCATCCTCAAAGGAATCTGCCTTGTTCAACTGACAGACTCACTCACACTAGTACCTTGTGAAACCGTGTGTACTGAACTATTGATGGCTGGTGCATGTGACTGGCGGTGGTGGTGGTGGTGGTGTGTGAGGGGAGGGCCTGGGGCTGCACAGCTGGTACCCACACTCGTGCCATGTGGTGAGAGAGCAGAACTGTCTGTACTGTGGGAGTTGGGGGCAGAGGGA
Organism: Hymenopus coronatus; assembly: GCA_030762935.1. NCBI lineage: Eukaryota > Metazoa > Arthropoda > Insecta > Mantodea > Hymenopodidae > Hymenopus > Hymenopus coronatus. The sequence goes on along the minus strand of CM060900.1, from coordinate 156,831,704 downwards.
TTTCCATTGGAGCCCGCATACAAACTTGAACGCCTCTCTTTGCCATTCGAGTGTTTTGAACATCTTAGGCATTTAGGTAACCATGAGTGCCTTCGGATAAATTTCCTATATTCTTTGCGAACCTAAAAAAGAAAAGAAAAAAGAAAATAATAATTCCAACATAAGAAAAAATCCAAAAGAAAAGTTAAAATCAATATTAAGAGTAGAAAAAAGCAGGTGACTTTTGGGAGATAAATTAGAAAGAACATTCCCTGAGATAAAGCTCTAACAAACAAAGGAGGGAAATGGGCTCACTGGGCAGTAAGGGAGAAGATGAATTTATGGAAATTTATGGGACACTCTCTTGGCAAAGAACAGTCATCTCAGGGAAATGATACTTTGCATCTGTTTTATTTACCACCATATTAAAATCTACAGTACAATGCGATGACTGCTGTTTACAAAATACCATGGTGTATTTTTTTAAATTATTTAGCTATTTACATGAAATGTTAGTAGTCTCCCAGGTATAAAGTTACAAGAGTGTTGTTGTGTGTTGCAGGCCTACAAGTCTTCTTACCTTCTCATTCTGAACACAATGGAAAACAAAGATAAACAGTCCCTGCAAGCTATTCAACACAGTAAATATGTAAGCCATTATGACTGATTCTTCATTCAGATAAAGCAGACCAAAAGTCCAGGTAAGTCCAAGCAGGAACACAAGAACGATGGCTCCTCTTAGCCATGCCCTGCAAAGAAGAAAGCATGGTATTATTAACTGCAATGCATTAACCCTTTCATTCCTACTTCACAGGAAATCAACTACAACATGCAAAACAGCCTCAAAGCAATGGAAATAAAACCTGGACTTATGTGCTATGTATTGCTTCTTTAATAACCTACTTTATATACATACATACATACATACATACATACATACATACATACATACATACATACATACATACACACACACACACACACACACACACACACACATTTAAAGAGCATTGTCTGTCTCAATATTTTGTCAAAAGTGTAAAATATTTCTCAGTAACATTCCTAGGATACATGAAATAATCCCACTTTTCAAACTTCATAGTTTTACAGCTTGAAAGATCAATTAAGCAATAGTGATGAAAGAATGCCAAACTAAATTCTGTCCACCAGTGGATATAATATGGTTTGAAACATAGCTCATGTTTTCTTTTTTCTTTGGTATTTAAAAAGTTTAAAACAATGCTTTTAAAATTCTTGCACAATATCCAAGTCCTTAGAAATAAAATATTTCTCCTCAATTTTTATCTATGCCATTACATGGTGACCCTTAAAACAGGTAATTTTAAAAAATTAAGTCATTTACAATCAATTACAAACTAGGAACTAAACATTTTGATATTTATATTTTACACTGTTGAACAGAAACATTTTTCCCTTGTTCCCAGTGTTTTCTAAATTTTTATAAAAACATGTGATAGAATGTAATCATCCTCCCATAGACTTCATTGACATTTTGTTCAAAGAGCTGTTATTGTTTTAGGCCTTAATTTAGCTGTACTAAATATATTATGCATGGGAAGAATGTGCGTTATCACTGTAGTTTATGTTATGGGAATGGATAATGGTGAAGGTATGATTGGACACCATCTTGTCATCTTAAAAAAAAATGAAATAAAGGGACTAATGCTCTAATATTCAATGGTAAGAGTTGAGTCAGTTTGTAACACTACACATCACTTAAAAATTACTTACTGGGATAGGTTTCAGGAATGCATGTTGTTGCCATTTTCAACTCATAATTCCAACAGAATCTCCTTTTACTGGTGCCAAAGATGAGAGTGATGGTTGTGGCGATGCACCACTTATGGAGGCATCTTGTGGAGCCTATGAATTTCCCAAGGTTGCTGTACAGCAGTAAATCAAAGTTCCTAATATAGTTCTTCTTTTTCAATTTGTAGATTTTTTCCCCAGCTATCTAATTCTGTATGCTGATAAGTCGGTTTTAACAATTTTATACTTGGTGTAATTTCATGTCCTGATGACAAAAAATGATAGGCAACTGCTAATTTTTCTATTTGTGTGTAATTTAGGTGATGCATGTGCTCTTTTAGTCTGGTTTCCAGGGTTCTTTTTGTCCTTTCTATGTACATTAGATCACAGTCACAGAAACCGGGCTAAAAGGACACATACATCACCTAAAATACATACAACAGAGAAATCACCAGTTATCCACCACTCCTGGACATCGTCATGAAATTACACTGAATATAAAACTGTTAAATTTGGCTTATAAATATATATAATTAGAAAAAAAAAATGCATTATGAGGGGGAAAAAAGAAAAGAAAAGATCCACACAATGAACTTTATATTTATCTTTGGAAGCTCATAATCCCAACACCAGATGTTTACATAAGTGGTTCATTGCCAAAATCAACATCTTTGACACCATGTAAAAGGTGATTCAGTTGGAATTAGGTGTTGAAAACGGGATTAATATGCATCCCCAAAACTGGTCCCAGCAAGAAATTTTAAAGTCATGTTCAGTGTTACAAACTGACTCAACTCTTACCATTCAATATGAATCAGAACACTGTTACAAGCTTCTTTACAGATTTAAATTCAGTTCTCTGATATTTGCCAAAATAGGTAATCCATTATTAATGAGCTTCAAGAAGTATTTGTTCTTTCTCAATCTTTCTTCTGTAGTTTATTGCAGTTAATTTTCCGCTACAAACTGTGACAGATTTGTTCTATGAACTGGCAGCAGATGTTTGTCTCAAAAGTCTTAAACTGCTTATCTGAGGATGTTTAATACAAATGGAAACTAGCAAGCAAAAAGATAGCTTAGGATCTATGCAAGAGGATAAAAATAATCCCATAAGAATATTTATTAGCTGCTATTGTTGAAATTGAAATGTTTAGTAATTTGATTATATTGGAACTAGATAACAAAAACAAGTGGTTCAATACACTTTTAGCATTTTTAAAGGGCATATGAATCACAATACGTTTTATAGAGGCTTATGTTGAAAATATATTCTTGTTAGAAGAGACCAGAGGAATAAAAGAGACAATATACCATCAATCTGTAGATTATTGTTGAAGCCTTGTTAAACAGTAAAGTCCTTATTACACCTTAATTACTATAAAAATTGAAACTGAAAGTGGCTTATAAAGAAGTGAAGCTATAACACATAACTTGCCACTTCAAAACCCTTACTAGAAGCAGATATGCTTTCTTCATTCCCAGCTATTTGCATTTGACTACTACTAGCATTTGGTGTTAACGGAGGAATTCAAGAGTACACAGACACCAGCAATACTTATGACAGTGGAGTATAGTTGAGACCACAAAAAAAGCTTGCCATATTATATGTAATTTATAAAGGTAAGTTAAGTTTTAAAAGTCCATTCCAAATGTACTTAAGAAAGTTTAACTTCTTAAGAATTTTATCACATTTTTATATGGTATCTACATCTTGTCTGCATTTCTGAATGAAAGTTCATCTGTCTCTTATTATTACATTTCACACATCCATGAAACAAAGTATTAAGACATTACACTTAATTATGAATCAAAGAGTAAAAGCCTTTGCAGATGTGTTATTGCATTCATATTTCACAGTACGGAATTCTTTTTTTTTTTTTTTTTTTTTTTTTTTTTTTTTTTTTTTTTTTTGGTAGTGTTTAACTACTTATGGCACCGCAGGCGGTAGTACGGAATTCCCTATCCTGCAGAGCTCTTCTTTACAGATGAGAAGTGATGAAGACAAGACAGTAAATGTTGGAAACAACAACGTTACAACAAGTGATTGCTCATTTTCCTCGAGTTTCTTGACTAAATATTCAGAACTGATGTGAAAGGACCTAAAATGTGATTCAAAGGAAATTAAAACCTGAACAGTATGTTGCAATTATCATCTCAGTATAAGCTTGCAGGCGTAGGACATGCTACCATCCATGAATCCATCATTGACTCAGAATTTGTCACAGTAAGCTTTTTCCTCAGCAGGTTCTCACTTTGAAAAGCTAACTGCCAAAAAATTCAAGACACCTATTTATTCTGAAAATCTATGCCAACATTATTTAATTTCTTCATTGATGGATTAGTGTAGTTTATTTTCCCATTGGGCTCTTCAATTTTTAATATATTATTCTGTCATTCTATGGGTTTTGCATTTGTAGTGAAGTTGAGAAAATTACTGATCATCAGTTACATCAAATAGTAACAACTGCAAAAGCAATCAATTATGATTCTATGAAATCTTCAAACACAAAAAAATAACTGTGTGTATAAAAAATTGTTAATATTTTCATTGAAAAATCATAAAATGATTGATTAAATTATTGTTTGTTATGAAGAAATTCTTGCAGCTATATCCACAACAGATGATGTCCATGTCATATTAAGTGGGGGGGGGGGGATTCAATGCAGTACCTTTACCTGCTACATGCTTTTTAATCATGAGACTGGGTTTATAATAATGAAAAATTAACTAGTACCCCAAATCAACACAGAAAAAGGATAAACCTTTCATTTTGGAACAACAACTTTTGAAATTGTTATTGCTCATCAAAAATAATTGAAAGAAGATGGTGTGTTCTGCTGGAATTAAAGTAGGTTGGATTTTGTTTGCATAGAGTAAAATTGCAAAGAATTATTTATAGAGCATAAAATATATGAAAAATACAGAACTTTTATTTCCCTATTACATTGAATTATTGGAATATGAGGAATCAAAACAGGAAATAAATGTCATATGATTATGCAATTATTTCAGATGCTGAAACATTTAGTGTGGAGCAAGTATGACGGCTGTCCCAGAAGTAACCGACCTGGCGTATAGATAGTGGTTGTTGTTTCAAACAACAACAATGGTAAAAAGTACCACCTTTGAAAGCTTAACTTTAAAGTTTGACGATTTTACATTGTTTAGCATTTGTTTGGCAGCCATCATTAATGAATGCTCTCAGCAAATTTGTAAACATGGACAAAACTGGTCATCGTTATGTGATGCAATACTTTCATTTGAGAGGTCTTAGTCCAACTAATATTAAAGCTAAGCTAGATCACAGAGTCTGCTCCTTTGTTTACAACAGTGAAATATTGGGTGGCAGAGTTTAAGCGCAACCATACAAGTTGCCAAGACGAATATTGCAGTGGTTGATTAAATGAGGTTACCAGTCCAGAAATTGTAAAGAAAATCCACAAAATGTATTGGATGACCATTGACTGAAACTGCGCAAGCCAGCAAACATTGCAGGCATTTCAGAAAGTTCTGTACACTGCATACTGACTGAAAATTTGGATATGAGAAAGCTGTGGACAAGGTGAGTGTCCCATTTGCTCACAATAGAACAAAAACAGCATTGTGAGGATGTTTCAGTCGAGTGTTTGGCAATATTTCGCTGCAATAAAGCTGAGTTCTTGAGTCAATTAACAACAATGGATGAAACCTGGGTCCACCACTTCACACCTGAGGTGAAAGAACAATCAAAACAGTGGACTGGAAGGGGAAAATTGGCTCCAAAGAAGGCGAAGACAGTTCCATCTGCAGGCAAGGTTATGGTGTCAGTTTTCTGGGATGCACGTGGGATAATTTTCATTGTTTATCTCAAAAAAAGAAAAATAATCAATGGCAAATATTATACAAACTTGTTACAGTGTTTGAGTGATGAAATTGAGTAAAACCGGTTGCACTTAGTGAAAAAGAAAGTTTTGCTTCATCAAGACAATGCACCAGTTCACACGTCCATTATCATCATGGCCAAAATCAATGAGTTAAGGCTCTAATTGCTTCTTCATGTACCCTATTTGCTAGATTTAGCCCCCTCTGATTATTTTCTGTTTACAAACTTGAAGAAATGGCCTGGTGGTAGAAGATTTGCCAACAATGAAGAGTTGATGGCTATTTTGCAGACCTTGATAGTTCTCACTATAAACAGGGTATTAAACATCACTGGGAAAAGTGTATCAGGCTGAAAGGAGACTATGTAGAGATATAAAGATGCTTTTCCTCCAAAATTTTGCGCTTTCTTTGTTAGATCGGGTACTTCTTGGACAACTCTTGTGTAGTGGTGTTTTTCTTTTTATTTGAGATCTGCAGTAAATTAACAATATTAAATTTATATGCTGTGTTTAACAACTTAAGTTACATGAGCAACTTTGCCTTTTGTAACAGTATTTGAAAACTAGTGTGCTAATCACCAAACCACATGGTCAATCTAACTGCAGTAATATACCACCGAAAATGTGTGTAAATGTAGTTAGCCAAGACTGATGATTTGCCTCTCATTTATTTTAACTATAATGAAGGTTTTCTGGAGGGTAAAAATGAGTGTTTGCAGGATTGACATAGGAAGTTCTTAATTCTACCAGGAAGCCACAGTAAGTTAAAGCTATCCTACTTTATGGATCAGAAAAGGAAAGAAACACAATCACTCAAATTTTACCTATAAAAATATCCCTTTCATTAAATGCTGAATTGTATGTTTCTATTTAGAGTAGAGAGGATAACATAAATAAAAGGATATAACATGTAGCTAGAAATATAAATATAATAGTTGAAAATGAGTCGGAATAGTGACAACTCACTTAAAATGAAATTTTCAAGACATATGTTTCAAGGGCATTTGCCCTCTTCTTCAGTTGAGGTCTGACTAATGGCTGGGATTTGTGCTCTGTGGTCCGTTATGGTGGAGATGTCAGAGCACAAATCCCAGCCATTAGTCGGACCTCAACTGAAGAAGAGTCAAACACCCTTGAAACTTATGTCTTGAAAACTTCATTTTAAGTAAGGTGAGTGTCACTATTCTGACTCATTTTCAACTATTAAACTTGAACTACCTCACTTGTCTTAAACTTCTGAGTTATTAATTTTTAATTTAGAAATATTAACTCTAAAATTGTTATACTACACCTATAACATTAATATTAAAAATAAAGTAATGATTTACAATCATTGTAATAAAAGAGGAAATCACAAAAATGTTAGAAATTCTCCAACACAACATTTTAAACTTGAGATACTACACTAGCTTTCTTTCATGTTATTTCTGGAAGTCTCCAATACTATGAATTTTCACTTCAGTACACAAGGAGAAACAATGAAGAATAAAGGGTGATACTTATTATAAAGTATATTTTTATAATCACAAATACCAATAAGTCATGTTGGTGGAAAATATATTTATTAAAAGCACTTAATAGAGACAAACTCTTTCAAATATATTATGGATAAAAAGCTATGAGAGTTAAGTAAAAATTATCTGCACTTTGGTAAAATAAATCTTTAGATTTGTTGGGGCTGGTTCTACTGTGGTCATGTGATCAAGTTGGGACTCAAAGTGTCGTTTGTGATAATGTAAACCTGGCCATTTCACTATCAGTGTGTATGTAGGAATTAAGGCAATGATCTGATATCTCTGATTTGAAGTTGAGTGAGCTTTCCACATAATATACAGCATAGGTGTGTATGAATGGATCGAGAAATTTTAAAGCTACAGATAAGTGTGATGCATAAAAATATGACTATTAATATCAACCACTTACTAGAAAGATTCTGCAGGTTTGAACGAAAGTGCTGGTGAATTGGTGCATTGCCATTGATGGAAAAGCATGTTCTTTGCAGACCAATATGTTTCTGTTTATCAACTCATCCACAATGACCTTTGCTTACATGAAATGTGTGCGAGACAGGTGTCAAAAACACTGAACATTAATGTAAATGTGTTTAGATGTGCCAACTCAACTGTTACAATAATGAAGCCACAGTTTCTGAGCACACTAGTCACCAAAACTCAAAACCAAAATAATGAGTGGGAACTTCTGGTATCATAAATGAATAACAAAATAAAGACTAGTGTTCCAAGAGAGAGCTGATGCTAACCATTTATGGAACTTACGAGGGGCATACTGAAAGTCACGAGCAACCCATTGTAAAAATTTAAATTTCAACAATGTAACGAAACGAATTGCAGGATCGTAATCTACAGACTTTAAGCCACATGTTGACATATTGTGACGTCATTAGCTTCTATCACGTGACCACAGACGGTGTTTGAAAAATGGCTGACATTGATGTTTTGTTTTGACAGCATGCTGTCATTGAATTCCTTGTGAAAGAAGGAAAATCTGCTCCTGAAATTCATCTCAGACTTCAACGTGCGTATGGAGGTGTCTGCATGGGTACCAGCAGTGTTAGAAGATGGGTGAAACATTTCAAAGATGGAAACACGAGTCTGTAAAATGCGCCTCGTAGCGAGCGTCCTCGAACTGCCTCTACAGAACGCAACGCAAGGAAAGAGTTGATGAGCTCGTTACAGGAGATAGGCGTTTCACTGTGAATGAAATTGCTGCGCAACTTGGAATAGGACATAGTGCAGTGCAAGAAATGATCCACAGCTTGGGTTATCAAAAGGTCTGTGCCCGTTGGGTCCCCTGTTTATTGACTAAAGACCACAAACTTCAGAGAAGAACCATTGCACAAAACCTTCTTCAGAGATTTCATAATGAAGGTGATGAATTTTTGACGTGTATTGTGACTGGAGATGAGAGCTGGTTCCATCACTATGAGCCAGAAACGAAACGTCAGAGTATGGAATGGCACCACTTGAACTCACCATCGAAGAAGAAAAATAAGACAGTGCAGTCTGTAGGAAAAGTTATGGGAAGTGTCTTTTGGGATGCACAAGGTTGCATTCTGCTTGACTTTCTTGAACCTGGACAAACCATAAATTCTGCCCACTACATCAAGACACTTCTGAAGCTCCGTCGGGCTTTGCGTGATAAACGCCCTGGAAAGAGGATCATCCTTCAACAGGATAATGCGCGTCCGCATACTGCCCGTGCCACTATGGAGAAGATCAGGGCATCAGGGTGGGAAACTCTTCCACATCCTCCCTACAGTCCCGACTTGGCACCCTCCGACTACCATTTTTTTGGTTCTGTGAAGAAGCAGATGCGTGGCCAACGCTACGAGACGCTGGAGGATATTCGGAAAGCAGTGCGTTAGGGTCTGCGGGCAGCTGGAACGGAGTTCTATCACAAGGGCATTTTCAAACTTGTAGAACGATGGGGAAAATGTGTGCAAAACAATGGAGACTATGTCGAAAAGTGAAAGAAAGTCTGTAGATTATGATGATGTATTTGGTTTGGCTTAAAAATAAATATTAAGATTGTAAAACAGTGTTGCTCATGACTTTCAGTATGCCCCTCGTAAAATGGCTTATATATTTGGAGGACTAACTGGAAAAAGGGAATATGATCAACAATGTAACATACAGTCATTTTTGGCCACCAAACCTACAATCAAAGAAATATTGTTTGTATAATAACACATGCATGGCAGTCCACATCATTGAAATCATTTTTGAACAGCTCAGAAATAGTTTAACAGGTGTTTTATTTTTTATGTATGAAGTACGGAAAACAGGGCATAAATAACATAATAAACATAACATGATTAAGAAGCCCTTTTGTGGGCATATATAAACTTCTGAACCAAGAATCCAGCATATCAAAAAAGACTAAGTAGAAAAGTAATGTGCTTTTTCGATACTTATTTTTGTGTAAATGATTTTGGAAAAAAAAATAGTGCAGGTAATTTTGACTTAACAGGTATTTGTTTCAGAACTCCTTATTTCAAATAAAGTATATCTTAAATTGTCTTTAATTTTGTTTGTCTTGACAGCTGAAATTAAGACATCAAAGATTTAAATCGATTTGATTTTTATTGTGTCATTTAAACAATAGAACCTCTTCCATCTTCACTAATAATACTGAAAGACAAGTCTGCAAACTTAAATATGTTAACATACACTCAATCCAGTAGTATGGCACAAATTGTTCTAACAGATATGTAATAACTCCTCATCCTCTAGCTTTTGCCTAGTCCAGACTTCAATGGGAATCTTCCTTTGGAAGGTGCACTGGGATATTTGTTCCTCAAGTAGCATGTTGTACTCAATGCTTCAGCAATCCTGACTGGATCAGAGGCACCTTGTTATTTTTAAAAGTGTCTGGTTTAGGTGCTCTGTGGTCCCATTTTACTGTGGAATCCCTGGCACACCAGTCGATGGACAATACCTTGCTCCTTCTTTATCTCACTTTCCAAGTAATCTCCACCGTTGTCTGATTACAGTACCAACCAATTTGTCAGTTGATGCAGCTGCTGTGAGCGACCCTAAAATTCCTAAAACTCCCTGAACACCTCGCTCTTCCAGGTTATTATGCAAAATACTGCATACCTGGAATAGTCATCTAGGAAAGCTACAAAATATTAACCTCCCTTTGTTGATTTGGGCTTTACAGGTTTGCACCCACCCAAGTGAACAATCTGCAGTACCCCAGATGTCTGCTGCCCACTTATCACAGAGAACTTGCTCCTTTTCAGTTTTCCTTCAACATAAACTGTACTCCTGCCTGTGTCATCACTCTTCATACCTCCAGGTACCTAGTATATCTGCAGATGACCAAACTGCTGGTGCCAAATACTCTCTACCATTGCCTTGTGCACTGCTCCCTAAATTGCAGTAGGCTACATCTCCATTCAGTAGATCCCATGCTTGTGGTTTGTGCATTGAAATGGACTGCTGTCATTGGCAACCATAACCCTGCCAGCCTTAGGGGTTATCTTGCATCCTTGACTCTGGACCAGCAACAAATTTATGGTGATCTCCAGCACATGCAGCACTTGCATCAGCATTATCTTTCTAGCTGCAAACGTTTGCAGCAAATTGAGCTCAATATTGTTTTGATCAACTGATAGCACTGTTTTCCCAATTCCCACCTCAACTATTCCAAAATGTTCTTCTTCATATGTTTTGAACTTTTCCTGGTGAGGTGTAATGTGGTGTCTTGCTCCACTGGCCAGGAACCATTGGTCCGTTACACTGGTCACCTCTTTCCTCATAGCGTGATAAATCAAAACATACAGAATCTTCTGTTCCAACTCTTGCAATGTGTGTAGACTTCAGCCTCATTGAACCTTTGCTCTGAGACTCTTCATAATTTCTCTTCTCCAGACATTCCTTCAAGATGTGAACCCCATTCACCACAGGCAAAACACTTTACCCTTTCCCTCGTATCTCTTCTGTCTCTATTTTCTTTTCTCTTTATGTCCTTCTTGCCTCTGTCTGTCAGCTTTTGACTACAGTTCTTTCTGCTGCTTCTTCCCTCCTGTTCTTTTGTAAAAGGAACCTGTATCCAATGCTTTATTGGCATCTTCTGCCTCTGTCTCCATTTCCTTTAGCTTAACCTCTTCAAGTAGCAGTCAGACTTAACTTTTTCCATGATGAATTCCTCAGACAGTCTCACTGACTTCACACAGTTTCCATAACTGAATGACAACCCAGTTAACATCAACATTTTTTCTGCAATTTTCAATCCCCCCTTTCTCAGCCTCATGTATAATTCTGAACTTTTCCAAAATAGTCATGTATACTGGAGTTGTAATTCTCAAGACTTGCCAGGGCTTTAAGGTGCAATGCTGTACTTAAGTTATTATCAGGCATGTGGATTCTTGCTAGAATAGACCATGCTTCCCTTGCTGTTGTAGTCTTTAAGTAATAGTCGCTAAACAGTGACTGCACTAAATACAATGTGATAGCTTTGGTACCTTATTTGGCACCCCCCCTCCCACAAAACCTGGATCCACAGCTCTCTAAACTTTCTTTGGAGTCAAATATCCTCTTGCTCTAACTGCCCATGCATCATAATTTGAGAGCCTCAGGATTGGAAGATAAAAACCTGATCCACAGCTCTGTATACTTTCTTCGAAGCCAAATATCCTCTTGCTCGAACTGCCCATGCATTGTAATTTGAGTGCCTTAGGATTGGAAGATATGTAGCATACCTAATACTCTTCTGCCATAGCTATGTTTATCTAACCTCACAATGCAGTGTCGCATAAGGCTTCTCTCATTATTTTGATGCAGTGTTGCTGTCTTTAATGCATATGTCTCCTAGACCTTCATTTCTTCTCAGTAAATTACAGACAGAAGCTATCTAAAGTGATCACTCTAGGTTAGCTTCACAGTTTAAATCACACCTGGGACCCAGATAATTAGTTTTTAATTTTGTTTGCCTTGAGGGCTGAAATGAAGGAATCTTTGATTTTTATTGCACCACTTAAACAATACAACATCATACACAAAGTCATCCAACTTCTCTAATAATACCAAAAGACAAGACTTCAACTTAAGCATGTTAAATATATGTAAGGTACGAATTATTCTAACACAAGTATAGTATTACAAATATAACATTTAACAGTATATTGTCACTGAGCTGAGCTTCCATTTGTTTTCACCCACAAGTTCAATATTCTGTGACTTACAGATGGACACTGGGAGCTGTAACACAGTATTAAAGTTAAACAGAATAAATTTCATATTCATGCAAAATTTTCTTGCTCAGGTTCTTATTTTGCTCCACTGTAATGCTGATAATATCATGGTAAAAATGTCATGGTTTAGACTTTGATGCATGTTTCAGCTCCATTACAACATAACACTCTCTTCTTAAACCAAGAGAAGCAGCATTATAAAATTGCTGCATACATAGCTATGAGTTATTACAAATGTATTGTTATCAGACAGTTCAAGTTAAAGGAACTGCCTGGTCTAAACTCAGTTATTTTTAGTATCTAAAAATGGGAAGAATATTATAAGAATGTTGGTTTAAGCCCATTATGTGTGACATTACTTGTATAATATATTAGAGGCATTTACAGTTAAAGGCCTTTTGTACCAGTAGAACACAACTGACTATGACATTATGTTAATGTATGGATCAATTTCTATTATTTAGTCATGCATAGCAAATTATGACTACAGGTTAGATCAATGGTAAATTTGACCAGATCTGGGATGTTTCTCATCCTGTTCACTATAAAGAATGGTATACCAAAAAATTATGACTAACTGCCATTGAATAGAGGTTTGTTTATATGAACAAGGAGCAGATACACTTGTATATAGAAAATAAAGCCATGGTAAGCAAACTGAGTTTGTGTAAGGAAGTTAATTATTTTCACCAGTGCTTAACTTCAGCAACTAGATGTAGAGGGAACTAACTTGGAAGAGAAACCTTAAGTTTTTGTATAGAGTGTTTTGGTTCAATATAAATATATCATACTCTATCCCCTACAATTTTTAAAACATTACATTGTATGTCTTTGTACCAGATGTTGGATCCCTCTATAATGGTCTTTTCTGCAACCAATATTTTTGTAGACTTGAAATATTGCACATGTTTTCCAATTCATGTTACCATTGTGGTCCATTATAGCAGAACCATTCTTAAGACCATTCCTTCCAACAAAAAATATATTTTTCTCTCTCTCTTTTTTCAAGAAGATTGTATTACTGATGTACTAAAACAGTAAAGTATTTTGAGCATTCTACTGCTTATGATTTAAGTTTTTAAGTTCTCAAGATTTAAAAGCCAATTGGGAGACTTCGGTTAGCAAACTGAGGAAAGTGAGATGCTTTTCTCAAAATTATAACTACAATCCAAAACTACAGCATCTGCAGATCTACCCTCAGATTTACACATGCAAAATACTGTTATATTTCTTTCTCATCTGCTTTATATGCCGTTAGTACAAAACTACTCTTTCAATAATGGCTGGAGAAAAACTCCAATTACCTCACAAAAATGTTTCTGTCACAAACTGAGAGGAAAGTTCTATGTCATATCAGAAATTTGTGAGGTGAATGTATGTTAACAATTATAAGACTCATTCCAGTTTGATTTATGAGGAATAAAGTCATTTGCTCTGTATTTACTTTACCAAATAACTGACTTATTCACATTTGGTAAAAATGCAAAATGAACTTCCTTAAAAAATGAACAATACAATGTTCATTTAAAACTGTGGCTTCACTGACCCATAACATTGGCATTTCCTAATACCAGTTTATATCATTGAAAAACATATAGTGATATGCTTTGACATTCATACTATTGGCACTGATAGTTTATTAAAAGCAGATATTCTGAACATATTAACTGGACTTTGATTTGCTCTCTAGTAAGCTTTTCAAAATCTTCCACAGATAAATAAGCAATTTAATTTCTGCTGTACACCAGTTCTTGAGATCTTGTTTTGATGGCATGAAATTAAATTACAATGAGGTCCTCTCTGACTTTTAAGAGCAATAGAAATATTGTACATGCCAGTGTATGTGCAGTATAAAGCTATCAATAGAATACCATGCAGAATCATATTTCCAAATGGCATACCGAGAGAAGAATTTTATGAATATGACATGAACCAGTGCATTAGCAAGTTTCTGAATAGGTAGCCAGAGTTTAAAGTTTCCTTGCAATAAATATTAGAATATAAATATAATCCAGTTTTAATGCTTTATTGCTGGAAATTATCTTAATTCTGGTATGCTTGCACTATCATGCTTAGTATTTCTTAGGTGACTATCATTACATATATTGCAAGAATGTAAAAATCAATTCATTTAGCATTTTTCATAGCTAAGCTGCTCAACTTTGAAAACCTGGGACTAATCAGAGTTAAAAAATAATTTTGTGATGAATGAAACTGGGGGGGTAAAAAGTTGAAGATGTATAGGACATAATGAGTGATTGCTCTCAAACATCTTTATGTCACTCATTAGAGAGGTACATTTATCACTTGGAAACTGCCAGAAAGTGTTAAAATTTTTCAAATTGAATCCATGGAGGAACCAGGCTTTTGACTGATGTAAATATCTTCAAATCTTTATTTAAAAACTGCATTACAGCTCGTTTTAAAGGGTAAGTCATATAAATATTGCTATACAGAATCTTGCCATACTGTGCACTAAGAATGTGAACTAGAATAAATCTGAAAGTATACTGAATGTAAAGGATATGTTCTTCTAAACTAGAAAAATTCTGCAGTAAGAACAACATAAAGGATATGGACTTCATTCATAAGTCCATATTTGTGAGGATGTAAGAGATATGAGCTAAATGCAGAAAATGCAGCAAGCCCACAAGACTCTGATGAAGGTGGAATATATGACATGTTTAAAAACTTTCTCCGTTACATTATTGGGATCTGAGAATCTCAGTTTAGAATGTATACTGATAATTTAGCATAAATTTTTTTATATTTTTTCTTATTAGACCTTTTAAGAAATAAAATTGTGAAGTAGCTTCTTTTGTTTTCCTTCATTAAAATACATTGTTATGAATACAATATAGGAATTAATATTTAATTATTTGAAAGTACCACTGTGAAATGTGGTAAATAATTTGAAATAACTTGACACAACTCTTACTCCAGATATGTGTGCCTCAACTTATAGTGGGCATATTTCATGGCCAGTTGGGAATCTTCAGCTCCATTTTAAGTATCAGAAGTTCTAGCGTGATCTCTTGCAGTTCTTTACATAACAACTGTGAAAATTCCTCCAGAGGCCATTCAAAAGAACACAGGGATTTTAACCAAAGTGCCAATGATTGACAAGGAGCTGAAGATGTGGATGATTTCCCATGAAAGATATCCAAGAATATGAGTGCAGTTCAATAAGTACCAGTGTTTCAAAATATATGGTGTTGCTATGGCAATTGGTGTTACCCTTGTGTACTGTCATTTGTTTCACGATACCAAGACTAATTTGGTACTGATTCATAGGTTAGTTTGGATTTAGCAGGGATTTCAGTTAGTTGTTCAACAAATTTTTGTTAAAATGGAAAAAATGCAGTATTGCTCAATGATCCACTTCTTACATTTTTATGGGAAAATTTGCAAGGGGATAAAAATGAAACTGGATGCTCTATATGATGACCTTCAGCCATCTATGACAACAGCTGTATATTACTTCAACAACTTTAAACATGACCAAACATCCATTTTTAATGAGGAGTGCCCAGGGCTCACAACAGATGTAGTTACCAAGGAAATCATTGAAAATGTCCAAATGATTTTTGCTGACCATTCAACTGAAGTTTACAAAGGGCAGAGGCCATAAGGAATGGCAATTCATATTTTACATGATCAGTTGGAGACAAAAAAGTTGTCGTCCTGATAGTGCCATAATTGCTCACAGTGCACAAGGCTTCCAACTTTGAAACTGTGTTTGGAGCTATTTAAGCAAAATTTAAAGACTTTTGCATCAAGTTGTCACCATTGATACGACTTGGATTTATTATTATACTCTGGAAGCCAAGCAACCATCAAAACATTGGGCTGCTTCATGTAAATCTGCTCCAAAGAAGGTACAGATGGTCCAATCAGCTGGAAGAGTGGTGGTGACAATTTTTTGGGATGCAGTGGGTGTCATAATCATTGACTTCTTAGAAAATGGAAAAATGATTACAGGACAACACTACAGTGAGTTATTGGCCTAACTCGATAAGAAGATGAAGGAGACATGTCCTCATTTGGCAAAGAAGAAAGTGTTGTTTCACTTCAACAAAGCACCAGATATTCATCTGGAGTTGTCGCCACCAAACTGCACGAATTGTATTATGTTACTGTACCCCCATATTCAACCCTGGCCTCCTGCAATTTCTTCTTGTTCCCAAATACAAAGAAATGGCTCTCAGGAACAAAATTTAGATCAAATGAGATCGTTGTAGACACAGGCATATTTTGCAGAGCTTGACAATACCTATGTTTTAGAGGAGCTAAAAATGGCAGGAATATTGGAAGAAGTGTATATCCCTAAAAGAGAACTATGTTGAGAAAGAAATAATTTGTGTTTGAAACAAATGGCATCTTCATTCCTAATATGGGTACTTATTGAACTGCCTCATAAGATATGTGGAGCAATAAAACTGTTGATACAAACAGCTACACATATACAGTGAAGCTTGTGTAATTTGAACATTTCTTTTTAATTTTAATTATTCTTTAATTAAAACTGCCCTTTGTTTCCTTGAATTTGCTATTTAAACAGTGCATAAATATTGTCTTTTATTTGAATATAGTTTTGCTTAATTCAAAGAGAAAATTCTGGAATGATCTGAGTTATGGAATATAGCAGACCAGGAGGCAATTCTGCTAATGACAATGGACAAATCTCTAATTCTGAAACTGAAATGTTGTACTCTTAGCAATTTTCTGCTTTTGAGAAGCGAGAGAGATGACAATGGAGCATCTCTTATGTGTGCTGTACTATACACACGAGAATGTCTACGAGACAACTTTGTAGTACATAGTCTTACCATAAATACTGTCACAAAGTTTTCAATCAATTTACACAATGTGGTTTGAGAATCAAACTCACAAATAGTTATTCAAAATGACTACCTCTGGCATGCACAGAGGCCTTAAGTTTTTGTGGCCACTCATCTATTGAGTTATGCAACGTTTCCAGTGGGAAATCTGCTGCTGCCTTCCTAAGAGAATGTTTCAAACTTTCAATATTAAGATGTCTCTTCTTGCAAGCTATTTCTTGAAGCTTAGACCACAATTTGTAGTCCAGGGGGTTCAGGTCTGGACTTGCAGAAGGCCAATCTGAGGTCGAAATAAAGTCCGGAACATTAACCCTGAGCCACTCTCGAGTTGTCCTTGCCTTATGCACTGGGGCTGAATCTTGTTGGAAGCTCCAGATTTGTCCATGGAAGAGTGTGTTGCTGAGAGGCTTGATCACTCTCTCCGGCGCTGTCTCCTGGTACACTTTGGCCAATGTTTTCACACCTTTTTCGCAGAAGTAGAGCTCCGTGGTTCCTTCGTAGCTCACACCCCACCAAACCATGACAGATGCAGGATGATGGTCCCTCTGGACCCTTGGAGCCTTTTCAGCAGCTTCTTTAGATGATCTGGCATATACTCAGTCGTTTTGGGCATTGAAAGCCTCCTCAACACAGAACATTTCTGTGACCATTTGCTGCGTAACGCTGCAATAACCATTTTGATTTAAGAAGCCTCTGGTGCTTCAGCTCACTTGTGAGGAGCTGCCCTTTCCACCATTTATAGGCGCACAGACCCAGGTTACTGTGCAATGTGCGCGACATAGACATTTTAGACATAGACATCACTGATTGTCTCCATACAGGACTTCTTCGGATGCGAGCCGCCACTGCTTTCACCAACTCTGGAGTGCGCACAGTGCATGGTCTTCCTTGCCTATGGCGGTCTTTCACAATTCCAGTCTCAAGGAAGCGCTCGACAGCGCGGTACACAACCTCTTGCTTATTTTCAACTTCTGGAGAATTTTGAAGATCTCACCTGGGGATTTGCCTACCTTGTGTAAGGCTACTACAGCTACACAATTTTCATAATTGCCCCATTCCATTGTGGCAACTAACACAAACAACCTTCTTGTTCTGCAATTGAATTCTCAATGACTCAGTGCTGAATAGCACAACAAAGGAATGTGCAGGCAGGCAGAGGCAGGAGGTACAACTACTCTCAAAAGTTGTGACAGTATTTATGGTAAGACTGTGTATACGACCACAGCATTATAACAGCTCGAGTATGGCTCAGTTTGTAATATATCAACATGGGTTTTACACCTCTTAGAAAACATACAATCTTGTGCCTGCAATACTCTGTATTTGATGCACTCAAATCAAATGTATGTTACAATGATTATGATATTATTAGGCTCATCATTGTGTACTGTTATTGCTACTGTACTGTATTGTTCCATATTACTATATAATAAACTCTGGTGACTTTAGCATACATGTTTTACATATTAAATTATTTTCTTAGATCCTTCATTTTCAAATTACATACCTTTCACTGTACTTTAATAATATATGAATTTTGGATATTATAGTTCCTTGATTAAGACTAGTATCAGAAAGATTTATACAATTGAATTAGCAGGAAAAAGGTGATGCAATTTATCTATGAAATTGTGCAATTTCACTACTAAGTAGGTACATAAATACCAACATTTAAGTGGATATAAATGTACCTAACAAGCAGGTGGGTTAAGATGAAATACTGAATGTGCATACAAACTGTGCTAATTATGATGCCTTAATATTAAAAAGAAAGTTTTCTCTAGATATATAATTATGTTATGAATTGCAAGCCTATAGTGCACTAAAAGAATTTCTTTGCTGTCACATATAAAAAAAAATAAAGAAATAAAAAAATAAATAAATAAAAGCTTCACTCATAGTCACCATGCATTTAATGTTAATATTAACTTGCAAAAAAAAAGAATTAAAAGGCAACAAACATGATCTAAACACAAAACTGTATTTCAAAAGGATAACATTCTTGAGAACACAAGTCTAGACCTTACTAGAATGTATCAGAGAGAAGCTTTAAAGGCACAATTATGTATAGGGACGGAAATAAAAAATAGCCAAATTCATGCACCGTAGTCAATGTATACCATTTAAAAAGCCTTTTGGAAAGGAGAATTAGCCATCCTTTCTTAATGAAACTATTACAGCTAGCATATTAAACATTTGCTAAGCTACTGATGGAACTACAATCTAAGTGAAAAGAGTTTAAGTAATCTTACAGATGTGACTGTAATTTGTTCTGAAGAGCATTTTCTTCCTTCCCACTATGCCATGCAAGAGAAGAAAAACAGAGAGTGTGTTATAAAACCACAACCCATGTTCATAATTGCTGGATGCTTGCTTGCGACAGATCAAACATTCAGCTGGTTAAAACATAAAATAGTTTTTTAGGTACACATCAAAACAGAAATGTTCATGTATGACATTAAACAACCAAGTTTGGGCTGATAGAGGTCAACCAATTCATTTGGTCAATTGCTGCATTTAGTAGGAAAACAATTAGCATTTTTCTCTGGTGGTTAAAAAAAATTAAAAAATAAAACAAATACACAATCAAAGCAATATTTTTGATGCCTCTCACATTATAACAGTAATTTTTAAGCAGTTAGAAATGTTAGAACCTTAAATAATTATAGCTATTAAATATTAATTATTGAAGCATTCAACAAAATACAGTGACACATTTATACAAAACATAAAATGTAATATTTTTGACATTGCAAATGCTGGGGAAAATAAAACAAAATTTGAAATCATTACCATGGACAGATGACTGTGCATGGAAGCAAACAGAATATTTGTGAGACAGCTACTATACATTTTTCTTCTTGCTACACTGCAGTTTTATTTCTGAAATATGCAAGGATATAGCAGCATGTTTGTTTAAAAAAAACCTTAGCATGCAGAAAAGGAAGGAAGGAAGGAAGGAAGGAAAGAAAGAAAAGAAACAAAAATATACAGAAGGCAATTTAGTTTGCCTCTTTTTTATCTACAAACCAGTTAAAATAGTCCTATATACAAACTTATCCCATACCATCACTGTATCAACATAATAAGTTTTCTGTGTCTCAAATATTTGTACAACACTGTCCTTTATTTACAGTTTCATTTCTTATTTGGAGTGGTAGACAACCTTATATTATTAATTTGTCTCTGATAGAATATGCAACTTATTAAATTGCATGATTTAAAATTATGTTGCTGTATGATGTCTGAGGGCTTACATATATTTTTATGGACTGACCAAAGTATTATTGCCCTGGTCATTATTATTGTCAGTTGCTTTGTCCATCACATTCTCTAAGATATGGAAGTGTAGTATTAATACACCTATACGGAACCATTACTAGCACTTACTAACCCTTTGAGTGCCAATCATGATCTAATCGTGATCCAAAAATTCTGTGAAAATTGCCAATGACGATTTAATCATGATGATGTTTTCATACATTTTAACTCTTTCTAGCGGGAAAGTCTGTGTATTTTCTACGTCACAGCCATGGAGAAAGGTTTTCTGGAGTGTTTCCGGAGCTTATCTTCACTCCAAAGTGCTAAATCAGCTCTAATTTAATTTCTCCAGCTGGTGTTTGTTTATCCTGGTTGAAAATGGCATCGTCTAACCGAAGGTTACAAACCGAAGAGAAAATGATAACTTCATTTCGCGATATATTTTAAGAAAGCGAGTGATTTTGAATTTTCAGATCTTGTTGAAAGAGTTTTTGACATTAGCCTAAGAAGGGAAGATATATATTCTAGTTTCAGCAATGAAAAAGCTTCCAGTAACAACGGACCTCGTACGAATGCAAATAATCGGTATACTTATCAAAATGGATTTACGGAGGTGTAACCAGATGATGAATACAATGTGAATCAACCATTCAGCTATGCAATAAAACAAGTGCTAAATTGTACAGTAATCTATATTACATTTGTATCCTATTGCTTTATGCCATTTTCATTAATAGTGTTATTATGCTCATATATGTATGTTTTTGATGACCTTTTTTTTCAGTTTCAGGTTAGGTGAATTCATTTTTTTTTTATTTTAAAAATAAAACACCAGACCAAAGTAGCATGCTGTTTTAATAAAAAAATATCCATACTTTCATTTAATTAGCCTGAAGTTTCTCTGTAGTGAGGTTCTGTATGACTAATTAATGATTATTTTGGGATTTTTAAGTTTATTTTCAAAATGTTCTTTTGATTTCAATTTCTTAAAAAAATTGAAAATACTTCCCATACATATAATACATATTATGAAATAGACAAAAGGGTTTAGTGAAAATGAAAAAAAGATTCAGCTCTCTATGTCATTTAGTACTCATTTTACTACTAATAATTTAAAACCTTGCATTCTCCTCTAAAATTGCTTGGCACTTTTCAAACAGTATATTATATATATAATATTTGATGTTACTTTAATGAAGTATGGTACTTATACGTTATACATATTTATTATGTTCTTGCTCTGTACAGTCACCTCACAGATTGAACTCAGCGCATTTATACACTTAAAAATTTTCTGATCATTACAGTTAAACTTTTTAGTGCCAGCCCAAATAGCAAAATACTGTTTGAAAAGTGCCAAGCAATTTTAAAGGAGAGTGCTCATTTTCCAGATTTATATCCATATGATTATTATGTGTGGCAAATGCTTAAAAACAATGTTTATGCTTGATGAATTAGAAGACAGTAAAGCGCCTGCACTATCTAGCATTTCTGCAGCAGCAGAAACTCACCAAGTATGCAATAATGTGGTCAACAGTTGACAGGCTTATGTAGATGCAGAGGAACACCTGTCATTATGAAACGAAAATGACTGTAACATACATTGTTTTGCACTGTTAGAACAACCTAGGTGAAAAACAGCACACTGCTAGTTGGGTCATTATGGGAATTCTGATATTTTGCTTGTACAACAAAGAGTATATGATCACAAGCATTTTAAGTGTAGTGCAGTAAGAACTATTTGTTCAACTGATGTACTGGATGATGAAATTTATTTGAAACTTTCCATTAGTCATTATGAATCAGTGATGACATTGGTAATTCAGCTAGTTGACTTACCTAGTTCCAAGGGCAACTAGAAGAGAGGAGTGGGAGAAAAAAAAAAAAAAAGTAACAAACAAACTGCCATTTGAAACCTCATTGCATGCAAAAATTCATATGAACAGCCAAGTCAGTTTCTTGCACCTGTGTCAAGTCATGTTATTTTAAATGAATAATTTTACTACCTATGGCATGAGCTTTACATAACAGTTTCTCAAAGAATCTCTTCTTAATGGCATTCCTCTTTTTCACAACTTTCCATATTTACTTTTATGTTAACATTTTAAAATTGATAGAAAATAGCCTCCATGTAATTGAATTAATTGTGCAAAAGACAATGGTCACACGGAAAAGAACTAAATAAAACCAAATGGATTTGATTACACAAATGAAATGATGCAATCACAAGTGAACAGATAGCTTTGTAATTTTTTCTTTTTTCTGTAAATTTTGGGAAAACAAGTAGAAAATAATTTAGGCACCAGCCGGCATCATAATGCCAAGCACTTAGATTAGTTTCAGTTAAAAACAGCTTTCTACCATGGAAACAGTCCTCAGTGTTGACATACACAAAACTAGTAACTTGCCTGAACAGAATACAACCATATGTGATCTTGTCATAAGTAATTCTATCAAAATTAGCTATCATGCACTTTGATACAAAATGCTGCCAACTATGAGATTAGGGTTAATGAATGTTTGAATGCTTTAAAGTTGAAACCTGTATACAATTACAGTTAATTAAAGGTGATGTATAAATAATAAAGAATAAACAAAAGAAATGTGAGAAAGTTTAACAATGGATGAATAAAAGTACCAGATGAAATTCGACTCAATCCCTCACCACAAATGATTTGAAGAATCAGTTGAATAAAATCATACAGACAGATATTTAATCCTAGATGAGTTACAGACTTCTTTCCCGGATGTTCCTCATTCTTTGCTTGATGAAATTTTCCAAATATCTTGGCTTAATAGATGAACAGCAGTTGGCTACCACAGGAATTTTAAAGCTTGTGGATTGATACGTCAGATGCTTAAACAACAGTTAATTATATGGAAAAATAAAATAAGCTTCAATTTTGTGAGTGACATATATACTTTTATTTTTATTCAGACATTAGAGCCAAACAGTTGTAACTTCCTGAATGTTGTAACTTCCTATGGAAACCATAGATCCTTACAATTTACCTTAATCTTAAAATTATTTGTTCTATTCTCCCATAGGTACATTAGGTCTTGCTAGATTGCAGCTACTCTAGATTAATTTCTTGATGATGTTCCGTCTGTTACCAATATATGAGTGCTACAGACTATAAATAAAGAAGGCTTGAAGCTATGTAGTTTACACAGTATGGACTTCATTGAATGAAAGCTATCAAATCAGGTCTAAGGAACCAAGTTCACAAGAAAACCTAATATATAGTATTTAATAATATGGTACAGTAGACTTAAATATGTTGAACAATAGATGTAAGCGTAACCATTATTTATTGTTAATTAACTGATTTTATAAACCTTGTGCATCAAGTGTTCACAGTTTGAAAATGTATAACAAAATAATGAAATTGAACAAATTTTATCAAGAATGCATCCTGCTGTAAATGAAGTTTCAACAAACTACAATTCCTAAGAACATCAACACTTTCTTAAAAATGAAGCAAGCAATTGGGATTTTAAGCTACATCATTCATGTCTAATTTGTCCCTTGAAATTATTGATTTGATTGCAGGACAACTTTTACTAAGTTGTACCTTACAGAAATTATGAACAAAATATATTAATAAGTGTGTATATTCCTTTTTAACATAAAATTTATTGCTATTTTAAGATCTCAGAATGAAAAGTTATACTTGCATATGAAACTGGGCAGCTAATCATTATTGATTGAGGAACTGATATTTGTTTATGGTTTCCTAATAAAGAAGACCAAGCTGAAAATTATTGTGATTTTTAGACCAGAGAATAGCTGAAATAGGTTTTGCAACTAAGGCATCTGAAAAATTACTTCAAAATTAGCAGATAACATGTCATATTCATTCAAATCAGGTTACTATTACTAATATTGGTGTAAATTATTCAGTGCCTTAAGTTGTTTCCTGAAAAGAAAATACTAATCCTGAAAAATGACATTTATCTGAAAGCTTCTACAGTATGAGATTCATTTTGGAAAAAAAATACTTCCCATATGTAAAATATATGATGTTTTGCTGCACTTATGTCTAAATTTAAAATATGTGTGTATATCTGTGCTCTTTAATTCAAAATGAGAAATGCTAAACAATCTTCTAAAGTCATAAATGCCCATGCCATTTTCAGAATTACCTAAACCTGGCCTTTGCTTAGAAGCATTGAATATGTGCTTGACCAGAAGATCAATTTATAATTGTGCAAAATTTTCAGCTTCTGTTGTAAAGTTTCAATTTCTAACATTACTAGGACTTGCTTTATATCCACAAAGGGAGATGTACATGTCAGTAAATATGTGCACAGTAGAAGAAGGTGGGTATCGATATGCAAACATGCAGAATTAGATGCAGCGCTTTTAATGTAAACAAATAAATAAACAGAGAGCAGAGCAAGGATGGAGAGGGAAGAATTTTTGGCATATCTTTGTGATATGCACTTTGCTACTAATAGGAGGTGCGGAAATAAATCCCAGACCAACTTTGGAATAAATAGGTGAAGTGCTGAAGGCTATTATAGATATAAAAAAAATAAAAAGCATGGAAAATAGAATTGACAGAAAATTGGATATAGGTTTGAGGAAATTAAAATGGAGTTAAGAAAATTTGAAAGCAAGCTGAAGGGGGAGCTAGAGGAATGCAAAAGAAGACTGATATGATTGGAAAATATGGAGGGGAAATAGAAGTCTAAATTTGGTAATCTTTGTGGTGGTAGAGAAAAGGGATAGATGGGTCTGGCAAGATATAGAGAACCTATTTCAAGGGAAACTGAAATGAGCCCTTTAGTGCCAGCCCGAATAGCAAAATGCTGCCTGTAAAGTGCCAAGCAATTTTAGAGGAGAAGGCAGGGTTTTAAATTATTAGCAATAAAATGAGTACTAAATGACATATACAGCTGAATCTTTTTTTCATTTTTACTAAACCCTTTTTTCAACTACATAATATGCATTACATGTATAGAAAGTCTCTTCAATATTTTTTAAAAAATTGAAAACAAAGAAAATTTTGAAATTAAACTTAAAAATCCCCAAATAATAAAATGTTAGGTATATAAAACCTCACTATAGAGAAAGTTCAGATTAATTAAAAGAAATTATGGGTATTCCTTTACTAAAACAGCATCCTGCTTTGGTCTGGTGTTTTATTTTTAAAATACAAAAATTGAATTTGCCCTACCTGAAATCGAGAAAAAAAGTCACTAAGAACACACACTCATAAGCATGATATCACTATTAATGAAAACGACATAGAGCAATAGGATACAAATGTAACATAGATTACTGTACAATTTAGCACTTGTGTTATTGCATAGCTGAATGGTTGATTCACGTTGTATTTGCCGCCTGGTTACACCTCCATAAATCCATTTTGATAAGTACACTGATTATTTGCATGCGTACAAGGTCTATTGTTATCGGATGCACTTTCATCGCTGAAGCTAGAATGTATATCTTCCTCTCTTGCGTCAATGTCAGAAACTCTTTCAACAAGGTCTGAAAATTCAAAATCACTTGCTTTCCTCTAATACATTGCGAACTGAAGCTCTTATTTTCTCTTCGGTTCGTAACCTTTGACTAGATAATGCCATGTTTCAACCAGGATAAACAAACACTGGCAAGAGAAATTAAATTTGAAACTAACTTAGTGCTTTGGAGTGAAGATAAGGTCCTGAAATGCTCCAGAAAACCTTACTCTATGGCTATGACTTAGAAAGTACACAGGCTTTCCCACTGGAAAGAGTTAAAGTGTATGAAGACAGCATCACGATTAGATTGTAATTGGCAATTTTTGCAGAATTTTCTGATCATGACTGGTGCTGAAAGGGCTAAATATGGTTGGACTGGAGACTGATTGTACCAGAATTGGAAAAAAGGGGCTGAGACCAAGACTAATAATCATAAAAATGGCTACAATGAAATTTAAATGGTAAATATTGAGAAACAGCAAGCAGGTAAAAGGCACACAAATATTTATTGAACAGGATTTGTTCAAGAGACAGTGGGAGTTGAAATTTGTAGCAATAATGGAAATGAAGAAAGCAAAAGTTGCAGGAAAGAAAGCCTTCATAAAAAGAGTTGAGCTATAGACTGAGGGAGTGAAACAGGAACTTCGTAAGCATTATACACAAATGCAGGAGAAACATATTACATGTGAGGCTGAGTTTAGAAGAAATGGGCATTCAAAAGATTTCCAGAGAGACAGGACATATGTCACCAAAGTCAAAGCAAACATCACCATCAACTCAACTGCGGAGGGAGGAGGGAAGTACACCATCAGTGACATCATCGAAACAGCTGCAACCTGAGACACAGCTGATTGAAGATACACATAGGGAGGCCTTGGGAGCTACAGCTAAACTGGATGTATGGAGCCAAGAGGGTTTAAGTGTAGTTTCAAAGCAGCGGGAAGTATTTTGGATGAGAAAGATCACACACCTACCAGAAGGCAGGCGAATTTAAAGAAGTTTGCATTTGAGAGGAAAGGCTTGGTAATAGGGATTCAGGTTAACGTTAGTGAACTGGGATGTGGAGGAATATTACAGAAACTGCATAGTGGGGAAATACAAGTGCTAAGATGTAGCAATATGATAGTGGTACACATGCTTAGAAAGCAGAATGAAGATAGAAATATCAAGGTTTGATTTCTATAGTGTTAATGGTGAGAAAAACCAGATCAGAGGTAGAGTTTCAGGTGGTCTAGAGTGTTTTGTAGGAAAGATAAGGGGTTCAAAGTGAAAGAAGAAAAAGGGCTGTGGAATAAATCAGTGTTATGGCTTTCATTACATGGCATTTCCTAAATAGGTGTACCTGTTGTATAGCTATTGTGCAATCCTCCCACCACATCAGAGTACTACCAAATGGGGCAGCTCAATTAGAACTAGAGAGGCATTCCAACAAGATCAAAATTTTCACAGGAGCTGTGAAGTACCTGTACAGAATTTCCAATCTAGAGGATAAGGATATTATTAAAGAATGCTTTGGCATTCGAGAGAAAAGTAAATGGAAAGGGTCATGGTCAGAAAAAATGGAGGAAAATATGGAAAAAATAGGTATTGAAAGTTCATGGTTAAATGCAGAATATAACATACTAGGCTTTTGGTAAGTAGTAGGATCATGGTTATAGGATATTCATAGACAAGATATATTTAGCACTATAAGTGAGAAAATATCCTTGAGGATATATAGAGGAATAAAAATAGTCTGGGAGAGGGAAAAGTAAAAAGAGATATGCAATTAACTAGAAAGAGAAGGATTTGTATGAGTGAAAACAGGGTTTAAAAACTTGAAAGGCATAAGACATGATGAAGATGTAAACAGAGAAATTGACAAAGATTTCCGTTATATACTATATTGTAATCAAACGTATTGAGCAATCAAATTTGGCTACAAAAATGGGATAGTTCAGATGGAGAAATAGTAATCAGGAGGGTTCTGTCCGCAAAAGAAGAAAAAATATAACATAGGAAACTTCTTGGATAAGATTAAAGAGAAATGGACAAGAATGTGCAACAAAAAGATGGAAAAGGAAAGAGATAAGAAAATAAGAAACAGGGGAAAAAACAGTTGCATGATGTAGGGCAAGGTCCATTATACATATATAATTGTGATGTTAAGCTGTGTGGTGAACCAAGGGAAAAATAAAAATAACAAGTCTGAAAAAGGTATAAGAAAAATGTAAGAAAATATATATATGTTTCATCTGCTATTATTAACATGGGAGTCTTATGATCTTCTCTCTGTTGACAAACCTATCAAAGATCAACCTTTTGCTACATCCTTCCATCATCATTTTTGATCCTTAACAGTTTGTTAGCAATGTTCAACATCACTGTTAAAGATAAAAAACCGTTATGGAAGGCTGTAGCAAAAGATTAATCTGTGATAGGTTTGACAACAGAGAGAAGATCATAAGCTGTATGAATTTGTCATGGCTTTCTATAAAGCTAATCATTAACACATTACTTAAAGACCCCCATGTTAATAATAGCAGATGAAACTTTGAACAAAAATGCTTATTTCAAGCCAATATGTTTTATGTGAATGATATACTACCTTATACTGTCAACTTTCATTGATAGCAGCTCTAATAATAGCAGCATTTACCTTTAAATTATAGTTGGTACAAGCTGTCATTGAAAACCACCCCATCATAGTCACTTTAAAATATTACAGCTAGAAAAGAATGCCAAACATTTAAAGAATGGAGAATAGTTTATATAAAACTGTACAGTGAAAACCGGGAATGGAAAACAAAAACTGAGAATATAAAAATATCACAGGTTACTCTGTCCTGTCAGATATTCTATACATGCTAATATGACTAGCTTCATATTGAAAGAAAGAGAAAAGCGTTAACTTATAAAAGTGAATTTTGGCTGCAAGAATCAATGATCTTTAGTATATGAAAAACTATTGTATAGACCAAAATGAAACCCAAAACAAATATCATGTGGTTAAGTAAAATTAAATACTTTTATTTCAATATCCAAAAAGGAACTGTTACTCAACTTGGAATAGCATTTAGCACATTAATCAGATTTTCACACAGAAAAATGCTACTCCTCACCTAATAAAAATACCTAATAGAGAAATCTTCAGAGGGTATTGAAGTACCCAATTCAAGAGCAAAAATAAAATACTATTAAAGTTAAAAAGCTTAAATATATTTTAATGTGATCTTATGGTCAGATAAAGCAGACTTTCATTAAGCAAGATATTTTCAACAACTTGCTGCTCTTTGAACTCAAAACAAAATAAAGCTTACTGTAATTTTGGATAAGCATGTTTGGTTTTTCTGATAACTATCTACTCAACTTTACAAGTTAATAGAATTTATTTTTACACCTTTCCATCCTTGCTATGCTTATTAACTATACAAAATTCAGTGTACCACCCATTGGTTTAATTTTGCATTATATTTTACACACTCACTTTAGCTGGTGCACATGTACCTTGCATGTTAATTACATAAGACATAGTATGACTCAGAATCTCAAATATATTTAGAGAGGGTTCTAAAACTTGTATGTTCAAGCAGTGCTGTGAGCTTTTAGACTTTTATTTCTTTTGTAATAAGTTTACAGTGCTTTTTCCTTCTGTATTCATCTTCGGCTTGCAAATCATACAGTGTTCATTCTTTTACCTACTACTTTCACCCCTCCCTAGTTTCTTACCAATTATCCAGTAGGTGCTGCACAAGGTGGCTGATAAGCAACATCCTTGTATTTATTACTGTATTTCTTTTTAAAATTAAACTGATATGATGCAATGAAATGATTAGCTCAAGAACAGGTTGTACAAATAATAGAGTAGCATAGAGTATAATAACCATAAAACAAACATGGCTTGGAGTTTCTACTTGATACTTCAACTATTGGTTAGAAACATTGAAACAGAAGTCATAACCACAAAAAAAAAAATAAAGAAAGAAATGGTTAAGTACAATTAATCAAAAGGAATAAAAATTCAGAATAATTGTTTTACTGGAAAAATATTTATACCATTGAGATGCCCATGAACAGCATTGTAAATCCTACAATTATGGTGAAATTACATAGCTAAATAAGCATGAGAAACACACTTTGTTTCCCGAAAGATTTTGTTAAAGATAACAAGAGCAAACATTGCCTCAATCTTTTAAGTAAGATTTCTTCCAGGCTTGTAGGCTGTGGTCAATAAGTAGGATTTGCTCCTGATGTTTCACTCAAAATTGTGTTGAGCATCATTAGAGGACTCGACAAAAGGCAGACAACCTGTCTCCCTTATATATTTGCAAGAAGTACTGCCTCTTTGACACTGATTGGCTGATGGACATCCCAACACCTGTGTTCCAGCTATTCTATCCTTTCCTCTCCTGTCACTGGTTCAAGTTGTTTGACTATTTGTAGTTTCGAGCAAAATATTAGGAGCAAATCCTACCTATTGACCATGGCGTACAAAGCCTAGAGGAAATTTCACTTCAAATGGATGCTGGCCATGAAAGCCTTAGTACATACATTGCATTTCTTTATCAGTCCCTTCCAAACCTATTGTTTAGTTAGGGTGTTCCTAAGAGTATGAAAGTTTTCTATGTGTCCTCCAAGTCACAAGCCAAGTTACCGATGACATTTTAACTTTAAAAGAGAGCCAATAAGGAGCTACAAATTTCTAGCAGAAAGGAAATCCTCCAGTCAGGGAAATATGGAGACATGAATAGATGCAATATATTGTAAAGGTGATAATTCGAGTTAATAAATGGAGTTTGTGATGATGAAGCCTGACTTTATTTCAATCAGCTGCGAAACAAACTTGCTACTTGCTGTATTCCAAACTGCAACAATGATAATTATAAAGTGTGTGCAAGACAACTGTAGAATATAAAGCATGTGTAAGAATACATAAACAATGGCGAAAACTATTCATTGAAATGATCCAGTATACATCATCATGCAGATAGGAGAAAATAATAAAGTTTGGTAAAATAATATATACAAAGTGAGGTGACTAAAGTTTTCCATATTTAAAACCTAAAGAACAATGATTTGCCACATTTAAAAGTAATATAAAAATAGCTTTTCTCGGGCTATCAGCCAGGTGAATTCTGGAATAATTTCCAAGCTTTCAAGAGCTAACGTCGCTCTCATCTTCAGGGAATGATGTAGAGACTCCGGGTACGCCTTATATATAGTAGTCCGGTGGGGGGACCGGCCAGATGCCGCTCTGTGATTGGCCCGGGTCCGGCATGGGAGGCGTTGACTAGGAACCAATGGTCTCCGTTGCCGGGACGGACTGCTCTGATTGGCCCGTTGCCAGATGTGAGCCTGTATTAAAACTAGGGCTAGCTTTTGGCAGTTTCACAAGTCTTTGCAAGTGTTTGCTGAGCACCGAACTCCAAATGCCATTCACCTGCAAGCCGCTGTCTCTGTTGATGTTATTTTCTTCGTATTTAATAGCTATGGCTTCTTTGATGGAGCGGTCCCAATAGCTTGAAGACTTAAACATGGTGGTTGTGTCGCCCAGTCTCGGTCTGTGTCCTTCTTGGATGCAGTGCTCCGCAAGACCAGACTTTTCTGGGTACATCAGGCGGATGCAGCTCTCATGATCTTTGCATCTTTGTTCAATCGTTCTCCCCGTCTGTCCGATGTAGGCTCTACCACATTCACATGGAATGCGGTATACCCCAGGAGTCTTGAGGCCGAGGGAGTCTTTGACCTGTCTTAACATATTTCGAATTTTATTGGGTGGCTTGTGTATAGTCTTGATGTTGTATTTGCCCATAATTCTACTCAGTTTACCAGACAAATGACCTGTATATGGGAGGTAGGCTTTATGTTGTGCACAGTTTGTACTGACAGCGGCCCGTTTTAGTGCCTTGTTGATGCTGCTCTTGCTGTATCCATTTTTCTCTAGGCTGGTTCTGAGATACTGAAATTCTTTAGCGAGGTTTTCACTGTCTGAGATGGCTACTGCTCTGTGTGCAAGCGTCGATAGAACTGTGTTTCGCTGAGCTGGGTGGTGGCAACTGTTTGCGTTTAAATATAGATCGGTATGTGTGGGCTTCCGGTACACACTATGGCCCAGGGAACCATCGGGCTTTTGGCGTATTAATATGTCCAGGAATGGTAACTTCCCTTCCTGTTCAATTTCCATAGTAAACTTGATGTTTGGATGCTGACTGTTTAGATGGTTCAAGATGTCCTGTAGCGTGTCTTCCCCGTGAGGCCAGATGAAGAAGGTGTCGTCCACGTATCTGTAGAAGGCAGCCGGCTTTAGAGTTGCTGAATCTAAGGCCTGATGCTCAAATGCTTCCATGTAAAGATTAGCTATGGCTGGTGAGAGAGGAGAGCCCATGGCCACTCCATCTGTTTGCTCGTAATATTGTCCGCGGTAAAGAAAGTAGGTCGACGTGAGCGTGTGCTTGAATAATGCAATGACCTGCTGGGAGAAGTGCGGTTCTAGGAGCTGGAGAGAGTCTAGCAGCGGGACCCTGGTGAACAGAGACACCACATCAAAACTGACCAGTAAATCACTCGGTTTCACCCTTAATGTCTGAATCGTCTTTACGAATGCTGACGAGTTGACCACATGATGAGGACAGGTTCCTATCAATGGCTGCAGCAACTTGGTGAGGTGTTTTGCAAGGTTGTAAGTGGGGCTCCCAATAGCGCTGACGATTGGCCGAAGTGGCACACCCTCCTTGTGCACCTTGGGCAAGCCATATAGTCTCGGAGGAACAGCTGCAGGTGTGGTTAGAGCCTTGATGGTTTCAGCGGGAAATTGTGTCTTCCTCAGAAGAGCTGATGTTTTCTTAACGATGGCTGCCGTAGGGTCACGTTTTAGTGGCCGATATGCTGGGTCCTGTAGCAATTGTGAAATTTTGTTATTGTAGTCCTCACAGGAAAGAACCACTGCAGCGTTTCCCTTGTCCGCTGGTAGAATGAGTACATTCTCGTCGTCTCGTAGAGATTTCAGGGCTGTTCTTTCCTCTTTGGTGATGTTGGATTTTGGCGGAGCTGCTTTCTTTATTGCAAGCACTGTTTCCTGTCTGATGTCATCTGCAATTTCTTTAGGCAATGTTTGAATTGCCTGTTCTACCCCGCTGATGATGTCGATCACAGGAATTTTCCGTGGAGCCGGTGCTCATCATGTGGTCAACTCGTCAGCATTCGTAAAGACGATTCAGACATTAAGGGTGAAACCGAGTGATTTACTGGTCAGTTTTGATGTGGTGTCTCTGTTCACCAGGGTCCCGCTGCTAGACTCTCTCCAGCTCCTAGAACCGCACTTCTCCCAGCAGGTCATTGCATTATTCAAGCACACGCTCACGTCGACCTACTTTCTTTACCGCGGACAATATTACAAGCAAACAGATGGAGTGGCCATGGGCTCTCCTCTCTCACCAGCCATAGCTAATTTTTACATGGAAGCATTTGAGCATCAGGCCTTAGATTCAGCAACTCTAAAGCCGGCTGCCTTCTACAGATACGTGGACGACACCTTCGTCATCTGGCCTCACGGGGAAGACACGCTACAGGACTTCTTGAACCATCTAAACAGTCAGCATCCAAACATCAAGTTTACTATGGAAATTGAACAGGAAGGGAAGTTACCATTCCTGGACATATTAATACGCCAAAAGCCCGATGGTTCCCTGGGCCATAGTGTGTACCGGAAGCCCACACATACCGATCTATATTTAAACGCAAACAGTTGCCACCACCCAGCTCAGCGAAACACAGTTCTATCGACGCTTGCACACAGAGCAGTAGCCATCTCAGACAGTGAAAACCTCGCTAAAGAATTTCAGTATCTCAGAACCAGCCTAGAGAAAATTAGATACAGCAAGAGCAGCATCAACAAGGCACTAAAACGGGCCACTGTCAGTACAAACTGTGCACAGTGTAATGCATCCCAGCTAGATGAGTCACAAGACACGAAGAAACAACGTAAAGCCTACCTCCCATATACAGGTCATTTGTCTGGTAAACTGAGTAGAATTATGGGCAAATGCAACATCAAGACTATACACAAGCCACCCAATAAAATTCGAAATATGTTAAGACAGATCAAAGACTCCCTCGGCCTCAAGACTCCTGGGGTATACCGCATTCCATGTGAATGTGGTAGAGCCTACATCGGACAGACAGGGAGAACGATTGAACAAAGATGAAAAGAGCATGAGAGCTACATCCGCCTGATGTACCCAGAAAAGTCTGGTCTTGCGGAGCACTGCATCCAAGAAGGACACAGACCGAGACTGGGCGACACAACCACCATGTTTAAGTCTTCAAGCTATTGGGACCGCTCCGTCAAAGAAGCCATAGCTATTAAATACGAAGAAAATAACATCAACAGAGACAGCGGCTTGCAGGTGAATGGCATTTGGAGTTCGGTGCTCAGCAAACACTCGCAAAGATTTGTGAAACTGCCAAAAGCTAGCCCTAGTTTTAATACAGGCTCACATCTGGCAACGGGCCAATCAGAGCAGCCCGTCCCGGCAACGGAGACCATTGGTTCCTAGTCAACGCCTCCCATGCCGGACCCGGGCCAATCACAGAGCGGCATCTGGCCGGTCCCCCCACCGGACTACTATATATAAGGCGTACCCGGAGTCTCTACATCATTCCCTGAAGATGAGAGCGACGTTAGCTCTTGAAAGCTTGGAAATTATTCCAGAATTCACCTGGCTGATAGCCCGAGAAAAGTTATTTTCATACCGCCACCAGGAAAGCTTCAAGTCAAAAGTAATATAGTTTAAAGCAGATTTACCATGCTTAAAAATGGAAACTGATACGGAAACAGTGCAAGAAAAAAGTGTAAAAACATGATCCTACAGTAGAATCCAAGGGTTCAAAATAATCATAGATAGTCAGGTGTAGTATAGTGTGGGAACCCAATTAACAGGGCAACAAATCTTGCACAAGGTAAAGTGGAAAAGTGCATTATAGTTGGAAATACAAGTGTTATTCTTCAACTATTATTCCCTCCAGCAATTCAAATCCAGCATCTCACCTAGACTAAATCTCTACAGCTAGTTGAAAGAAGATGACTGGATCTACCCTGAGAGATGTGCTTCCAAGGTTCACATACAAGAACATCAAGAGTACTGAGGTTGACTTCTCAGTGGCCAATTCAACCACTGACCTCAGTAGGCATCCACCAGCACAATGTCTCAACATTTTGTGGTTTAAATGAAATTTTATTCTCTATTCCAAAAAGAAGATCATATCCATGAAAAATAGGACTAACCATATATATCATATCACAGGTTGGCAAAGCACTTTATATTTGTGCAGAATAATGTGAAATTAATAATTTTTTTATGGAAAATGATACAGAAATTAATTCCAAAAGTTTATGACTCTTGTCCACATGAACTTTGTCCCTTTCAACAACATTATTGATAAGGTCAGGTTTACAAGTATTTAAATACTCAGTCTACCTCACTTTAAACATGGGCATTATTTTCAATCTGCTTGAATACACCAAACAAAATCAAAACAATATAATGTTAGTACTAGCTATAGTGCAATCTGGGCTTGTGGGCCGTGGTCTATTGGGCTCCTCCTTCTTCTTCCCAGACTCATCGTCTGCGACTACAGCAGACATCTCCAGTGGCAGTAGCGAGGTCGCAGTACTCTGCTGGACGTTTCAACTGCCACAGTCGCAGAAGACGGAGGAGCCGAGTAGACCATGGCCCGCAAGCCCGAATTCTGGCATTGACACCGGCCGTGAAAGCCTAAGAACTTTGAATATAATGCTGATCTTTTTATTTACTTTTTTATGAAAAGAGAGTTTACTTATACCACCCTCTGCAAAAAGCAATCCACCACCAACTGATCCAATGAAAACCAATTCACTACTGTACTCAAAAAATAGGAAACAATATTTCTTTAATAATTTTACTATAATAAGGATGTTAGTAAGAGTACTTGTTGTAAGATTAATGAAAAGAAACTTCTAGAGTGCGGTGCATAACTATTGCAATATGGATGAATGATCTGACTGCCAAATGTTCTTAAAGTGCATCTTTGCTTACCTCTCTTACCATTTAATTGAAAGAGCTGACCCAATTTAGCTGTTTTTTTAATGCTAAATGTTTCATTGTCAATCATTTAGGTATATATGTGTAATTTTTTGAAAAGGACCTCCAGCATAGGTGGTTTCCTGAGATGCACAGCATCCTTCAAGGTCCCAAGAAGATGAAAGTTTTAAATGTGACAGGAACTCAAATGGACCTCTTCATCTATTCAGTGACCCTGTAGTATCTCATCCAGAATAGGCAGCATGCCTCAGTGATATTGCAGTGGACCCCCATCTTATTGGTACAAGCACTTCTGTTTCCATAAATAACATACATAGCTAGCAAAATTGATGTGCTTAGCACTTCCCAATGCCTGGCGCCATTAACTAGAAAGGTTCTATTAAAACCCTAAATAATGTTGCCACAGACATTCAACCCTAGTAGGTTGATTGCCTTTTAAACACGAATGTTTAGATTTTTTGGTTCTTAATAAACATTATTATGATGATTCACTGTTTCGTTAAATTTGAATTGATCCTCATAAAACCACACAAACTCCTTGACCTCATTTATTACCCAAACCATTCACAAAACTCCATTTAGTAACCAGTATCACCATCATATAATTCATGCAACAATCTTGTCTTCTATGCCTTTTACTTAACAGTTCTCACAATGTGCCGTACGCTCACACTGCTAACCCTTGTCTGTAGATTGTGTAGCAGACTCCAAAGGAGCATTGTAAACTTTTCATATTTGAATAAACAAGAGTTGTAGCTGCTGAAGATCTTCGCTTGTGCACAACACAAATGTAATCATGTATCTCAACTTATCACACAAGCTGTGTAACTGTCAATGTGTTGGAGGTTTTGTTGTAAACTCACGCCTCCACATATATTGAACATTAGCAAAATTTTCAAAGAACCATCACCTTGAAATGAGCCTCTGCTCCTCAAACGTCAAACATATCCCAATCATAACTATCATACATCACATGTTACTCATGAGATCTCACATGCAAGCCCCGCCCCTTCCCCCACACATAAACACACTACTGTTTGTGAAAATTGCAACAACATGAAAGAATTACCTGAATGAATCAAAACTTGGTGGATGTGTAGAAGAGTATGCATATAATACATAAGTGATTAGGATTATAGTGAGATGGTATACACATAGGCCAAGCAGGGCCCTGTCATGTTTGTCTGATAAGGTCAGGGTTGCACAAGTGTAGTCAGTGCAGAGCTTTCAAACAAGGTGGAAACGTTAAAATGGGTGCCAGTATGCCTCATCAATGTCAAAGAGTGCCATATCAGCATGTGAGTGAGTTTGAACGGGGAAGAATGATCAGTCTTCAGAAAGCGGGTATATCATACAAAGACATATCAGCTCATACAGGTCATATGTTGACAAGACAGTGATGCGTGTGTAGAAGCATTGGATAGGAGAAAGTCGTATGCAGCAAAGAGCAGGTACTGGGTTATGCAAGATGACCACAGTATGGGAGGACCGCCATCTTATCTGCATGGCCCTAACAGATTGCACAGCTTCTTCTACAGTGTTAGCTTTATGCTGGAGCACTGCAACATGTGTGAATTTGTCTGCATTGACAATTCGTCACTGTCTGCTGTGAATTGGACTGGTTACACACGTGCCATAATGTCAGCTTCCATTATCCAGAAACCACAAGTGCTTCCGACTGCAACGGGCACATTAATACTGCCACTGGCATGCTGAGTGGCAAAATGTCTTTCCAGATGAGTCTTGCCTCAACCTGTCCTACAGTGATGGCCTTATACATGCCTGGCGGTACCATGGTGGTGCAAGCCGGAGACCTGCATTGTTGAATGGCATAGTGAACAAACACCCAGTGGGATGGTTTAGCGTGCCATTGGTTACAAAGATTGATATTTCCTCCTAAGAACTGAGGGGCACATTGAACAGCAACAGGTACCTGAGGGATATTATGGAGCCCCTGCTTCAGGCATCTCCACAGGCCACATTTCAGCAGGACAATGCCCTGCCATGCATTGCAAAGATTGTGTAAGACTTCTTCAAAGAATGATTAGTACCACTGCTTCGCTACCTCCATGTTTGCCTGACATGTTGCCTATCAAACAAGTCTGGGATATGGTTGGTCACCAAGTTCTTTGTCATGGTCCTCCAGTAATCAGTGGCATGGATTTATGGGCTCGCATAGAAACTGCGAGGAGAAAGCTCTCCTAGGAACATATTTTCAGAACCTTTTTGATTCCATGTCACACTGAATAGCAGCTGTAATTACAGCATGTGGAGGCTACACCAAATACCAAATGTTTAGGTTCAAAGATCAGTACAGATTTAAAAAGTTAATCATTTGTTTATTATTATGTACCAAATCTGTGGTACTAAATACATTGCATTCATGAGTTTATCACATTTTTGTGAACCTTGATATCTGCCTGGATGTGCTTACAAGTTAGGCAACCCAGCCTTTGTTTATATGTGGCAAAAATACCCAAATGATTAGCATAATATATCAGAAACTGATTTTTGTTAGCCATTGCCTGAAGCCAAGAAAGCAAATTAGTGAAGCAAACTTAATGGTAAGACTTGTTTGGCAACTACAACTTAAGCTTTGCAATTCTTTTCAACAACTTTTGAATGGTTAATTTTTATGGTGTCCTGATGCTACCATTTTCCAATGTATATAGTATGTTCTCTTTCTCCTCCAGAAAAATGAATGTAGTGCCCACGTCTAGGGGAATGTCAATCTGTTTTCCAAGTTTAGCATATAAGGCAAGCATGTAGTAATGTATAACATCCATTCTTACCAATATAGCACCCAGATGATGGACACTGATGAGACAAGAAATGAAATTATAGTTTGGAATGAAAATTTGGGAAGGAAATGCTTCAGACTTAAGTTTAAGGTATCTCCCCAGCATTTCCCAGTTATGAGGACTGAACCTGGAGAAAACCTCAATCAGGAAGGGTGGTGTTGGTTGGATTTGAACCGCAAGCCTTTTGTTCACAAGTCCATGCTTTAATGAGCTCAGCTATCCATGTCAGTTATATCACAGTAATGCTGCAAAAAAAAATCACACCATGCATACATCTTCATAACTTAATAACACAATGGGGAGTTCTCCATCAGTTACTTTCAGGAGAACAGACCAACATTTCAGTTTCTTATGTGGATACCTCTCAATTCTTTTCAGACATATAAAATAAATGCCTGTGGTGATATTAAATGTATTAGCAAGAACTTTTAATATATTTTATAATCCACTGTGAATACAAATGTTAGTAATTACCAGAATATGCTTTACACTCTTACAAAATAAGTTTGTTTCAAAAATTCTTTTATTAATATTAGAGTTATTAAATAAATAATAAATTTGGGACACAATGCTCAAATTGCCTTATATCATCCATGCCTGGAAAAAATGTATTAAAATAAAAGTAATGCTACTCAGTTTCAAGCTGTTGAAAAGAATTTTGAAATATTAAGAAACCATGCTACATATAAAAAATAGGATAAAAAGAACATGAAGCCAAATAAACCATTTTGAATACTTGCATTTCATTGAATACCACATTAGCACAGATCTTAATATGCTAAGAATGTGTAAACATTACTCACCTAGCACTTGCAAGGCGCGAATGTTCCTTGCTTTTCATTGATGCAGATGCATTGGCATGGCGGCACATCATATAAATTGCCATGCTCAAGAAGACTAGATTAGCCTGAAAAAGAATATCATACCTGCATTATTAACTGTTGTCATGTCTTATGTACGCATTTAACTGAAAATTTGTTTATGGTGGGCACAAAGGTTACCATGGGAAGATAATAGCTGCATCTTGAGTATTTTCTAAGGCATGAAAATACCATATTGCCCTTGCTCAAAATGAAGAAACTTGGTGAACACAATGAGATACATGCTTTGCTTTTCTATGAAAATAATAGCTACACATTTGTGGTGGAATAATTAAACTTGAGTATTTACATTTAAAATAACAATATTTTTCTTTGATAGTGTTTTAAACCTGTTTTTACTACATATGGCACTGTAGGTGATGACACTGTTGATGCATGAAGTGAAGATGGAGCACCGGTGGAATGCAATGGCAGGGGAAACTGGATAACCTGTAGAAAATCCACCCTTGCACCACTAAGTCCACCACAAATCTTATATGTGGTCACTTGGGATCAAGCTAGGTGAGAGGCAAGTGGTCTGACCACTCAGCCACAGCATGATTAAAATAAATACATGAATGCACAGAAATTAACAGCAGAGTTTTTGTGCCTTTATAAAATAAGCATTCAGATTGGAAAATACATTATATTGTGTCAAAATCTAATATGTCACACTTACATACTTTCTCTTCTCACTGCACTTTTTTATAATCCCATTTTATTGTATCCACAAAAAAGTAACTATTCTATTTTATGTCACTCATGATAAAGCTTTGACTAGATGTAACTTCAAATTAATTAACTTTTGTAGCCATAAACAACAGTACATCTATTTTTCATAGTCCACACCAAGATTTAGACCTCACCTGGTTTATCCATATAAGTTTCATTTGAGTGACTATATAAATTCTCCAAACACACATACAAGAGAGAAGAAAATCTTCAAGGAGTACAAGAAGAGGTTTTGATTCTCAGAAAATTGGAGTGTGGTATCTCATAGGCAAATAATATCCCCCCAAAAGTTTACCATTGAACCTAGCTATAAAAATTTACTCAGTTAAGTAAATAATTTAACAGATAATAATTAACCAATAGATGTTTCCAACAAGACAGTACAACATGTCTCTCTTCAAATGTCAATATTAGAGAAATTGAAACCTCTTTTGAAGTCTCATGGCCATCAAGATTTTACATTCAGTTTTTTTTTTTTTTTTTTTTTTTGGGGGGGGGGGGGATTATTGAAGGGAAAGTTGTTCAGAAATAACTGCATACAATCATAACCCTGAAAGAAGCTTAATGTCAAGACAGTGAAACCTTTACTGACTCTACTTAAGAAAAGCATTCCAGAATTTGAAGAGATGTGTATAGGAATGCTTAGATGTAGAAGGAACTATTTCCAACATCGGCTTTGAGCAGTTTTTCTTTTGCATTATTCAGGGTATGTGTGCATAAATCTTGAGGACAAACTTTATGAAGCTTACTACATTTTGGACAAAAGTTTGGGGCTTCCAGCAAATGTATCATAAAGTATATTAACTGCCTTATTTATAATGCTGTTTTGTTATACTATTATCCTATAATTGAATATTTAAGGGTTACTTAGTGAAAAGCTGCATGTATGAAATTGAATGTAATCTAGGTCAGATGCATCTGTAGAAGACCCAGTGAAAATGTGATCATTCCCAAGTCATAACACTGAACAACAGATAAATAAGTACAAAAATATGGCATTGTAAGTTAGAGAGAAAGCAGCATTGTGTCAAGATTTAACTGTGAATCTCTTTCCTGCCAGTCCCCAAACTAGAAGAGTGCAAGTGAAGAGGGTTTGCTGCTTTGCTATGTGATATTGTAGCTTCATTTTAAAGCCTTTTTTTTTTTGGGGGGGGGGGGTACTGCACTGACTTACCAAGAAGATTTTTATAAGGGTTTTCCTCCTTACATGGAGAACTGTGGTTCTTTCTGATGAGAGACCATTAAAATTATATAAATGGTTCACAAAGGGAGAAAGCCAGCAAACAATCCAAATTAAGATAACTCCTTCTGTTAACAGCTCACATAATAAGCATTATTCAAACAGGTAATATAGGCACGGGCTTGCATAAAATCTGTGTTCTTACTGTTCTGTACAAGATCAAACACAATGTCTTCATTAAGTGGCTTTGAAGTTGGGATATCACCAGTGCCATGATGCATGTTGCAGTATTATAGACCTATGAGTGATTCTGGTGCAAAAATTGATTTTAAGCTTTCCTTTACATCCATATTCTATCACAGTGGGATTTAAACTCCTCAATTAAATGGTGTACAGAACTAATAAGTATCAGAACTGAAGTCATAAAAATAAATTTATTGAAGAGTATATGTACAATAGGTTCGTCTCCTTAGCGCGGTGGTAGCATTGTTGCTTGCCAAGTGGGAGACCTGGGTTCGATCCCCAGTACCGGCATGGGGACTTTTCCCCTGCTGGGAGACCTAGACCAGGGTGCTTGCAGCCTCGTGAGGTCCCTGGGGCACCAATTGAGGAGCTACTTGATGAAGAAGTAGTGGCTCCAGTTCATGAAGACCACATTAACTGGCCAGGGGGGATCAAAGCGCTGACCACGTCTCACCCCCAATACTGCACCCAATCCATGACGTTTGTAATGGACCGAGATGAGGGACGCAGTGGCTGGGCGGTAGCGGGTAGGCCAAGGCTCTTAGTGAGCTGTGCCAAGGAGTCATATGTACAGAAGATTAATATTCTTCAAAATATGTGCCTCCTGCATTACTACACTAATGACAGTGCTTTTTCAATCTTCCTAATCCATCTGGAAGTCAGCAACTGCAGCCACTTGGACAAGCTCAATCATTTTAAAATGATGTCCCTTTAGGTGCATTTTGATCCAAGAGTACAATAGCAAGCCAGTAGTCACATCTGGACTGTAGGGTGGTTGGCGAAATGTTACCACTTTAGTTTGGCCAGTGCTGCCCTTACAATTAGCAGCAAATAATGGGGTGCATTATTCTAATGGAGGATCCAGTTATAGTGATCTCGCTTGGAACGTGGCAGATCCCAAGCCACATTTTCATTACCTTGTGTCAATGTTGGATATCCACTGCAGGTTTTGTCTTCAACATCTTCCCAACTATTTGTTAATCATTTATCAGAAACACATGCTCTAGACATAATGTAGCCCTTGTAAGCATCACAAAACATATAAAAAAATCTCTTGCAGTAGATTTTTTTTCAGTTTACTGCAAAACTTGATTACACAATGTTGCTTGATGGTTTGGTATAACACTCGACAGAACACTGAACACACTTTCATTTCACGTATGATCTACACGCCCCAAAGACTCAGAGTCAACAGTTAGGTACCATAACCAAATGCACTCCTAGATGTGCATTTCCTAGATTATGTATGAAAACTTTGCAAGTCAATATTAGCTGCACATTTAGCCATTCAAGATCTCACATAGTCACTGGCTTGAAAATTGTATGAAAATTTGTGTTCCTTTTATCTATTTCCTTCTATTTAGTCATGGGACAGAAATTTAATGCACAACATATAAGAGTAGCTAACATTTCAGAAGCTGAGGAGCTATAGTTAATCCAAATACAATAAGCATTACAATATCTGCCTCACAG
The DNA here is from genome assembly GCA_030762935.1 of Hymenopus coronatus. Taxonomy (NCBI): domain Eukaryota; kingdom Metazoa; phylum Arthropoda; class Insecta; order Mantodea; family Hymenopodidae; genus Hymenopus; species Hymenopus coronatus. The sequence goes on along the minus strand of CM060900.1, from coordinate 156,788,455 downwards.
TAAATGGGGATACTTTGAATAACAATACTAAGTAAACAGGTTTCTGGGCTTGCAGGCCATGAGCTAATGAGCTCCTTCTTCCTGTACATTTCATATATACCTATGGTAGACATCTTCTGTGGCAGTAACGAGGCCAGAGTGTTCTTAAGGAATTCTTGGCAGCAAATTGCAGGTATTTATACTGGCAACAAACAGGATGGTTTGTGGTGATTGCTGTGGGCAGGCAGTGGATTAGAGTTGAGCTGGCAAATTATTGGCTCAGGTTAAGTGCTTCACTCTGACTTTTGTCAATGCTGTTTGTCATATTCAGTTCAGTTTTGCATCTTCATTCCTTTAATGTTGTTTTTATGTTTGTGAATTTCAGTGACTTCTGATATAAGCTTGTGTGGTAGTGAACAGTTAATAACAGCATATATGTGTTTTCATATTGAATCACATGTTCCCCTTCTTCAAGTATGTCATGTTCTACAATTGATGATTTATCTGTCCGTCTCAAAATGACAGCACAGTATACCATTCTGCCAGATCAAGTCTAGCTCACTACCAGCTTGAATCACTCATAACAGACCCTCCTGCCTACTACTGGTATAAATATCACTACTCAGTATTCAATCACAACACTTTTGTTTATATATAACCATACAGTAGTTTTATTTATCCAGGGAGAGCAACGAAACTAAGAAGCAACCAAGTAATGCTTTTTCAATTGGGTGAGACAACCAACATAGAGTTCTATAGCAAGCATGCTTGCATCCAAAGTTATAAAAATGTGGATGGACTACTTGTGCAATGAACCTTGCATATGGTTGTTTTGAGTAAAAATGTCACACCAGCAGCTGAGGACTGTAAACAATAATTAATAATGGGTATCAATGAATATAATTGACAAATAAAATAATAACTGAACATTTAAGAGTGTGCAACAGCTATTTATGGCATTCTCACCAAAGCACCCTTAGCATAATGCATAATCATGTGTTAGTTGATGCCTCAAATGTATGTACTAGCCTGTGAATAATGTGAATTATAAGTGCACTGATGGCAGGTAAATGAAAATGGTAACTGCTAACTTCTATTAATAGTCTGTAGGTAACCACACATATGACTTTCAGAGTCTGTGTCATCTTAAAGTGTTACCAGGCACTGAAATCATAATACAAACTGTGAAGCTGAAAATTACACATGTGTAAATAAGAGGTTAAAAGTATATTGCAGGGAAATCAAAGTGACAGTTCCAAAATTGGGCTGAGATAATAACCCAAAGATATAAAGAGTAAATTAGTGAACACTATTGTCATGAGTTCCAAAGGAAAAGTTTTTGATATGAACTATATATTAAAGGCAGCATACAAATGGAGGTAAAAAAAAACTGCAAATGACAGGAAAACAATAATTCCAAGAACAAAAAACAGTGGGGTTCTACTCAAATTGCAATAAACTAGTGTTATAAGTATAAAAAAACCAACAAAAATTCATTTTGCATAGGCATTTGAGAGTCTGCTCAAGGGTTCTTTTCCAACCTGTCATTAAGAATGCCAGGTTGATATATCTAAAGTTTCCACTTTCTCTCTATTGTTGTCATTTTATCCTTTCCATACTGGTTTCTCATTATGATTTACTTATGGATGTCTGTAACAATCTATAACAATCTTCTGAGACTTAACCTCTGCCATGACAACATACACTTTTACAGCTCCTTGCCAGCAAGCACAGGGGATGATGAAGGACCTTGAGCACCTTGGAATTATTAGAGTCTTGTCACCCACAGAGCTGTGAATTACTCCTGGCTGCAAAGCCTCATGCAATTCAATTCTCCCTCCCAGAGATTATGTACCTACAAAATTCCTATGGCAGAGCTGCAGTAATTCTTCTGTGACTCCCTTTAACCTCCACCTTAGCATGACTGGAATATGCTCCACCTTAGCATGACTGGAATATGAATTTCTTCAACATAATGCAATATATTATTACATTGCTTAGTTTTACTTACAAGTATCACAGCTATAACTGGTCCCACAAAGCTAAATATGAAGAAATTGTCAGCTCTAAGCCAGCAGTACCGGTCTGTGCCATAACTAAATGGGTCAATCACACAAGACACAGCTACAATGATGAGTGGTGCTCCATAGGCAAATATGTAATACCATCGGATTCTGGATTTTTCTGCCTCAAAAACTTCAATCAACATAACATACAGCTGGAAGCCTGAAATCACACAATTATTACAGCTTCAGAAATTATTTTAATGTTCAATGCAACTATGTTTATGCACAACCTATGATGCCATTGCTACACTCTACCTTCTAAAACATAATTCATGTAATTCAATTCAACCAAACTATACTGCATGACACTGCATAACAACATATTTTTCTCCATAACTGGGAATGAAACACTGCATAACAGGAACAACTAAGGTCTGGAATTCTTTTGTGAGTGATACATTTAGAAAAGATTTAATTCATCTTATTTACAGAATGTTAACTTTTGTTTCCTCCTACCTCCACCACTACACAAAAAGCAATGTAAATTGCAACTGATAATTTGTTTGAATTTATAAGCTAGTCTCAGAACATACAATCATTTTCCCATTAAAAATCACGAGATTCAATGAAGATGAAAATTAGAAAACATACATAAAAAGACATCAAAGGTTACTTTCCTACAAACAAATGAAACTTAATCATGCAGCATATTCTAAAATCTACTTTGGACAACATGTAATGAGGTGCATTTGTTCATTAATTACCTTTCTGTTAAAGAGACATTAGTAGTAATGTAACGATTAAGCATTTAGGAAAACAACTGCAAGGTTACCAGAATGTTATACTGCAGTTTTATTTCAAAACATGCACATATAAAAATATTTTAATGGCAATGATTATGACAATAACAAAGTATTAGCAACAATGTATTCATAAGCATCCATGGACCTCTCTGGCATGAGAGGGGGAACATGAAAGAAAATCTGCAACTATTATATTATGCATATAATTTATACTAAATATTGACTTCTTCAACTTAAATTCCCTTCAGTCTGCTCAGTAGTATTCCATGGAAATGTTTCAAGGTGCCAAAAATCTCGGAGATTGAATTTATATTAATATGATGGAGTGGCATTAAATCAAAGCTGAATGAAGCTTTAAAATTTGAAGTTGTCTGGCAAATGCTGACAGTTACCTGCTCAAATGGTAAACCATGAGACTTTTCTCTGAGGTATGCATGATGGTTACAAGAATTGACACCATAGTTAAATTATTGAGAATATTTGTTGAAAGGTAATAACTGATCTGTTTGGAATGAGTTGCTGATTGTTTCAAGATGAATGATCAACTGTTCCTGAATCTAAGCATAACTGTGTCATATTAAATCTGCTAACTTCCAGAGTATTAAGGAATTCATGCTTTACATATAATTTGTTTTCATAGTAAACTAACAAGTTTGTTAGCATGACTCATTACATTGCTATATAGCAAATCCTCTAACAATCTCAACTAAGGTGGTTGATGAGTAATGTGCTGTAATTAAATATTACCAACTTGTAACAACTGCAAGGAGCAGAGTCAGTAGATGCAGTAGAAATAACTAGATTTACAAAACACATATTCTTTTATTAACCTAAGTCCTGCCTACTTTATGACCCCTTACCAAAGTTCTTGCATTATACTGTAACTACTCTTTATTACTCAAACTGACTACAAACAGTCTTTATTTTGAAGCTTTCACAACAAATCTGTAATACAATTTTCCTCATTACTTCAATACAGGCACCTGACGGATTATGCAACTTCTACATTCTGTATACTCATAGTTGAAACTGACTTGTTTGGCTTGCAACTCTTCCTTTTATAGTTGTTGATGACATGACCAGAAATTTCCCGAAAAAGTGAACATTTTAGCATGTCCATTGCAGCCAGGTGTCACATTCCAAGGCTTTGATGTAGTGCCACCACTCTTCACATGTTAATTTCTCAAACACATGCGACAATGGCAGTGGAACTATGAAAAAAGTCAGCCATGCAGGTACAACAACTGTTATACGATTGAAAGAGAGATGCTCACACATGTGCAGCATCATGGGATGGCAAGTCATGATCACACTGCTCCCTGCTCATGGCAGGTCATCCCAACCAGCACCATCATAGTGGGCTAAATGATCCAAATGTACCATCAGCTTCTTCTCTTGGGGCAGCCTCTGGATCGGTGGACATTTTTAATTCTCTTCACTATCAGGTATGGCCCTTGACAGGGTTGTTAAAGTTTGGGGCACCATCTCTTGATCCAGGTAGCCACACCAGATCACCCTGCTGGGCTTTCCTTTCAAATATGTGACACACAATTTTTTCTAAGTCCAAGGTGAGCAGAATATTTTTTCAAACAACGGCTTTAGTTTTCTTGATCCAATAGGTATTTAAAATCACTTTTAACTATGATTTCATCTGGATAATGTTTTTCAAGATAACTTAAGGTTTACAGTCCTTTATTTATTTACTTTCTGCTCATGCAGCCTTACTTAAGAATGCAGTGCAGCCAAATTATCCATCTTTTATCACTTAACACAATGCTGCCAACAGTCTTTTTTCATCAATAAATTACACTAACTGTATAACTAATGTATATTATCTCTAAATCATGATGACTAACATTACATTAAAGAAGCCTAGACTAAACCTAATCACTATGTCTTCCACAAGCTCCTGGAAATGATCTGCTGAATGATTTTTGGTGTCACTATGTCACAAATTTACATATGTGACCATCAAATATTCCCTTTGAATGCCGACCCTGCATACATACTGCCATATTTATTATCATCATCATTATTATGATTATGATTATCATTATTGTTATTATTATTATTATTATTATTATTATTATTATTCACTTTAACGTACTCAAACCTGGAAGGTGATATTGGACGATGAAAGAAATGTGTGAAATGATGCTCAAATAAATTCATGGCACATGGAGGAAATAATTATTTGCTATTCCAAATAGCCAAAGCTAATCAGAAGACAGTGTTTTGTTTCAAGATTCCCAGAAACACCCTAATGGAAAAAAAGTTTGTCTCAAGTGTTCTAACAATTACATCACAATTTGAGAAGCAATATTGCTAACAGAAAAAACCTTTAGTATATTTTTGGGGAGAAAAATCTCTGTCATAAGGATGTAAATTTTCTTTTTGCCTGCATGTTGCTGTTCAAGAGAAAAGGTGGATGAATCACAACTGATGCTGTCCTGGATAGAGAAAGTATGGAAGCAGATACCTGGGACACTGCTTTGCAATCAGGTCACCCCTGTACTAGATAGTTTTTGCTGCATCTAACTTCAACTGACTTATGACTGAAAAGAAAGACTTGGCTATAATACCTGGAGGTCCTTACTATTGTGATGGCTGCCATGCAGCGCATAGGGGCCTACCTGTTCAACCAGGCACCTATCATCCCAGTTGCCAATTCTTCAGCAATAATGTGTCATGAATACAATAGCCTCACCAACAAAGGCCATTATGTCACTTTCCTGCAGTTAAAGTAATGCAGTCTGGAACCTACTAATTGGGGTTTATTAAAAATTTGATCTCTAGAATCTTCTCTCTGGGCCACGGGATCTTTATAAGGAGCCGACTGCTGCTGACTAGGGGTGAAAATGTTAAAAGAGTCTAACATGCCAGTCTAGTGAGGGACAAAAAAAAAAGGTTCAAGTAATGAATTGAACCCAGTGAATAAGTGTACAGCTGAAGTGTACAGTGCATAGTGCAGTCAATGGTGAGTTATGACTCAGTGATCCAGATGTTTTCATTACCAAGTGTGTTGACATTAGTGTAGTGTTACACTTAGTGTCCCAGTGACTAATAAAGAAACTGGTATTTTCATTTGTTACATTGATGTCAGAAGAGGGATACAAATGCTGTGATGAAGGAAATGCTTAAAAAATATTGGAGAACATAGAAAGACGGGAAGTGAAATAATAACAGTGAATTCTGCAATGGAGAAGATAGCAGCGAAATACAGTATTACTCCACATTTAGGTTCTCTGCACTCACATTTTCCCTTTGTTTGCAACACCTTTTGTTGGCTTGCTCAGACTTCCTATGTTCACAGTGTAATTAAATCCTCAAGTTTATATCTTTGAAATTTTATACTTCCTGCCATTTACGTCATGCAGGGCAATTCAATCGGAAAAAAATTGGAAGTAAAATGGCACTACAACCAATCCGAAAGATTTGAGAAACCATGGTATGACCTTCAACAATAATCACCCATACTTTGAAGGTGTTTGAGGTGTTTGATGAACTATTTGGCAAGTGTCTTGCCAAAGTTTTCATTTTGTGTTTACCCTTGTTGTTGCTTTAGTTGATAGACTTATTGTTGGTGATTTGTTATTTTTATTTTTTATGTTGTTTTTTTTATCTTATTTCTTGTTATCCGAGTTGAGAAGCCGTTTATTTGTCATGATCTCTTTGTTGTTTTTGTTTTGTTTTTGCTAAATCTTCTTTGCTATTGCTTTATATTTGGAGTTTACGTTTTGTGTTGATCATGAATAAAAAGAAGGAAAGAAAAACTTACAGTATTGAAGAGAAGCTTCGAATTTTGGAGAAGGTAGATTCATACCAGGGAACATGTGTTGCACTTGCACATGAATTACAGCTTCCTTTGTCCATGTTAAATGCAATTTACAAAACTGAACAACAATAGCATCAGTGCTTCATAATGTGGGCCAAACTCCAAGAAGTGAAAATATGCAACATATTAAAAATATGAAAAATTGGAAGAAACAGAGAAAAGCTGGTTTTCAACAACAAGAGTAGCAGTCATCCCAATTGATGGAGTGCTTTTAAGAGAAAAAGCGCTAAAGATGGCAAACATTCTTGGCATTGAGCATTTTAGTGCATCCAATGGTTGGATTGACCACTTCAAGAAGAGATACAATGCATTGTATAAAACAGTATGTGGAGAATCAAATGCAGTGGACCATGGAAAAGTTGATTGGTGGAAAACTACAGTGGCTGACTAGGAAGTACAAACCCAAGCGCATCTTTAATCTGGATGAAACTGGACTTTCTTTAGTGTCTTGCTCAGCAGAACATTGGCATTTTTTGCACATCTAGGGGGACGAGCAACCAGGTGGAGACCCTTTATGACTGACAGGGAAGGTTTCTGGCAGGGAAAATCAGGTGTGATTGTATCACCATACCAAGGGGCATAAGGCCCAAGCTTCAACAACCACAGCCAGGACAGAATCGCATGGTGGAGAGGAGTAACAATGAAGTCAACTGCATCTGAAGGAAAGATACTGGTGATGACCAAGATTGTCTAACCTGCTAGTACAATGTTGGCCAGCTCTGAGGAGGGAAGAGTATGATAGCTGCCCTGCAGTGTGTAGGGGCCTATCTGTTTAGGCAGGCTGCTATTCTTCCAGTTGACAATTATTTTTCAATAGCACATCACAAACACAATAGCCATTCAAACAAAGTTCATCATGTCACTTCCCCACAGTTAAAGTAATGCAGTCCGGAATCTTCTTAATTGGGATTTCTTGAAAATTCAACCTCTAGAATCTTCTCTCTGAATGAAGGACCTATATAAGGAGCTGATGAGTGCCAGCTAGGGGTGAAAGTATTAAAACATTCTAATAAGTCAGCCTAATGAGTGAAATAAAAAAAAATTATGTTATGACAGTGAAGTGAATAGCTGAATCATGTGCAGTTGACAGTGGATAGCCCATAGTGTAGTCAATCAAGAGTTGTGACTTGGTGATTCAGTTGTTTTGTGTACCATGTGTGCTGATGTGTTACAATATAATGTGTGGTGTTATGAATGTATTTACCAGAAAATGGTGTTCCCATTTGTTACACTATTTCAATCAATTGATGCATTCCTTAATAAGACATTCAAGGACAATATGCGTCATTCTTACAATCAATGGCTGACAAAAGCAAACATGAGTATACTCCTGGTGGAAAATTAAAATATCTGAAGATGATGAGACTGGATTCTAGACACTCAAAGGTTCGTTTTGAGATACATGTGAATTAAAACTTCAAGAAAACAGACATTTAAAATGCACTCACTGTTACAAGGATGATGCAAGGTTTAACCACAGAACTGCCAGCAGCATCACTAACAGCACAACAGTTGAGTTGGAACATTAGTGTGAAACACTAATGATGACAATGATTTCCAAGGTAAAACCAATTAAATCATTGAAAGTAGGATGCTTCAATAAAGCTTGTCAGTCTGGTTAGCTGTGAGCTTTCTGATACCATGGTCATTGGTTCAAACCCAGCCCATACCAACGATTTCTAAAGTGCTTAAAAGCAACTGCACCATGTCAGTAGATTTATGGCATATAAAACAACTCCAGCAAAATGAAATTCTTTGCACACCAACAGCACTGATATGATCCTGACAATTGATAGCATTGTTAACAAATAAATCAGTTTTTCAATAAAGTCTAGTGTTGACATATTCTTGTTTCAGGCAACTATCATTTTGCTGCCAAATTTGAATATTGGTTTCTAAGATACTTACTGTTTTACATATTTTCTACAGTACTATACTCATAGAACTATTTACATTAATACGAGTCTACAATCCTTTTAATTTTGCTTCCTTCATTTTAATTTCTTATATAATTTTATAGACCCTATTTCCAGGTCATTTTTTTTAATCACAGAAGTGCAGAAAATACATGCAAAAACATGCCACATCATTGACAGATACTTCATTCTTCTGAAGCAACATATTCAATAATAATGATGAATTGGAAGTGATATATTGTAAAGCTCAGTTAATAGTAATGTACTATGAGTCTTTTTGTACAAGGCTTCATCAAGATTGTTACTTACACACAGCGGCAGCTGCTGTGCACAAGCACAAGATCATGTGAACCTCCAATATTTCTTAGTGGATCTCCTTTTTCTCTTTCAGGAAACATTTAATAAAATGCGTTATCCGTGCCACTTGTTTAAATATACCACGCTCTGCTCTTCAGATTGAACACATCTGAGAACCTTAGTATGTAACAACAATGCTTGTAGCACAGGCCTTTTGCGCTAGTACATAACTAATGTTTAGCAGCTCTGTGCTTGCACGGGTAACAAAGCAGCTTGGAATTTTACAGCCAGAAATGAGCACAGTGCAACCATGCACTTTCATTCTCATTAACACCACCAGTTTTCTGTTTATCACCAGGAGGTGCTGCTATCTTTGAGATTTAGCTAAAACTATTCGGAAGTACAACTGCAGGCTTGATGAGGCAGGCTTTTTCTTAGTAATTTGCATTTTATGTGAAAGTTAAGCTTAGGACTAGAGTGTGCTGCATTTTTTCTAAGTTATTTCTGATATAATGTGATTAAATTACAGTGACAATACTTAAGTGATTAACAGGTGAGACTAGTGTGGATTTTCTAACATGTTTTAAGCATAGTTTTTTTTTAACTTTGTTAGCGGAAAAGGTAGCCATGAATTCAGTGGACTCGATATTAAAAAACCATGATAAACTTACATATGAGGAACAAATAGAAATAAAATCACTGTGACATCCATAGCCCAATTTGGTAACTGAGCATGTGACAAAAACTCAAAAGCGAGACTACTGACATAAATTTAATAATGTATAGGCAACATGCAAATGGCTTTGTGGTTGCAGTATCAGAAACTCGCTGTTTTGCTTTCATTGTCTTATATTTAGCTCCAATGCGACGAGTAGCTGGACAAGAGTAGTATGTGTCGACCTGGTGCATCTGAGTGAAAAGATAAAAAAACATGAGAATTCACATGCACAAAAGAACGCATGTATTCAATTCGCCATGTTTGGTCAGCACACAACTTGACAGCACTTACAGGCAGTTGGTAAAGAGACACAATGAGCAAATTGACAAAAATAGGAACATTCTCTCTAGGCTAATTGACTGCATAAAATTTTGTGCAGCATTTGAACTAAATCTACGCAGTCATGATGAGCGGGAGAATTCTGAAAACCTTGGGGTGTTTCGTGGGCTTGTTAATTTTGTAAGCTCTATTGATATAGTAATGCAAGAACACTTAGAAAATGAAACAGTGTTCAAAGGTACTTCAAAGACAATGCAGAATGACATCCTTGACTCCATGATTGGGGTGTGCAGGGAAATTATATCAGAAGAAATAAAGGTAGCTCATTACTTAGCAGTCATGGCCGATGAAACAACGGATGTCTACCCAGCAACAACTCGGTATTGTGTACAGATACAAGGTAACTCGGTATTGTGTACAGATACAAGGTAACTCGGTATTGTGTACAGATACAAGGTGCAAGTGTTGGCTGTTGAGCATTTCTGGGGTTTTTTTATTATCCTGTTGCTCAAAATGCTGATGCTATATCTGGGGTAATAAACACAACATTGCTAGAGCTTATAGAAGAACAGAAACATAAAATTAATAGGTCAATGTTATGATGGTGCTGCTGTTATGAGTGGTAGTGCAAGTGGAGTTCAGGCGAGAATACAAGCTGCGTACCCTCATACATATTATATACACTGTTATGCCCATCAATACAATTTGGTTCCGCAGAAGGCTGCTGCCATAAACAGCTCATTCAGGATTTTCTTTTCAACACTATCAGGATTTCCTGCATTTTTTTCAAGATCTTGTCTAAACACCAAAACACTTGACAGAATTAAGAGTTCCGAGAACATCTCATCCAGTGTCTAGAGGAGATAAGTATGCTTAATAATTGGTTGATGTTTGGAGGAATTTAGTAACAGTGATGGTGAAATTATATATGATAATAATTTGTTGAGTCAGTATCTTGTTAAGAAGTTCATAATTTTGCCCCCAGAAAAGAGAACACAGGCAGACGCAACCAACAATCACAGTTAAACCCATGAAGTTGAAAATGGTAGCATAGGTTTCCAAAACTAGTCTCTTGTAATGAAAATGTAAGTGATGTAGTGTTAAAAATACTGACTCAACAAATTAATGCCACATATGCTTAATAATATTGATGAAAAAACAAGACGTGAATCAAGCGGCCTCTTAGCAGCTTTGGAGGATTCTGCATTCACCTTCTGGTTGGAATTCTTTCATAGAATAATGCCTCAGGTGGAGCTCTTATTTAAAGTACTACAACACAGACAAATCGATGCTGTAAAAGCAAAACGCTCTTAGATTGGTTCTCATCTACTGTGTAGGAAATCAGAGACACTACACTTAAACAGATGTGGTTTCCGAAAACCGAAAGAGAAAGAGGCAAGAAAATCGAATGGCAGAAGGAAAGGAAATGTGCGACACGATATGTAGTCATGTAAATGACAGATCATTTAGTGGCTTCGAGGCTAGTTGATGTCACTTCTTTCCGACATTCTCTGAAGAGTTTCCAGGAATGATGTCATCACTGCTGTTGAAATCTACCCATGGTGGCTCAAGTCACAGCTTAAAACAGAACTTCAAGTACTGTACAACTGGCATATGATGGATGCTGAAGGAGCTTCATCTATGTTGCAATTCATAACAGAAAACAATGTCGACTAAAGAAACTTTTCGGCAATTAACTGAGCTACTGAAGATTTTTGTTTTGGTAGTGTTTAATGCCCGCTTTTACTGCTCTGGCACCACAGGCGATGATACATGAAGATGGAGCCTCGGTGGAACGTGATGGCAGGGGAAACCAGAGAACTCAAGAGAAAACCAGCCCCTGCGCCATTTTGTCCACCACAAATCTCACATGCGGTCGCTTAGGATCAAATCCGGGCCATCTAGGTGAGAGGCGAATGGTCTGACCACTCGGCCACAGCGCAGCCCTACTACTGAAGATTATCACTATGCCCGTGACTACATCAGAACCAGAAAGATGTTTTCCACAATGAAGAGAATCAAAACTTTTACTAGGAATACGATGGCTGAAGACCGACCTTCAGCGCTGGCAATGCTTGCTATTGAGAAGCAACTTGTCAACAGCATAAAAGACTTTAATCACTGAATGATAGAATGTTGGTATATTTGAAAAACCTGTGTATAGAATTCCTGTACAAATAAATTTGGTGTTAATTGCATAATTCAAACAATGTAAATATTATTCACTGTAAATAGCATTCTTCACATGAATTGCATCAAACCTCATATTGCTGTTAACTCTCGGAGACTAAGAAATTCAGCATCTTTACAATACTGGGTGAGTGACAACTTGTGTAACAAATTTATAATTCTTGTTGTTAGGCAATAACATTGTTTCTAATATTACTGGATTTGATGTTGCAGCAACAATAGTGGTAGTAGAAGTCATGGTGGCGGTGGCAGTGGTTGTGGCAGTGGCAGCGGCGGTAGTGGTGGTGGTGATGGTGGTTAAGTGTTGATTTTGTGAACAGTTAAATTTTTATTCCACAAGCCACCACTGCTTACACAGCAGAACCAGTATCTTAGGATCTGTCCTGCATCATCAGCTGCATGCGACTACTCAGCAGAAATATATTCAACTTGATGTCTATATATTGTACATGAATTTTTAGTACATTTGCTTGCATTTGTTCTACTGCAAAAGAAATTTTGTGTGATGACATTTCAACTGTATCCCTTTAGCTGCATCTTTAATGGCATGATAGTATATCTTGTAGTGTGAATAGTTGACCCATACCTCTTCTTTGTTTTTTCTTCGAATTCAAATATAATTCAAATATAAGTCAATCTAATTGTTATTACCTTATTGTTTACTTACTATATAGCTATATAACTTCAATACTTTTTCTTCACTGCATTGTTTCTATATAGCTTTGGAAGCATTACAGTTTTAGTTAGTTCTGATACAAGTCTGCTGACAATCTTGATAAAGCTACATTCAAAATGAGATAGCAGAGTAGATGAGCCCAAGCTACTTTCCAGTATCACATATTTCTTACAATTTACTAATAGAACTTCTTACTCAATTAAATTTTTTCAAATTTGTTGTTTACACCTATAAAATATTTTGTAGGACAAAGAGATTTAATTATATTGGTTACTGGAATTTTAGAGCATAAAGCTATGTGCCTCAACTGCCAATGAGATAGATAGGATTGCCAATAAAAAAAATTAAATTATTGAGAGATGTATACATCTTCTGCCATAGACGTCCATGTAACCATCTTCACAGCAATTAAAATAACAACAGCATCAAATTGATTCTAACAATTACTAATGGAACATTTTGGGTTCATTACAGCAATGAAAAAACTATAAATTGCAGGAAATGAATTCAAATGTACCTTCAAGGAACATCCATGCAAATGCACAAAGAAAGAAGAAATGAAGCAAGCCAGCCACAATTCCACATACAACTGGTTTGTCTGTCTGCCCGATGCCTGCCAAGAACAACACCTCAGCGACCAAAAGGCACACACATAGATTCTTGTGGATTGTCGTGCGATCAGACTGTAACAGGAAAAACAAACATAGCATATTATTCTATAAACTATAATTCTTTTTTATTCCTAAACAATTTATGTTACTCAGTTCATAATGAAATGACACAATTATAAGTACCAAATTATATTTATTTATAAATAATTATTTCTAAAATGTGGAAGATAAAGAACCAAAAGCAATTTCACACCAAAGAAGTATGCATGGAAGGTATTTCCAAGTAATTTTTCACAAGTCATCTTAACTAGCTTTAGATTTTTAATCCTGCTACAAATTTTAGGAACTTTCATGGACCGTGAATGTATACATTAGAAACATTTATTTCCCCCCTTTAAATCAGTTACTGAGGAAAAACTGTTCTGAGAATAATATATGTATTTATTTAAATTCAATTTTGATGTTATAGCTGATATTTACTATAGAGTTTTTTCTGTTATAACACAAATAACAACGAATACAGTCTACCACATCTAAATTTGAGATCTTTAAATTCTTAGATTTTAAGATTTTATTTTAAAATTTACACACCAATCTATTTCCAAAGTTTCCTTTCTTATGTTCATATGCGTAAGCAAGAGTTTTTTTATTGTTTTTTTTTTTTTTTTAAGATAATTGAGAAAGTTATTGAATTAAGAAGCAAAATGTTTAGTATGTATTTAAAATATGTATAGTGTTTTTTTTAAGAATTACTTATATTTTCAAGAATATGTTCTTTAGCGACAAATGAAAAAAGATCTAATTTTTAAATGGTTTTATTTATTGTCATAAATTCAATTTATTAGATGTAATATGACTGAACATTTTTGAAGAAATGAACAGTGTTGTCTCAAGGCTTAAGTATCTATAAAAAAATTAATATTAACAATAACCCACTGAAAACCACCCACATTTAGAGGCTTAACTGTTTCCATTGCCTCTTCAGACACAATAATCTAGCAGGTTTAATTCAGTTGTCTACCTTGCTAACTATTTTGATGCAACTGTTGATTTCATTTCTAAAAAGAAAAGTATTCAGTTTCTGCATAAAATTTGTTAAATGATCATTTTAACTGTATCAAGTGCTGCGGAATTGTAAAGAAGTAATGTTTGTTTCTGAAAATTGTAGGTTGGTAACAGATTCAATATTAGAATTTCAATCTAAAGAAAAACCTATAGATCATTTTGTTTTATCCCAAATTAACTCACTGAGGGCCAAATGTGAGATATTAAAGAGTGATTACCTTGGAGCAAAGTAAAGCCACATTTACAATGAGATATAAGGGCAGATGCAGCATAAGTACAAGAATTTTCATCCATGTTATTCAATGGAAGCATTCACCTACTCGTGCAACATGCTAAGCAATGCAGGAGTTGCAAACTCCAAACTATATCTTAATGGGTTTTAGTTTTAATATTGGAGTTCGGTATACACACATGTCCTTCACAAAAACTTACTTACGCAGATCTAGTTTTGCATGCATGTTGCATGCAATGTCTACTGCTTTCGACTGTCAGATTCAACCTGAGAATCCTTGATGCATGACTGCCTTCCCTCTGGTATTGGATTAATGAACTTCATTCGTGGGTTCTCTTCAAAAGGATGGTCAAAATTCATGGGTGCATTTCATGTTTCTTCATGTATATTTTCTCCCATGTGTCGAGTTCTACTGTCTGTTGTACATTTTTCAAAAGATGCATGTTTTGTTTAATTTCATTTTGGTTGTTCCAAAAATAAGCCAATACTGCAGATTTTTCAGTTTTGCTATTTTTCACATTTCTAACAATAATAATATTTCTAGATGTAATACTTCAGCTCATTTTTGGAACAACTAACATGAAATTAAACAAAACATTAATTTTTGAAAAATGTACAATGGAAAGCAGAACTTGACACATGGGAAAAAATATTCATAAAGAAACATGAAACCCACCTCATGAATTTTGACCATCCTTTTGAGGAGAACCTGCTAATAAAGTTCATTAATCCTACACGAGAGAGAAGGCAATCATACATCAAGGATTCTCAGGTTGAATCTGACAGTCAAAAGCAGTAGACAATGCATTCAGCATGGATGTGAAACTAGTTCTGCGTAAGTAAGTTTTTGTGAAGCACATGTGTATATACTCGACTCCAATATTAAAGCTAATTGTCAGGTTCACAGCATATAATTAAAATTATATATCTTAATGGTTTGAGTGTTTATAACTTGAAGATAACTGCTTAAGAATTCCTATGCCTGCTTATAAATATGGCAGCAATATTGTGAACTATGATAAAGGTACTTATACACAAAAGTGGTTTGGCAATCTTACCAACCTTAAGACCTCTGAACAACTGGAATGTAATGATGGCTAAAACAAGGCATACAACAGAGATGATGCAACCTATGTATGTGATAATCTGCAAAGCCATCTGATGGGATGGCGGAAGATAGGTTGCATGTACATCCATCAGTACTGCAAAATTTGTTAAATGATCACACTGGCACATCGTGTGAGTGCGATTAGTTGCTTCTACACGACAACCTTCATCTGACCATGCACTGAAAAAAGAATAAAAAATTAGCATTAATATTAAGTTAAGTATTAGCTAATACAGTCAAGAGGATAGCAGTCATTACTTTCATTTCTCAAACATCTGGCTCTCTGCAGCCAGAGAAGCAAAATGTTTCATCATTTGCACTGTTGAACTGTTAGCAGAACTGCTACATTAACATATACAAGGGACACTATATGTTCCTGTATCGAACCATTGTGTTAGAAAGAAAACAAATTTAAGTAATACTATTGTGAATATCTGCAACATTTCTGTGGGTTTTTAATATCAGTTAAATTTAGTTGCATAATTTTTGTTTTGAAGATAATTGGGAAAGTTATTGAATTAAAAAACAAAATGTGTAGTATGCATTTAAAAAACTGTGTAGGCTTATTTTTTGTAAATTTTTGAGAATTTTCATTTTTTCAAGAATATGTTCTTTAGCAATAAATGAAAAAAGAGCAGCGCCACAGACACACGGCTGCTCTCACTCAAAATTAATAAAAGTATGTATACACTTAGAAACATTTCTAAGGCAGAGTACATTAAAGATAAAATGTATTAAGACAATGCTTCTACTTGAAAATAATATCTGAGCTTATTTGAGTTTCCATATGATGTCAGTGGCATTTATATTTATATCTTCATTTTCATCCAAATTAATTAATTTGTGTTTATTATCTGCTTTTGAGCTAAAATAATGAAACAGCAATAGTAGTAATGAGTTTTACATTTATTTCTTTGGATAAATAATATTTTAACCATACTAGACTATCTAGAAAAAATCTGATGTGTACCATTCACATGACTTTCTCCATATCCCTGCAACAAATAATTCTTAAAAAGCTTATACTTCTATTTACTTTATGCTAATCAGACAAAAATAGCAGAAATAGTCTAATTACTCGCTTCCTTGCATGTAGAAGCGAAATAAGGGACAACCGTAGGTTAAAGTGATAGTCAAAAGCTGGTTGCTATGTCAATGAAGTTCCTTTCTTTATATGGATAGGAGTTGACAAGTTCCTGTATGAGAAAAGTATACGTTTTTCATAGCAGAAACCAAAAATAAGGAATGTCACAAAAACGACGAACTCCACAAAAAAAATGTATACAACATAAATTGTGTGTTTTAAAGTGCTCTACATTTTTTGTGAAGTAGTACTTAAATACCAAGTTTGGTATTTTACCGACTTTTCGTTTTTGAGTTATCATGTTCACAGACACACAGACCTTTTTGTGAAAATTCTTTTTTTGGATATTGGGGACCCTACAACATATATTTCCGGTGAAATCTCGGTATCGAATTTTTGGTGGAGTGCAATACTTTCTCTATACACTATGTACATAGTGTGTATGGAGAAAGTAAAAATGCATCACAAAAACGGCACACAGCTTAAAACTCTGAACTATTATTTTTCCAAATAGAAAAATTGACTATGAAGATTTCAAGGACATCCAAAAATAGTAAACAGGAACTCATTTAACGTTGAGTGGTTTTTGTTGTAGAACAAAAAACTATAGCAATTTTAATTTAGTGGAATGAATAGAGCATAGGATAATCAATGGTCATGGCATGGTGCTGGTGCCACTGGAATCAATGACCTCAATTTTAATTCAGTATCATACATGATTATGTGCATGCTTGTGCACTGAATGGTTTTTATAATGTGCCAGCTTACTTCAACATAAAAGCCAGTACTTAAGTTGATTATAAAAAATGTCTTAATTGTTTGTTTTGAGGAAGAAAACGTTCAAGTTTGCTGCATAATTTGTCAAAGGAGATAACCAGCATTGCCAACTCGAACTAGTAATGAGCCAATTAGATAGTTTACACTGTTGATTATTAAACAATAGTTTCCTGATGAGCAAATGTTTTCACTTGATACTTTTCATTTGCTTTGACATTCATATAAAAATGTTGAAATTTAGTTGTAGCAATAAAAATGGTTTGCATTCATTAGTCATTGTACTTGTAATTAATTTCCAATTGGTGAATAAAACAAACAGACAGCAGACAATTGCTACAACTAAATTTCCCAGAAAATTCAAGATATATATATACAATATATAACAAATAAAATATATATTGTATTTTGCTTAATTTACTTTCTGTTTGTTACATAACTTATACAGTGATATTAATTGTATTACCTACCCAACAATTAGTTTTAATTTAATTAATAGGAGAAAGAATTATTCAAAACCTGAATAAATGTTATTTGTACACAAGTAAATGGCATTATGTCAACCTTAATGAGTTAAACAATTGCCATCTAAACATTTTATATATAAAATTATTTGGTCATTCTTCATAATTATGTTTGCTTGACTATCAATGAACATATTCCACCATAAACACATGTTGTGCTGAATTGAAAATCTCATACCAGATGGCAGCATATCTGCATATTGGTAAATGGCATTAAAATTACTTGCATGGGAAAGTGTGCTATTCATTGTTTTAGATCATCTTCATCACAATAAAAATAACAATATTAGTAATAATAATAATAATAATAATAATAATAAAAAACACCAACAACATAGTACAATATTAAAAGTTTTTGAATACTAATGATAACGCAATATTTATATTTACTATCCTGACCATAAATCGCTTTTCATTAGTCTCTTTTTAAAACCATTTACACTTTGAGGCAAAGTCTCCAATAATTCTGCAGGTATTTTGTTCCATTCGCTAATTGTTCTATTTGCGAAGGAAAATTTACCTATGTTAGTTTTCTGCTCCCTATTTCTTATTTTTTTCGAGTGGTCATTTCTCCCACAGTATAATGGCTTTAGTAATCGCTTGGATATCTCTTTTCATGCAGATTCCCCCTTATAGGCTCTAAAAATTGCATATAGCCTTGCTAGTCTCCTACATTTTTCTAGTGTTTTCCAGGAAGTAGCAGTGGAAGTATGATTTACGAATCATTTTCTTCTGTCTACAATTGTAGCTATTCTTGTTTGAACTCTCGAGTGCCAGTGTTTTCCCAACACAATATGGATCCCAGCATGCAGCACTACATTCTAATATTGGTCAAACTGAAGATGTGTATGCAACATTTTGCAACTTTCTGTTGCTGCATTTTAAAATCCTCATTACAAAGTGCAACACTTGCCATGCCTTCCCAGTGACAGAGTTTATATGTTCCTCCCCACTCCAATCTTTCATATTTAGTATTATCCCTAGATATCTGGTGCTATTTATCCTGAGTATTTTCTTATTGTCTAATTTATATATTACATTTTCTACTATTCTTGCCCTTGAAAATATAATTGTTTTACATTTATTTGGATTTATCTCCAATTTACAATATTGCACTCAAAGTTGAATTTTGTTTAAATCATCTTGTAAATCTAAAGTGTCACATTTACTGCTAATATTTCTATAGATTATACAATTGTCTGCAAGCAGGCAAATCTGAGATGTTATTCCTCCCATATTCATTCATGTATGCTAAGAAAAGCAATGGCCTGACCGCGCTTCCTTGGGGAACACCAGAGGTTATATTGGTAGGAGACAATAATTTATTTCCCACCCACTCTCTTTGGGTTTGTCCTTTCAAGAATTCCAGAATTCAAGTTATCACTCTGCTGTCTATTTGCAAATTACAAAGTTTTTCTATTAGTCTTCCATGAGGTACAAGGTCAAATGCTTTAGAAAAATCAATAACTATTGCATGTACTTTACCACTTGCATCAAGTGTATTGGCTACATCCTGACAAACAGCTGCTAGTTGACTCTCACAAAAATGTCCATTCCAGAAACCATGTTGGCCTTCAAAGAGCCCATGTGTTTTGTCCCATTTTCGTCTTAAATATTGTGCTGTAAGATGCTCAACTTGTTTGCTTACTACCAATCTCAAACTAACAGGCCTTGAGTTTGCCGCATTTGTTCAATCACCTAGTTTATAAATAGGCACAACTATAGTCCGCTTCCAAATGCTTCCATTATTTACTGTTACTTCAAATAGCCTTGATATGTATGGCATGATTGTCTCCCCACCAATCTTAAGAAAGTCTCTTGAAATACCATCTGGCCCAACTGATTTGTTTTCCTAGTTTAGACAATCGTCTTTGAATGTTGCTTGGTTTCACAGTCATAGGGGATCCTTCCATTCTCTTAATACTGGTATTGCACTTTACTTGAAAAATTGAAGTGAAATATTAATTAAAAAACTTCTGCTTTTAACAAGCAGAATATATGATAGTATCCCTGTTACATTTCTCAATAGTGAAATGAATAGAATGTGTTTCCTAGGACAAATAACTATATGTTTGTTTATCTGCCGCGATAGGAGGAACAAGAGTTGTGGTGATGGCTACAGCCTGTGCATTAAGTTGTTAATCTATTTGTTGTTTGACGTATGAGCAGTGTACTGTTGTATCACAAAGTGGGCGTCCAATTAACAACTTTTAACCGTGGAAACTCCAAAAAGGCCACCACAGAGAGTTATAAATTTGCAAAGAAGGAAGATAATTCACAATATCTTAAAATTCTGCACAAAAGAAAAACAAAACAGTCTAGTTTTTCCTTTGCAAAGGACAGTGGCAAGAACGACTGCAGCAGTAGGAAAATGTGAAAGAC